>SMJT01000007.1:1975256-2665694 GCA_004349715.1 Crucihimalaya himalaica
GGAAATTTCCTAACTTCGCTTTCCAACCTTTGTGTGATCATTCCTTCACAAGTAGAATAATGAATCGCTGGAAATTTTCCTAGCCCTCTACTCAGAAGAAAATCATCTCATCTTTTATGCTCTTTTGTAAACTTATAACAGGGGAGAGAGATACCATTACTTTAAACACATGGTCTCTTTTGTCAGATATGAGTGAGGAATCAAGCTCTAGAGACACTAACCACATCGATGAAGTGCAAAAATATGCTCAGGTTTCGATGAAATCCACTGGAAACATGTGTGTTTTCTAGTCAACTGGTCAGCCTTTGGATTTTTCATTAGTCGATCTGAAAACTGGTTCTGTAACAATGGACACTCAGAAGCAAAGTCAGCGCAGTAATTTCAAACACAAGATCATAATCTCCAGGACAATTTTGACTCAATAAAACAATTTTGATTCAATAAAACAATTTTGATACAAAAACAACTGACTCTAAGAAAAACAAACACGTTGTTAGCAACTACCGCCTCCAGACTTAAACAACACTGTCCCCAGTGTTATCTAGTCTAGCGTTGGCAAAAGAAATCAGAAGAACCAAGTGGAAGAATGAGAAGCAAGAAGATACTTGTGCGCTGGGTATCGACCGATACCAATGCTGGTATCGATCGATACTCGGATCATGATAAATTGCATTCTCTGCTCGTCTTGGTGTCGATCGATACCAGTATGGTATCGATCGATGCTGGTCATCTGAACCTGCTCCACGTGAAAAACACAAAACAAAAATGAGAATAAAACTAAAATAGAGACTTACCAGTGGGTTGCCTCCCACTAACCGCTTGTTTAAATGTCATTAGCTTGATGGGTTCGGGGCTCAAGTATCAGGTGGTTTTCCCGAGAGATGGTGAGTGTCTCTGTGACAAACGTCTCATCAAGGCGGTGTGTAAGCATGAACTGTGTGTGGTCTACCAAGGAAATGAGGAATAGCAGCAGGGCGGGTTGGAAGATTGGGTGGGACACTCTTTTTTTTCCTGCACAGTTGTCAAAAGAAGCAACAACGCGGTCGACGAGAATCTCGCGGCTTGCTTAAGCGTGAAGAGATGGATGGTATATGATTGATAACATCCTGTGGTTTTGAGTTGAAGACAGAAGGTGCGTACCTTTGCTTTCTCTGAGGTGGCTGGCGTGTGAGATGTGGAGTTTGCTGCTTAGAATCAGCTGGTGGGAACGATGCCGCGCTTACCAATACAAGGTGTTTGAAACTCGAATCTCACCGCTTTTCTACATGTAGCTCTGGCAATCTGTGCCTCTATTGTAAAAACATCAGTCTCCAGTAGTCTGGCCTTTACTGGAGCCTCTCCACCAGCCTAGGACTGAAAAAACAATCCTCACTCCAATCACAAGCGAATCAGCTCGCTTAGATGCGAAACAAAACTGCTCACAGGTGCAGTGGCAGTCGGTGTCGATCGATACCACCGTGGGTATCGATCGATGCTCCTTGGCTTTGGTGAGTTTTGGAGCATATCCAGCAGTACCCTCATCTGAAACCTCTGTGGTGTGGGTTCTTATCCATGGAAATCCCTACAGAATATCCATCGATAGTAGGTCTCCTCCTCAGCTCATCCATGTTGAAGCTCATGACTTCATCACCCAAATCAAGCTCTACTTAGTCTCTTCTCCACATCAATTAATGCACCAGCTGTTGCCAAAATGGTCTTCCCAAATAAGAGGATCTTGAGGTTCTTCACATATTAAAACCACAAAGTCTGTGGGAATCATATACCCTTCGATCATTAGTGGAACATCCTCAAAGACACCTTCTGGAACTCTTCTGGTTGGGTCAGCTAAAATGAGAGACATCTTTGCTGGACGAAGGTAGACATCCCTAGGCGTTCAGCAACAGAGAGAGGCATCAGGTTAATGCCAGAGCCTAGATCACAGAGGGAATGAGGGAACCTTCCAGCTGAGATAGAACAGTCTAGCACAAAGCTTCCTGGATCCGGTAGCTTCTCTGGAATCTTACTCTGAATGACAGCACTAACATGTTCAGAAGCTTTCACCTTCCTCTCTTTCTTTGAGATGGTCTTTTTCAAGAGGATTGCACTAATGTCCCTTGTCAGCAATGCTGCTTCCTCAGGGCTCACACCGTTGGTAACCATCCTCCTCGCATACCTCTTCAGTGGATGTGAGAGTTTGACACCATCAGTTACAGGGAGTTCAATCAGGATTTTGTCCAGTACTGCCGTACATCTAGCTTCTTCCATCTCCTGCTTAGACTTCCTGGGGGGTCTAGGGAAAGGTGGCTTGGGCCTGTGGACTCTCTCCTCGACAGTCTCAGATGCCATCACAGTTTCGGGTTCAGTCAAGGGGTGTCGATCGATACCAGTACAGTATCGATCGATGCTCTGGTTTTGCGTCGGCTCTGCAGGATGGTATCGATCGATTCCTGGGGTGGTATCGATCGATACTAACGTATCTGGCTCAGAATCACCTCTGAGGGTGATTGCATTAACGTGCGCTTGAGCCGTCTTTTCTTTTACAGCGGCTGAAGTCTGAGCTATCTGAGTTTCCAGCATTTTGTGATGGATGCTAAGATTCTCAATCTTTCCATTCGGGTCTGTATACATAACATCCATCTTCCCATTGAAGTCCACTGTCATCTTCTGTTGTCCTTCGAGAATCTGTTCGAGCATGGCTTTAACCTTATTGTCTTGTGCCTTAGGTGGAGGAGTCTGGTAAGATGAATTCCCGTAGGTGCGATTGTAGTCACCAAAACCAGCTGGTATGTTGTTCTGCTGGTATTGAAATCTCTGACTCTGAAAACCGGCACCACCAACATCGTTAACATCTCTCGCCTCATTCTTATCAGCGAAGTGTACAGTTTTCTTCTCCTTACCTATCAACATATTATGCACCGAATCCAGCTTCGCGTGCACCTCAGCAATCTGTGCCTCAGCAATGTTCCCGTTCTGCCTCTTTCGCTCTAAGTCGGCATTCTTGGTGCTATTGCTAGACGCCAAGTTCTCAATCAGCTCATAAGCATCCTCGGGATACCTGGTGTTGAAGTTACCATTGCTCGTAGCATCTAGAGCCATCTGATACGTCCAGTCAATCCCTCTGAAGAAAATACCAAGCAATTGAACCTGAGTAAACCCATGATGAGGACAATCCCTCTGATACGACCTGAATCTGATCCAAGCGGCTTTGAAAGCCTCTGTTGCTCCCTGAGAGAATTGGGAGATCTTGTTTTTGAGCTCTTCGGATCTTGCATCATCATAGAAATTGTTAAGAAACGCGTTCTTAGTTTCCTCCCAAGTGGTGAGCGAACCAGGCGGCAGATTCTTAAGCCAGTAAGAAGCTTCTCCCCCGAGAGAGTATGGGAAAAGGTTGCAGAGAAGGTAATCATAGGACACTCCATTATACTTGATGCTAGTGACCAAGTCCTCAAACCTCTCTACGTGATCCATGGGGTGCTCATGAGGAAGACCGTGAAACGGATGCTGGCCTACGAGTGTGAAGTATGCAGGCTTCAGCTCAAAGTCATTCCTCTAGATGGTGGGGATGCGAATCGCAGATCGATTAGCATAGAACAGGTCAGGCCTGTTGTACTCTCCAATGGTTCTACCACGTTCGACCACATCATTCCCAGCGTGTCCAGCTACAACAGGTGGGATGATCTGGTCGGGAAAAGGAGCAGGGGCAATGACGTTCCCCTCTGCATCAAGACGCTTTCCCCTCTCATTACACAAATGACCCTCTAGGTCTCTCAGAGTTCCAGCTTCATCACGAGTCAATACCACTGGATTGTTCATCTTAGCTTGTCTGCTCTGTTTCCGAAGTGTGCGCTCTAATTCAGCTAGTTCTTCGTTGGATGGATTTACTAGCTACGCGTTCTGGCTTCTAGTTTCACGTCTAGGCATACACCTGAAACACAAAAACGAAAAACCAAAACGTAAGTATCAGAAATAGCGAAGAGTATCGATCGATACCAAGGTACTTAGTCGAAATTCTATCTATTATCTAGTGGTGAATTTGAGTCCCCGGCAACGGCGCAAAATTTTGATATGCTCAAAATAATACCCTAAGAATACTAAAGCAGTGGCTGCAGTATAGTAGGGGTCGAACCACAAAGACTCAGAGAATCACACAATAGATTTCAAGAATCAAATTATGCTAAGCCAAATCAATCAAGCGAGAATATAAATATGCAGAATTAAAAGATGTAAAATCATTGGAAAGGATATATGCCTAGGGTATTTCTCAGGAAATCAAGGAATGCAGACAAATCAATCAACAGAGTTCAGGTTAAGCACTGTTCTCGAACTCAAATCACTAAGATATAATTAACCAACTTTCGTTGCGAAAACTATCTAAGTCTAAATCCTAGAATTCCAAATTTCTTTGCAAATCCTAAAGATCTAAACCAGCTTTAATGTACAAGTTTGATATGTTCACAAAATAATTAAACCAAATTTCTTTGCAGATAATTATTTTGCTCACCCTAGGTTCTGTCAGGTTATCAATCTCACTTTCGTGACTAATCAACAATCCTAAAATCTAGATTCCTGATTCGTCAACCTAGAACTAGCCTTGAGGACAACCTATGGTGAAGAATTCAATTGATTGTGAACCCTAACAGATTAATCTATCTAACAAACCATGAAATCTTTGATGAGAAAACCCTAAACCTAAAAGGGATCTACTCAGACATGCAGAATGAAGCAAACAACATGATTGAATAGATCATCAAAGTAAGAAATAACAAAGGGTTTGAAATCTTCTCTCCCGAACAGAGTTTCAGACTTGTCTCACTCAAAAGCAAAAACTAGAATTAAAGTAAAATAATGCATAGCCTAAACAGGTGGCTGAAAACCCTATTTATAAGTATAAAACACGTTCTGGGCTTTCTTGTAAATAATAAAGTCTTCTAGGCCAAGTTGCAGACTCTTAAAACTTGTAAAAACGCGTGTTTTTCCTTCCTGCAGTCGGTATCGACCGATACCAGCTGGTATCGATCGATACCAGGACATTTCTGGTGTTTTGCCAAACTGGACTGTCTTCACGAAAACTGGAATAACTTTTGATCGCACCGTTGGAATGGCCTCAAACCACTTCCAAATGAAAGCTAATCCATTGATCCATCTCGTGTCCAAATTTGAGATCAATCCATCGGTGGAAACGTCTTCAACAAATGCCACAAAGCTCCAGAATGCTCTAAAAACTCCAATTAAGCTCCAAACATGCTAAAACCTGAAAAGACTCTAAAAGACTACGGAAACAATAGAAAGACTCGGTAAAAAGGACTTATATCATGATCTTAAATTGGTAAAAACCATGATATATCAACCGTATCGATGATGCCACAATTCTTCCTTATTTGTCACATCGACTTGGAGACATCTCTCTTCCTTCGCCTTATCGTTTGTTTCGCCCAGCAAGATAAACATTCGATTAGCACTCATGACAAATTCTGCAATTTTCCCTCTCGATGGATGATATATGCTACATGTTCTTCGCTCTCCTCCTTTGAATAGCACGTCCAGACCCTTCTCTTGAAGTTGCCCCACACTTAGCAAGTTGTTCTTCAGTTCTGGAACGTAATACACGTCATTGAACACATAACATATTCCATTGAGCGTTACTTTTACCACCCCTTTTCCACCAACATCCAACTTGTGATTGTTCCCAACCTTAACATTGTGAGTGAAGGCAGTGTCAAGACTTGAGAACATGCGTCTCTCTCCGCACATGTGGTTCGAGCATCCTGAATCCACGAACCAGACGTCTCCTCTCTTGGTTCCATTCAATTCGACATACGTCATGAGCAGAACTTCATCGTTCTGTTCGAGTTCAGTAAACTGTGCTCCATTCTTCTCATTTGGGCATTTATAAGCTAGTGTCCGAGTTTATGACAGTTGTAACACTCGATTGTTGCCTTATCAAACGAGCGTCCTCTGCCTCCTCTACCCCTTCCTCGTCCTCGATGTGGGCCTCGGCCTCTTCCTCCGATATTGAGGGCTTGAACTTCTTCTCAATACTGCTTCTCTTGAACTTCTTCTCATGAACAGAAAGCGAACTCTGCAGCTCGTCGATCGTCATGTTTGTTGTGTCTTTGGACTCCTCAATAGACACCACCACATAAGTGAACTTGTCTGTTAGAGTTCGAAGAATCTTCTCCACGATCTTCGAATCTGACATTTCTTCACCGTTGCTTCTCATCTTGTTGGAAACGATCATTACTCGCTTAAAGTAATCATCAATGTTCTCGTCATTCTTCATGGCAAGAACTTCAAAGTCTTTCTTTAAGGTTTGGAGAAGAGAGCGCTTCACCTTCTCGTTTCCTCCAGACTTTCGCTTCATTGATTTCCAAATGATTTTGGATGTTTTTCGGTCTAAAATCTGCTCAAACATGACCAGATCGATTGCCTGGAACAGGTAATGTTTGACCTTGTGATCCTTCATCTTTAGTTCGTTGAGGCTCTGCTGCTGCTCTGCAGTGAGCACATCTCCGGCTGCTGGTTCGTTGAAACCTTCTTCCACCATGTTCCACAACCCCTTGGCTCGCAAGAGGTTTTCCATCAGCTCGCTCCAATGATCGTAATGACCATCGAAACGTGGGATCTTGGTGAGAGTTTTGTCTTCGCTCATTTTTCTTTCTCTCTCTTTCTTTGATCACTTTGATTCGTGTTTTGCTCTGATACCAATTGTAATTTCAGAGAAAGCACAAATTGCACTGAAATGATCTGATCTTATTCATCTCTCTTCAATGCCTTTTATAGACTTACAACAACTGAAGCAAAATGAACCAAAGCTACAACTAAAGACACGACTCCACTAGCTCAACTACTAAGCTAGAAAATCGGAAATACACAAAAACAGAATTGACTCAGCAAACTACAGAGACTAAATCTCTTTATTCCTAAACTTAAGGAAACACAAAGACACGAAAATAACCAACAAGAACGCTTTACTTACACCATTAAAAATTCAAATAACACTTCGTTTTGAAACGTTAATAAATGTATAAGACGATTAGTAGATGTTTTAAGATATTATATGCGTTTGTGGTTCAAACAGGTCGAAATTAATACTATAGTTTTTGTTAAAATATTCAAGCATGGTCGATCGGTAAATTTGGGAATAAATGAGTGTTGTTTGCCATATGTATTATTGTATATATTATCAATGGTTGGTGTTAGTCTTACCAAAAAGGGTTGTTGATTAGAGAGATTTGAGAGAATATAAGAATATGGGGCTTTGGTTTCGTGTATTAGCTCAAGGTATCCTACTAGAGATGGCAAAAACAATCCAATTTCATACTTTATATACCAAACTTATTTTCATGTTTATATCTATCAACAACGTCGAAGAATTATTGAAACAACAATAACATGTTAAAATATACGCCCTCTGTTTCATAAAAAGTGCCGTTTAAGGTTTTTGCACACAGATTAAGAAAACCATTAAATTATCTGTTTTACTCTCCATTAATTAATTAAACGACTTTTTTCATTGGTCAATACATTAAAATAGTAGAGATAAAACTGGAAAATTTACCAAACATCTGCATTGGAAATGCAAAACAACATTTTTTGTGAAACAAAAATAAAAATTTAAAATGACATTTTTTGTGAAACGGAGGAAGTATAAAATAAATGGTAGGGATACGGCGGATTCTCATTTACATTATCTTTTTCTTCTTCTATGTTTTAAATTCAACCCATGAGATGGAGTTGTGCGCTCAAACCAAATGAGCTCCAAATTCATACACTTTATCAGTAATTTTGCATAACTGCAAATATGGTTGAACTTAAATCACGGTTCTAAAAACTTTTATCTGTGATTGATAAAAATTAGAAGATATATTACGGTAATTGCGTAAGTTTTCTATTACACCGATAAAAACATTAGAGCCTAGTACTGTATCAAAATCAGGATACCTTTATTTTTTGTTCCCTAGTTAATGTTATACAAAATTTGGAAACTTTACAAAGGGTTTTTTTTAAATCAGAACACTATAAGAACTAACTAATAGGGATTTAGAGAAGAGGTATAAAAACATGTAAGATAAAAACTCAACGGTAGGATTTAAGAATAGAGCCGCAAAAGCTGCAGACGATGGCTCTCCAAGATCGACAATAGATAGGAATTAGACAGAACCTCGTCGAAGTCTTCATGTCGGCGACTCTTGCTCCACGACCGCACCGGGAACACATTCCCGCTACAGGTTTACTTCCTTTTATCTTCCTCTTCTGGTCCACCAAGAAACAGAAACAAACCATTCTTGATTCTTCTTCCACTTCTTGTTACAAAATTCAGGAAAAAAATGCAGTTAATATAATAAAATCTTATTATTACACAAAATTGTGATCGATGCTGGTTCTAAAAATGTTGGTGTTTCTTGAAGATACAGTTGGGTTAGAGATATGCAAGATAATTGCTTTTGTGACGCACACGTGTTCTGCGTAGAATGTAGTAAATAAGAATATGATTCGGGGCATAGCTAGTATTTATAGAGATAATGATATTCAAAAAGAGTCTTTTGACGTGCGGACGTGCGTACACACACATACAACCCCCAACTTCTAACCGAATTCTTCACTTCCACGTACTCATTTTTTATTCTTTTTTTAAAACAAGAGTTACGTAACTACGTTGCATATATATGTTAAGGCGATATACGTCATTGATGAACCACTGGGTTCCTGCTACGTGGAAAAGTATTGTTGGAGCTAGGTTGAGTTTGTCATTGTTCCTTATCGGAAATATGGGTCATGCGAAAAATCCCATTCTCCCACCTTTAATTGTCAAATTTTCTCATTCCATTTTCTTACTCACATTTAAAGCACAGACGTAGATATGGGCCTAAAACATATTAAACTTGCAAGGTCTGTATTATTGGGCTAGCTTACAGTTTACTTTATATCTAGTATAAAAAGATATATAAAAACGTGATGTGAGTTCTTTGTCCCTCTGCTCTACTGTAAAATATGCAAAGCTCAAGTGTTTTTATTAAACTTCTATGGAACTCCATCCCAGAAAAGTAGAAACAAAACGGCCACAACTCAAGAAGGAAGGGTCGAACATAATATTCATGCATCATAAAATATATGCGTTAATATGTGTTTCTGTATACACGACTAATCAAAACAAAATGGTCACTTGTATAGTTGTATATATGACTAATAGCTGAGTTTGACGTTAAGACAAGAAAGTGTTAGGTAGTAATAATGAAATAGGAATGTTAGATAAATAAACAAAGTTGAGAGTAGAGTTACTACTAGTCAACGACGGGTAGGTCGTTCTGCATCTACCAACTAATCAAATTATCACTTGTTACTTTGTAAATTACTATTTTCTTCAAAGACTTTTTAGATTCTTTCTACGGCTGCTTTTGAGTTTTGAGTTTTGAGTTTTGGACGATTATCATTTTACATATCCGTCCTTATATCACTGGCTGTCCAACAATATTAAATTATTTTCATAATCTCAAATGCTTTAACATAGGTTACAATAACATAACATATTTTAAAAAATAATTATTTTCAAAATATAAAAAAAAGCTTAACAGGTTTCAATCTTCTATTTTGATAAAGCTAACAAGGATTAGTCTCGATTTCAAATTCATGTTTCCGTTTTTTTTTTTTTTTAATTACTTTCAAAAAAGAAAAATGGATGGAAACTCAAATGTCACATGAAACAACAACAAAAAAAACGATGTAAAGTAGATGCAAACAAAGAACTATTTGTTATTCATATAAAAAAGATGTTAATTGGTTTCTCTTTTCCCTCTTAGACATTGTAAAGTAAAGTATTGATGATACAAAACAAAAAATGTTATTTGACATTTGATAATAATTTCACTTAGCTGGGGTCATGTGAGTTACCAAAATCAAGAAATATTTTTAGTTCTGTTCGGATATGAGGCATCCCGCATATGTGAACACACTGAACACCGACCCTTCATTAAATGATCGATTATTAAAATTAAGGTCGTAGTTTTTCACGTACTCCAGAGAATTAGTCCCCACACACATCCGAATTATTCGTATCTTTATAGATAGCTTTAATTTCTAGCTCTTCTGGCAACCTTTTTGGCAAAAATCAAAAGAATATACGAAAGCCAAAAAGCATGTAACATAACTTACGTATTTTTATTTTCTTTTAATTTGTAATATAACTTACGTATTGCTGACGATAAATTCAGATAGTTATTTTATTATCTAAGGTTTCCATAGTGGTCACTTTGGTCCGTGTGATAATTACAATACGTACAAAGGTCCTTACTACAATCCACCATTTTATTGGACAACCTTCATGCACTTTTTTCTTTTTATTTTATCGTATTCAATATTCGATTTCGATCCTTAAATTAATATCTTGGATATGCAATCGATTTGTGAAAGCAGCTGAACCAAACGAGACAATAAATTAGAGACTATCAATAGTTTCGAGCATCAAACCATCATTCATCAATAGTTGCGACTTTCGAGCATCAAATATACATAAATAAATAAATAAAACTATCAAAAGTTAGTGTTTTTTCGTCGTTGAAAATTCAATAGTTATCTATTAAAATTTCAAATGCATAGTTCAATAATCTGTTAGATTTTTCCTGTTTTCAAAAGATAAACTTTTATATTGTGTTATGTAAAAGAAAAATGGTGTAGCAAGTAGGAACGTAACCTTTAGACTTTAGTGTTTGTTATTCAAAAAGAGCATTTAATAAAGCAGGTGGGGTTAATGCCTCTCCTTCTGTTTCCCATACTTATTTTACGTTTGCTTATTACAATTCGTCAAACCATTGGCCCCAAAACTCTATAATTACATTTTTAGATATTTTTACATAATTTTGTGAATATTTCAGCAGGAATTTGGTTTTGAAATAAGTATTTTATTTAAACCAAAGTATGATCTTAAATATTCACAAATGATTATATCTATAATTTGTTTTCAATAGAGACATCACGTCGTAATTATTACATCAAAATAGATGGACCTATTAATTCGAGTTTGATTCTGAGTTATGCATGCTTTAAGCCTTATGAATGATCTTGGTTTAGAAATAATTGAAACAGAATTAAGGTCAGTTTCGGTTTACAAGATTCGTTGATGACCCGGTTCGAAACTAGTAATGTCCGTAATTTCGACGATTATGTGAAATTATCGGATTTGTGTGTGCTTAAAAGTGGTATAATTGGAAAAGCAGGAAATGGAAAAAGAATACTCTCTCCGTTTCACATAGAATGTCGTTTTAAGATTTTATTTTTGTTTTACAAAGAGTGTTGTTTTGTATTTTCAATGCAGATGTTTAGTAAATTTTCTAGTTTTGTCTCTACTATTTTAATGTAATGACCAATGAAAAATTCGTGTAATTAATTAATAGAGGATAAAATAAAAAATTTAAAGGTTTTCTGTGCAAAAACCTTAAAAGACACTCATTGTGAAACCTTAAAAGACACTCATTGTGAAACAGAGATAGTATAATAGTTGATGTTTGATCGTAACAAATATGACACGCATCGTCCTGATAAGTGGCGAGAGTGTAATAACATGGAGGGCTATAATCTGATGATTGAACTTACCATTGATTTACCAAGAATGTTACGCAACGGCTGTTCTCTCCTTTTGTAAGACTGCTGAACGAGATCTTTCGTTCTTTTAACAGAAAATTGAAGAAACACTAAAACTCTAAAACAAAAGCACTATGGCTATGAAACTAGATGGCCTTAGACATATAGATTCATAATGAAACTGAATTTTAAAAGCACGTGGCTTTAGATTTAGATTCAGATATTTATGATGAACATTAATATGAAAATCAATTTTGGCTTACATAAAAAAGTCAAAGATAAATATTTCGCTTTAAAATAAGTATCAATTTTGGCTTACATAACAGAGATCTAGATATTTTCTAAACTATATAGTTATATAATAATTTCATTTTCGTTCTTCCAAAAAATAAAATATTATTTTGTTTTCGGAAACCATACATTAACCAAATCACTAATGTTGACACCCAAATTTTAAAATGGCAAACCCATTAATAGTTTTAAACTTTAAATACGGAACTGCAAAGTACGATGCGGTTTCAATAGTAACAAATATATATATATATATATATTTTTTTACTATTGGAATCGCATTCCACTTCTTCTTCTGCAAGTTATTTCTTCTTCTGCAAGTTATTCGGAGACTTAGTTACAAAAATTGGTGATCATACCCATTGATTTGATAGCCAAATCTCTTTTAGTTTTGGAGAATTGCAGGCTATCTCGAATCTCGGAACACAGTGCATGCATGATAACAGACATATCTATTACGATTCCAATCTCACGTCGTCTCTATTTGGTAGCTCCACTGGCTATCAAAATCTTATTTTAATATCTGGGACAGTATTTACAATTTAATAAAGGGTGCATGAGATATTTCTAATGTTCTATAAAACAACATTATCTCGAAGATGCATACATACTTTAAATTTTGTCGCCTTTATGAGTTTCTCATCTAAACCTGAAACGCGCTTCTTCTTTGAACATACTTACACATGGTCTCTACTGTTTAAGATATTTAAATGTTATCTCGGTCTTCGAAGATAGGATCTAAGTGAGTATATAAATTACAAAATTTACAAGTCAAATGCACTCGTTAGTTAGTGATGAGGCAATATATAGATGAAACTTAATTTATGGGGTTTGTCCTTTATTTTGTGATTTACCAAATTCTATAAATTAGGGTCCGAATGGTAACGTGTGAAACAACTGCGGAAAAAGTGCGGTGCAGTTCTAATAGTAACAAATATATATATTTTCGTTATTATTAGAACCGCACCGTAGCTTAAGGTTCTGTCACCATTCGGAGCCTCAATCTATATAAAATGATAGAGTTAGTAATAAAAAAATTGCATAAATACATTATTACATTGCACAATGCATGTTTACGTTTTATAAAAACAAATAATAGTCACTAAACGTACTAATAAAAATTGGCCGAATAGATTTAATTAGTGTACACTGTAAACAAGAGAAGAAAAAAAGCACCAAAATTAGATTTGGTTTAACCAAGAAAAAAAAACAGTACAAATACTAATCTTAAAACATAGTATTACTGAAATACAAAAAATTAGGGTTATCCCTAAACTACATCTATAATTATAAACGAGTGGAAAATATAAAAAAAAACTACGTAAACAGTTAATTTCTTAATTAATTTTAAAGAAAAAGGTTAACACTAATGATTTTCTGTTAGCAACCTTCTAAATAAAATAAATAAAAATCTAACGACTTTACGGATTTTAAATTAAAAAAAAAAATTGAAAACAAAAACAGTGGTTTGAAAATGCAGAAACCGACAAGGATAGAGTGAAAAGAAAGCGCGTGAAAAAATGGTAAGACCAAAAGTTAGCCCAACAAAAAAAAAAACAAAAAAAAACCCTTTTTCATAATTCCTTTGCACCATTTATATTTCTTTTTCTTCGTCTTCACACTGGTTCACTCTCTCACAACCATGTTCCTGTAACGACGATGCTCTTTCACCTCACATCTCCTCCTTCTTCTTCATCGTCCTTGATCTAACTATTCTCAGCTTACTCACCTCAAGGAATTGCTAAACTCCTGACATCTGTTTTTGTTTCCAGAAGAGAACATCTTGTTTTCACCGTTTCTGGATCCTCTCTGGTACTTAATTGTTAGTTATTCCAAGTTTGAAATTCGAATTTCAAATGTGACCAACTCTTAGATCGTTTCTTTTTGTTTTGTTGCCTCAGATTTGATCGGAATCTGGAATCAAATGGGTAAAACCGCCGGAAACAGAGATTGGACTCAGATCTACGCAATTTACGGAATCGAACAATGGCAGACACTCGTCTTCCTCCTCTTCCATGCTTTCTTCTTCTCCCTTCTCTCACTTCTCTTCCTCATCTACTTCGACCAGATTTGCTTCTTCCTCGATTCCTTCTTCCTCTCCGGCGCCGCCAGGTTAGCCGCGGGTTTCACTGGCGCAGTTACCGCTCTCTCCGCCGTCTGTCTCCTCTTCGCCGCTGCCAATTTCGTCTACTCCGATGTTCCGCTTCAGTACGAGATGGCTCAACGCATGGTTAGCTCCGTCGGTGACTGGTCCTGTGTCAAAACGGCTCTCGATCTCGGCTGTGGCCGTGGTATCCTCCTCAATGCCGTCGCTACACAGCTTAAGAAAACCGGTAGCTCCGGTCGTGTCGTCGGGTTAGACCGCTCTAAACGCACTACTCTCTCAACTCTCCGCACCGCTAAACTCGAAGGTAACAAACATTCATCAAATCAATTTCCCCCAATTTCAATCGAATTTGAGATTCTTATTGTTTTTGTGTGTGATTCAAAATCGTGTAGGTGTGCAAGAATATGTCACTTGTCGTGAAGGGGATGTGAAGACGTTACCGTTTGGGGATAATTACTTCGACGTGGTGGTATCTTCGATGTTCGTGCACACGGTGGGGAAAGAGCATGGTCAGAAGTCGGTGGAAGCGGCGGCGGAGAGGATGAGAGTTCTCGGAGAAATAGTTAGGGTTGTGAAGCCAGGAGGTTTGTGTGTGGTTTGGGATCTCTTACACGTGCCGGAGTACGTGCGGCGTTTGCAGGAGCTGAAGATGGAAGATATCCGAGTCTCCGAGCGAGTCACGGCATTTATGGCCGGAAGCCATATTCTGTCTTTCCGGAAACCCAGTGAACTCGTCGCCGGACCCCGTGAAGTCCGCCTAGATTGGAGATGTTGACGGCAGTGGTAGTGTCGGTTCGTTATATAAAAAACGGCACGTAGTCCAGGTCTGGAGGTTCGAAACTATAATTGTGATATATTAATTACGAATCTACTACACTAGAAGATCAAAATGTATGTGGCGTCTGGGGAGGCGAAGCGGAACCAGATGCTTGATGAAGAGGCAAAAAACGCTACGTTTGCGTCTTTGTCTTGTATTTATATAAAAGCTATAGTCTTATTAGCATATTAATATGCTGGATCTTAGATGTGTATTGATTCAGAGATGAGTCTTTTTTACTGTTGCGTTGTTAGCGTTTTCAAACGACCTTGTTGAGTGAATTTCAAGAATGTCGTCTATGTAGATTTATCGTTGGGGCATTAAATGACCTGTCATTGTCACTTCACGTCGAATGTGATATCTGTCCCCTAATTAATTATTTTAATCTAAATGGGCCATGTTTGGGCCAAGCCTTAAAGCTACTTTTGCTTCAACTTTCTCCATAGAAGACACGGCAAAGCGTGCACAAGCGAATTCTCAAAACGTCTGCGCACTCGGCAAAGAAAAACACCACGCCGTTGTATTCTAAACTTCACAGGAGGCCACGTGTATCCACTCACATTTGTCCACGTAATCGTATCGAAGATGAGGCGCGCCAAGAAGAAAAAAGGTCATCGTTTCTCCTCTCTCTCTATCCTTGTCTCTGTAACTTGTAAGCTTCCCCATCAATGGCTTCTCCTTTGTCTTCTTCCACCGTCGTCTCTCACAGGATTTTATCTCTCCACCCTTCACCTCTCAATCGCAGATTCCTCTTCGTAAAACCCAAATTACCCATTAATTCCGGAGATTTCCGCATGCGTTTACATTCTACATCCAGTAAGATTGGCACTAAGGTCAGGTTTAAACTTCTCGCGAACGCGTGCATTGCTCTAGACTGATTTTTTCACATTATTGTCTACTTTTAATATTTAATGAATTTTTTTTATTGTTCTTCATCTATAGGCACAAAATTCGATTTTTAGGTTTTAGTGATAAATTAGCATTTATTCGTCTACTGAAAACTTGTTTTCAGCAGTGCAGGAACTTATACATTCTTACAATTCTTCAATTGATTCAAAGTTGAACCCTTTTGAAGCTGGAACTAAGAATCTCGAGAAATTGGTTGCAACGATTTTGATATTTGTTCAAGTTTGGTCTCCAATGCCCTTGCTTGGTCTGGACTCTGCCTACATTTCACCTGCAGAGGCTGTTCTTTATTCTCCGGACACGAAAGTTCCAAGAACTGGGGAACTTGCTCTTAGACGGGCTATTCCTGCTAATCCAAGCATGAAGACAATACAGGCTTGTCACTGTCTTTGACTTTCTATTGGGGTTAATTGTGATGAATTTGTTTTTGGTAATTACTAATTGTGTTACATTAAATTTAGGCTTCATTGGAAGATATATCATATCTTCTGAGAATTCCCCAAAGAAAGCCTTACGGTACCATGGAGAGCAATGTAAAGAAAGCTCTAAAGGTAAACTGAAATAGCACTTGATTGATCTTGTTTTAGGCGCTCAGTTTCAAAGATATTTTTATTGGTTGGCGTTGAAGTTATGGACTTATAGTTTTTGAGTTGTATTACGTTTGCAAGAATAGTGGACGCATAAGATTGAATTCTTTGGCGAAACTGTCAGGTGGCAATAGACGATAAGGATACGATATTGGCTAGTATACCAGCAGACTTGAAAGGCAAGGGATCAGAACTTTATGCAACTCTGATTGACGGCAAGGTATGTGGGAATTATCCGCAAATCTGTTCTCAAGTTGATGAACTGTAATCCCCGTTCTCATGTCCTAACAATTTCTTAAAAGTTTGGTAGAAGATGATCAGGTTTTGTTTAATCAAAAGTTCTCTTAGTTTACAGCTCACTGCAATAGGATGTTATAGATTCATTTGGTTATGTTCATTTGTTTGATAGGGTGGACTTCAAGCACTTATAACATCTATTAAGAAACAAGATCCTGATAAGGTGTCCCTTGGGCTGGCAGCATCACTAGATACTGTTGCGGAACTGGAGTTATTACAAGTACATGCAATCCTTCTTGCCCACCTTATCTCCTCTTGGTAGGTTGAAACACATAACCACAAGATTAAGTTGCTGATGTTAACAAGTGTTGTCGCAGGCATCTGGATTGTCATTTTTACTTCCTCAGCAATACTTAAACTATCCCAGGTGAATCTCATTTTCTGTTTCTCTGAGTTAAAATCCTCTTGTTAGCTGCAAATAAAGCAGATCTTCTGTGGAACTATAGGTTAGCAGGTAGAGGAACTGTGGAAATCACCATTGAGAAAGGTGATGGTTCGACATTTTCAGCTGAAGCTGGGGGTGATCAAAGAAAGAGTGCTACAATCCAGGTATCATAGTTAAACCTTGTGAAAGAAAATATGCTGTTCTTGTAATTTTACCCCACAATCTCTCGAGCTGTTCATTTACAAGACGCTGTTTTGCTTATATTATGGATTCAGATCGTTATAGATGGATATTCAGCACCTCTAACAGCAGGGAATTTTGCAAAACTGGTAAGGTAGTTTACTCTAACTTCAACCTTTCTTAGCTACACATCTTGAACGTAAGATACCTATACTTCAATCTTGAAAAGATGTGACACAAACTGTTTCCTTGGGTTTTTCAGGTAACTAGCGGTGCATATGATGGAGCCAAACTCAGTACGGTAAACCAGGCTGTTATCACAGAGGATGGGAGTGGTAAGGTGGAGAGTGTTAGTGTTCCATTGGAAGTAATGCCTTCTGGACAGTTCGAACCTCTCTACAGAACCCCACTGAGTGTCCAGGTATAACTAAACTGCTTCTACTCCCAAATAAAAACCAGAAAAGCTGACCTTTCTTTTTTTGCATTTTGACTTTGGAAGGATGGGGAGTTACCAGTTCTTCCATTATCGGTTTATGGAGCTGTTGCAATGGCGCACAGTGAAAACTCAGATGAATACTCTTCTCCTTACCAATTCTTCTTCTACCTATACGATAAAAGAAACGTACGCATCACTACAAACTTCCTTAGCTTGATTTCATATTTGGAACTAAAAAAGATTTTCCTGCAGTCTGGCTTAGGTGGTTTATCCTTTGACGAAGGGCAGTTCTCGGTCTTCGGGTATTGGTTTTAGAACGTTTCCTATTTGAAATTTCAGAACCTGCAAGGTGCATTTGAACTGATGTTTTTTTTTTGCATTTGTTTGCTCCAAATTCTACAGATACACCACAGCAGGAAAAGATATTCTTGGGCAGATCAAGACAGGAGATATCATCAAATCTGCAAAACTAATTGAAGGACAAGATCGTCTTATTTTGCCTACCAAGAACAACTCATCCACTTGAGTCTTCATCCGTTTTTTGTATCCAAAATGTTCCAACACTTTCTTGTCGCCTAATTAACAGAGTTCTAAGTTTCAAATCTCTGCAATTGGGTCTGAATCTTATTCGATTTCCAACATTGCAAGAAAAAGAAAATTCTTGAATTTTATTTACATTCAAACAAAAAAAAGGTTGTCAGCCTTGCCAATTTTTATGATCAAACAGAAGACATTTTACAGAGCCGGCTAGGTGTTGGTCGGAAATTCAACCACCGGAGATTCATCCGCCGGATTGGAGGCGTCAAAGCTCTCCGTAAAACCTCTCTGCTTCCGTCACTGGCCTTCCTCATAAGCCTCTCATCGCTTGGCACAATAAACCCGTGTCGCGCACACTTGGTCGAACCAGGCCGTCCCGAGCACGTGCAAGCTACTCGAACCCTCAGACCTGACCCATGACTCCTCCTTCTGACCCTGTTTGTCTCGGATCTTCCCGGCATCTCTACGCCTTCTCCTGATGGGATCCTTCTCAAAACCTGCATAAGTTACTATTGTCTCTTTGCAACAAACGTTTCTTTATAAATTGGCTTGTGAGAGAGAGAGTCAATGAGTCTTCCTTCTTTATATTATGTGGAATTAGAGAACCAAACCATTGACATGGTTACATCTTTTTGTAATGGAGAGGTTGGTCTAATTTTCAAATTCTGAATGCTCCAATTTGTCAAAGTTTGAATGTTTGACCAATTCTAGTTCACCAACAAGTCAACGACGAATCTTTTGAAGAACCGAGTGAGAAACTTCAGTGCGTTACCAGATGAAACATTACTTTTTTTTGCCAAACTCTACGTATACTAATATAATTCTTTACCAGCTTACTCACACAATGGCCAAAGCTTTTGTAGGATGGGTTTTGGATCCATTCTACTTTAGAGTTTAGACCATATTGGGAATAGATAGACATTTAGTGAGGTCCATATAAAGTTTCCCACCTCCACAAAGAGGTCCATGTAATTTTAATAATTGGTATTGTCATTATATCATATTGGATATAAAAAAAAAAAAATGTGGGCTTTTGTATTATTTGGAGATTTGGTTCTCCTCTAATTTTTTGTACTTCCCTTATACCATTGTGTGGGTCATTAGTTTAGCTAAAATGGAATGTATTTGTATTCCAAGCTGTAAACCTAAATAAATTTGCGCCAAAATAGAAAACAAAAAGTTCTTTTATTAAAATCCCATTAACGATTTGTTGTCCTTTTGCAAATTACAAAACAGTATAAATATCATTCGCAAATTTTAAATCAAGACTGAATTTTAATAATATAACAAAAAAAAACAAAACATCAATTGATATAAATTAACATGATAGCAACCAAAATAAAAAAAATGGATTCAAACCCTTGTACGTCCATGAATTCATCATGTAATGATGACTCACACAAATAACTGAATTGGTGATAAAGTGTTTATTATCCTCCTAGAATAATAAATGATTAAATTAAATATATTTTGGAGGGTTTCTAAAAATTCACTCCTATCGTAATCAAAGGATCGTCATGTAGCCAATAGAGAGTTGAAGACAGCGTTAGTTCATATTCCCCGATCTGTTCATATTTCATCTCTTCATTACCTCTCCACCAACCAACCCTTATTTTACCTTCATTAATATTTCATCACTCACTTTTTACTCTCTAATCCGCAAAAATATTGTTAAGTATCACCCAATTTATTACATAAACACACACATGCACATTCTTTAAGGCAAAATAACATAAGATGTGTTTATGAGTTAAATATATTGCTGCCACTTTGGTGCTCGTCTGTCTTCACTTTTTGTTAATAACAATTAACAATGGTTGTGAAAGTAATTTTGAGTTATATTTTCTAAACAAGATATTGACTTCTTGAAGTAAAGATGTTTTTTTTGCATGGAAGATTTTAGGATCTTATTGTACAATTAATCCATTAAAATAAAATTTATTTACTGGTTTTCTTATATAATAATCTCTCCACATATGTAACGGTTGTTTTGCTTTATATACATAGCTGTCTTCGATCTTCGTTATGCATTTTCCTTGCCTCTTACTTTGTCCTTTTTTACTTCATCTTAATCACTTTTTATTTATTTTGCTAACTCTATTTAGATAGAATCATTCTTACACATTCCTTTTTCCTTTAAACCCCAAATGAAGTGGGGAAAAAAACAAGATATTGCGGACTATTATCTTTGTGATGGTGGAGGACCTGATTGTTGAGAGGAGAGAAAATATAGATATTTCAAGGAATTGTATGAGCCTGAAGGATATTTTTTAAAAATGTAGGAAAGATTGTGAAAAATATGGCAAATGTAATCTGAAATAAATACTATATGTTTTCCAAAATTAAATGCTATTGATATAAAAATTTCTGAAAGGTGGTTTGTACTTATTATCCAGAAAAGGAATGTAATTAAAGGCGTCTTTAATTTCTTGGTTTAAAGATAATGTTTTCGTTTGCTGATGTAGAAGCATATGGTCCATTGCTGGCCATTTTCTTATATGTATTCACACAGTATGCTTTTTTCCAATGTATCTTTTCATTATATTTTTCTTAAAACCCCAGTTTCTTGGCTTTTTTTTGTTTTTCTGAAAAGTCGTGGCTATGACAAGAACATATAATACGATGTCTAATAGAAAATAACTTAAAATTAACTTTAAAAGCATAATATGATTTATGTGACGAAGGGTCCACAAAAAATGCTTCATCGATGCAGCAAATAACTTCATCAGTAGTGTTTTCGCAAGGTATTTTCCAATATTCAAACTCTTTAGAAGAACTCGTGACATAAATTCTAGATAGATATTGCAAAACAATCATGTTCGAAGAATGGTTATTGTAAATAATTTCATTTAAAACACAACCTTTCATGATTCGTGACCTTTCTCGGCTTTTTATTAAAGACATGAAAACATTTCCTTAAAGTTGAATTTATGTTGTGTGCTTGTAATTGTAATTGTATGAACTATGGTTAATGGAATATAGTTGGGGATGTCTAATCAAGATCTAAGTTGTGAGCAGATTGACAGAAAAAAATAAAAAAGAAGGTTGTGAGCCGATAGAAAAGAAAAATTGTGAGCAGAAAATGACATCCGCACCTGAACATATCTGGAAACACTTTTAAGTAGGGGGTTATTTGTTCAAAACTTCAAATCATATAATTAATTATGATCAAGGACAAAATTACTACAGTTTGAGGTAAGATGAATATGCAATAGATATCTTAATTTATCCTCCCTATATCACTTTCAGTGATGTTTATAGGATATTACTGTATTTTTCTTTTTCGTTTTAAGTGATATTTTCAATTTTCTATGCAAAAATTAAATATATTTTTAATCATATAGTTGTATTATAGTAGTAGTATATTTTTTATTGATTGAATTCATTTTACTTAATGGTTTTTTTTTATGTAAAGAGGTACATTAAATAAAAATTATGTGTTTTCTTAATTTGTGTATGGAAACCTTAAACATCACTTAAAATAATACAGAGGGTTCAATTCTTTTATTTACGTTCATTCTGAGACCACATTTTCTCTTATCTTTTAATTACTAGTTTACTAACAAAATTGTAAATTCGAAGATTATAACATAAAACAAACGCAGATCTTTATGTTCAAATAATGAATATCTGTTCTTCTTCTACTATTTTCGTTATATCAGCTGCGAATTTGTTTGACTCTTGCTATAAAATTGAGGATTGGTTTGGTATGAATTTAATGATACAAATTAAACAAACAAAAATATTATAGAAAATAAGAAGATAAATCACAATCAACGTGAGATGGCCCTCGTATATATAACCTAATATCATAATATATATTATTTATAGCTTTACATGCAATTATTGAAAATTCTTATCTACATAACGATGTTGAAGCTTATCATTACTTTTAATCAGTTCAGCAAATTCAGGATGTTTCTAAAGAAGATTGGTGTTCATGATATTTTATAATATAAAGTCTACAAAAGTATATTTTGAAATGTTTACAGATGCACTGCCCACTGCGTCGTTGTAGAAGAAGTGGTATATAAAATTATAATAAGCAAGTCATGGGCTTGAAATAAGAGAGGAGTCTATAATATACCTGGGGATAACTAGAATTATTATTTTTTTAATAAAATAATCATTATAACTAAACACATAATTTTCTCTTTAAAATGAGAGTTTAACATATTATTTTCCTAATTGGATTAATATACTACCTTACTTTAATTTAAAATCGTGTCTAAGAAGAGTTCTTAAATATACAAAATCCTTTTTATTACTCCGATATTTCTTTATCACCACGGTTTTAGTAAAAGTGACGACTAAATTTAATTGGCTGACCAACTTAGATATTTTTTAAGTATTTTAGGTTTACTCGAGAAAATAATGATTAATAAGCGCTTAATACTCTCCATACAATTGCTTAGTGCCCATTTTTGTTCAAAAGAAGAATATTGATAGTGTGATTGATACGATCGGCTATTCTCATCAATTAAATTTGTAAATGAAGTATTTTTTAAACAGAAAATACCTCCAAAAATTTATAAGCAATATCTCATTCCAAAAACATCATTGATATATAGAATATGTGAAGAAAATACACAACTATTTATTTTTTTAATCATTCCCTTTACAAGAAAATACAATCTCAAAATATAATCGAGAGACTATATGCATCTATACAATTTATATATAAAAACATCTAAGTATATAATTTATACATTTAAGTATTAAAAATAAGAAACGGTAATCGTTTTTTTAATCTTAAATCCTATTGTTTCTTCTATATGTTGCCTCACTTCTCCGCCTCTCTAAATAATTTCCTTTCCTCTAACCACTATGACCAATTAATTAACCGATAACATATACACAAATCTCAAATTTATATAATTTAAATAACCTCACCAATCGGAAAAATTCTTCACTGTCACCGGAAAATTCTTCACACCGGCGGCGAAACACAGATTTGATTAAGAAGAGTACCAGTTTAAACCGGGTAATTGGTACGACGTCGTTCTGAATAACCCATCACCTAACACACCACCACCTTGCTGTTGCATCAATGGAGGAGTCTCCTCCATCATCGAAGAAGACATGTTCGAACAATCTCCTCCTCCGCCTCCGTCACCACAGTGAAACCTCTTGCTCGGAGATGCGTCCTGCTCCTCCTCCGCTACAGGCCAATACGGTACCGGAAGAGCTCGTTTCAGATTAGCCATCATCATCGGCCCTGAAGACGAAGCATGATCCAAACCAACGACGTCGGCGTTATTGTCATGATCAACTGAGTCTGTAGTACCCATGTTGTTGATCATGCCACCGCCGTCGTATAAAGTCGTGTTGCCGGCGTCAGAGAAAATACCGTAACCACCACCGGAAAATTTCCCAGGGAAGAAATTCATTGATCTAGAGAGATTATGGTGGTGGTGGTGGTGGAGTCCTGTAGCAGCAGCCGCCATGGATAACGACGGAGGAATCTTCCTGAAAATGTAATCAATCATATCATGATCCTTATCGTTATCCACATGTCGACCTGCGTTGTTCTTCTTGTAGATTCTACATAACACCCAATCATCAAGCTGCAAAAGAGAAAAATACAAAAAAAAATCAAGATCAAGAAAACTCAAGATCAAGAATATATATAGTGGTTTGTGAAGTAATGAAAAGTATAATGATATACTCTGAGTGAGTTTTTTTTGTTGGCGAAATCACAACCAGGAGGACGATTGTTAGGTTTGTTATCGATGAGACGATACTCATGCATGATCCAATCACTTTTGACGCCTTTAGGAGGTTTACCACTGTAGAAGACGAGTGCCTTCTTCACACCGACCTTTTGGTTACCGTCGGAAGCAAGAACCGGTTTATCTGTACCGGTAGCTTTCCAGTATCCTGACGTGGCCGCTCTGTTTGGTCTTGCTCCGTTTGGATACTTGCGATCTCGAGGACTGAAGAAATACCATTCCTGTTCTCCAAACGACGCTTTTGCTACAACAAATATCAACAGTTAGATCACACACAGAGATGATCTCTGAAAAAACTTTTAAAATGAAAAGAACTCACAGATTCTTGAAATAAAAAATATATATATATATATATATATAAAAGAGTTAATGATGATGATGTTGATGAGGGCTTACGTACCGGGAAGCTCCCATGGATCGAATTTATAGAGATCGACCTCGGCGATGATGGCTACAGGTAAAGGAGCAGAGGCGGCTTTGCGTTTGAGGTAGTGAACCACGAGCTCTTCGTCGGTTGGGTGAAACCGGAATCCTGGAGGAAGGTTAGGTTGCGGCGGTGGAGGACCACCGGAAGAATCGGTGCTCTCCATTGGAAAAATCTAGCACCGTGATCGGAGGAGGTTTTGGTAGTTTCTGGAGTTGTAGGAGCATCAGCTCATATTACTTACTCTCTCAGGATTATTCTCTTCTCTTTCTTTTTTTTTTTTTTTTTTTTTGTTTAGTTTGGTTGGGGAAGGAGTGCTGAAAAATGCTTTACAGAGTCGGCGTTATCATTCTTTTAAATGGGCTGTATTAAACGCCAATTTGTGGGTTTTAATCCTCTGTTCTTTCTTACATATTTATATACATCCGCGCAGATTTACGTTAATATCCAATAACCATATTTTTTTACAGAATATCTATAAGTTACAGTCACATGATGTAATTCAAACAACATGTAAAAATTATGTATATATATATATATATATATTTTACGATTTCTGTATATATTTTTATTTTGGTAATGTTAAAAATTTATTTGCAACACACTTTCAAGTAGGTATGTGCATGGTTTTTCCCCCATTTTAACACGTTTTTCTCTTTCTTTATTTTCAAATTAAACATTATCTCCGTTACTTATAAAATAGTTACCTATCTATTTTAAAAAAATTCTAGATGCGTTTACCATTATGATTTATGGCAATTTGATAGATAAAAATTATGACAAATTAACAAAAAAAAAACAGATTAACAATGGTATAATCATCTAAATCTACAAAACCTCATAATTTTGCTAGAAAAATAAAAAAGAATCAAAGCATTTGTCTTTGAAAACAGATTAATTAATAATTGTATAATCATCTACAAAATATCATAGTTTTGAAAGAAAAAAAAAGAATCAAAGCACTTGTCTTTGAAAATTTCCAGAAAAAGAGTCGAACATTATAAAATATCTTTAAGTTAATAAAATAGTTTAGAATAATATATTTGATGCTAATCAGTAATCAGCTATGAAAAAAATGTATAAAATTCCCCATATTTCAGCCGATTTTAGTGTGTTTTAGTTGTACTAAAGGATCTAAATGTGGCGACAATGCGACACATATACAAAGCCTGACTAATCATGTCGAGTTCGTGTAATGACTACATTAACCAAACTGCATGAGGGTAAATTAGTCATTTGTTGCAACATAATAACTATAATTAATAAAACCATTGAATTAAAAAAAAAAATCAAATATTTCATCTGCGTTTATGACTTTATGTATAGCCTCGCGACACAGACGAACTACGACAAACAAAAGAGGAGGCTGAAATTAACGTCGAAAACGATATATCTTAGCAAAAGATAAAATATAAATAAAATTTAAAAATTGTAAGATATATATCGCTTTCTTCATTAGTCGATGACAAAATCAAATACTCGATATATATAAACTATAATACATAATTAAGACGAGATAAACTATACCGCAAAAATAAACAAAAGTTTAAAAGAATCTTCTAATTTCATCTTGTATGCTGTAATACGTTTTATTAATTACTGTTTTGTTAATCTTCCAACGGGTAATCGACACGTGTGATTCCTAGTGGACTATATTTTCACACGTGGCAATCGGAGAGATGGGACCCACGTAATTGCCACAGAAGGTAACAAATTGATGACGTGGAAATGAATGGCCGGGTGGGTGGGTGTGGGGAAAAAAAAAGGATTTTACGTTTCAGATGTCATATGTCACGCTTTTGTTATTGAGATAATCACCACCAGAAATTTTTATATTTTAGATAAATAAATATGATGGATACAAACAAATCGACCCATTCATGTGATTTTTGAGTTTCGATTACTTTATTGTTAATTTATTTACTATGATGATTATAACCATGAATATTTTTCGACCACTAAATTAAGTTATGTTTAAAAAAAAAAAATTGGAATATTGATGTATCAGATTCCTAGGAGTGGTTTATTTCATGACTTTCGAGTTTTGACTTCTGACCACGATATTCCTTATCTCTCATAGCTTTTTGATCACAAAATATTTATATACTAACAAATACAATCTGTTTCCCAAGTTTTGTCTTTCGAGCACTTCTTAAAAAAATAACAGTAAAAAAAAAAAACGAGAAATGTGGACCATATTTTACACACGTTGTACCAACTAAAATAAATGCTTGCCTCGAATTAGTCAAATTTAATTACATCATTTCTTAGTCACATCCATCGGATCAAGAGACATCCTATATTTGCATTCACAAAGATTTCTAGTGCTTTACATGGTTGCACACCACTTCTTTTTTGCTAACGTTCAGAATCTCAACAACAACACATACACACATTTTGTATATATTATTAAAGACGAAAAAAAAAGTTTTATATTATTAAATATTTGTCTTACCAAAAATATATACTTGAAATTATTTGTAAGGGGGCCCTATTTGTAAGTGTTAGATTCAACAGAACGTGGTTGCTGGATACTGGGCTATCCCGTATGTCAATGTTGTGGTTCAGTTTGAAAAAATCAGCATATAACTATCTTGATTGATAAAGATACCAGATACATAACGATGTTATCGTGCAATCACACACAAGTTGAATATATGTAATATGCATAGACTTGTAACTGTTGAAAGTATTTTATTTTCTGTAAGACTGTGACGAGGAGTTTTCAAACAAATATATAATTTTTTTTTTGTTCTACATATGTTATATGTATTTCAGTAGTTAAAAAGTGTTTCTATCAAAACAATTATCATTGATATGGAGCAATATAATGATGACCACTAGAATACAATTTGTTGCGTCCATCGAAAATATCTTTCAAAAGTGTTTTGATCGTAAACTCTACTTTTTCAATGTTTTAATTTTCTAATTTACTATGAAACTGTTAGAAATTCAACTTCTGAAGTTATATCAATCTAGAAATAATAATTATTAGTTGTTTTTAAGTTGAAGATATTCATAATTTATCAATGGTATACAGTTATGTAAGCCAAATATATATAACCAAGAAAAATATAATAATATGATTCTGTCCAAAATGAATGAAATAAATAAAGAAAACTATCATTTGGACTAGGCGCAACAGAAATCTCAAATGGAAAAATACCAACACTACTATAGTATATTAAAGATATACACTTGGCAATTCAGACAATTGAAACACTTAAAATTTGACAATTTCAATCATCTGGATTTTAATCTTATAAAACTCCTCCAACTAAAACAAGTGGGATGCCAGGGCAATACACACATTTAATATGGACTAATATGCATATCATATAACAAAACCATGACATGTATCATGTATGTACATATATATGTTCGCAAGGTTGGTAAATTTCACTCTACTACAAGGTATATAATAATAGTAAACCTAACTTCAAACTTTTTCTTGTATTTAAAACCTTCCTCATAAAAAAAATCTTTATGGAGAAAAAACGACCTACTTTCAAATAATTCACTGTGTGAACTTTTGTAACCATAGCTTTCATCATGTGATACAACACTTCTATTCTATTTAGAAAAATATCGAAGCCAAATCAAACGTCGTATATATATTACTCGGTCTTATGTAACGAACGTGACAAGCCAAACATCGGACGATTGTCAAATACTGTGACAGTATTATTCCTAGCTTTAAAAAAACATGTTGTGCTATTTGATCCAAATATATATAGCTAGTAATCAGGTCCTATATATGTGATGTCTTAGTGCTAGGTGCATGCCATCGTAACCGAGCCAGCCAACACGATATCTAGACTCTAATTCGATCAAGAAATTTATTTAAATTAACGTAAATCTAGATGCAAATTAGGTTGCTAGTTAGTGATAACTCAATTTAAGTTTGAAGACACGTCTTTTAGAAACTAACTCGGATGATTTAACTGTTTTATTTCTCAACGTGTTTAATGTCTATCCTTTTTTCAAAAGGATAAGCTTTCGAACCGATTTGATATTTCCCGGATATAACGAATTCATCAGCAGTGAACATATTATACTTTTTTTGGGTTTAAATGGTGGAAATATAATATAGGGTTTCGAGACTTCCTTTATATATCTTACAAAATATTTGTTCTGAAATGACCTTATAAATACATATATACTACTTATATTAGTCAAATCTCTGAGAGTTGAGAATAATAATAAAGAGACAACACATGAATCTTATGACATCAAGCAAAGCTACAATTTTCTTATATACAAAACGGATTCGAGAAAAGCTCTTTTTGCATGACCCTTTTATTTTTTATAATGCGTGTTCCTGTATTTGTTTCACGGAAAAAATGCTGTTAGTTCTGTTTTTTCGAATAATATATACATATATATATATATATGCAAATTTTTTATCATCTCTTCACGGACTGTTCAAGTAAAATAGTCATTAAAATAGGCTACGGATAATAATATGCAGAATAATTGTATGAAAAATACGATACAGTTTAAATAACTACAAAACATATATATATATATATATATGGTGCAGTACGAAATAATTATCGATGGTTAAAACCAAAACAATGAAACTGCATACAACGAACGAAAAAATAGTTAGTGTTTTACTCCTATTATATGAAAGATCATCCCATCACGTACTGTCCATGTGTTCGTTTTAATTGCAACCAAAGAATGAAAAAGAAAATAACCCAAAAAAAATTGTTTTTTATCAAAATGAGTGAGGCGTGGCTATCCCTTTTCACCAAAATTCCAACACGGTCCAGATATTTTTTTCTGATATATAAAAGGATGTATGTGTACATACACATATCTATAATAATTTTTTCTTATAACTATACATCAGAGTTATGCCTATAATTGATATATGACGTAGTTGTTAACTAATTTCTCAAACAAATTCGAATATATGCATTTTTCTTAGTTAGACTTGTACTTTTGTAGTTAAATTATATAAATCTTTATAAGAATCTAAATGATATAAATCAATTTTCGAATCACAAGCTTTTGAACATTTTGTTTCTTTTAAGTCAATTTCTACAAAGTATAATTTTACGTAAATTTTACGTAAGTAATCTTTAGAGATATGATCTAGAGATATTAATGGCCATGATTAATTATGCCTGATGTAAGAATCAATCAAGTAGATTAAGACGTGATTCTGCTGAGACTTTGCTTTATTTTTTCTTTCTAATCCTTGTCTTTAAGCTAAAAATGGAAAGTGATTAAGGACCTCCTCAGTTGTCTGCTTTGTTAAATATACTTCATGACCTTCTCAACGCACCGGAAGGTCACACAAGCAATGGTAGATTCACCAGTAACAAAAAAAGTTGTCTAGGTTAAACGTATAGTATTTGATCGCAAATGTCATTGTTGTATAATAGATACTATAAGATCTTGCATTATAATTGCATGTGTGAGATATTTAAGGGTTGAACAAGAGGGGGGGGGGCATATATGCCCCGGGTAAAGTTTCAAATCTGAAGCCAAATTTTAAACAATTTCTTTTAATAATTAGGCTTAGCGGACAAATGGACAAATATTATTCTTTTACAAACTTCTGTTGCATATTAATTCTCTTTCTGTTCCTTCCTCTTGAATATTAATTCAAACATATTTTTGAAAAATAAAATTTATCATCTTCTATCAAATATTCCTAACCAATACCTTATATAGAATACTTGATAAAATAAAAACAAAAACTATACACGAACAAATGTTTCAAAATTCTTAAATTAGGTATTCTATGATTAATTGAAAACTAAAAATTAATTTTTAAGTTATCTACTAATTATATACGTTTAATACATAAATTATTAAATGTATGTACTTTGGAATTTTTTTTGTTAAAGTATGCTTTATAGTTTATATAAATCATAAATCGGTTTTTGGACCGTCATACCGACGGAAAACCGACGGATTTTGAAAACCGAAACTATAAGACCGACGGATTGGTATGGTCGATAAACCGTCGGTTTTGCCCATAACCGACGACATACCGACGGTTTTGCTCGTCGCTTCCGGCATGTTTTCTTGTAGTGACTATTGCAACGCTCAACAAGTTAAAGTATCTCATTAACCTATTTTCCGTTCCTACAAAAAAAAAAAAAAAACCTAGTTTTCCGAGGTGCTATATTCATCGTATAAATTGCTTAATAATTTTTCAATTATTCGTTTTTGCCAACTCTCACATCCAAACCTTATGTGTTTAAATCAATCAAACCTTTAATTGGAATCATTTTATTTGAATTGATTCGAATAAATTTTGAACAAATATCTTTTCATATATCTTTCCAACTAGTGATATTTAAATAAGGAAATAAAACACGTTTATACCTATTTAGTGTCTGTGTGTATGTGAATTTAAGAAAATACTCATGTCAACAATACTCAGGAGTCGGGACCCAATAATTGGGATTATTGTATAATATATAAGCCTAAATTAATCCAGTTTTGGCCCATGGCCCAACAGATATATAAATAAAACATCTGTATAATATTAATATGAGCCAAATCGACACATTCTCACTTCTTTGAAAAACACGTTAATTAGATCTTGGTATGGAAAATAGAATCTTCCAGTTCTTATCGACTTCGGATAATCCAACGAGATGCTAGCGAATCTTTTGCAACAGGTTTTTATCAACAAACATAAAATTCATGATATATAGTAAAAGAGAAAAAAAAAACATACAAAGCATTAAAAAAAAATAACAAAACAAATGTTGATATAAATTTTATATATAAAACAAAGTTCGCAATGTCTTGAGATCATTTGTATTTACTTTAAGTTTTATCGTCGATGTTCGATAGTCAGATAATATTAACGTTTTGCTAAAATTAAAATTTCTTAGAATCGATGATTTAAATTTTTTTTTTTTAATGCGATTGTATATGGTCACACACCATAACAGAATTGATCAATTACATGTTGGATTTTAATTATGACATACTCCCTCCGTTCCACGATAATTGATTTTTTAGGTTTTTATTTTGTTTCATAAAGATTGATTTTATATACTCTAATCAATATATTTTTTTTGAAAACATAATTATTCTTTTTGAAAAATGTACTTTTACTAAAAACTTTAATCATAATTTTTTTTTCTATTGGGTTTTAACCATTTATGAAGTAAAAAATAATTTTTAAAAAGTTATTAATAAATGTTTTTTAATATGTGTGAAAACTCTATAAAATCAATCTTTACGGAACGGAGGGAGTATATGTTTGTGCATTTAGAATAAAGTTTTTATTATGCTATTATAGTGTTACCAATCGGAATTTGTGTTCTTATTACAATCTTGTCCCACCTTAATTTGAACCGATATATTTCATACAGCCTTAAAACTTTATACTACACCACTATTCATTTTTTCACCAATCGGAGCCAATATGTTTCTCTGTGACATTTTTAACACATACTCAGTATTGAGAAACTTGTTTTTGGTTTAAAAACTTGAATCATAACACATGCAAACAAATCTATATCTATTTGTAATATATGGATTATGTGATATTCAATTTTATTAAGTATGAGTTTCTGGATCGAGGTCTTATCAATTAACAATGCTTATCAATTAATATTAGTAGATATAAATATGAGATTAAATGTTGAAAGCTGATGAAACCATTTGTCTTGGTGGTTAAGGGTACAAAGGCTTTTATAAGTTAAGGGTTTAAAAGTTTCTAAACCAAATTTGGGGTTCGATTCCTAATAAGAAATTCATTTTCTTGCAGATTAATGGTGTAAAACTTATCGCAGTCCAGAGTATCGTAGGCAGAACACTTCGTTGGACAATAAAATGCATGATAGAAGCCAACAAAAGCGATGTAGTTTACATGAAGGACTGTTCGAGATTGGTGAAGATGGTGTCTTCTCCGAAGGAATGACTGACCTTTGCGGCATATCTAGATGAGATAGAGAGTGAGAAGAGAGTTATTTTTTTTCTTTTTCGCTTATTTTGATTCCACGTAGCTCTAATGAAAATGCGGATAAGCTGGCACAAAGAATTTGTACCTTCATGCGTTACATATCTTTTGTTAACAATGTTTCGTTGAATTGGCTCCAATAAATTAATATAAGGATGTTGACAAAAAAAAATGTAAAAAGAAAAATTGACACGTATCAACTTCTCTGGAAAGAAACCAATGTTTATAATATAAGTATAATTATGAATTTAAATTTGATAAATCATATAAAATCTTTACAACTCTAGATAAATAAAAATAGAAACATGTGAATTTGAATTAATATAGTAAATTATGTAATATTATATAACATATGTGATTGAATTCATTTTTTACATAAGTTTTTAATTTAGTATTTATGAATTGAAATTTGATGAACCATATAAAAACTCTATGGATTAATCTAAATACAAATGAACTCAATTCAAAGTATTTTTTGATCAATTTTGATTGAACTAAAAAATACAATCGCATTGCCCCATCCTCACACATTTATTTCTTTTGACATTCGAATCCAAATAAAAATGGGTTTGATAAAACTTTTTGAAAAGTAGAAAATGTGTTTAAAGTCTTTTAATATAAATAAATAATGGTATATTTATGTTTTAAAAAAAACACATGAGAGAAAGTATTTTTAGAATGAGAAAAATAAATAATTATTATTAAAAAATCACATGTCATCAAAAAAAAAAACTATTAAAATTAACATAGTTGAGTTTACATAAAAATATGTTTACAAAATTATAAATAAATATAAAAATTATATCCTATTTAAGTTTTAAAAGTAAGAAAATATGAAAAAAAAAGTGACATACGTTAGATTCTCAAGAAAGAAACCCTTCTTTGTTATATAAAATGTTGTATATGATATGATATATTGTACATATACATATATAAGTGTACTTGAGATACAAAAGAAAAGTGGTTGGACTTTGGCCCATTACTAAACCTAAAGTAGTTAGTTAAACATGGGTTAGTCACGTTGATAAGACAGACGTTCCCGCCGAACCCTAAACCTAAAAGATTTGTTAAAGTTTTGAAATTTGATCGGCAATAACATCTTCTTAGATCCAGTTTGTATGCATATGAATACCAAATTACCTATAGAGGCTGGTGTGCTATACAACCTCGATCTGTTTCTATTTAATTTTATATTAATATGGACCATGGTAATTGAATTTAAAATATAGATTGGTACAAGTTCCTTTACAATATTTGGCCAAATAGTGATCTTTTATAATAGATAACAAAAAGCAAATTAATATACATCACTAAACTGACAAATTACATGTGGTATACCGCATATGGTCGAATGAATGGTTGGTTTAACGGACAAGAATAGCTTGAATATGGACCACAAGTCTTTCTATGCAAAATGGTTACAAAGTATTAAACTCTTAACCTTCGTTTTCATGTATTTACGATAGAATATGCTATTCCAAGGGGTTGCGTAAAGCTTCGTCCAACAAAATTTACATGTAAACCATCTATATTTTTTTCGTATTAAAATTAAAATGTTAATTTCGACGTCCGAATCAATAGTTCAAATATCTTAATTTCATACTTCAAACGAAAACATATATCAAGCTCATTTGCATTTTCTCGCCACCGTCTCGTTTTTTTTTTTTTTTTTTGTGATTTTACTATCCAAGTAGAAAAAGATAGTTTCGCAAGTTAGTTGTTTGAGAAGTCAAAAGTTTTTGAATTAAAGAAGAAGAAAGATTTCGACTAAACAAAAGAATAAAGATTCTGCGTATGAGAAATCAAAAGTAGCTAACAATCGTCCAATCGCACATTATTTGTTTTTAGTGATTTAGAAAAAAATGAAAAGGATAAGACGAAGTTGTAGTTGATACTTTAAATTCCACGAGTTCTTTAAAATTCAAGGGTTTATATGTAAATTGACAATTTTATTTTCTGTTATAAAGGCGCTATTTTGACAACAAAATTCGTTAATTATTTAATTAGGAAATTTTAAAATTTTCATTATGAAAATCTACTTAAGAAAAATTTCATTAATTAATTAGACGAACAAAAAGCGTTGCTGTGTTTAAAACTTGTACGGCGTGAATTGTTACTAATTTAGGAAAGAAATGATTCCAAACTGGTCAAACAAAAGCAGCCCATGCTGACTCATACATGCAATTTCAGGAAAACTCAAAACGTTCTGTTCTTATCTTCAAACTCCAATTGGTCTTTAAGATTTGGCCATCTAATAATCTATAACTATCACTATCCTTTTCCCATCAAACAAAATATATATCATTATCCAAAATATATACATAGTCCTGTTTCTCTAACAAGTTTTTGAACGTTCTTTAAACAGCTGTATGATATTTACTATTTCAAACCTTGGGATTTGCAAATGTCATTGCACATAAATGACTATATATATATATATATACACAACTATCTCGTGCGCAATTTATTTATGTCATGTGTTTATTATAAACTTTTTGAATTACACAAGTATACTAGTTTTATAGTGTAAGAGATCGTCACAGATAAACATACATTTTCGGTAATGTTCGCTATGATATGGTCAGCGTCAGCGAACGGCCGAACGCTGATGACGAAGTCTATGGATTGTTTTGCTCGCACTATTTTTTAAACGATGAGCGATAGCGAGAACCAGAATCATATTCGTTTTGTGGCTCCTAGTTTATTTATATATTTTGGCGATTAACAACTGCAACTTAAAAACAATATTATAAATTTTGAACTGATGACTTGTTTTCGAAATGTATTCACATTTCTATCGTTCATTGTTTCTAGCTGTTTGTCATTAGCAAGTACAAAACTTATAGATAAAATATATCAATGCAGTCTGTTTTTTGATAAATAATTGATTAATAAAAAAGATACATCTAAAAGTTTACAAAAATGTAAATGTCAGGACAAATGACGACGAATATACAATACAAGTCGTAGAACCTAAATCTAACCCAAGAGTTCGTATTCTACACTATATTAATTAATTAATTAATTAATCTGATTCAGACAAAAAAAATTACGTTTTTATTACGCTACCATTACATAATCAAATAAACCCGAACCCATTAGGTTGTTGAGCCGAGTACCCAAATCCGTTAACCGGGTCGACAGTAAAACCCTGATGAGCCAACACGTCCGAGTTATTAAACCGAGGAATCCCCTCAGCCTGTTGCTGCGTTCCACCATCACCATAACGAAGACTCGGAACGTTATGATTTAGTCCGAGTTCCGGTACCGAGTTTTGTCCTACCAAATTCGCCCAATCAAAACTTGGCTCCCTAGCTAAACCATGGAACCCGGTTTTCTGACTGGTTAAAACCGGTCTATGACTAGATGAACCGGAGGGAAATCCCAAACTTCTATTGTCGATCTCATGTAAGGATTCGAGAACGTCGTCGTATTGATGAGAAGAAGAAGATGTCGACGAACCATTGTTGCTGTTTTCTCGACCACTCGTCATTAGATTGTTATAAACTTGTTTTTGTGCGCTTGTTTGCTTTTTGTATATCCGACATAAAACCCAATCATCAAGCTAAACAAAAAAAAAAAAAAAAATGTTATTAAAACAGAACACTATGGATAAATACAATTAATTGATACTTTTTTGTTTTGTTTTGTTACCTTGGTGCTTCCATTTCTACGAGAGGGTTCGAATAAACGGTACTCATGCATAATCCAATTGGTTTTGGTGCCTTTAGGTGCTTTTCCAACGTAAAACACCAAAGCTTTCTTGATACCAACTCTTCTTCCCTCCGTCGAGATGACCTTATCCGTACCAGTGGCTTTCCAATAACCCGACCCGGCAACACGGTTCGGTCTCGACCCGTTCGGATACTTCCTATCCCTCGGGCTGAAAAAATACCATTCTTTTTCTCCAAATAACGCCTTACCTACAATAACCAATCAAGACAAATAATTTTAGTATAAACAAAAAAAGAAAGACATATTTGGTTTAAACAAAACCGGGGCTGGTTAAGGTAACGTACTTGGTAAAACCCATGGATCGAATTTGTAAAGATCGATCTCAGCTATGAGCTGGAGAGAGAAATCGTGACCGGCGGCTTTCCTGCAGAGATACTCAACCATCAGCTCTTCGTCCGTCGGGTAAAACCGAAAACCCGGCGGTAAGCTCAATTGGGCTAACGGGTCAAGTTCTTGAAGACCCATTTTGTTATCTCCTCTCTAGGACAAAGAAAATATCTGCACTTTTTATGAAAACAATCACAACAATATCTTCTTTGATATTTAGTTTTTTTTTTTAATCGTTTTCGTATTTTCAGATTAAAGATTTCGAAGCTCTGCTACTTGTGTGTGTATATATAATATATATATAAGCAAAAGAGACGCATGAGAGATTTACACAGCCGCCCAATCTTCGTTAACGTGCAGCCTCAATACGGGTCCCACTTTATGTTTATCATGACACGTGGATCAATTAGAGCTTCGTGATTTATGCGATCCCTTTGGTTCGTTGAACCTATACTATAAAGTTGATTATTATATTAATACTTTAATGTCATATTGTGTGTGTGACTATACCGCCTCGTACGTTTGATCTTTTTTTTTTTTTTTTTTTTTTGTAGTCAAAGGTTTCCTAAGTATTAGGAGCTTAATCCAAGTAATTACACATATTTGTTCGTTAAGAAAAAAGAAAAAGGAAGACAAATGTGATATTTGTTATATGGATGTTTATTATGGTCGAATTATAATATTTTTTTTGATTCTTCGGTTTTCAAATTTTTAACTTATTAATTTTCAAGTTGAATCCTAATTTATATCTCTTATAAATATTTATATATATTTATGAATAAAATATACAACACAATCTCTACAACTATGAATTTTTCTGCAATTCACGCGGTAAATATCTTTGAAAGAGTTGCATAACTCTGACAGTATGTAATAGATTTATGAAAAGTATATAAATATTATTTTTCAAATGGGTATGTGCCAAATTGTTTTTTTTTTTTTTGGTCAAGAAGAAACTACACGTGTAAGTGGATGATGGGGTGAGTGCACTGGAAAGTGTTATTCATACGGATAGAACTACTACCACACGACACATGTCTCGTTTTTATGGGTTGAGTTAGGCAGGATATTTTTTCTTCTGTCAAAAAGCCATTACAGAACAGATTGAGACGAACAACAAAACACGAGTTGATGATTCAGACTCTCATTATTTAATTCGTTCTAATTTTTATTCATCAGACTGTAATTTTTTTTTTGACTGCAAATCTGATCAGTCAGATTGTATTTTGTAAAACGTGGAAATATTAGGCTTTTGTGGTTGAGAAATGAAAACATTGGATTTTAATTAGTAAGTCCGTATAATACAAACACATTTGTCTTCCACTTTTCATACGTGGAAATATAAAAATAGTTAAAATGTAAATATAAAAATAGTTAAAATGTTAACTATCAAATTAACATGTTAACTTTGATGGTTTTCTTTGTATTATATGTAAATATAAAAATAGTTAAAATGTTAACTATCAAATTTTAATTAAGAAATTGTGTTCACACGTACATGATGCTGTATAAAATAATTCCAAGCGAATAGAAGTAGAAATTTGGGGTTTCTTTCACTCAATAGCTTTCGTGTCACGGGGCATCTACTGTTAATTTGTTTCTATTTATATTTTCTCTTCGATTAAAGATCCCACTAATTGATAAAGAATGTGTTGGTGATTAATGTTGTTTTTAAAGCTTTCCTCATTTCGGGATTCTTTTTTGTGCACGTACTCACGTAGGAAGATAATATCCACGTAGGGGGGTCTTTAATGTTAGATAAGTAATAAAAAATACTGCTAGTTGGCAATGTCATGCATATATCATAACGTGTATGTCATGCATATATCATAATCACATACTGTAATCTGTAAAGTAAACCCGTAAATTTAGGTCAAAAGAAAAAAGTGTATACAGAATTTGGTGACGTAGATTTTAAGATGATATGAGTTACAAATTTTGACATGTGAGTTTAGTTAATGGTTTATTGAAACCATGACAGTACCAATCTTCATAAATCTGCAATGCGCCAGTGAGATTCGAACTCGAATATTTGATGATGCTTTACGTTTTAATGGTTTAATTGTTTTATAGCATGCAGAATTCGATCTACTAAACCACATAAAGCTGATTAATATTCTTGTCAAGTTGGAGATATATCGATCATACTGAGTACCAACTTTGTGCATATTATACGTCTTTTCATATTTAAAAAAAAAAAATAGAATAGAAACGAAAAAAAGGAAATCCAACGATGAGGATGACCATCGGAGATATATCAAACCCCACTTAATCCAACTATATCTTATACCTACTAACGAATTTTTGGTTTGATTTTATCTTTAAAATATAATAGAAACGTAAAAAAAGGGAATCCAACGATGAGGATGACCATCAAATTATCTTTATGTTTGATTTTTAAAATTATATAGTTTTCTTGGTAAAATAATAATAATATATATAGCTACTAACGAATTTTTGTAGGGTAATGATGATGTTTAAAATCATATTAAAGTAGTAGTTCAGTTTTTTTTTTTATAAAAGTAAAAAAAATACGACGTCTTTCATATTAATTTTTTTTTTGGCTGATTTGTTAATTTGACAATATCATTATCTTCTTGTTGTTATTGGTTTAGTGAAGGGAAAAGTTATGAATTTCTCATGTTAGTGATATGTAAGCCACCTGGTAACAATACAAGTAGCTATGAGCTGGCAAAAGTAGGGCCAATGTTGTTCGATAACACCCTTTACCATACCTCTCAATATCAAAGCTGGAGACTCCTGCAAATAGCCAAATATTATAAGAATATAAGATAGATAGAAAAAAAGCGAAATATGGATTTTGACAATTACTTTATTCCACAACGTATTATCAGCGTTAGAGTTTATACGTCATTTGTTTTTTTTTTTTTTTTTCCAGTTCTTGATAATTTGATGGATGTTCCATACTACTGGTTAGTTCATGACTGATGTTGGCAACGTTTTATATATATAAACGCTAAACGTGAGAAAATCTCGTATACGGTGTTGATAATATTGGTCGTGTAGGTATAGATAAAATTATTGATACCTAATTGGCTGTTGAAGGACCATTGTATGAAAGTGGCTCATTTAAGCTTCTACCAGACCAAATCAAACTCAAAATACTGAGTCCTAAATCTCTTGAATTCATGCAGTTATGTACCGAAAGCTACCAAATCTTCTGGATGTAATATCATACGAATTAATTCAGTTGAGTATGTGATGAAGGTGAGAGCAAAAACGATTAATTATATCTCAACATACATTGCATAGCCTAAACAACTATAAGTGAATAACTGATAGCTGTCGCACGAAATCTTGGAGACCCAAACTGTAAAATTTTCTTTGCTAGCTATGCTAATTTCATTCACAATGAACTAATCTAAATTCTTTTTGGGAACACGTGAATTGGTTCTACTTACAATTTTACGACATACGTTTTATACCATACCGCAAAGGTTCATGATAAACGGTTTTACATAAACCATGATGAACAAGTCCTTCATGTATACTAATAAAGAAACCTTAGATCTAGTGTAGAAATGCTAAATCTAATCTTACTAAACCAATGCTTTCACACATAATATATTTTAATATGTAAACTAAATAGAAATTATTAGGACAACAAAACCAATAATCAAATTTGTTTAAAATTTTTATTACGATAATTTTCAGGAATATTGAACTAAATATTTATTATGTTAATATTCAATACCATTTTTATATATATTATTTTTGATGTTCATAAGCGATGTTTGTACAATGTTTAGGCAATTTTTGAAACGGGGAAGATTGATAAGAGAATGAATCAAACGTAAATTTGTCTCATTCCAAAAAGTGATGATCCAAAGACTATGGCTGATTACCATCATATCAGTCTTTGTACAATTAGTTATAAGATCTCATAAACTAACTCTTTCAATATTGGATGGGTGAAGCTACCACATTCTTCACTAGAACATGTAAATTGGGAACGAAATGCCACGGCAGATGCTCTATATATCTCATAATGTTTTGATTATTGATTCTTTGTATCAAACATACACTATGACATCGAGATGGTTGATTAACTATTTGCATTACCATACAGTTCCGTTTACCGTTTAAGACTGTACAATTTTGTGTTGTTAAAAAAAAAAAAAAAATATATATATATATATATATATTTAATGAAAAATAATTAAAAATTTAAAAATAATTGAATACGAAAAGATAAAAAAAAATTATGCAGTTTCTTTTTGGTTACAATACAATAATAAGATGTATGGAATGTTAATGAAAACACTCTAAAACAAACAAAAATCCCAATCAAACTCTCATCTCATGAATGATCGATCTCTTCCTTGAGACTCTTCAAGATTTGGATGCAGCAACATTCTCCTAACAACCCTTTTCATGTTCTCTATCTTCTCCTCATCAGAATCGGCAATGCCAAAATCATTACGTGAAGCTGAATCTTCACTTATTGAATCCGCAGAAGTAGATATGTTGGTTTGGTACTTTTCGGAAAATTCCATTACAATATGTGTAATTTCATCTTTCGGCAACTTCGTGTCTAGAATTTTGACTATATCAGAACCCACGACGTTTCCTCGGCGCAAATCTACACAGTCTTTATCAAACTCAAGCCCAAACCTCTGAACGAACAAGCTTCTTATGTATTGAAGCTCCTTAAGCTCGCCGATTCTTGATGCAGTAAATATCAGTCCAGCCATTGCTTCTTTAGTTTCTTCCGGCACCAAATGAATATCGCTGGGGAGAGAAACATGAGGATATTAGGGTTTACGAACCGTTTAGGTTTACCGTGATACCGTATGTTGCAAGTTATATGTCAAAAACAAATTACCTTTGATGATTTAAAAAAGATATATCCCGCAAAATGGATGTGCAGAAGTACTCGACCTGATCGTACGCCAGTAACCTTCTCTCATCTTCATAGAATTGCTTCGCCTAGGGTTTCAATTATCAAACCGTAAAAAGAGAAGATGATTTTGATCAACAAAAAATTAATCAACAAATAACGCAAAGTGAATTAAAAGTTTGATAAATTAAGCAGAATTAACATGGCGATTGAGATAAATTTCAGATACCTTCGGAAGAGCTTCTGAAAAGCGGCCATTAGAAAGGAGCTGAGCTATGTCGGACCGGGATTGTCTGACCATACACTCTCTTCGCCTCCGATGTAACTCGACAGAACATAGCAGATTCTGGATATGGAGTTTGCTGCAAACAATGACAGATTAATTAAAAACTCGAACAAGAAACAAGATCTTAACCGTGTAAGGCAAGTAAATTACCACTTGGAAGCTTTTCGCCATCTTGAAGAACGATAAACACAAAAGACGTTACTAAAGCACCCAAAATCTGATTTTGTTTTCCTGGCAAACATTACTTGCTCTCTCCCGTAGGAAAGTGAACAGATCCGTATAACTTATAAGTAAGGCCTAATAATGAGATGTGAATATATATAGCAAAAAATCTATATTTATTATCCTTTAATAGTTGTAAATTAATAGCCATTTAGTATTTTTTTTATTTACTATGGTATTAAATCTGGAAAACCCCATTTTTTCTTTTCCAATATGGAATGTGAAAATCCAGATGCATTTAACGTTTGTTGTATTAGCAGATACATCAGTAACTTAACTAAGTAAAATTAAAGGATACAAAAAGCATTTCATGAGTTTGCATTCCATTCAGAGATGGCAATTTAATCGTCGCTTGTTGTTTTTTTAATCAAGATTTCAAGTTTTAATAAGGACAATGAATGAAAATATGACATTATCATTATGTGTTTATGTTTCGTTGGAAAAAAAAAATCCTCCTTTCTTAATAGAATATTTTCTCTCTTTTGTAAACCGTTGAGAATATATTGTAGACTAAATCCAAAATTTTATTTAAAAAAATACGAAACTGATCAACCTCTTTCCCAAATCAAACAAATATATGTACTGTATCATTTTAAACAACTGATTATTTATAAATATTACTCAGTTGAAGATAAAGATTCATGATCATATAAAGATAATTTCTTTTAAATTAGAAAAAATAAAAATTTCCTCATAATAAATAAAAATTTTGTATATTACTAATATGATAATGACAAAAGTCACAAGTTCATACTTTTGTTTTTAATATACCTTGTTACTTGTTAGGCATGATATTTGTCCCACATAATAAGCTAGTATTTGTAGTAAAGCTAAAAAAAATATAGTATACGTGTTTGGAACAAAACTTTTTATTTTATTTATAATAATTAAGGAAGGTTGAACAAAAATGTAAACTGATTTTAAGGATATGTGAAAAGTCAAATGTAAAACAAATCAGTTGAAGACCATGATTAGTTGATGTTTTCAACCATCCATGAGCCATAGTGAAGCCCAAGTATCGTAGCAGTATGGGCCTTTTATCAGAAAGTAGCATAAAAAAAAAAAGAAGAGATTAATGAGTTAAAAAAGTAATCATTAATAGAGTATAATTAATACAAGATTATGATTATGCGTGCAATGACTAAATTAATTGCAAATAAAACGACGCTCTATTGAGGATTGACCAAGTTCTCAAAACATTGACCTACACCGACAAACCGGAAGTACCAGTTAACGGTAAAACCGACGCGTAATGTACAGCAGTCGCCAGTTCAGCCGGTTATATCTAAACCATTCAATTCGTCTTCGTTAAAGAGACGGTGACCTTTTAACTAATCCACCTTTTCAAACGTTTTAATTTTCACACTAACCCTATAATTTAAATTGTTTAATACTCCACCAAAGCTGTGAAGTGTGTCATTTGGGTCAAAGTCTCTTTGACTTTATCGTCGATTTAGAAATCAATCACCAGAAAAGCTGCTTGAGAGAGAGAGAGAGAGAGAGAGAGAGAGAGAGAGAGAGAGAGAGAGAGAGTGAGCTCTGAGAAAAATTCAGCAATGGCTTCGAAGCTTGTAGTTATAACTGTGTTCATCCTCGATCTCATCGCCGTTGGGTTAGCCATTGCCGCCGAGCAGAGAAGAAGTGTCGTAAGTCCCCATACTCTCTTCTCCTTTACTTGATAGGTTTTGGTCTTTGTTCAATCTGCATCTGTGATTCTGTTATCTTTCTTATGTAGTAGTCTTAGAGCAGCTTCACTCTCTAAGTAGTGAAATCTAGTTCGCATTCTCCATCGCTGCGATCTTTGGTTTTTGAATGTGTTTTCAGATCTGATTCACAGTCTTGTTTCGTGTTCTAAAAGTAGTCTGCGAAGTGTAAATAAGCAGTGCTTAGCATTCATTTGTATCAGATTCCACTTGAATTTAAAGGATCCAAATGCATAATTTCGATTCATGGCTTATAAATTCTGCAGAGAGCTTAAATTGTAGTGTATACAGAACTTTCTTGGTAAGTTTATAGCGTACCGCATTGTTGAATTTACACATTCGAGCTACTAGAATTCCAAATCTTATACGTATGGCTCTGCAAATCCACATTATGACTTAGTGTGGATGAATTTCGCTGGTAATTGTTGTGTATTCCCATATTGGGACAACTAATTAGCTAAAGATGAAGTTCATATGTTTAGATCCAAACTAAATCTTATATGTATTGGCCCTGCAAGATCTGAAATGTGGTTTCTGCATGTGTTTTTCTTTATACGATTTAAATTGAAGTAGTCATTGTTTTGACAGGGCAAGGTTGAAACGGACAGGGAGAAGCAATATGAGTACTGTGTGTATGGCACAGACATTGCTACAAGCTATGGAGCTGGTGCGTTCGTTCTTCTCTTTGTAAGCCAAGTCCTTATCATGGTGGCTAGTCGTTGCTTCTGCTGTGGAAAGTCCCTGAACCCTGGTGGTTCAAGAGCTTGTGCCATTATGCTCTTCCTCATCTGCTGGTAACTTCAATATACCAAATCTAATAATTTTCCCCACCATCCCATACGTCTTCGGACTGGTTTGTTTTCCGATGCAATTGATTTGTGCAACGAAAATGGTTCTTTTGCAGGGTGTTTTTCTTAATTGCTGAGATATGTTTGCTTGCGGCATCAATCAGAAATGCGTACCACACACAGTATAGAAAGATGTGGAACATTGACAATCCACCGAGCTGTGAAGTTATAAGGAGAGGAGTTTTTGCAGCTGGTGCTGCATTTACTCTCTTCACCGCCATTGTCTCTCAGTTCTACTACGTTTGCTACTCTCGTGCTCGAGATGCTTACCAGAATCCGTCTTACTAAAAATGTCAACTTCTTTAGCAAGCAACGTTAAGCATCGAGTGTTGGGGAATTATCTTTTTTTTTTTTGTTTTTTTTTGTGTGGTCGCTGTGTTTGTTTAGCTAGTATCCAATGTTTACTTATCCTTTAGGTTGTTTAGATTTTATGTTGTTCTCTTAAGAAAACACTGATATGTGATTGTTTCTTGTGATATTCTGAGACCGTATATTGTTATGTCGTGTGTTGTAATGTGTGAATACTACTAAAAGAGTAGAAAACATGATTTGTGTGACATGCCGGTTTGCAAGGAAAGAATGATACTGAATTAAGAACTGAAATTCCACGGTTTAGTTTGGTAAAATTCCTAGTTTCGGTTTTATTTTCCAATGAAATTCAACTGAAAATGAACAAAAGTAAAGAATGGAGTAATTTATAATTTATAAATATAAAAAATTATATGTATGATAATATGTTACAGATCCATATCTTCAAGGCGGCACTTGTCAGGAACCCAACTTGTAAGAGTAACAGATGCCTACGAATAGGAGCCCATATGGCCATATCAGGCCGCAGGCGGTTGTTGTACATAATCACCGTAAAATAGTATACTACCAAATATCACCGAATATTGGAATGTTCATAGATCTTTCCAAGATCCGAATAGATTTTAGAGGTCTAAATTCAAATATTTTAAAATTTTGAACAGAACCGGAACGTGTTTTCGAACGCTCAAATTCAATAAATTAATCTATTAGAGACAACTAAAACAATATAGTAAATTCTCTAAAACAAATCATTCGAATTGAAACTATGAATCTATGAAAAATTCTATTAAAGAACATGTCACTGTTAATTATTTTCAGCCCTTTTTGTCCAATTTTAACAGTAATTTTTTACTCATGTACACTATTTCTGGCATTTTTCTGTTCAATGTTAACAATGGTTTTCTTCAGACCCAAAGTCATATCAAATAAATAAATTTCAGGCCTTGTTTGCATTTTTTACTATAATTGTTTTATTAGACTAATTTTTTCTTTGCTTTTAAGTTCCTTTGATATAAAAACCGCAGTTTTCATTTTTAAAATAAACTGAAATTGTAACATATAACTGATATTATTTTGTTGTTGACCCAAACAAAAAAAAAACTCTTATTATTTTGTTATTTTAATAATAAAGCAAGGACGAGCATTTTGTTTTCGTTTACGTTCTTTGGAAACGTTAGACTAGTCTTGGAAACAGTATTGACAATACTGCTCAGTTATCAAATATAGTATGGTGAATGATCGGCCCGTTTAGGCCTACGGACACTAAACCAATAATAACATCTCTAAGTATTAAAAATTTAGCAGCAAGGCACTAGGATAATATAATTATGAACAAATGTTCAAGTACGAGATAATTGGTGGCAGGCATTATACTCCAACATATGCATTAACGTTCATTATGGCACATGACATTCCATTATGATACGGAAATACAACACTTGTTTCAAACTATTGTCAGATAAGCAAAACACAAAGCAAATTATTTTCATGTTTATTTATATATTTTTCAAATGGGCAGTTGAATTTTTTCACCTTTTCATTAAAAATAAAAAATCAACTCTTTTTTATTTTTCTTATTAATTATAAATAAAATCTATCCACGTTCGAAGTACAGATATAACACTTAAGCATGCACGTTCACATTCATTTGCGCATCTAATCATACATTACACTGTATATATAGTGTATACAATCGCATGTATTCACACGTTACACGTATTCTAATTACGTATGTTTGTCATGTGGGAAAATGCGTTTTTAATTTGCTTTCTTTTTATATTAGTATAATTAAAATTTCAGACGATCTCCAGAGAGAAAACTTAATGATTGCTCACACCCGTTTGTCCTTTGTTAGATCTCAGATACTTTTAAGTCACATTTTCATCCGTACTAGCTCTTAATTTTATAATCAATGTAACATATTAAAATCTGACTTTAGTGTCTTCTGGTGCACTTGAGTAGTCACCTCCAATTAAATTTTAACAACGACAACTAAAAAAAAAAACACTACCGTGGCTTATTAGTTCAATGAATTGCCACTAGTTTTATTACCGATCATGTCACCATTAATCACTTAGGATTAAACTGGATTTGTTTTAAAAGGCTTACATTGAAACTTGTTCGATTTAATTGACGGGTGGAGACAAGAGAGTAATCCTAGACAAAACAAGAGATAAGAATATGAGTCCTAATACAACTCTATCTTATCGTAATAGTTGTTAAGATAGGATAACAGTTTAAAAAGCATCTGTTAATTTTTTTTCTTTTTCTGGTTACTTGGTTTATATGATTCTCTTTTCTTATCTATATAAGTGTTACAAAATTACAATTATTAAATCATAGGAAAAGTTAGACGTGTGCGTTTATTTCTAACCAAACAGGATAAAACAAAGCTATATCTCAATTCTCAAGTGTTTGCATCGCAACTATTTTTTTTTTTTTTTTTAAAGTGTTTGCAAATCAAGATTTTGGCCCGACAAGAAATATATGGTCAAACTCTACTTTAGCCCCCAAGAAAAACGATATACAAAAAAGGGAAATATCTATACAATTTAACATTTGTCGTAAAAAAGTAACATTTTTAAACTCAGATATTTTAAAAATGATAACTAAAGCAGATAAAGTGTGATCATTTCAATTGGTCGAGATTTGATTTCGCAATTGTTTTTTTTTTTTTGTCACGATTTTCGCTACTGTTAGATATTAATAGTTACGACTAACGAGTGACCTCGACCATATTTGTGAATAGGTTAAATTTCTCACAAGTTTAGCGACCTCGACAATATTTGAATAAATTTCCATATAATAGTAATCATAAACAATGTTGAAATTGTCATTAACTTGTTAAGGTTTATAGATTATCTTACAAAATATTATAATTTCTCTGCTTTACTAACACCGAAATAATATTTTCACTTCAAAAATAGTACCCTTTTTATAGTTTCTCTATCATCAATTTATACGTATAGTTTTTTTCCATGAAAATAAGACGCTAAACTTTATTAGTTTAGTAAGAAATATAAAAGATGTATAATGTTAAATATATATGTTTAAATGAACGAATAAAGACTATAAAGTTATGCCAACGAGCCCTAACTAGAGGTTGATGGGTGAGAATGATTCAGATCAGACCATTTAATTTCTAACGGTTTGTGTATCTTTAATGTTGGAATTTCATTTAATTATATTTAATTTTTAAAGAAACTTAACACCTATTTACAATTGATATAATATTTGACTTTTGCTCGTCTATTCCTTTTCTCGGAGAAGATGTATCATATCTTGTTTTTCTTTGATAAAAGATCTGTTTCCCCATCTTTCTTTCTTTTTTTATTTTCATTTTTTACGCGAATAGTTGAACCTTTTAGGCTATGAAAACAAAACAAACCTAGTCTGCGAAACCTATTTTGATTCTCATTCATTTTTTAAAAAGATTTGGTAATATATATATATATATATATATAATTCGTTTAAATTAAATCTAAAAAATTCGTGATCACAAAACCTTAAGCAAAGCGACTTTAACATATCGAAGTGCATATTTTATGATCATCCCATGTACAAACTAACTACTAAGAGAGGAGTTCATATAATCCACTAGGAATTACGACTATGTTGTCAAATGATCTTCATAAAAGTTCTTGAAAAATATTTTAGAGTATCATTCTTTCATCATATATATCTATATATATATATATATATCAGTACTATATAGTATATACCATTAAATTTTAGTCAATGTGTTATAAAGTAATTTTATCCGAATAAAAAATAAAAGTTAGAGGAAGTATTCTGATATAACAAAAAAATTTCATCAAGGTTTTTGATGATTTGACAAATTTGTTAGTTGCAATGGTAATCACCATTATTGTTTTTAAAAAGAAAGAATTTTAGTATTTTATCTATAAAAAAAAAACAGAGAAGAAAAGACAAAAGAGAATGGGGGAGTAGAGGTGGACGTGGCCAATCTGAAGACACTGACAACTTCAACGGCCGACGGAGACACCCTATCATCCTCTCTTTCTTTTTTTTTTTCTTAAGCTTTTCCATTTCTCTTTTTTATTATCTTCTCATTTTTATAATTCTATTATTCTATATAAAAAAAACGCAGACCGTTTTTCAGCTTTTGTCCCGACGAAAATTTTCACTTTCACCCCAAATTATCATTCAAACAACATATTTTGAATGCTGTCAAAAAAAAAAATAACAAATTTGAATAACTTCTCTTTTATTTTTGTTGCTTTGTTTATTTTCTTGGGTTTTATATAACTTCTCTCCTGTGAGCAATGGAAATTAAAAAGATAAGTAAATTCAAATAAATATACATTCTGATCATTATATATATATATATATATATATATATTGTTGATGATAAATTTGGTGATAAGGTTTCCATCATGTGTTGTATGGCAGAGATGGATGCTTGTGATTGATTTGAAGTATGCATTAAACTAGTTTTTAATGGATGCTAGGATGAACCAGTCAATAGTTTCAATTAATATCTTTAACAATTAATCATAGTTTGATAAATTGTTTTGAATAGTATTATTTGGGTTAAATATTTACCATAAAGAAAAAAACTTAGCAATATCCCAAAGTCCAAACGTTTGCATCAATAACTAACGGTTTGAACGGAGAGTGGATGAACCATTTGAGTGGACGGACTTTTTACGATTATCTATTTAACATTTAGTATAAAGTAAAAAAATAAATGGATGATTCACTTTTTAAAAATTTATTTTGTTTTTTAGGAGAAAATAGTGGGAGCTCTGCTGGTAGACAGAAAACCACCAAAACCAAGACGACGACACTCTTCTTTGTTATATGCAATTGATGCGCCTGATCCGCTTGAACCGCTATATCCGCACCATTTGATCCGCTTTTTCCATTCGGAGCCTAAATATGCCATCAAACGGATTATAGCCTTGATTTTAGCTTTTCGAAAACATATGTAGGGTAATCACACTACTACATGCAATATTTTATTTCATTTTATTTTAACATGAGTGTAAATTTGGATAATAACATATCGACAACAACTCTAAGAACTACTAGATTACACAATCTTATCATCTCTATAGTTTTTATGTTTGCACAAATTGCAGACTGGTTCATTAGATTAAACAAAACATTTACTCTGCTTTTCAATACGGTCATGTGTAGCGATCAATGCCGTACTCCATCAGAACTATAACCCAAATACCATCGATACTCTTTCATTTAACTTCGTTATGTTATGTCACTCTTTAAAGCTTCGAATTCTTTCTGACATACCTATATCCTCTTTGTCCATTTAATTGGATTTATTGAAGGTGTGGTTACTAGACAACGTGAAATATTGTTGTAAATGAATGCGTTAAACTAAGAGAAAATGCAAACACAACAAAAAGGGAAAAAAAAAAACATAATGGTGCAAAGAGAGCTCAGAGACTTTTTATATAGAAATAGAAGATCAGCTTTTTAATTTATTGTAACCACATTTTCACCCTTTATATTTTGTTTTCTTCGATTTGCTTGCATTCATTTTAGATATTTCCGCTGTAGTATAAAGTCTACTACCAAACAAAACTGCATAATGCAATCTTGTGTGTATTTGCATGAATTTAACATAAATAAACTTGTGAAAATCGCATTAAAACATTCACATGTTTCACATCAAATTTTCAAACTATTACTAATGTGATCTCATGAAATCATTTGGTGACAAAAAAAAATCACTTGATGTTGATGAGAATGTGCTTCGCGATCCAGTCTCAATAACCTCACAATCGCTTATGAATTCGAATTGAATCAAACTGATGATTTCAAGAACATAATTATATGTACGTATAGCAATAGAGTTAAACGACAACGAGGAATCAAATCTCCGTAGTTACATTCATGCTCGACCCTGGATAACAAAAGTTGAGATGTCAAGCTCAACCATGCATCTCCAAGCTTAACCACATAACAAAAACCGGCCTCATGAATTAGCTTTCGTCTAAACCAATCGATGTTAATATATGAAGCAAGATACAAGTGAAACCATTAGACAACTTAGTGTGGCTATAAACAGTGAATGATGATGGTCATCCAACAAGTCAAAAACAAACTAAACTAAACCAAACCAGTAATTGATAAAGACTTCCAAGAAATGTCTACAAACAAATCAAAAGCTTAAATCCATAATAGTCTCGTGATTTGATAATTTCATGTCTTTGTGTATAGAACATGTTTATATTAGTGGTCGGTATATCATTAGTTGTCAAATCTTTTTTGGTCTTCTTGTTCAACGTTTGCCAAGTGTTTTTAAAAACCTCTTAATTTTGCATAAACATAATCGGTAAAAACAAGGATGGTCCCAGAGAGAGATAGAGGAAACGGGGTTGTAATTTAAATAACGGTGGGACGGGAAAAATAGACTCGTAGGGAAGAAGAAGAAGAAGAAGAAGGGGGCATGTGTTACTACTACTACTGATTAGCTGTCCTCTTCTCTGCATTTACTCTTTGTGGGCCTGTAAGGCCCATTTCTCCTTCGTTCAACTTTTTTTTTTCTTTTTTATAAAAGATTTATTTTTGAAACCAAATAAAACCTCGTATAATTACTAACTTTGAGCTTTGAGTTTTGAGCGTTACTTATTAACCTATAACTTATGGTTCCAGTTTTTTTTGGTTGTGGGCCTTTGAAACGAAAGATGTATAGATTTTGTTAATCATCATCTTCTATAAACCTTTATGTGATTTGATATGTTGGATGGTTAAATTATTCGGTTTGTTGATGTTTTTAGTTTTGATAATATAGTACTCACGTTTTGTTAGCACTTTCTACTGTTTTTCTTTTCGTACACCGATTTATCTAATTAGAAGAAACTACTAAGTCACTGTATTAATGCTGTTGTTATATATGGACCTTTTAATCGTGGCAAATTTTATTTCGCATACATATTAATTAAAATTAATTTACTAAAGAAAATCATTTAGCAAAAAACTTCGGTAATCGCCGGGATAGCTCAGTTGGTAGAGCAGAATAGATTTTAAATAGTCAATTTAAAAATTATAAATGTAATTAGATTTTAACTGTATTTATCTATTATAGACTATTGGTTAATATATTAGTAATAGTAATTAATATCTGAAATGGAAAACCACCAAATTTTGTGTCGGTATTTTATGAAAAAGAGTTATGTAATATAATATATGCTATTTTGGTCAAAAAGATATAGTAGTTTATTACTTTATTAGATCAAGGAAAACAAATCAAAATGAGTATTATCCTCTACACGCCCTTCTTTATTAATGGAAGCAAGCATATGGCAAATACAATATTACATATCATATCATATTTATTCAATCAAATTAAAATCATATTGTCTATACCTTCTCTTTTGTCGGAATTTAAAATTATATTTATATCTTTGGTTTTCAGCGTTTACAAAGTGCAAAAGGGCCACAACGAAATTAAACAGAGAGAAAAGAGCAAAAAAAAAAAAAACAGACAAAAAAAAGTTCGCTTTCTCTCTCTCTCTCTCCATTGATTTCTACACAGACATCTCTTCGAACCCCCAACTGATCTCTCTCTCTCTCTTTGCTCTTCATCGGATCTGACTTCTTCCCGAAAACCCACAATCTGATTCTTCGAATTCTTCAAAACACGTTTAATCCCCAAATTCAACGACATAACCCCCAAATCACTAAATCCCCACAACAAAGTTTCAATCTTTGACTTGACACACAAAAATATTTAACGAAAAAGTCTCTGCGTTTTTGGGGACTTTTGTTTCTCTGTTTGATCAGAATCACCGGCGAAGGAATTTTCCGATAGGAATGCCTTCGCTGGCTTCAACACAGCGACGACCATGAGTTACCAAAACGAGGAAGAAGAGGAGGGAGACAACAAAGATTGCTTTTACGAGTCTCTTGATCGTTTAGCCTCTTCCTCTTCTTGCTCTTGCTCCGCTTCTAACTCCGATTACGATTCCGAATCCTCTCCTCGGATCTCCTCCGCCGCTTCTCATGACCCCGAAGAAGCCAACAGTAGTGGTCGCCGCCGTCGATACCCATTCCCTGTTCCTCGGTTTCCAATGGGGGCTTCAAAGTTCGATGTTTGGATCTCTGAACCTGCTTCTGTCTCCGAGAGGCGTTCGAAGCTTTTAAGTGAAATGGGTCTCAGCCGTGACCCGGTTCTCTCCCGGTTAAAACCCGACTCCAAAGAAACGGGAGCCTCCTCCCCCGACATTTCCCGATCGATCTCTTGTAATCAATTGCCTCGGCGAGATCATGGAGAGTGTTCTGAAGGTGTCGGCGGTTGTGCTTCTTGCATCATGAGATCGAAATCCGACATTACCTCTAGCCAATATGGCGATCGTGACCGTCTATATACGTCTCCGGGTAATTCTTGTTCTTGTCCCGTCTCTGAACTCTCTGTTCATCATCCTTCACATTCAGCGATCAGTAGAACCAGTCCGTCGTTTGTGAATTGCAGTTTGGGATTAGGTAGTGGTGATACGTCGATGCTTTGTGAGAATTCAAATGGTTCCTTGCGGTTAAATGGCTATTCTGATTGTGTATCGAGCGAGAGTGTAGTGAATGAGGATGTGGAAGTGTGTACTATTAAGAATCTCGATAATGGGAAAGAGTTTGTGGTGAATGAGATTCAAGAAGACGGTACATGGAAGAAGGTGAAGGAAGTGGGAACTGGAACACAGATGACAATGGAGGAGTTTGAGATGTGTGTTGGACATTCTCCCATTGTTCAGGAGCTTATGAGAAGACAAAACGTCGAGGATTCTGCCAAAAACACGTCTAAGGAAAACGAAGACACTGGCAATAGTAATAAGGATAATGCATCGAAGTCTAAGAAGAAAGGAAGTTGGTTTAAGAGTATAAAGAGTGTTGCAAGTAGCATGACTGGTAATAGCAAAGAGAGACGAAGCAGCGATGATCGAGATACATCATCAGAGAGAGGTGGTAGGAGGTCAAGCTCTGCTACAGATGATTCTCAGGAATCTTCTTTTCACGGGCCAGAAAGAGTAAGGGTTAGGCAGTATGGGAAATCATCTAAAGAGCTCACGGCATTGTACAAGACACATGAGATTCAAGCGCATAATGGTTCTATTTGGAGTATTAAGTTTAGTTTGGATGGTAAATATCTTGCTAGTGCTGGTGAGGATTGTGTCATTCATATTTGGCAAGTCGTCGAGGCTGAGAAGAAGGGAGAGTTGTTACTTGATAGACCGGAACTGTTGCTTTTGGCTAATAATGGGTCTCCAGAACCAACTACTATGTCACCAAGGAGAAGAGGGAGAACTTCTATAAGCAGAAAGTCATTGAGTTTAGACAACATATTTGTGCCAGATTCTCTTTTCGGGCTTTCGGAAAAGCCTTTTTGTTCCTTTGAGGGACATACGGATGATGTGCTTGACCTTGCTTGGTCCAAGTCTCAGGTTAGTTAGTCACTTTATTTTCTTGGTACTGTTTTGTGCCTATGAAAAAACCCATGACCCTTCGTGATTGGTACAGAAGATTTATGAGTAAACAAGCTTTCTATTACTTGTTTCCTCAGCATTTGCTTTCTTCATCAATGGATAAAACAGTTCGTTTGTGGCACTTGTCCAGCCAGACTTGCTTGAAAGTATTTTCGCACAGTGATTACGGTTAGATTCTGCGCCAGCTGCGTTTATTTTTTTTCTGTTGTTTGTTACTAATCAAATTAACAATGTTTGTTTTGATTATTGATTGGAACAGTGACTTGCATACAATTTAATCCGGTCGATGATAGATACTTCATCAGTGGATCCTTAGATGCAAAAGTTCGCGTCTGGAGTATTCCAGATCATCAAGTAGTTGACTGGTATGATCTTCATGAGATGGTCACTTCTGCTTGCTACACTCCAGACGGTCAGGTACACTAAATCTACCAAGTTATAATCTAAAGTCAGTTTTTTCGGCATCTCATGAAGCATCTTTAAAAAGTCTTCTATCTTTCTAAAGAAATTCTGTTTAAACTTGAAGGGCGCGTTGGTTGGTTCATACAAAGGTAGCTGTCGCATGTACAATGCATCAGGTAGTGATGAAGTTCTTGCTGAGATTTTATATTGGTTTTCTTTCTGCTATATCTTATGCTTCAACACTAAGTGATATTTAATATTTCAGATAACAAGCTGCAACAGAAATGCCAGATAAATTTACAGAACAAGAAGAAGAAAGCTCATCAAAAAAAGATAACTGGTTTCCAGGTAACGAAAATCACTTCTTCAGGAGCAAAATCCGATGAAACAAAAGGCGTTGTTCTTGATGGCTCTAAAAGTTCCTTGCCTTGTCTCATTTCATACCTTAGTTTGTGCCTGGGAGCTCATCTGAAGTGCTTGTCACATCTTCCGATTCACGGATCCGCGTTGTTGATGGAACTGATCTAGTTAACAAACTTAAAGGTAAACAAACAAACAATCGCCTTTTAAATTATCAAGCTTTGTCTTCTGTTACTTCATTCGCTAGCCAAAGTATCGATCTTTTCTGTTTTCAATTTATTTGACAGGGTTTCGGAATACAAGCAGCCAGATCTCTGCCTCAATCACAGCAGATGGGAAATACGTAGTTTCAGCGAGCGAGGATTCGCACGTGTACATATGGAAGTACGAGTCCCCTGCTTCCCGACCAAGCAGGAGTAACAACAACAAGAACGTGGCGGTTACAAACTCTTACGAGCATTTCCATAGCCAAGACGTCTCTGCAGCAATCTCATGGCCCGGAATGGCCTCAACAGAAAACTGGGGAACCCAAAACAGAGCCAAATTTAACGGAAACACCAATAATTTGGACAATGTCTCCACAGCTAACCATCCTCCTACACCGGTCGAACAGCCAAGGACTCTGGACCGAGTAAACAGTCCACGGAACGGGATCATATCGAGCGCAACAAATGGATACTTTTTCGATAGAATGTCAGCGACTTGGCCTGAAGAGAAACTGTTGTTTGGAAGGAACAGAAGTGGGAATCGTCTGAGTACAGATATATCGTCAAATGGAGTAGTTGGGAACTCAGGGAATGTATCGGCTTCTTGGGGAATGGTGATTGTCACTGCAGGTCTCAGAGGAGAGATACGAGCGTTTCAAAACTTTGGTTTGCCCATTCGGATTTGATTTAAGTGTACAGAGTGGTGAAGAAAAATCGAGTGAGGCTTGTATGATTTTTTAGTGAGCTTTTTTTTTTTGTAATTTTTTTTATATTCTTCTGTTACAGATTCGTTTCCAGTAAAATGGAGAAAAAAAAAGAGAGAAAGAAACTATACTGATCATTGTAGAGTTACACAGACACGAACAGAGATATGTTTATTGATTTGGAAATAGAAAGAGAGAAAAAAAAAAAAAAAATCTTTTGCATCTCTGCTTAATAGTTTCTTTCCTTTTTCATTAAGGCCCATGTAAGCTCGACCCGGCCCATTTATGTTCCTTTTATAAAAATTAAGGAACGTTGTCGTTTTTATTGTGAAATTAGTTAGAGCAGCTTTTCTCTTAAGTAGACTCAATGTTCAATTAATCGCTAGACGCTAGTCGGACGGTCTAGATTGGCCTAGCGCTTAGCAAAAAATCAGAGATTAAACGAAGATTAATCGGGGACTAGTTTTAGGGCTAATTCATGTTTTACAAACATGATAAAATGTATTTTTAACCTCAAAATTTTGTGATTTTCATTGAAATTATGATCATAAGTTATTGTTTAACATTACAAATTCTCTATCTAAACATTCGAATAATAAAAAAATATTTGTTTTATATTTGCAATCTAAAAATAATAAAAACATGTAAGATTAAGCGGAGATTAATCAAGTTAGGCGAGGATTAATCGGTTTAGCCAGAAAATAATCGGATGATAGATTTTTTTAAAAGATTAGTTATTAATCGAGGCGATTAAGGTGGGCATAGCGATTAAGCCGAGAGTAATCGGGGTAGAGTTGTTACTAAACTCTAAAGACACAGAGAACTAAGCGTTGTTTCTTGTTCTGTTGTTCAATAGACAAAAATGGGGAAGAAGAGAAAGCATAGCGAGACTGAAGCGGCGGCACCGGTGAAGGTGAATCTGCTCCGGAGAGACCTGGAAAGATAAGAATGAAGACGCTGAGAAATCTAAACCAGCGTCTGGATTTAGGAGTAAAGAGAAGGTTCTGGTTACTTGTTCCCGTCGGATCAGTTTCACGTCGGATCATCATGGGAGTAACTTTTGCTTTATTCATTGGAAGGTATCAGCATTTGATGTTGAACATGGTGTCTTCTGCCTCACTGTAAGAAAGATAGTAAGGTAGAAGCTAAGAGTAGTAAAGGCGCGACTCTTAATGAGCTTGTCGAGCTTAAGGGCTCTTCTTCCTCTTTGTTTTTCGAGGTAAATTTTCAATTTTTATTTGTACCTTAAATTCAGAATCAGTTGCTCTTCTCTGGTCTGATCTTCATAATAAGTGTTTTTTGATAATCAAATTCTTATCAATTCTCTTAGCATGTTTCCATTTCTCTCTTTAGTATGAAATGTAATTTGGTAAACCTTTCATGCCATAGAAGATAGAAGAAACCATAAAATTTATGAAATCTTCTTTTGGGTTCAAATTGGGCTCTTTAGTCTCTCTGTTTTAAATGTTAGCATCTCCGTATTAACTTGTAACTGTACAGTTTCTGGAGTATTGAACTGCAACATCAATGTCTTCTTGATTTCTTCCAAGAAATTGAAGTTGGTTTGTGTTTATTTGTTTTCGTGTTCAGTGTAGGAAGCATAAAGATCTTTACCTGTGGATGGTCAAGTCCCCAAGTGGACCCTCCGTTAAGTTCCAGTGTCTCCAGCTCCTCTTATTTAGTTTCAAAAAATAAGTGGCCGGAGCTGGTCGATTTGCTCATTACTTTGTGTAATGATGAATTGATAAACTTGTCTCTGAGTTGTCTTTTATATGGTGAAGTTCACACTATGGAGGAGCTGAAACTTACTGGAAATCATCTGAAAGGTTCTCGCCAACTTTTGACGTTCTCATCAAAATACAATTTTGATAAAGACGCACACTGGAAACTTTTGAAAGAGATGTTAACTCAGGTCATTCCCATTTTCATTCTCCCTTTGAATTGTGGATGAACCTTTTGTAGTACCCGTTAGTTTGGTTTATATCTTGGACATTTTGACAATTTAGTGTGTTTTGTTTTCGCTTCCAGATTTTTGGAATTCCCAAGGAACACAGGAAGTCTAAACCTTACCATGACCATGTGTTTGTTTTCTCCATTATCGATGACCATATATGGTTCCGTAATTACCAGGTAGGTTGAAAAGTAAGCATCTCAGAAATCAACTGCTCTCATTTCATCTTTAGATTAAGTAGCCAAGGTCTGTTTTTCTTTTCTTCCATTGCAGATATCAGTACCTCATAACGAGTCAGACAAGATTGCAGGAGGCGGTCTAGATAAGATGACCCTTATTGAGGTCCAGCCTTGACCATTTCTAACAGTAATTTGCATAGTTCTTATGAATTAGTTTTTGATTGAAATAAATTCTCTGATGACAGGTTGGTCCAAGGTTTTGTTTAAATCCAATTAAGATTTTTGGAGGCAGCTTTGGAGGTCCAACGCTTTACGAAAACCCATTCTACGTATCTCCAAAATTTTGCTAAGAAAATCAAGGCAAAAACTAGAAGAAAGATGCATGAACTCTCAAACCCATTGGAGCCTGATAAATTTGCAGACATGTGGAAGGATGAATGATATAATATTCGACAAACTTTTTTTTTGTTGTTGTAAACTTCTAAATTTACAGAACCAACACAATTTTGTCTTCCTCTAATCAATAAAAAAAGTGAGATTCTCTTCTTGCAAATTAACACAGAGTTGTGCAAGTAAAGAGTGCATCTTTTCTCTCTTTGCGATGTCAAGAAGAAGCAAAGCAATTTGATTTCTTTATGGCCATAGGGCTAATTACATAAACACAAGAGTACATAAAAAAAGAACACAGCAAGAAAAGAAAGAAAAAAAAAGAGTTACAATTAGAAGCAAGATTAACGAGAATTAGTCAGCGCCCAGTTAGCCTCACTACCTCTTCTAGGGATACCATTGATCTTAGAACACACATCAACTTTGAAGTTAGCTCCACATAAAACACCTTCACTATCAATCCTCGGCATTGCCTTCATCTTATTAGTCGGATGTTCAAAGCTCTTAAGGCCCGTCTCGCTGTGAAACATACACCCTGCAGCATATAAAAAACACACAAATCTTATCAAACTTGAAGATCTCAACTCAAAGTTTACTTCTTTAATATATATGGTGAGAAAAACATATGTTTTGCTTTACCAGTAGGGAAAGGAGCAAATGATTTAGCACATCCTTGCTTAATGATCTGAAGATCATCAGACATGACAACAGATCCATCTCCAGAAATGCCCCAGAAAAGACTCTCTCCTCCATCAGAACTGAGAGCTGAGAAAACAGAGGAGGTTTGGGAATCGTAGACGACGAAGGCAAAGCTTCCATCGAGACCTTTAAGAACTTGATCAGCTGGGTAAGGACCACGATCACGAAGTGTTCGATAAGCTTCGATCACAAACATGGCCTCGTTCGAGTTCTTCCCAGATAAACCGTATTGTCGATTCAAAGTACAGAGGTTGTTCAATCTTCCAAGAAATATACAGTGAATCCCATCTATTCCACAGAACAACCTGAGAAAAACAGAGATCTATGTTACTATGAGTTGGATTCAGGGGTTTGATTTGTGTATAAGTGTGTACATGAATATATATACCTCTGGCGAAGAGAGCTTTCTTGGCGAGCGTAAGCCAAGATGGCGGAGTTGTCGAAGTTCATGGAGAAAGCTGAGTCATGGTGACGAGAGAGGAAGTCCGAGAGAGTTTCTTCGGGAAGTTTAGGGTTTATGCCGGAGAAATGAGACGCCGGACTGTTGAGTTCCTCCGGTGGGTGAGCAAAAGCTTTATGAAATATTGCCAACATTTTCTAAAAAAAAAAAATCTTCCTTTGTTTGTTTGATTAATCAAATCAATGTCTGAATATTGTAATGTATTTTTGTGAAGAAAATGGGGTGTTATTTATACGAGATTATTACACGGGATGCTGACTTAGATTTTAGATAAGACTGACATGTCTGACGTGTTCTTATCCGTTTCTTTTTATTATTCTATTATTATCTCTTTTAAATCTGGTAATTAAACAAATTGGGAATCCAACGATGATTATTAGATATTTTAATTGAGATGACGAATAAATCTTTTTGGAATGATATGGATTTTCTTAACGTGTCACGTTAAAAAAAAAAACAAATTACAGTATGATACTTTCTTTCGTCAAGTTGAAAAAGTGATAGGATAGTATTGACAGCGAAAGATTAGTTGTATGATTTATGATATTTGTTTATAGAATCATTTGATATTTTGAATATCACAATATTTATGGTGTTTCGAACCTTAAGGATATGATCCTTTAACCCAAAACAAAAACTATTTCCGATCAGTTTAAATCCAATGAAGGGTTTATATTTTAATTATATCCTCAAATCTCGTATTAAGTTCCAATAATTACTCTTTCTTTTTTGTAATTGTCACAATTTAAACTGGAATAATTTGATATACTCATAGCTCGAAAAAACTAAATTCTCACTAACTTTTGTTTATTCTATAGAGATGATGGAGTATATTTTGATAGCAATATCAGATAATTTATGTATGGTGAAACCAATATACCATTCCGAAGAAACAAGTCAAGATGCTCGTAACAATCAATCCTTTTTGTTTGATTTTGAAGTTGTCTATACAAAAATCCATGAGCCGGATAGTTAAATATTCTAAAGCCTAAACTATTTTGCAAAGTTTAAGTGCTACCTCCAAGAATTCAGATATTTGTTATAGTGCAGTTGAAGTTGTAAAGCTTCTTAGATTACTATAACTCATGTCATGATTCTCTGCAGTAAGGTAATACGGAAATATCTTCGATTACTCCCACAACTCAAAAATCAAACAGATACAATTCATACACATTACACTAACCGATAAATCCAATCTCAATCCGGTTCATACAAACAGGGTTATTTATCTATCTTGAATCAACAAAGTCGGCTTCGAGAACGGCCACAATGGAGAAAGATTTCCGTAGGTTCTAAGCAGCTACGGAGTGAGTCGTGACCAAGCTGAGCTCTTTCGTTATCTCCAAATCCAAAAATGCGACCACGTTGAGTGACTACTATGGTGTGATACAAACCAGTGCTAACTTGAGAGACACGGTGTGGTTTCAGACACTCCAATACTCTTGGCCTTAGAACTTTGTCTGAAACTCCTCTGTCCGGGAATCCAAGGCTTCCAAACCCCATCCACCCAAATCCGTACAATAATCCACCTTCCACCAAAACAAAAGTCTTCCTTTTTCTTGCACACACCTGCAAGAAAAACCAGAGTCATGAATAGGGCTGTCTAAATCCGGTTTAACTGATCCTAAATGAATCAAAACTCCATACAAACAAACGCAAAAACATTCAGCGTCATTTTTCTTTACCAAAACCAAAAATAAACTGAATGTAACCTCAATTTGTATTGATAATCCTCTAAACTATAACACGTTTTGCTATACAAGATCCCGACCCAAGTTTTGATTCTACTTGAACTGATTACTTATTAGTTCTCAGAGACCGCTCAAGATCTTAGGGAAAGTACAGGAACAAGGTGTAAAGGGATCATTATCTCAGACATTGAGATGGAACAGATAGGGGTAGAATCTGACCTGTACAGCAAGGGAATTCTTGAGATTGACCAAAACATGAGGAGTGATCTTGTCGTTTTCGTCTCCATGGCCTAGAGCACCGCAGTAACCTTTACCCCATGTGTAGACCTAAGTTTCAGAAAGAATGATTAAAACAAGATTTCTTCTGATTTTTGAGAACAAATGGAGACAGAAAAAAGAACTTACACGGCCATTGGAATCAAGTGCCACAGCGTGTTCATCGCCTGCAGAGACACGGAGTATATGAACACCTTTTCTTTTAAAAGCCTGAATAACACGCGGCTGGAGCTCGTCCTGTTGCTCTCCATGACCAAGACAGAAGTTAGAGCCAGAGCCAAACGAGTAAACTGAGCCATCCTTTGTCACAGCTAAAACATAGCTGGGTCCAGCTGCGATTTGCACCACAGGGCCAATGTTTTTAAGAAACTCAACAACTTTGGGTACTGGGCTGTCCACGGTATCGCCATGACCAAGCTGTCCATGTGTATTTGATCCACAAGTATATGCACGCCCTTCCCTTGATAGAAACACAGTGAAGTGAAGCCCAGCAGCCACCTGGTATAGAAGATGAGTTTGTCAATGTTCAATAGACTCAATTTAGAAAATCAGTTCGTCTAGATAAGTTTGGTATCAATTGTACCTGCTTACAAGGAATCCCCTTCAAAGCCTCAACAAGCTTAGGCCTAAATATTGGACGGCTAGTATCTAAATGACCACAGCAATGCGATGAATTATCCCCACATGTGAGAACCTGTGCCAGATTTCAAATAGATTTGTTTGTAAGTGATTATGGCAAGCGACAATATACTCATAGGATAGATTTTAAGTGCAAAAGAAGCTACCAACCTCTCCAGATTGCAATACGAAAGCAGAATGGTTCTGGGTGGCTGAGACTTGAGCCACTTGAGCAGGGAACGGAAACTCTATAGGCGTAAATGCTACGCATTGAGTAATTTCAGGGCCATGAGCAAGAACACCAGACAAACTTACACCACAAGAATAAACCTTTGAGTTGTTGATTAGCAAAGTGTGATACTTTCCTGTTGCAATTTGCATCTGCAGAAAGAATGGAAGAAATGCATTTGAGACTTCTAAACCAAATTAACCAAGAATCAACATAACATTTTGAGCTATATTCCTAATACTTAAGACAAGTTCTTCATAGCAACTTCACAAAGCTACGTAACGTTACTGTCTATATGAAATGAAATATTCACCGATAGAAGCAAAAACAAAAAGCAAATGAAATCATACTTTGCCTTGAGTGGTTTCAACCATATCTGAGGATTGCTCAACTGACTGTAAGAAACTCAAAAGCCGCTTCCAGTTTCCCTCACAATTGGCAAAGAGCTCTTTCTGTGTAGTCAAACCCATTCCCACATAGACAGGATGCGCAGAGCAAAGCTGAGACGCCGCATAATCAGCTAGTGATCTAAATTTCAAAGGGTAGTAGAATCCATGGCTCCCTCCGAAAACCTTTGAGGTCAATTCCAAGCTAAGTAGATCAACCGCACTAAGCCGGCCAGAGGTCAACACCTCCAAAATCAAATGAGAAGGAAGATCCTCGAACGAAATTAACCAGTTACGGTCAGCCATTTCCTTCCTTAATAATTCCAAGAACAGAGTTTCAAGATGACCTAATCGAAACTAAAAGACGAAACTTTGGGTTGTTTCAAGCTACAAGAGGGTGAAAGGGACAAAGGTTCAAGGAAGAAAGGTCAGATTTTTAGGCGAAATCTGGAGCAATTGAAGTAACGTATGAAAAACACGTTCGATGGTAGAAAGAGATAAGAAATCGAATATGAAAACGGAGTTTTAGATGAGAATCTCGCAGTTGGTCTATTCGAAGATCGAAAACTAATCATGAGAAGGGTCAGATCGCAAGTATCAATCCACCGAACACGCCAGATTCTTCGAAATTTACCTGCAACCCAGAAGAGAACAATCCACAATCAATCAACTAAACAAATACCCAAAAAAGGAGAAAACTTCCATTGAATACCGTACGAAAATAGGGTTTCGGAACGAGAAAATCGAGAGGAACCGAAGAAGAAAAGAGGTTAGTGGTGATAGATCCTTACCTGGAAAGCAAAAGCTCTTGACTTTTTCGTGTGCCAACTAAACAAAATGAAACCAAAAAGTCTAAAAATGAGCTTTATTATTTATAAGAAAATGGTGAAAGACGTGCGTAGAAGAATAGGAAAATTAGTGGAAAGTTCAATATCTTGCTTCTTAAGCTTCTTTTGTGGCGATTCTTCCTCTCTGTCAAGTGTCAACAGAGATGTTTGCAGAATCTTTTGAGGCTTGCCTCTGTTTCGTTTGCCTTGGCTGCAGTTTTATCTCTTTTCTGCTTCACCACTTCTTTCTATTGGTTAATTACTAATTATCATACCTTTTCCAATATTTTATGTAGTTTTTTTTTTTTTGTTTTTTTTTTTTAACACGTACTCTTTTTGTTTCTGAAATATTGATTTTCTAGATTTTTTTCTTGTTTTTAAAAGATTAATTTTTTAATTCATTAATTACAAAACTAATTAAATACAAACATTGAAAAAAAAAATCTAAAAATTAGTGGTGAAACAACCAATGAAAATGAACGAAAGTTGTTACTAAAATAACTAAAGAATTTTTTTTTTAGAAAATAGTTAAAAATAAATTTTTAGTGTTTCTTAATTTGTGTGAAACATTCAAAAAAACAATTTTTCAGAAACGGAGGTAGTATGATATTTTATGTAGTTATGTTCGTTTGATTTGCATAGGGTTGATTGGTAAGGTATAAACGAATGAAATATTGTACACAAATATTTTAAAGTTACAGCTACAGTGCTTATATCTACAGTGTTTACAGCTAAAAGCCACGTTTTTGTGGTTTTTAAAAAATAGAAGCAAAATGATTTAGAAAGAATTTAGGGACTGTTAGAACTTTAAATATAGAAAATAAAGTAAGAGCGTGATTGAATAAAATTTGCTTATAAACACTTTTAATTGTAGTAAAAGTTTTTACAGTTGTACACCAATCGGTCTCATAATTTATTTTTCCGGTTTCACAATTTTTTGTTAGTTAACATTTTTTTCTTTTTACGAAGTCACGTTTTGATTATTTTTCCGGTTTAATTTTTGATCTAAGATTACTGTAGCTTCCATGTTTGACACGTCCATTAGAATAATGAAGTTTCATACCAAAATTATGATACAGTGTATTTTTCAATCCGAACGGTCATAAATTTTAAATTTTAAATTTGAATTATTACACATTAGCGAAAACCAATTTTAACTTAACAATGTTAGTCAACTGTTAAGTTTTGATAAGTAACTTTACATTTGAAATGATAATTTATTGACTCAAAACGATGAAATTTTGTTCATGATACATATATAAACTCAAAATCGTTTATTTTATTTTTAGAATTTTTTAACTAAATTTAATTTTATTAAATAATTTTTTTAAAAATTATTAAAATTGTTAAAACGTCGTTGTTTTAGAATCTATGCACCATGACCAAAATGACGATGTTTTGAACTAATAAATTACTATTTCAAATATACAGTAACGTTTTAATCATCAAAATTTAACATGCGACTAATATTGTTTAAATCAAAGTTAGGTTTCGCTAATGTATAGTAATTCGGATAAATTTAAAATTTACGACAATTCTGGTTAAAACAGATGATAATTTGGATATAAAATTTTATTTTATACGGGATTTTGGCACTTTTTCCAAAATTTGGTATACAAACGTTTCACGCGCGTGAGTGAGAAGGAGAGTGGATAATGGGCTTTTAGGTTATAATAATGGGCCCAAAAATGATATATCGTTCTTTATAGTTATAATTTTCCTGAAGCGTTGCTTCTAATATCTTGTGTTCTTCTTCACGCTAATAAACAAATTGATACAGAAGAGAGAGAGAGAGAGAGAGATGGAGGAAGAATATGTTATGATTGATCTTGATAACGTTTCAAGGCAAATTGACATTCCATCAAACGCTTCTTATACATTATCGGTTAGTTAAATTCAATTTTATTTTTATGTGATGGGATAATCACGCTTTTTGGCATATGTCATTTTATGTTTTTTTTTTTTTTTTTAATTCTCTCAGGGTTTGGATACTTTGAATCCGGTGTTGACCATTGATGGTAAAATCAAGCTGGTAATTCTCAGTTGCAACAACTTTAAGCTTAAACCTTTCTTAATCTTGTTAGATTTGATCATTATCATCATCTCTCAGGTTGGAGAATATATTGAAACGATTGGTACATGTCTTGTCTTCTCTGACAAGGGTTAGTTTCACTTCTTCCTCTTTATGATTGTTAAACACCTCTCTCACCAACATGGAAACAAAAGAAACATGTATTTGAACATTGTTTCCCAAGTAACTATTTGTTCCTTTTAAGTTTTATTGTGCTGATTTTGAGTTGTTGTTTCTACCTTTTTTTGTTTGTTTGCACCAGGTGAAAACCAAACGCCACAGAAGAAGATAGTTGAACCTGTTGCCAAAGTCCACAAGATTCTTAAGTTTAGATTAGCATTAGATAATGAAGATGGAGAAACAAAAATAAACAATTTGTAAAAGTTTTTCCTTTGTTCAAGTCACTATAGACCTGAGTTTTTTTCTTCAAGATTCCACCGTTCTAATCTTTGATCTTGTTCCTTGAAAACATCAAACTCTCCAACCACAAAGATCATATGTTACTGAAGCAATTACATTTTCCTTTGTTGGCCTCTTCAAGTAGCAATGAAACTAAGACCAAGCAGTCAAGAAACATATGATCTGAGTACTGCTAATTATGATTTCCTTTGTTGGCCTCTTCAAGTTGCAATGAAACATGTGCTTCTGTGGCGTTTTGACAAAAGGTAACTAAACAAGTCAAAACTTCAACGTTTTCATGATTTCAATAAGAACACAAACAGTTGAACCAGGGATGGGCAACTTTGGGAGCATAGATACGAGGAGCAGCCTATTCTGCTGTTGTATTAACAAACATATGAGTTTGTACTGCATATGACACAACCATAGTTACTAGATTACACGCCAACAAAAGTAAAATGTATTACACAAAAGAGACAATCTAGTGGGTCTCATGTCTCATCAAGAAGCATTAATCTCCCCAGGACAAATAATCTGTTGTTCAAACAAATGTTACAAACAACAACATAGATGTTGATGTTAATGTTGTAGAAGCTACTGATCTGGAAGTCTGTCTTTCAAGTAGTTCAACACAGCTTTTGTTCCTCTTTCTAGAATTGGCCTCCTGATGCTGTTTTAAGAATGTTGGTGAAATACATAAGAAAATAATACTGGAAAGTTTTTAAGAACTTTTTTGTTTTAATGAATGAATCATGAATGTATTTAGTTTTTATAGTTAATGGATAAAAGACATACCTTCTTAGTGGGTTCCCATCAAGCCGTAAAACTTCAAGTGTTGGCTCAAGCAAACCCTAACGAACAACACCGGATTTGTTCTTACACGATACACATAGATGCATTTCTATGTTTCAGTTAAGAAAGGCAACAGACTTACCAGTTCTGGAGGAAGACTTGAAATGTTGTTGTTAGATATGTCCAGATGTTTGAGTGAAGTCATGTTCTTGATACCCTGCATGGGCAAAACAGAGCCAATGCAATAACATTACATGAAGACTTTGGTTGACTAGCTGATTGATGCCAGGTTACACTGAATTCAAACAACAGATTCAGCAATTCTACAGTAAAAACGTCTAGCATATAGTCAGTCATATTACCTTGGAAATCGATTGAAGTGAATTTTGGTTCAAATCAAGGATAATCAGATTAGATAAGTTGAGGATATCTCCAGGGACTTCAGATAGCTGAACTCGGCTGTCAAGTGAGGTATTATCTTAAAGCAGTGAATAAAAAGTGGACAATGATTAATATAAAGTATTATAACTAACCTCAAATAAAGCTCTTGCAGTTGTGGCAAGTGGGAAAACTTAGGATGCTCTCTGAAAGAAGCTGCATTACCACTTAGGTCTAGAATCTGAAGCCCAGAGACTGCTTGAAACCCATCCAGTGGAATCTTACGAGCAAATTAAAAAATGTGAGGCATTAGCTCTTGGCCGAAGCTATAAACAACTCTTTAAATCTTATTCTCTTTGAGCATCACCATACCTGCTTCAGGGGATTATTATCCAACTTCAAGCACACAAGATTGGGAAGTGACTTTAAGATTTCACCAGGCCAATCTTTAATCTTGTTCCTTGACAAAATTAAAGTCTGCAATTACAAAGGTAATATGAAATCTATGACAGTAATTGATAGATTTTATGTAGCAAAGGAAATTTTAGCATCTTCTTTGTATATAGAAAGAATATTTCTGGGAAACCAGTTACCTGAAGGGAAACAGATGTAGAAAGTTGAGCAGGCAATTCCTCGATAGAGTTCTTAGAAAGATTAACTTTCGTGATCTCACCAGATTCCCAAACTTCTGAAGGGACAGCACTCAGATTGAGACCTTCCAGAGAAAGTTCCTGAGTTTTGTGCAATCAATTAAGATAATAATTTCCTGTTTCTATTAAGTACATGGAACTCTTTAAGTCTTAACAGGATGGTGCTCAGATCTGAAATTTCACTTACCTTTGAAGAAATGGACATACGAGCTGCTGAAGCAATTACATTTTCCTTTGTTGGAGTGCTTGCACTAGTTTCTATAAATGGAAATTTTTCACAGTTAGACATTACCACTTAGATGAGTGAGAGAGAGAGAGAGAGGGATGTTGGACCAAAGTACCTTCACTATTCGAAAGGCGGCTCCTGAGGTATTTCAGCAGAGCAGCTGTAGGACCATTTACTAATGAGCTGAAGAGCAAAGAAAAGCAAAGAAAAGAAAGAGTTGTTGGCCTCTTGAAGTAGCAACCAAAATAAGACCAGGCAATCAAGAAACCAGACAGAGACAGAGTATAACGATACCTTCTAAGGGTTCTCAAAGGATTGCCAACAAGCACAAGCTTTCTCAGTGTACTCATGTTTCCTATAAATGTGAGGACAAGAATTTTTATGCTAATAGCTATTCGTATGATTTCATATGTATATTCATTAGCAAGCAGGGGATGAAGAAATGGTTAGTGCTGTTTGCTAATCGTACCGAGCTCAGGATGCAATCCTGTCAATGAATTATTTGAAAGATCTAGGTAAGAGAGCTTCAATTTACATGCCCCAACTGGATATTCCTTGAGCTGAACAAGTGTGTAGACCATTAATTAAAAGCAAGTGAATGTCACTAGATAAGGGTTTTAAAAGGTATAAACAATGTCAGATACAATATCCATAAAATAAATGAGTACAATACCTGATTAGAACGAAGATCCAATGTTCCTAGACGTGATAGATCTCCAATCTCTGCTGGTAATGTTGATAGTGAGTTAATTCTGAAATAATTACAGAAAGAAGAATGTCAGTAGTGAAAGTCTCTAATTAGTTTCCATGTAATTCCAAACAATATTTCTGATTAAGCCGTAATAGAGAAAGACCCCAAATAGAACTCCACAAGAGAAGAGCAACCGCCTATTGATGGGGGAACAGACGAGATTCCTGCGTGAATTGAAAACGAACATTTCAGCAACTACATAGAAGAAACATGTTTGCTATAACTGGAACAAAAGATATGGCCGAAACATTATCTTCCCCGTTTACACTTACTGTTCTGATGAAGGTCAAGCCGGATAAGACGCGAAAGGCTTCCGATATTTTGTGGAAGTCCACCCAACATATTCTTAGCTGCAGAGTTAAAAAGATATGAAAATGTGTCCCAGAATCTTTCAATAGGTAAGAAACACAAAAGAAAAATCGAATATCATTACATGCATTAAGTTCTGTAAGCATGGTCCATGATGCAATGTGCTTCTCAGAGAGAATTGTGAGCTTGTTTCCCTGCAATAGGTTTTAATTACATCCGTAAATCATCTTGCTTTACCCTACCATTGCCTTTTTTCAGGCCGGCCATACTGCACTTTGAAGATAGTGAAAGAAGAAAAAGAGCACTGCTAAGTAGCCACTTTAGACAATAAGAAGAAATCGACACTAATACCTCCATATCCAGTTTAGATAATTTCGAACAGTTCGCCATGTCTTCTGGCAAACTGGAAATTTGATTAATTGAGGCCTGTGGATAACAGTAAGCACAATCATTGCCATGAAAGAAAAAGTAAAACAAAAATCAACTGATCCAGAAGCAACATAGAACAACCTTCAAATCGGATAAGTCTAAACATCTTCCAAGAGATTCTGGCAATTCTTTAAGCCGATTGCTTGAACAGTCAAGCCTGAAGCAATAACAAGGAGTTTAATCAATTATGAACTGTGTGGGTTTAATGTGTCCAATGCCCTAATTTAAGTCGGACCACAGAAGTTTATGTCAGGCTGGAGATAACCTACTTGACAAGAGAAATTGCTGAACCAATTTGCTCAGGAAGTTCTGATATTGAGTTGAAGGAAACATCCAACGACTTCATTGCTGTAAGCCTATGAATGAGTTAAGAGAACAAACATTTGGACATTACCAAGCTGAACAGAGTGGAACCCAACTACAAAGATCCAGAAATACTTACTCCCCAATAGCTGCTGGAAGTTCAGATAGTTTATTGTGACTGACATTTAGAACAACCAAACAGGCAAGGTTCTTAAGATCTTCCCTTAAAACCTCAATGTCGTTATGTGCCAAAATCAACTTCTGCAAATCAACAGCCTGCAAAATGGTGACATTTATCCAGTCAAGAATCTGATGACAGAACAATGCATTAGAAAATAATTCAAAAACCGAAAAAATCTTATCACCTCCCACCAGTTTTCTCCTTCCCCTGTCGTTTCCAGACATTGATATACCTCAGTAGGTACATCCCTGAAAATTGAATCCCAATTCAGTAAACAGTGCTTCTAAGCAATAGGATCAAAACCTCGAAGATCATCGAAGATTCAAAGATAAATAGATAACCCGAAAACTTGACTGAGTCCCGATCAAGAGATGATATTCACATTCTAACCCATTTCGAGAAACTCAAACAGACAAACAAAAATCGAAGCTTTCCACAGTCAAACCAGCTAACCCCACAAAAATCTAAAATTCAACCCAATCAAAAAAAGGGAAAAGGTAGATGAAATTTAAAGAAGACTAAAACTGGATCTTACCGGAGAGATCGATTGGAAAGATTCAGCGAACCGGATGTTCGAGCGGCCTTCAGAATCCGATCCATTAACACACAAATCTCTCTCACTTCGTCGCTCTTCGTGTTCTTCTTCTCTGTCGTTATGGTCGGAGATGATATGTTATTATAGTACCACTCTCTTTTCGGAAAGTTTAGTGTTTTACGAAAAATTATCTCTTTTAAAGTTTTAATCTCCTTTACAAAAAAATAAAAGCTTAACTGGATTTGTAAGCCGTCTTATTACATTTAAAACTCATTTGCCATACAGGCTACAGCCATGGAACTGCAAGTATCAGTTGCCTAATTCTTAATCAATCTTGTCTATGAGTAACTAATTCTTAAATTCTTTTCCCTTATTTAACTTTACTTGGGCAATAAAATTGTCTTATTCAACTTTATGTGAAGCTTTTATCAAACCAAAATATATTTCATTATGAGAGATTTATTAGACTGGTGTTTTATGGACACTTGAAGCTTAGACATGCATCTCCGGTGAAGTGGGTGCAAGAGCTTCGGTCATGGTTCCTTTGTCTGACATGTGCTTGTCTTGACCTGAAGTGAAAGGTGGACAATGAGGACAGTTTGGTGGGTTATAGTAGTGTGGTGGGTTCGGATTGCAACCACCGGTTTGGCAGCCAAAACCGTAACCAGGAACTGTTACTCCTGGAATCACAAAGCCGGGAATCTGTGCGCCTGGAACCACTATGGGAGGGATTGTTGTGCCTGGGACAACTACACTGGGTGCACCACGACCGATAACAACCCCTTCGCCTGAACCACTACCTTGTCCAATGCCTTCACCGAATCCGCTACCTGGAGCTACCGTTACAGGACCGCAATTGGGTTGGCCAGACCCAGATCCTATTCCTTCTCCAATTCCAATACCTGAACCACCACCATACCCAATTCCTTCTCCAAAGCCACTGCCTCTACTAGAGCCAATTCCTTCTCCAAAGCCACCGCCTCCACTAGAGCCAATTCCTTCTCCAAAGCCACCGCCTCCACTAGAGCCAATTCCTTCCCCAAAGCCACTGCCATAGCCAACGCCATAGCCACCACTTCCATAGCCCCTACCTACACCATACCCCAGAGGCTTAACTGTGTGGTCAGGATCTTCCGGTTCACTCGCTATGGTCTGCATTATCTGATCAGGCTTGACTTTGTGGTCAGGATCTTTCGGTTCACTCGCCATGGTCTGCATTATCTGATCAGGCTTGACTTTGTGCTCAGGATCTTTCGGTTCACTCGCCATGGTCTGCATTATCTGATCAAGCTTGATTTTGTACTCAGGATCTTTTGGTTCACTCGCCATGGTCTGCATTATCTGATCAGGCTTGACTTTGTGGTCAGGATCTTTCGGTTCACTCGCCATGGTCTGCATTATCTGATCAGGCTTGACTTTGTGCTCAGGATCTTTCGGTTCACTCGCCATGGTCTGCATTATCTGATCATGCTTGATTTTGTTCTCAGGATCTTTTGGTTCACTCGCCATGGTCTGCATTATCTGATCAGGCTTGAATTTGTGCTCAGGATGTTCTGATTCACCGTACATGGACTGCAGTTTATGGTCAGGCTTGACTTTGTGCTCAGGATGTTCTGATTCACCGGACAAGAACTGGAGTTTATTGTCAGGCTTGACCTTGTGCTCAGGATGTTCTGATACACCCGGCATGGACTGCAGTTTATGGTCAGGCTTGACCTTGTGCTCAGGATGTTCTGATTCACCCGACATGGACTGCAGTTTATTGTCAGGCTTGACTTTGTGCTCAGGTTGTACCTCATGGTCTGGGTGTAGCACAACCATCCCAGGCTTCATTTCATAATTTAGATCTGGCTTGCTTGGCTCCATCATAGGGAGATCCTTAAGAATCCTGCGTGCGAAAGTTGAACTGAAGAAGCATAGTAAAAGGACGAACCCAAAGCACTTGCCTTGGTGTCCCTGTGCCATTATTTCTATGTAATAAGTTGATCCTGCTGTACATTTCGGATACATGATCCCTCATGCTTTTATAGGAAGGGAGACATTTACTTAAGAGAATACACATCCCGTATACGCAAGATGCCTTGCTGAAAATGAGCATTAAAAAACGATTCACAAACATAGCATGACAGGCGAAAGAAAGAACCTTTTTCGATAACACAAATTGTATGTTTAGCAACTTCAACTATCCAAGTTTCGAAACCTTATTACGAATACAGTATTTGCCAACGAGAAACTACAGCAGCACAACCTCGGAAGAAGAGTCATAATAACAAAAACAAAAAACTCAACTGAGCACTACTTGGTAGATAGATTTAGACACTATCACCATCACCTTGAGATTCTGTAGCTCTCAGACCCTCAGCCATAGCACGAGCCCTGTTCTGAGTTTGTCTTTCTACAGCAACCATGTATAAACCTACACATATATGGGTTTGAGAAGGGTGTCTCAGAGAAACAAAAAGCTCATGAATTTGAAAAACAAACATCCAAAATCTCTAAGATCAAAATGTGGGAAACGATCAAACCAATTGCACTGCCGATTGCACAACCCCATAGAATCCTCATTGACCACTTATCGTTGATAATTCCTCTCGATCCCATAATTTTCTCTGCAATAACTCTTTCAAAGCTAGTTTTAACCACTAAAAACGAAAAATCCAAAACAGCGAATAGAACTCGAAATCCTGAAGAATTCTGCTAAGTATAGAAGATTTTAGAGATTAACCCTATTCCATATATATACCCTGGCGAAAGAAGAACAAAAAAATTGGAATTGGTCGTAGCGTAGATCAAGGAAGTATGGATGAGCACAAGGAGTGTGAGCTTACCAGAAATTAGTCGGTGACCGGGAGAGTGAGAATCGAGAAAATGAGTGGTTGGAGGAAGAAGAAGAAGAAGGAACGAGGACTGAATAAACTTAACGGGGTAATTTGTTAAATATAAAACAGAAGTGCTATTTTGGTAAGAAAAGACTTATGGAGGATTAGTCAACAATAAATGAAACTTGACGATTAGTCTTCAAAGTTTTTAAAAATCACACTTTTCATATTCTTCAATAGCATGTAACTTTCTTTACCTTACACAAATTTCTCAATAACATTCGCACATGTAATGTGGATCTTATCGACTCAAAAATATTAAAAACTTTTTTGGCAATTTAGGAAAGAACAAAAAAACAAAAAATGTCACTTTCATATAAGCGAGTTGGAGGAAGCAAAGGTGCTTGCTTTTTGCAGCAAGCCCTTTAGAAAGAAGGCTTCACTTCTCCTCTCATGCACCCACCAAGGCATCTCCGTACTTAACTTTTTTTTTTTTTTTCTCTTTTGCAAAAACCTCTCTTTTCTGCTCTTCGTCTCCTTCTCCGGTCGATTTCACAAGTTTCCATCTTTCGAAAGCAAATACCTTATTCAGAATTCTCGGTTAAAATAACCCTCTCTGTAAGTAAGGCTCCGGCGTCTTTTGCCCCGGCTACATCGATTTCGGTAAGCCAACTCTGAGTTACACTCTCCTTTTACTCTTTTCTCTTCGCATTGTTGATTGTTGCAATTCTCTAAGGCGTAATGCGATTTCTAAACGAGTTCGAATTGGTTCTTCTTTAAAGATTCTTTCTTCCTTTCTTCTTTATTGGTGATTCTCAAGGTTTCACATTCTTCGCTTTGATTATGCGTTTCTCTAATTGTGTGGTGATTATCGACACCGAGTAGAAAACTTTCGTCTACTATGTCACTATGTCATTGATATGCTTCAGTTGTATTACATTAGAACTTAGAAAAGATCATTGATTGGCTTGCGTAGAGGTAAATGTGCTGTTCGCCATTTAGTTGAGCAATTCCATTTATCTACTTAGGTCGCAGAAATTATGCCTGCCAGGTGTTTGTTCGATGCAATTTTCTGTAGGAGTATGTTGAAAGTGTTGTCTTTTTTGAACATAATCACAAGCCATGTTCTGCTTTATAGTTTCCTAGTGATTGATGGTTATTAGGAAGTTGAATGATACTTGTTTTTGCAGCTTCAAATGCATAACATTTTGGTTGTTACGTAGGGAACATTTTTCATTCAGCATTCTACATTCTACATTTTGCATCGCTACTGTTGTTAACGGAGCCATTCGTTTTGCACTGTGAATTAGTACGAGAAATGTCAATGATTGCAAGCTCTTCGCACAGTGATCCTGATTCAAGAAGTTTACAAGTGCTTCTCGAAGCTTTTGGTTCTCGTTTTTCTCTTGATGACATTGCTGCTGCGTACTGCCAAGCAAGCCAGAATGTCGATGTGGCTGGTGAGATTCTCGTTGCAATGACTGAAAAGACGCCTCAAAGTGACCAAGTCGAAATGAAGAATGCAACTTCAAAACCAACTCAGGTCTATGTTCCTAAGGAAGTTCGACGACAAGAGGATAGCAAACACAGAATAAGGAGGCCGAAGAAAAATTCTATATCAGTTGGTACTGTTTCAAGTGTTATCGGTAAGGAGTATGCTAGAACCAGGCCTATATCAAATGCTCCCAGAGAAGCAACTAAGCCAATGAAGATAGACTCAAGGGATATTCCAGAAACTGAGATATGGAGTGAAGAAATGCCAACAAGTAGCGAGGCAAAGATTAGCAGGGCTCCAACTGATCTTGAGGAATTTATTGTTAAGATGCTTGGAGAAGGCTTTCAAGCTAGCCAAGATGTCATTCACCAGGTTCTCGGTAAGCATTCTCCAGCTTTCCTTGATTATCCTTGACATCTTTTTTCTTCTTGAAAATGGTATTGGTGACCCAAGCTGCTAAAATTTATCTGCTTTTCCACCAAACTATCAGGCGTATGCGGATATGATGTGAAGAAGGTAAGCCGATTCCCTTAGCTCCGAAAAGTAATGTATTTTTGTTTCTTTAATAGCGTTTTGCTTTTGCATATGCCTACACTATCTTCTTTTTCTAAATATTATAATATATTTTACCTTTTCTTGGCTAAAATATATTATATTTTCCCATACCTTGAGCTTGAAGCTCATCAAGATGACCACCAGCTTAATTATGACCTTTGACCTTTATAGTTACATCACTCTTTATTTGAGCTACTTTAACTATTTTAATTACAATTATACCCTTGACCTTCTTCTCTGTCTTGGTACTAATGCTGACTAAAGTTTGAGATAAAGTTGACTTTACATACCCACGGTCGCCTCTAATTGTTGATCTGATTGTTAGTGGTATCTCTTAGCTCTTAGCTCTTAGCTCTTAGCTCTTGGCATATGGCTCTTGTGAGTATTTCATAGATCCTGCCGTTGGATCTTTTGCTGCATCTTCTTTTTTGGGCATCCACACTATATTCTTTATTACATTGCAGAGTACGGAGAAACTGCTTGACTTGTTTGATACCAAGAAGTATGCTGAGGGTGGAATTTCCAATGAAGTTGTGAGCTTTTGTTATGACTTTCAGTTTGGTCTTTGTTATAGAATAACGTCTTCTTCTAAGTCTGACTCTGTTAGTTTGATCCCCGCGTTTTGAAGACGCCAAAAGTTGATCCTCAAAGACAGGGATCTACATCCTGCAACCAAGTGGAACTGCAACAATTTTCTCAGAGGCACGCTTTTTTTTTCCAGTCAATATTTGTATCAAACCCTTCCGTTGGGAATCTTTTTGATATTTTTCCTATTCAACTGCTTTTTGTTATGATGCAGTGACGGTGCAAGAACCTTTACTGGTTCACAGGAAGGAGGCAATGACAAGACTGGTCTTGAAAAGGAAGTTTTAGAAGCTTTGTTCTCAGGTGCGGAAAGATATGAGGAAGAACCAAAATTAACTCGACGATTTGGAGAAAGGAGAGCAAGAGTTACTGGTCGTCCTGTTTTTAAACCTCTGGAAGACCCTTTTCAAGAGAGAGTAGTTGCTGTGAAACAATCGTCACATACATCTAAAGAAGGTAACCTTGTCATAGTCATACACGTACCTTTATTTGAGTTCATTCTCTCATTTCTCAAGAGTTTTATCAACTATCAATTTTTCTCCTTTGATAGATGAAGATGAATTCAAGGCACATCGTAAAGCAGTACGTGAGCATTGGAATCAGATGAAAGAATATTACGGAGCTGTAAGCCTTTGAGATATTTAGGATTCGTTTTCCCGATACCCTGCTTTGTGTTTTCAATGGCTATATGATTGCCATGATGTGATGGTTGCATAACTAAAACCTCATCTTCTTTGGCAGGCTGCAGAAGCATTCTCCAAAGGAGAACCCGAGCGAGCACACAGACTCGTGGAGAAGGTACAATTTGGAAAGGAACTTTTTGGTCCAAAGTGATCAATGTCTTTCTTGTGTTCTATATAACAACAATTTGATATCTTCTAAAATACATAGGGACACTTTTTCGGACAAAAAGCTCGAGAAGCGGATGACAAATCTATAGCAAAGATGATTGAAGTCAAGTCGGTTAATTTCTAAGTCCATTTATTATCAGTCCTCTACTGTCATTTTTTGCTGTATACTCCAGTGGGAGGAGTTGATAAAATTCAAAACCATGCTTATAGGGAAGACGATGGTTCGACTTACAAGGAAGACGAGGTAGTGACAGTGAATGTGAATGAACACCAAGCAAAGGAAGCTCTTCGTCTTCTCAAGCGCCAACTTATTTACTTCTCTGGCATTTCATGTAAGGTTTTAAATCCCTCGCTTTAAACAGAAACAAATCTAGTCTGTTTGATGAGTTTGTATACTATTTCTGTTTTAGCTTTCAAGTACCTCAGAGTCACATTGGGTGACAAGAAGGAAGATTTCAAGAGCAAACGAAAGGTACTGTTTCTCATCTGTTTTCATCTCTGAAAAGAAGTTGAAGTCTTCATCTCTGAAAAAAATTTGAAGTTGCTACTATTTATGTTGTTTTCTTAGCATATCGTAAAGCTGCTGGAGGGAGAGTCCATTGCTTGGACTGAAGAAGATAATGGCCTCGTGATGATGATTCGTGTTGACGAGATTGACCCCAAGAAATTGAGTTTTGCCAAGAAATAAGAACCATTGGCTCAAATTCTTTGCTTCATTCTACAAATTTGTAATTGTAACCAAACAAAGAGGTATTTTGCAAAAATATGAATTTTGGTTTCATAATCGAAGAATTATCAAGCCATCTGACATTACAATATTCTTATAATGTTTTAGAGATAAAAGATTCCATTTTTAAAACCATAAAAACCGGCCAACCAAAGAAGAAACAAAACTTATACAGTATGGATCTATCAGTGGGTAAGTCTCTGAACCTCTTCCTCCTGATTGCTATCTAAAGTTTCAAGCAGAAGAGGTGGCGCATGCTGAGCATTCCCTTGATTCTCCTCTGAGTCTTGACAAAAGGAGAGAATGATTGTGTCTATCGACATCTCAACCACCGCAAAGAAAAGTGTCGCCACAATATACCCCAAAGCCCAACATGCCTGTGCAAAGAGTCACGAGCAAACCTATTCAAGCTCAAAAACATCTGTCTTTGTATTACAATTGAGTCTAGAGGGTACGGAAAAGCTTTTACCAAAACAGGTAATAGCGGAGATGAGACTTTGTTGTGAGAAGACCGATACTTGTGCGAATCCAACATCAAGAATCCAAAGAGAGCACTGAAGAGACTCACACAAAGCTTTCCTAAAAACAATATAACATCTCCTATAACATTAACTTTCCCTATCCTCAGAATGTTGCTTATGATCAGCTCTGTAGCAATTGCAGACGAATTGCAGAAGCTTTTCCCTGTTATAGCAATCTGAAGAGAGACAGATAATTTATCAGGAAATGGTTCAAAGAAATGGGCTTTGTTTTGCTAAAGGGAGGAGATTTTCTGATACCATTATGTAGGCATTACGGTTAACTGATTTGATGGTCCATTCCACGCTTTTGAGACAGCCACGTGAAGTGTAATGAGCCATTCTCCAAAACCAGTGATCAGGTGTGGTCCCGCTTACTTTTGTTTTACGACGAATTGCTTCGAGAATGAATCGAACAGACTCCACAAAAGAGACAATGAGTGAACCAAGAGCCACAGATCCTAGGTTGTAGCGTGCAAGCCGCTTCATTGAGGCGAAAACGGGAAGAAACGGTATCTCTGGCTGCATTGTTCAGCCATAAAACCCCAATCAATACATAATAATATATTATAATCGACAGTTTCATATATTTGCTCAGAAATGTTAGCTTACGGATGCTTCCCCTTGAGCCCAATAATAGGAGGCAACAGAGCCAGCAATCACAGTAGCGGAAGATGCAATGAAGAACTGTGTGGCCCAATAGCAACCAAACAGGTGGAAGAATATAGCAATGGTGATGTGAGGAGTGTAACGTATGCTGTAACCGCAACAATGGTCACAATTCACTTTCTTTAACACAAGATCATAAGCGCAACAGTTAGTGTTGTTGCAGTTGTTCTGAACAACTTGACCAGAACTGAATAGATGGAGGGCCGCTGATATCCAGAACATATAGAATATTGCGAGCATTGCGAACGGTATAGCGGGGAATATAATCAGCGCTTGAACTTCTCCAATTACCTTAGCAGCTACCTGGATTTCACAAGTACACAACAAAATGACCTTTCTAGCAAAAACCAAACTAGCTACCAAATTGCTAAGAAAATATTATTTGCCTTGAGGACTGATGTTGCCATTAGAATTCGGCGGATGATGGCGATTGAAGTGAGGATAGCAACAGCTGAGATAAAAGTCATCATAATGGCAACTCCACGGACATGAGTCAGCTCCTGGGAACAAGCAAACGCAAATAAGGTCGGAAAAGAATGGCACTAATGGTCTCATAATATCGTGAATTAGAAGGCAGTGTAAAGCAGAAGTGTTAACTTACTCGACCATACACATGAAAGTATGGGTCATGCTCACCAATAATAGGTGTTACAGCATCATTTCCTATCCATCCAGCTACAAAGGATACAAAGCGGAATAAGCATATTGAATCCATATGACTTGAAACATAGAGACAGAGAGTAGATAGTTTGATTTCTTAACCAACCTTTTAAGTAATAGAACATTGTTACTGATATTAAGAGCATGTTGAAAAGGAAAACAGTTATCCAGGGCATGGCGGCAACAAAATGTCGAATTAGAAGCAGCCAAATAATGGATAGAAACAGTGGGACAAGGCCTCCACAAACGATCAATACTGGCCATGACTTTCCAATGTCAGCCACATAACGCTGCGATTGCACAACCAACAAAAGCTTAGAGCATTCTTCAAAATCATCATTTTACAAGGAAATGTTTACATGTTAATAAAGATGAGGATCGTTCTAACCTTTAGAACTGAGGCTCGAGAATTCATTGACCTTCGTATTGATTTATCTATGATCATGTCCTCTTGAATATTCACACCACCCATCTGCTGCCAGTGGCGCAAGGATGAATTTGAAGCACGAGCAATATATTGGCAGCTCCAATAAACTAAAGAATTAAAGAACAAACCTTATTACAAACAGGTAACAGAAACTAAATATAAAAATACTAAGCTTTGTGGGTATATAATGTGCACTCTTACCATTCACACTAGGGAAGATGACAGGGTAGCAAGGACCCTGAAGCTGAAGAGAGGAATTCCTCATTTCTGGAGTAAGAAATTCAAAGTAATCGTAATTCCTGTCGATCCATTCATTCATCTTGAGACGAATCTCGCCATCAGGGTAGTCACAGACCCAGTTGAGAGTATCATCAGAGGGTGCAGGGCAATCCAAGAGACAAACAGTCCTGGCATTAGCCAATTTGAGTTCGCCATCTTTCAAACCACTTTCATAAACTTGGTTAGGGTTTAACCAATATCTAAGCTCAAGTTGAGTAAGGTCACGGTGACGATGCTTGCTACCACACACATTCCCTTCATAGTCCAATCCATATGTGAGTCTGCAAGAACAGTTCATATAAGACATCACCACTAACGATTTTGATTTCCATAACACAGTTCATGGAACCATTAGCGCAACTGGATAATGAATAAGGTTTTAAGCTTTCCACAATCAAGTTCAAACTGTGTTCAAGATTATGCACACACCAAATCTCTTTTCTGAAGAACACCAAGAAGAAGAAAAAATCTCTACTTTAATCTACAAATAGTACTATAAAGGTACAACCTTTGGCATGTTAAAAGGTAAAATCAGCCAAGACTAGGAAAACATGGAGGAAGAATTGAAAACCCCATTTGAGGTTTTAGAGAAACAGAAGAACAATTAAAGAGAAGACGAGGCTTTATTTTGTACAAAGAGGTTTCTAGCAAAATCCATCAAATCTTACCTTAATGGGTTGCCTTGGTTGAAACCAAAGCTGGAATTGACAATCATTGAAACCCAAAAGGCAATGAAGATGACGAGAAACGTAATATCTCTACACTTTCTATTGTGCTTGATGATCCCATCATTTGTAACACTCCCATCACTTGAAGTATATCTTCCAATCACAGCTCCCAAAGGTCCTCTCATCTTTGCCACAGCTCTGTTTCTTCACAGTCTGAGAAACCCTCGAGTCCAAAAAAAGGAATTTCGGGAGAGAACACAGGAGAACCTTTACTAAAGACTAAAGAGTGTCTTCTCTCTCATTCATTTTCTGTGTTCATTTGTTCAAGAAGAGTGTGAAAGCAATGGGAGGGTATTTATGTCATTTAGCTTGGATTTGTGTATTAAAAGTGATTTTCTTTTTGGTAAAAGATGAAATTTAATGGTTTCTGTTCAATCTATCATCCGTGGAACATGAAAAGAATCGATGTCTGGTTCTGATGGGCTTTGAGATTTTTTGACCATTTTAAAAATGGTTCCTTGGTGATTAGTATTATGAACCCATTTTAAAATCTTTGTTCTTCTGTGTTTTGTATAGATTTAAAAACAAGCTTTTTTTGTTCTTATTCTCACTGTGAGATCTGCAACTGTAACGCCATCCACTTCATTAAAAATACAATGATTCCTCTTTTTCTTTGTTATATTATTAAAACATAAATAAAAAGGACCAGAGTTATGGTGTAGAAATTAATGACAAAAAGAAAAAAGCTTTGTAATAAATTTTTCATAGTTGTGAGGAAATTTTGTTGTTAATTGCAAATGTGAAGGGAAAATTTTAATAACCTTTCCCACAAGTAGTAGGTTTTAGTGATATTTAACTTTCTAAGTATATTTATTTTGTATTTGAAAAATCAACTCTTCGAGAATAGAGGAAAGGTAGCAGAAAAAGCATGGGTCAGCAGCACCTTGTTCTTTTCAATTTTCTTTTTGTATATTTATTGCTCTCTTTTCCGAATAATTTTTATATTATTTCTTTTTATCTTCCTGTAGGAAAGAATTATTTCATTGACCAAAAAAAAAAGGTAAGAATTATTTTTAAGTTACATGTGCAACCACTTCGTTACATAAATAAGAAACCACTTCGTTAAATAAAATTAAGCATGAAATTATTTAGCAACAAAAGAAAAACAAAGGAACATTGCCCAATTAAAACAAGTGCAAGTTCATAAATAAGCAAATAATTGAAATCATCCCCATTCGTTAGAAAAAAAAACGAAATGCTGCGTTTTGACCCAGACCACGATCGATATTTCAGACAAATTGGCGTCCTCGAGAAGAAAAGGTTTGGCCAAACCACCAAGAAGAAGGGACAACGTTCAGAAACGTCAGCGTTTTGCGGTCAACAAGAGTTACTCTAAAGGAGAGTCTTTGTCCCCGGAGATCGCCGGAGCTCTGCCAGTTGGCTCCCCAGTTACGGGTCATCTGAAGCCAAGCTTTTCCCTTTGAACCCCTCACCGCTACCGCTCTCACCGAGCCGCCACCGCCAACGTTTGAGATCATTACCATATTGAAGTTACCTTGCCCTCTCATCGTAAACCTCACACCTCCTCTTCTTTTGCATCCCACCCTATAAGGTTTCAAGATTTCATTATTACGAGCTTTTTAAGGTTTAAACAAAATATGAGTATTATATTGTGCTAGCGTTTATATAGAAGTTTATGATTGATTCCCTATAGATGATCATATATAACAGTATAACAATATTATGATACTCAAATATAAACACAGCATCGCAACTCTTATAGCGTTGAAACATTGAAATGTTACCGGCGATAGAAGACGGGAACAATGCCTTCATTGCCGCGACGGGCAATGCGGAAGAAAGCAGGGGAGGACATGTCAAAGTGATGGCGAGGGAGATTGCACCAACCATTATTGTTGTTCGACGGGCAAAAGTTTGTAGCTGTCACCGTCACGGCGGCTCCTCGGAGACACCACTTAGGATCTGCAGGAAAGTCGCACCTCACCTGGTAGCATCCACCACATGATTCGCCGCTTCTGAATAGCGCACCGCTTAGCGCCGCCGTGTGGGCTCCAAATCCGGCGTGGTACGGATTGTCATATCCACACGCTCCTCCTATAAAATTGTTTTAAACTTTTATATTTACTATACAAAAAACTAAAGTAACAAACAAGAGTATATTAAACTTATAGTTTAATGGACTTTTTACCAAGTGAAGCAGGGCTATCATTAACACCATAATACGTTGCATGAGCCCTTATCCAACCGTTAGAACACATCCCCACACTTAACGTACCAACTAAGAGAATAACCGTTACCAAATATTTTCCCTTCATCTCCATGAATATTTATATTATTTAGATATGTATATATCTTTCTTGTTGAAACAAAGAGAGGTTCGAAAAGCTTTGAGCTCACAAGTGATAGCTTAAAGAAGAAGGAAGACATTTAGACTCGTTTTATAAGGATCTGATAAGAATTAACGCGTTTTGTCGGTGATTATTACGACTTATTTCACTTACATGCACCACTATCTTATGCATGTGTTCGTTATCTTTCTTAGTTGGAATTTTTTTTATTGCTCTTGAAAATTCTCTAATAATTAATATAGGTCTAAACACAGGGAACACAATTTCCTAGTTGAAATATTAAAACACTTAAATGTCATATAGCTAATTTTGCTTATTCTAGTGAATTTTTTGAAAAATATTCTTGGTATGCTAACAACATTTTAGTCATTTTAGATTCTGAAGAGAAATACACATAATAAATACTAATATTCGAAATACTACAAGATAATGATATTTTTAGCTCTATCTATGGTTAGAAATGGAAGTTCCTTAATTGTAATCTGACTATAGCTAACATTTGGTTCGGATCTTTCAAATAAGATTAGAAATATGTGTTAATGAAAAAGACTGGCACAGTTGACAAACGTTTTTAATTTCTAGCTGTATATTTAGTTCAGAATTTCGTATCTTAATTATTCAGTGCTATCAGAGTTTTAGATCTAACTGTATATTTCGGATTACAATATTTTCCTAAGTTTTATTTAATTCGAGTTCGAGAAAAACTCCCTTTGTGGATGACCTGTGTAATCCGAGATTAGATGTGAGCCTCCAATATTGAGAAAAGAACTATATACATTACATAACTGGATTAGAAATCGATCACACATGATATAATATATAGATTACGTAGGCCCGCGTGGTATTAATATATGTCCTATGCAGTACACAGAATGAAAGAGTACGGAAGCTTACATTACTCAAAACATATGTATGTATAGATTGTACGGTGAATTAGAGAGCTTAGGAAGAACAATGGCATGTGGTTCAACGTGAAGTTGTGCTTCTCATTGGCGTCGGTGGTTTTTTTTTTTTTTCTTTTTTTTTTTTTAATTTGATTGAATCAGACAAAGTGGACCCACGATAACATAATAGTCAATACTCAAAAGACTTTACAGAGATTACAACATAGAAGATGAGGTAAAATGGTTTTGAGTGACCATAGAGTCAAATTTTGTTACTCGACCAAGAATCTTTCTATAGTTTTCTCCAATGTCTCTCTAGGGACAGCTCCAATGATACTGTCTTTCTTCTCACCGTCTTTGAAGATGATTACTGTTGGAACGCTTCGTATCCCGTAACGGTTCGCTGTGTTTGGGCTCTCGTCGGTGTTGATTTTGTAGAATTTGAACTTCCCTGCGAAATCCTTAGCCAGTTGATCAACTATGGGGTGAATCATACGGCACGGTCCACACCATGGTGCCCAGAACTCGACCAATACTGGGACATCTGATTCGAGAACCTGTGTTTGCCATTCTGAATCAGACAGGTTTGGTACTGCCACCATCAAACAAACAAGTTACATCCCTCAACGATGCAAATCAGAGACTGCGAAATAGAATATAGAGCATATAAATTGCAAAACTGCATTGTTCATTGCCAAGTGTTATGGAATCGTGGATGCATAGAAACAGACTTCAAGCAATTTCATGGATGAAGAAGTCGAGTCCTCAAACGAGATCGACCAAAGGAATGTTTCAAGGTTCAGATCTTCGAGTTCTACTTTCAGATAATATAACAGACCAGAATCAAAGAAATTTGATAGAAGATGGCGTTGTAAAACTATCGTCAAATGAGATGAACCAAAACAGTACGAGTTCTAGTTTCAAAGAATCCAGTGATATTTTGCCTAAGAATCCAAGTTTTCAGAGAATTTGTGTTATAATCATAAAACATGATAAACTTGTACACAAATTGATGCTCCTTAGTCACAATTCCTAAATCTCGAAAACTTATTAACCTCAGATTCACCATGAACTTATACCAGACAGCTTCTCTACAATCAAATCATTTCCACACAATCAGCAATCACGAAACGCTGTGTATCAATTTTACAAAGAAATCGGAAGAGACTACATTTCCACACAATCAGGAATTCACCCCAGGATCCATAACGAGAAGATTAATGAAGCGAAGCTGTATACCTTCGACGGCGGCGGCGGTGTCCTGAGCCTCGCAGGCGATTCTTCCACCTCGAGCGACTCTGGATCTACGATTCGCACCCAGACTCGCCGACTGAGTCACCAAACACCGCGAAGCCTTCAAACCTCTGAATTCCAGAAACCTGACAGGAGAAATCCGGCGTCCTGAAACCGACGGAACAGCTGAAGCAGAGGAAATCGAAGCCGCGATCGGCAGAGAGAACACGCGGGTCACGATGACGGAATCGAGCAACGACGCCATGGAAGCAGCAGAGAATTTTTTAGTGGTAGAGAGTTTTTGGCAGATACGGGTGTTAGTTTGGCAGAGGCGATTTTATCCTCGCCACGTCATTCTTCGTTCCTATAATATAACGACACCGTTTTGTGGACTCCTGTAAACCAATCCGGTTAACCTCTCTTTTTTTTTTGTAAACCAATCTGGTTTATCTCTCTTATAAAGTCGTTCTGTTTTTTGAAGACGGAGGTTTCTTGTGCGCAGAGAGTAAACTTATTCCGAGAATGAATCATATATCTATCCATGTTGATGATGAGAAAGATTCACCTCATGTTATTGTAGATGTTGAAAATATTTCTTTTCACATAAAAATTATCATCATAAGCTCCTGTTATTGTTCTTGAAGAATTTTTACGAAGAAGAAATTTCAGTTCTTTCATGAAATTTTTTTTCAAAAACGACTTCAAGCATGGGTTCTTTTTGAGCTTTTGATCAAGAAGATGATGGCATGATCTATTAGAGGATTAAAGTGTCAGTTAAGGCTGTTAAAAGCTGCTTAAGAGTTGGTTAGTTAGCTAATGAGTTCGTTAGTTTGTTTTCAACTGTTTAACTCATTAACAACTCTGTTTTTGGCTCTGTATATAAACTCATACAACTCATTTGTAATGTTTAAGTTGAATAAGAGATTACACTTTCAAATCTACTTTGCGTTTTCTAATATGGTATCAGAGCAAAGAGATTCTAAACGCTTATCGTAATCTTCCGTTCATCTTCATCTTCTTCTCTGATTCTTCGAGCTCACAGCTTCAATGGCTTCGATTTCAACTCGATGTTGTTTCTGATTTCGTTATCTTCTCTTTCTTGACCTTGATTGATACCGATCTACTTCTATCTCATTATACGGTACAATCTTCTCTGTGTATCTTGAAATCTGGTTCTCATTCTTCCAGATTCATTCTCAATCATCGAAAATGGCTTCTCTGAATCGCGATTCATATGAAAATCCTTATTACCTTAGTAGTAACGATCACTCAAGTCTCAATCTCGTCTCGGATCGACTAACTGGAGCTACTGACTTCAATTCTTGGGAGCAATCGATGTGTATGGCTCTTAATGGACGAAACAAGATATGCTTCATTGATGGATCACTTCCATGTCCTCCGGCAGATCATTTTGATGCTTATACTTGGTCAAGATGCAATGATGTGATAAGATCTTGGCTCATGAACTCAGTATCTAAATCGATTGGTCAGAGTATCTTGTTTGTTAAAACTGCACATGAGATTTGGAGGAATCTGAGTAAACGTTTTAAACAAAACAATTCTCCAAGATTATACTACATTGAACAACAGTTACATCAGCTGCGTCAAGGATCTATGGATGTAGATTCATATTATACCAAGTTAGTCACCATTTGGGAAGAAATGAAGACTACTCAGGCTAATCCTACATGTGTTTGTACTCACTGTGTTTGTGATGTGGATAAACAGTGGCATGATATGTTTGAAAGGAGCATTGTCAGAAAGTTTTTGTTTGGCCTAAATGACTCTTATGAACCAGTTAGAGCTCAGATTATTATGATCAATCCCCTACCAGATTTGGAGAGAACCTTTAATCTGGTGATTCAACATGAGCATAACTCTTTGATCAAGCAGACTCCTCAGGCAAATGCTGTCATCTTTCAGGCCTCATCCCAAACACAACAACTTCTTCCCACTCCAAGCTCTTTTGAGAACAATGATCTTGTTGCAGCATTTTCAAACGGATATAAGCCACGGGAACGTCCAATATGTACTCATTGTGGCCTAAAAGGACATGTTGTCAACAAGTGCTATAAACTACATGGCTACCCTCCAGGATACAGATTTGCAGCTTCTCAAAATCAAGGAAATGGATATCAAGGACAAATTCTTCAGAATTCTAATCCTCAAGGCAGTAACAACAATGGTTATCAAGTGAAACAGAGCAGTGGTTCTCAAGCAATGAAAGGTCCTGTGATTGCTAATGTCATCACTACATCTCCAGCAGCGAAGGATCATTTTTATCAAGTCTCCAATGCTCTTGCTCAGCTATCTGCGGATCAGATTCAACAACTAGCCAGTCAACTAAATGCACAATCTCAATCTTTATTACCTGCAATATCAAATAATGAGAATAGCATTCATCCATCTACTTCAGCAGGTAACTCTATTTCAAAAACCCTACTTTACACTGCTCTTCAGGAACCATGCCTTCTTTTGACTGCCTAGATTATTGATTCTGGTGCTACCTCTCATGTATGTTGCAATCTGTCTATGTTCACAAAAATTAGTAATGTCTCTGACATTCTAGTGACTCTTCCGGATGGTAATGATCTCACTGTTACTCAATCCGGATCCATTAGAATCTCAGAAAAGCTTCTTCTTCAAGATGTTCTTTATATTCCATCTTTTCATCTTAATCTCATTAGTGTGAGTTCTCTTCTTCATGCTTCTTCTTATTCAGTAAACTTCTTCCCAACCTTTTGCTATATTCAGGAGTTTACTCAGGGCTTGATGATTGGTAAAGGTCATTTACACAACAAGCTTTATTTTCTGGATACCTCAGATTAGTCTTCTCAAGAAATCTCAACTTCTTCTTTAATGTGCAACATCACTTCCTCCGAAAGCTTCTTATGACATCAAAGACTGGGACATCCATCTTTTCAAAAGTTACAAATTCTTTCTGATGTAATCTCTACTTCTAAACTCAGTGATTGTTCTCATTGTCAAACATGTCATTTGGCAAAATAGAAAAGGCTTTCTTTTCCATCTTTGAATAATAAGTCAGAACAAGTTTTTGATCTTATACACTTGGATGTCTGGGGTCCTTTTTCTATCATTTTTGTTGATGGTTTCAAGTATTTTTTAACTCTTGTTGATGACTGTTCAAGAGTTACTTGGATTTATCTCTTAAAAGCTAAAAGTGATGTTGCTCACATTTTTTCAGACTTCTTGAATCTTATTCAGACTCAATATAAGGCCAATGTCAAATCAATACGCTCTGATAATGCTCCTGAATTGCAATTCTCATCTCTTCTTGCTCAGAAAGGCATTTTTCATTTCTTTTCTTGTGTTGATACTCCTCAACAGAATTTTGTTGTAGAACGTAAACATCAACACATTTTAAATGTGGCACGAGCTCTTCTTTTTCAATCTAATGTGCCTATCTCTTACTGGAGTGATTGCATTCGTACGACAGTTTACCTTATAAACAGGATTCCTTCTCCTCTATTAAACAATAAAACTCCGTATGAATTGCTCACTCTTAAGAAACCTTTTTATTCACATTTAAAAACTTTTGGCTGTCTTTGTTATGTTTCTACATATCCTAAAGATAGAACAAAGTTTACTCCCCGAGCTCGTGCATCAGTCTTTCTGGGATATCCCTCTGGTTATAAAGGGTATAAAGTTCTTGATTTGGAATCTCATTCTATTACCATCTCAAGAAATGTCGTCTTTCATGAAGATATCTTTCCTTTTCTTAACTCTCAGTCTTTTGATTCTGTTTTTGACATTTTCACTGATTCTATTCTTCCTCTTCCAATCCCGGATTCTTCTTCTTCAGTTCCTACTTATATCTCTTCTTCTTTGAATCCGGATCCTCCTTCTATACAGCCCTCTCTCATTACTCCAGATTCTATCACTACTTCTGATCTGACTCCTTCTTTTATTACTTCAGATCCTGTCTCACAAGATATTACACCTCTTGAAGCTTCTACTGAGATTCATACTAAAGTCACTACCAATACAAATACTGTGAACATAGACAGACCTCATCGTGTTACCAAATTACCATCTTATTTGTCTGAATACCATTTGAGCCTTCTTACTTATCAACCTCTTCCCACCATCACAAACCAGACTACACCATATCCTATATCCTCTTATCTTGATTACACTCATCTTCAACCTGAATACCGAATGTATATTCTCACTATATCTACTGAATCAGAACCTAGAGATTTCTCTAGTGCTATCAAATCTGATAAGTGGAAAAAGGCAATGAATGTTGAGATTGAGTAACTAGTTACTACTGGCACTTGGTCTGTTGTCTCTCTTCCTCCAGATAAGCATCCAGTGGGTTGTAAATGGGTTTACAAGATAAAATACCTTGCAGATGGTACAGTTGAACGGTACAAGGCACGTTTAGTTGCCAAAGGATACACACAGCAAGAGGGAATTGACTACATTGATACATTTTCTCCTGTTGTCAAGCTGGTTACTGTGAAACTAATGCTTGGTTTGGCGGCTAAGAAAGGTTGGATTCTCACTCAGATGGATGTTATTAATGCTTTTTTGCATGGTGATTTAGAAGAGGAAATTTACATGACATTACCTCCTGGTTTTACTCCTCCTCATGGTACATCTCTGCCTCCTAATCATGTTTGTCACCTGCATAAGTCACTGTATGGTTTAAAACAGGCCTCTAGGCAATGGTACAAGAAGTTTTCTCAGGTTCTGATTCAAGAAGGTTTTACTCAATCACAGGCTGAAAACACAATGTTTGTCAAGATCTCTTCTGAATCGTTCATAGCTTTACTTGTCTATGTTGATGATATCTTCATAGCCAGCAATATTGACCTTGATCTGATTCATTTGAAGACTGTGCTAAGCAACACATTTCAAATCAAGGATCTTGGTCCGGTTAAATACTTTCTTGGCCTTGAGATTGCTCGATCATCCAAAGGCATATCAGTGTGTCAACGGAAGTATGCTTTAGATATCCTAGAAGATACTGGTTATTTGGGATGCAAGCCTGTTTCTACTCCAATGGATCCAACTATTCAGCTTAGTAAAGAGAGTGGTGTTTTATTAACTGATCCTACTCCATACAGGGCACTGGTTGGCAAATTACTCTATCTCACTATCACTCGCCCTGATATAACCTTTGTTGTGCACAAGCTGAGTCAGCTCCTTGTGACCTTCATCTTCATGCCGCTCACAGAGTTGTCAGATACATCAAGGGTGATCCTGGTAGAGGACTATTCTATTCCACAGAACCTGATAGTAGGCTTAATGCATTCTCAGATTCTGATTGGGGCACTTGTCCTGATTCAAGACGTTCTGTCACTGGATTTTGTGTTTTCCTTGGTGATTCTTTGATCTCATGGAAGTCACGTAAGCAGCAGACGGTATCTCGTAGTAGTGCTGAAGCAGAATATCGAGCCTTGGCTGATACAACCAAAGAGTTGGTTTGGCTTTCTCATCTTCTTCATGACTTGCACATTTCCACTTCTGGACTAGCTAATTTGTTCTGTGACAACACAGCTGCAATTCACATTGCTTCTAATTCTGTTTTTCACGATAGAACGAAACATATAGAATTTGACTGTCATCTTGTTCGAGAGAAGTACAAGTCTGGCTTCTTGACTCTGCTTCATGTCAAAACTGATCACCAATTGGCTGATATTCTCACCAAGTCTTTGCAGCCTGCTACTTTCAAATACTTATTGGATCGCTTCAATTTCTCAAGCCTCTTTCTCCCTTCATGAGTTCTCGGCTTGAGGGAGGGGTATTAGAGGATTAAAGTGTCAGTTAAGGCTGTTAAAAGCTGCTTAAGAGTTGGTTAGTTAGCTAATGAGTTCGTTAGTTTGTTTTCAACTGTTTAACTCATTAACAACTCTGTTTTTGGCTCTGTATATAAACTCATACAACTCATTTGTAATGTTTAAGTTGAATAAGAGATTACACTTTCAAATCTACTTTGCGTTTTCTAATATGATCTAGATCTTAAAGGGCTGTGCTTTTTTTAGGGTTATACAGTACAAGGTTGGTTTTAGCAAAAATAACCTCGTAAGCATTGCATTACGTTCTCGTCGAAGGACTTTGCCTACTATTGAAGAGAAACAAGAGAAGGAAGAGATTCCAAAGAATCAAGAAATGAATAGATTGAAGAGATTCCACATAATCAGGAAGTCAAAGAGAATGGAGAATTTGAAGAGAAATAATGAGTGAGAAAGATAAATTGCAGTAAAGTTATCCTCAGATGACGAATCATGTATCCCTTAATATTGGTGACGATCAAGAAGAAGTATCGGTATTTGGCATAAGCCACACAAGCGGATGAGCTCTATTTTAGAAACATAAAATTAATTTTCATGTATCTTAAGCTTTTTTTAACATATATTCTTTTATGAAATTATATTGAGTTACACATTGTTTTTTAAGTTTATAAAGTAATTTAAACAGAAAACACTTACAAATTGTTGAAATTCTAACCTCACTCACACTTAGAGGTTAGTTTCCTCTCTTTTTGTTTCTTTGTAGTTCTATGTTTTGTGTTTGTTCTTTTAACACAAAGACTTTTAGTAACTTCAGACCAAAAAAAAAAAAAAAAAGACTTTTAGTAACTTAAAAGAGATAACACAAAGAATACATTGTTTCTATGGATCACTTGGATGATTTTACAACATCTCCACACACACATATATATAGTGGTTTTCTCCACTTGCTACATTACACTCACTTAGACTCTAATTATGACTCTTCCACTAGATCATACTTCTAGATACTTCACTCACGTCTACAAGCAAGGTTAAACAACTAAACCTTACACAACAACAACTCCGGTCGATAATTTCGAACCTTAACTAATAGTCTAATATCTTGTTTCGGTTTGGTTATCAATTAATTCTGAATTTTAAAATTATACAAAACTTAACCAAAAAAGTGGGTTTTAGTTGCCCAAACCAAAATGATTTGAGCTTTTACTCAAAACAAAAATTAGGTTCGGTGTAATTTTAATGTTTTCTGAGATTGTTGCAGCATGTTCGTCCGTTTGAGATTTTTTCTTTTATCATTTCCCCGAATCTCATAAAACATCGATAACCAAAACCACAGATTTTATTGTTAAAACGGAGTATGAAGAAAAATATAATGAGACAAAGGGAAGAAATGGTCAATTTAGAACCATTTTCAACAAAGAAGATTTATGTCTAAGCCATTAATCTAAAGCAAAAAGCAGCAGCAAGCATTTTGTGAAGAATCAAGAGTTACTTCTTCTTTCTTGTGTACTTGCCATCTTCCTCTTCCTCATCATCTTCTTCGTCCATATCTTCAAATTCTTCATCGTCGTCGATATCCACGTCATCAATATCTTCCTCATCAAAATCTGTCTCCTCTTCTTCTGAATCAACGTCCTCGTTGTCCACCACTCGCTTTCCATGAGCCGCCTCCATGTTCCCTATTCTCTCCTGGACGGCCTCCTTCTGAACGATGCCGACACGCAAACCGGATTGCATAACAGAAAAGGTTTCAAAGAAAACCGGGTATTGGCTAGCCGATTTTTGGTTAAACCGAAGCAGAGATTGAATGGCCGGTCCATTGCTCTGCAATGTCTCAGTGAGATTGGCCGTACGTCCACGGAGGAGTAGATTCGCCATTGCTTTACCGTCGCGGATGAGTGATCTCGCCGCCGATGATGAAGCTGAAGCCATATTTGATCGTGGGGTGTGGGAGTAGTGCTTGTTTAGTTGTTTAGGACGGCTAATATAACAGAGAGGGAAGGGTTTAGGGTTTTTTAGATGGAGAGGACACGTGTACATTTACTTATCTCCAGTGTTTTAGAACTTTAGTTTAGATTTTGATTTTCAGTTGAAAGTACAACCTACGTCTGTAACTCAAGTTCACATCTTTTGTCTTGATTACGAATACTATAAGCTTAAAAGTCAAAAATACTAACTTTGTATCGTTGACTTTTCTATGTAAAAAAGGTGAATCAGAAAATCGAGCTATAATAAATCTGACTGATAAAAGCAACTGTACATACGAGAGTGAATTCTCAGTTCTCAATAGTCTTAATTTATGTCATAGAGAGAAAAAAAAGAGGATAGATGATTGTAAGAAAACGAGAAACTAAGTTGCCTGTTTCTTCATAAATTAAGAATAACTAAGGAAAACAAAAATAAAAAAGGAGCCGAGCTCAACTAGAAGAAACTCTGTCTCTCTTGGAGCTAGATCTTGTACTGTTGCTACTCTCTGCAACGTTGTTAGTCTCAGGGGCTTTATCTTCTCCTTCCCCTTCGAGACCAAGGACACCTAGTAGAATAAACTCCTTCAACAACACTGTCTCCACCAAGGTAGCCACATCTGTCCTAAACTTCATAGAGCTGCTCTTGCTACTCTCTTCCACATCTTGATCCCCCTTCACCAGATATCCTGGTGGAACTCCGTTTCTATAAGCATTACACGCCTTCAACACGTCGTGAGCACAGCTGAAGAAATGTCCATACGCAAAGTCTTCAAAATGCTGTACATTCAAAAAACCCACCAGAACAATCAATCTCATGTTTTTAGTCAAAAGGTTTAAGCTATTTTTGTTGTAGAGACAATGTAATGGGATGAGGTTTTTGTTGTTACCTTGGGTGGTCTCCTCATGGTGTAAATCATAGTTTTTAAAGACAGTATGAATGTGTTTTCGCTGTAAGCTTTAGAGTTATTCTCGCCTGACACAGAGCCCGCTGTCCTCTCGTAGCCAGGCTCGTTGAAGTAAGGTTTTTGATTTAAGATTAGACCTTGGATCGAGACAAGAACCTGTAACATTGTGGAACTGTTGGGGATCCATTTCTCCCTCTGGCTACCACCCCAAGTGCCGAGAAGACTCAGACACACTTTCCCACAATTGTACAGATTCGGGTTGATTCTTAGCCCACCAGAATGGTAATGAACAATCTTGTAGAACCAAACGGAATTTCACATATCAAAAGATAGAACCTTTAGGAGACAACAAAAATACTCAATTTGGTTAATTCCAATTGACTTACCGGTGGCACAGAAGGGTATGTATCCGGGAAGAAGATATCAAAAAAGAACAAACCATCATGGTAGGGAGTTCCTTGTGCTCCGATAATTACAGCCCTTAAAAGATCCATCCTAGATTCATAAGCTCTGACAAATATCATCTCTGTTGCAAGAACAAAAAAAAGAATGTAAGAAAGTTGCTAATAGCAAGCCATGGAAATTGATGTATAAGACAGCGTGTATACCTGGCAAGTCATGCTCAAGAATTCTCCACTCTTCTTGAATCTTTTTCGCCCAATCCTTTGAATGCTGATAAGACAAGGAAATAGTTAAATCCTGAAAGACGATAGAAACATTCCAGAATAATGATTAACTAATGCTCATCTGGTCGCAACCTGCTTTGAAGTTGTTCCCTTAGAAGCAAAATGGTGGTCTGAAAAATCTTCGACAATGTCAAATCTTTTGAAAAACAAATAAATCCCAAGATAATCCTCCATATTTCTCTTAACCCTGGACGGATCCGGAGGTGCAATAACCTCTTCCAATCTCTGACGACCAGCATAACCTTTGTAAGCAGGTATATATGGTGGTGTCGGAAGCAATAAACCAGAAGAAGCTGTACCAGGGGCCGGAGCCTCTCCCGTTACCGAATCAGGCGTCTGAGGCTGAAAAGGATTGGAAAAATACGTTTTGGAGGTTGCAGAACCCATAGTGAAAGGTGGTGCAGAATTATGGAAAGCCTTGCTGTACTGTGGCAATGCATAAGCAGAGTTTGGTATGACTCCTTGGGAGTTGTGCGGTAAAGCATTCCATGGTTGAGCAACAGGGGTTGCCATATCTGAGAAAGAAAATTGAGAATGGATTCCACCTCCTGTTGTTGCTTTCTTGGAGCTGCTACCGGTAACATCTGATTTATTCCCCTTTTTAGCATGCGACGATTTGCTGCTTCCACTAGATTTTGCTGATTCCTTGTCAGCTGAATTTGGAAACCAATCCATAGACACCTCCACACCAGTTGGAATATCCTTAGCATCGAAAAGGTCTTGATACAAGGAGTAATCATCAGTCTCCTCCTCCATTTCATAACCATCTTGGTCAGGATAGTCATAGTCGTCTTCATAGATCAAAGAATCTGGGTCTAGCAAACTATTTGATATAGGAGAGGATCCAAGGTAACCATAAGCATCGCTAGGAGACCCCTAGAATAATTATAAAAAGTGACCTTTTAGTTGTGACAGGATAAGTACACTCATTTAAAAGAAAAAATGGAAAATTCAAACACCTACCGCAACATACACATCTTGCTCATCGTAGGAAAGGGAATAAAAGTCTATCGCCTTCCCTTTATTCTTGTTATCAACATTGCTGCCATTAAGAACACCACCGTTTTGGATATCATATTGCTCCACATCAATAATTTCTGGAGTTTCAGCCTACAGAAATCATGATCCCACACAAAATGCATAGTAAGATAAACATAATATCCAAATTGAATAGCAAATCCACAAAGAAGCAAAAGGAAAAATTACTTCCATTCTATAAGATTTGAGAATAGAAGAAGCACATCAAAACATAGCAAAAGAAACAGAGGAATACAACAAACGAGCATGGACACTAAACTATGCATAAAATTGCACATAATTGAAAACGCCAACAGAAAATAAGAAAGCAAAATTGTCACAAAGAACCAAAAGATAAAACCTTCATAGACTTAAAATATCACATTACATAACAAAAGAAGTCTATAACAACAAGTTCAACAGAAACAGAACACGAACAGTCAATGACAGTTTCTAGTGATCAGAAACCTGAAACTGATCACCGAGACGAATCTTCAAAACCCGGCAAAACAAACCCACGATCAAAATCAATCCAACAACATAGAGAAATCCATAAATAGAAACATAATGCACGTGAGCCAACAAAACAAAGAACCCTAAAAGCATATCAACGATGACTGACTCTAAACCCATTAAAAAATCAAGAAAGCTCCTAAACCCAGATTGATGATCGCACAATCACACAATCCCCCAAATCAATTTAACTTCTTTTGGGCAATTTAGATGAGGTAAAATCAGTGAACTTTGGGTAACAGTTAAACAGATTAACCCTCAAGATAAATCGATGAATTCAATTTTGGTAAAGCATTAACCTTTGTAGGCGTTAGAGTTCTCGAGCAAGAAGCAACGGGAGGAGCGATCTCCACAACGTCGGGCTCCATTGAACGATCCCTAACTCAAATCACTGAAAACGAGAGAATTTTCCTCGAAACCTAGAGAAGAAGAAGATGAAGAAATCGATCAAAGATTAAGTTTTGGGGTCATTCACCTTGGCGCCGTATCATATACCAAACACAGTGAGATTGCTCAAAGCCTCTCTCAACACTTTAAAACCAGTTCCCTTCTCTTTCTCTATTTAATCCTAATCTTAATTAAAAACCTAATTAAAGTGATGATTTATTGAAATTTTCCAATTTTTGCGTTTTAAATCAATAAGTCAATACGGAAAGTCTACGCAGATTGGGCCCAGTTTTAAATCGACGGTTGAGATCGTATTTTTATATATTGGCAATGTTAATAATCAACGGTGATAATGATGGTACTAATATAGTCTGCTGCTGTAGAGGAAACTAAACCGAGCTTAAACAACAAGGTAGGTGACTTTCGACCAAGGCTATGATTTTAGAACCGTCGGACCTACGAGTTCCTGGGTAAATCTAACGGTTCGGAACTCTGTTACCGAACAATCATAGCAAATATAATGAGAAAATATAATTGAGTTAAATTCTTTTTACGTTATAAAGTATATAATGATTTTGATTTTTATTTAAAACAAGTACGATGAACCTGACTATAGTGTCATTATTAACAAAAAGAGCAGTAAATGATCATCAATTTCTAGTGATATTATTATATGAAGTTTGTTTAGCTGTTAAAAAAAAAAAAAAAAAGAGAAAGATAAAGTTTAATACAGTATAAAATTAAATTTAATATAAATATATTAGTGTGACGTATGTCGTTTATTAAAAGTTTTGATATTTTGCATCCTTTTTTTGTTTTAGATCATAATAACACCTACATTCTATATTTTCTTTGAAAAGAGATTTTAAGAAAAATCAAAAATGAGATTTTACGTAAAAAAAGACAGAGATGTTATTATGGGCCTATATAGATTATTTTCCCTTAATTTTCGCTATCAACGAACTGCTACAGTGAAGGCCCATTTTTAGGAGTCCATAAGTTTTGGAAGATGAAGTTAACAATAAAGAAAAAAAAACAGGGGAATTAATTTGTTAATCGGAAAATAAAGAGGAGATGGTCATCACATGCTTTCTAATCTAGTTGGGAATAATGAATTTGATTGTTTAATTTGTTTGACAAAAGAGAAAAAAAGTTAGACAAAAAGAAAGATTTGTTTTATTCTTTTTGATCTACCACTGAATGTTGTGCCACTAAGCCACTAATTTCTGAAACACATTAATTTACAAACTAGAGAATCCAAATTAATATAAGTTGAAAGAGACAGAAAGCCATATTTTTCCTCGTTGCAAGTAGTAAATATATTTTTATTCACAAAATGACAAACCTTTCTGGCTCATTATTCTTCGACATATGTGTCTTTTTGTGACCAAAACAATAATTATTGTGAAAGTTTTACGGAAATTAATATTTCAGACAATGTACTGTTGAGTTTTTATTTTACCTTTCTTACTTTCACATACTGTGTATGCTTATGTCTTCTTTAAAGTTGAAACAGTTACTTTCTGTTTAGTTTTTTTTTTTTTTTTTTTAAGGATAAAAGTTGAAATAAAATTATAAGGATAATCTGATTGTCGTATTTTTTTTTAGAAAAAAGAAGACAAATAATGGATTTATGTTGTTTACAGTTTTTCATCAATATAATGAATTTACGAAAGAAAAATAGTCATACATCAAATAAACTAATAAAGTAGTGCATTCAGACTGTATTCTAGTTTTGATATAGAACTTTAGTTATATCAGTAACTTAGATTAGATAAGTCGACTAATATTCTTCTAGTGATTGTATTTGAATTTTAGTACTATTGGAAAAAGTTTAATCAGCAGATAGTAGTCATATTTGGAAAAAAAAGATATAGAGCACTACGCTCAAATCATATCCTTTTCGAATATTTGAGAAATCATTAGTTTTGCAAAGTTAATATTACGCCGAATATCCAAAATCCCAAGTAATATATTTAAGAATTAATGTTTTTCCAAAGGGGAAAAAATATATTGTTTACAACTTTATAATTTAAATCTTCACCCACCCTTCACGTATACGTAACAGTTTTGTGCTTGAAAAAACGACTGTAAATTGTCACCACGCTTCTATTTAAGTATTTCAACTAGATCAATTGTAGTGTACTAATCTCAACTCCCAACTACATAAGCTATAAATTTTCATATACAGTAGTACAGTATCTTTATTTTCTTATATAAATACTGTTATATAATAGTACAAAGTCTACAACGCGGTCTTTAATATGTAAGAGTGTCAAACAAGCTGTGTGATGTCGGAAACAGAACGTAGCTGGAGATTTTTTGTTTGAGCTATAGAAACTAGAAGTGAAGTTGAGTTATTATTTTGTTTACATCAAAGCTTTTCAATCGACAATGACATATAGCGTAATAATTTGTGGTAATATTGTTATTATGTGATCATTTGAATTCTTATCCGCATAATACATGTTGACAAAAAAAAAAAAAAAATCTTAATGGCAATGTTTACTTTGATAATATGTTGTCTCAGTTAACTGATTATATTCCAATGTTCTAAATTTGTTAAACCAAAAAAAAAAAAAGTTAAAAAAGTTGTAAACTTGTAATGGATTACAAAAATGGAGGAATAACGAATATAGTGGGAAAATAGTGAAATGGACACGAGAGGTTGGCAACGAAAGGCTTAACCCAAAAAGATTCGGTTGTCACATAATTTGCAGAGATTCTCCACTCTCTATCCTTCTATAAATTACAGAGTCATTGAACTCTGATCATAAAACAGAGTAAGAACTCAAACAACCTTCAAGCTTTTTTCAAAAACTCAATCATGTCGAACAACTGCGGAAGCTGCGACTGTGCTGACAAGACCCAGTGCGTGTAAGTATCCTCTGTTTTTTTTTTTGTTTTTTTTCACTATATAGTCTGTTTCTGATTCATTGCGTGATCAATTTTGTTGGCCAATTGGAAAACTCAAAAATTTCTCCTATACCTCTGTTTCTGACTCGTTGTTTGATCGATTTTGTGAGCCCATGGAGAAAAAATCTTAACTCTTTCGGTTCCAGCAGAGTGAAACCTCTCTGTTCTTGGATCTTGATCTATGTCTGAAACTATGATCTCTGTCTTGTGCTTTTCTTATGTTGCTCTAGATCTTGATTAACCTATGCTCTCTCTTTCTGTGACTGCAGGAAGAAGGGAACCAGCTACACCTTCGACATCGTTGAGACTCAGGAGAGGTAATAATAGAGGATTGTGATGGTGATGATACAACGAGATCATGATGATGTAACAACTGATTTCTTTTTGCAGCTACAAGGAGGCCATGATCATGGACGTTGGTGCAGAGGAGAATGACGCAAATTGCAAGTGCAAGTGCGGCTCCACCTGCAGCTGCACCAACTGCACTTGCTGCCCAAATTAAAGCTCTTTAATCAAAATGTAATATGAATAAAAGTTTATGTGAGCTCATCTATTGTCCTCATATCTCTCTTATGACTCTCTAGTATGGTGTGATGTAATGGGTTATGGCCCCTTATTCTCTAATACATCATATTTCTATTAGTAACATCTTCTTTCCCTTGCATATAAAGCTTAAACACTTGGAAGATAATTGAAAAGATGGTTTCTTTTTATTTTCAATCACAACAAAATGGGATTTTGTATCAAAATGCATAGATACACTCTCACGAAGAATTAATCTCCTGTTTTACATCCTAAACCCATATTGGGCAATGAACAATCTATGTTGCTCACTCGTTTTGATCCATCAAATTACGTATTAATAAAAAGGTTTCAGACGTTGAAACCTTCTGCTCGGAGACACATTTTATGAGCCTCGATCCATTTTGTGCAAGCCGATTCACCGTACTCGACAATGCACTCATCTCTCAGCTTCTTGGTATCAGGACAAGCACAACATATCTTCTTCTTTGGTTTTGTCTCTGCCGACGCAGCAACCTTGCTTGGCTCTATAATGGGTGGAGGAACCAAGCCGTTTTGTGCTGGTTGATCACTCATCCTATAGAGAACGAGGAGGAACATGGTCAAAATATGAAGATGATAATGAACAAATGGCATAAACATAACACAAGTAACATTGGCTAGATTCTTCTCCACATCCTATTTAGTATTCACAAGTAAACTTATCGTTCATCGGTTCAAGACGGTTCTTAAAGATCAATATCAAGTCCTTAAACCTTCGCATATGCTCATTATCAAATACAAACAAAAATCAAAATTACAAGTTTGGTTCTCAAAACCAAGCTCAATAAGAGCTTACATTACAAGGGTACAAATTTCCATGACAACCTTCTACTTGGTAAGAAATCGAAAACAAGGGCTGCATAAATCAACCACAAAGACATAATTGAGAAACTTCTGATCACGAATCAATTGGTTTGCAAAATACTTGTGAGTGATTATTAAATTCTAGAATTTTCAATCGATTTCTAAAAAATGCGCATTAACCAATCTGAAAATTGGATGATATAAATGATTGTTTTAGCCTAGACACAAAGACGCCTATAAACAAATCTGATAAACCCTAAGAAACATCACACGAAACTTAAAACCCTGAACCCCAAATTACGAAATCTCAGCATCCATAAGATAACAACAATACAAAACTCATAAGCCAATTTGGTAACAGTTCAATTCAACGAGCAAGAGCAAGCGAATTTAATCCAGGATTATAAAAAAAAAAAACGATAAAAATGTTCCCTTTTTCCTTTGCACCATCTTACAATTCTTAATACAGAATTTCTCAGTAAGAGGGAAAAAAGAAGTAACCTTTGAAAGGATTTACAGAGGAAGAAGAATCAAAGAGGAGAGAACCGGTGAAAATGTCGGCGACAGGTATGAAATGAAAGAAGACCACTTGGCTTCTGTCTTGAACAAGAAGGCGAATTCAAAGTTAAGCCACCAAATAAGAAAAAAAATTGATTTGAATGTTCCTGTACAATACACAAGCATCGAAGTTAGCTATGGGCTCGTGTGATTGGTCTATAATGGGTTAGGCCCATTTGTTATAACTTTTGCAACAAATCGAGCTAGATAAATGTTTTTGCTTGCTCGTACCTTGGTACGGACAAGATATCATAGAAACAAGAACACAGTGGTGGATTTCAAAGTCCTTGAGGTAGACTTGGAGAATTATACTTACCAGAGAGTGCAATTCAACATCCCACACACTGATTCATTGATAGCTTGTGAAGTGACAGTAAATGTTCTGGTTCGTATTGATCTTGTGGACAAGAGAAAAAAGATGAAAGATGACGTTTTAGCACTTGCAAAGAGATTTTACTCTTCTGAAGAGGAGAGAGTTAGAGAATGGAAGTTTGTGATTCTGGAATTGGCTGTCTTCTCATGACGCTGCGATCTGCATTGAAGATGATGATGATGCTAATGGAGTTAGAGTTCCTATGAGTGTGACTGTCCACTGAACCATCCTATTCTTGGAAGATGAACTTATCTATGAATAGAAACTTCTGTAGTTTGGAGTCACTTTCCTAGAGAAATTGTTGAAACACTACTAACAGAAAACAAAGACATACTATAGTTTCACAAATAAGAATCCCACCCAACAGATTATTTACACAGATATACGAAATGAGATTCCTGAATGTGCTTGCAGATAAAACCAGTTCCTCTATTTCATTTGACACTTGATCTTCTGAATCTATAAAAACCGACAGTGGTTTGATCTAGGCTTTCACTTTCCCCAAGCAACTGGTTCTCTTTATCTCCACTTGGTAACAAATCTCACAAGTTAAAGAAAAAAAAACCAAAACATCAATCATACTTCTCTCGCCATGTATAAACGAGGAAGAAAACCCAAGAGATAGCTAAAGCAATGTCTCCAAGGGCTTGTTTGGGACATTCATAAGCAAGATCTTCAATCTTCCACTCAAACATAACTCTCCATAGAGCCATAAGCATATAGAGAACCACGGAACCACAGGCAAAGAAGCTGTGAAACTCTCTATCTTTCACAAACGACACCATAAACAAGACTAATCCGATTGCAAAGAGAAGCAAACCCGAGAACGACTGAGAAATCTGGATGAGTTGCTCGTCGTGAGGTGTTGATCCTTTGAGCTTGTTTGCTATATCACTACCGTGACCAAAGATGGAAGCTTTCTCTGTGTAGAACATCATCAGGGTTCCACTTGTAAGTGCGATTATCGAATGAAGTATACAGATTACGCGGAAGAGATGTGAATTCATCGGACCTTGTTAATTCCAAGAGAAAGAGTCGGGCTTTTGCTGAGTGATCAAAGAATCTATCGAGAAGAGTTCAAAAACAGATGGAACTAAATGAAAAAATCCAACTTTTATTTAAGCTTCAAAGAGAGAGAGAGATGTTAAAGCTTCAAACTTCAAACCTGGAGGAAGCCCTGTGATATTTATTAAGCTTTGCAGAAAGAACAATGGAGGAAAGGTGTGGTTTTTGGGAGAGATTATATGATTTACAAAATTTGAAGTCTGACAGATTCCACAGGAGAACTTCTGGGAAATGTTTATGGATAAGCCCTAATTTTGTTTTGATGCAAAAGAAGATTTTTGACTTGATCTCGGTCCTCTTTTGTCAGCTTCTCTTTGTTCAACAGAAATTCAAACCCACCGCATAAAGATTGCTTTCCGATTATAAATAACTTTATAGTTGAAAGAATCCTTAAGAAAAATTGAATTTAAAAGTAAGAATATAATATTTTATTATACAAATAATGTCATTTGTATGAAACTTATCCATACATACTTTCTTGGTAAACATGAAATAATATTAATCAGTAGAATCAACAACATTTTCTGAACAAAAATCAAAAGAAACAAGGAAATTTGTGATTAAGAATGATGACTTTCCAACGTACAAGAAACGATAAAGTTTCGAAACATAGGGACACCTATACTTCAACATCACAAATGGATAACGCCCGTTGGTGATAATCCAGCATTGTTCTACTTCTACTTAACTAAAGGTTTGTCCTTTAACGCCACCAACGACCTGATAACGCCTGGGGACGTACTATCAGCAAGAGCACCTAGTTCCGATATATAAAGAGCCTTCTCCTTCACTAAGCTCTGCAACTTCTTAGATTCAAACTCCAATTTCTCTTCATCTACACAGTAACAAATAACAATCACCCTTTTCTAATGAGGCTATTATATTAGTCTTTAGGAGAGTAGCAAAACTGTTAATAAGATAATAAACCTTTCTCTAGTATTGTATGCACAGCATGAAACGGAACTGCAGCAAAAAGATCAGCTCCCGGGAGCATCATCCAAGTGGGTTCACTAGAGTCATGGGTTCCACACGTGGAGCAAACTTCTTGGACCAAAGGTTTCGTTGAGCTACCATGTATATCCTTCATCATAGAATCGAATGGAGAAAGAACACTAGTCTTTGTTGTCCGAGCTCTCTTCCTAAGTGCTGTAAGAGCCTCTCGATTCGCATTCCTCTCCTTGTCATTCTCCACCATCTATTACACATATTACAAACTCCATTTGGTTAAAAACCTTGTTGAGCTAACAATATATCATACAAAAACTTATTTCACAAAGACAAAATAAGCTGCAGAACAACAATAGATGAAAAAACCTTGTGAATTCCAATGAAAGTTAATTGTATTTTCCACAAATCAGTATGAATGAAGGAAGTATTGAATATTTCCAACTAGAGATACCACCAAACAAGTTTCTAGTACCTGATTTCGAGCTAGTAGAAACTCATCAGCTTCAGCTTCAATTTTGTCCAATAGTTCTGCAAACTTCTTTGGATCCAACTCCATCTCTAGTCTTAACAAATTCCAACAAACAAATAGGCTCAGAACCATGCTTCTCAAATAAAGCATTCATGTGTAAAGAAAAAAAAAGGAAAATCTTTGATAAGTGGCATAGTCAATCTTCTTAATCCATAAATCTCCATGTAAACCTACTTCTTTATGCCCAAATCACACCCTAACCAAGCCAAACAAAACAAGAAGCTGGGGATACTTGTTTGCTTAAGCATAATTTCAAAGACTCTCATTAGAACCACCTCTATTAAAGCCACTCCATGTTTTTGTTGAATGTACCAGCATCATCCTAAACCCCTTACTACCGTTTCAGCTTCTATTCTATCAAGTGATTATTGAACTCCGCAATTATTCAATTTGGATTAGATAAATTGGTTCATCTCTCGTAGATACGATTATATCGATTAACAGTTCTGATCAACCCTAAAACCTAAAACCCTGAATCCCAAACCCTGTACCCTAAATCACGAAATGTTCTCAAATATTCAATTGCCAGCATCTTAACAAGAGAACGATACAAAGTTTCTCAGAAAGAAAAATGAAAAAAAAAAAAAAACCTTTAAAAGGATTTACAGACGAAGATTCAAACAGCAGAGAACCGGCGAGATCCTGATAATAGCGGCGACGCTATCAGAGGACCGAAGTCACCAAGTTACATTTATGGGCCGAGTATTTGGGCTAATTTCATTTACCCCGGCCCAATGTTTAAAGTGTGCGATCGTTCCCACCCTGTTTGCAACAAGAAAATGTATTTATTTATTTTGACGTCAGATAAAACAGAGTAAATTTTTGCATCCACCGATCCACGTAATGAAAAGTGAAAACAGTTCACGACTTCATTTAAATTTTAGTGTCAATGTCTAATAGATTTTATACACGAAACATGAATCAACAATGTTTAGTAACCAAAGGGGACAAGAAAACGTAATACAATCAATTATTACTCGAATCATTTATTATATTTTATATATCAAAACGGATAAGATTTGTTCATTATTGAAAGACACCTGGTAGGTCCATTTTCACTGCTAGGCCCTTGTGGCGGCGTCTGTAACGCGTCCACTTGGCTTAATTTATTTGACCATCTTTTAGAATAATAGATCGAAGTTTCAAATTCGATGGCTTACGTTTAACCCTTATATAAACACATTATCAGTCTCATACATGTTCATCATCATTCTTCTTCACACTTCAATCACACACAACACACAAACAAAACAAAGACACAATGCAGATTCACAAACTCTGTTTTCTTGCTCTGTTCTTAGCTAACGCAGTTTTTGCCGTCAAATTCAACTTCAATTCCTTCGATGGGAACAACTTGTTATTCCTAGGAGATGCAGAGCTCGGTCCTTCCTCTGATGGTGTAGGCCGATCCGGAGCACTATCCATGACCCGAGATGAAAACCCATTCTCTCATGGTCAAGGTCTTTACATCAATCCAATCCCATTTAAACCTTCAAACACTTCTTCTCCTTTTTCATTTGAAACTTCTTTCACTTTTTCCATCACTCCTCGCACCAAACCCAACTCCGGTCAAGGTCTTGCCTTCATCATCGTCCCAGAAGCTGATAACTCTGGCGCTTCCGGTGGCGGATATCTCGGAATCCTCAACAAAACCAACGATGGGAAGCCAGAAAACCACATCTTGGCTATCGAATTCGACACTTTTCAGAACGATGAGTTCAGAGACATTAGTGGTAACCATGTCGGAGTCAACATCAACTCGATGACTTCTCTTGTCGCTGAGAAAGCTGGTTATTGGGTTCAGACATTAGTCGGGAAAAGAAAAGTTTGGTCGTTTAAAGATGTAAATCTTAGCAGTGGAGAGAGGTTCAAGGCTTGGGTCGAGTTCAGAAACAGAGACTCTAGGATTACCGTTACGCTCGCGCCTGAAAACGTTAAGAAACCTAAGAGGCCTTTGCTCCAAGGTCCGAGAGTGCTCAATGATGTTCTTCTTCAAAACATGTACGCCGGTTTTGCTGGTTCCATGGGACGTGCCGTTGAGCGTCACGACATTTGGAGCTGGTCGTTCGAAAACGCCGCCAAAAATAACTAAACCGGTTTGTCTGCAGTGGTAACTAAGAGTGAATATTTATAATTGATGTTTAAAAATAAAACAAGCCAAATCTGTGGCTTTATCTGCATTGCCTTATTTGTTCTTCTGTCTGAATAATTCAAGAGATTTTCAATAAAGGAAACCTTTTTCAAAGTTTATTTTTTTATAACTGTTTAACTGGATTTGCTTTTAACCCCATGATTGCACAAGGTAAGAGATTGAATTAAGCTCGAAATCAACATCAATTTTTTATGACTTAAAAAATATATAAAAAGTAAATAAATAAAAGATTTCAAATAATTCTAAAGAATTTTGTATTCTCTTTGATTAGCTTTTCTAGAATCATAGAAAATAATTTTGAGAATATCTTGTCAAAGTACAATACTTTGAATGATTAGATTTTGTAAAAGAAAATGTGTAGAATCTATAAACCAATAACATAATAATTTAATTCAATGACAAAATAAGATTCTTTCATAAAAATTAAATAACATAAGACTTTTATTGACTTTATAAATCTATGAATCCAATAACTCTAAACTTATAAAGATTTTAGAGTACATTTTACAAATATATAAACCAATAACAATAAATTTTAATAAAATTTTGAAAAATCTTAATTGAATAACACTAAAATCTTTACAACATCTAAATCTTTATAACTTTCTCTAAATACACAACCGATAACACCCCTGATTGAGTTATCTTTGCTTTTGACGGCAAAGGGAGAAAAAAAAATAGTTTTCCCCATGCAAAAGACTATAAACGTGGAATGTCTTAGATTAAAACACGAGATATGAATTAAAAATGTTCCCATTAAGAAGGGGGACACGAAATACATAGTGGAATCAATTATTATTCGAATTCAATTATCAAGATAATTGTTTTTTTTTCTTTTGTATTTCCCAATCGGATAGATAAAACCTCATGCACTGAAAGCAGTAGGTCCATCTTGTTGGAGGCTCTGGTGGCGTTTGTAACGCGCCGACTTGGCGTTACTAATTTGACGATCTGAGTGATTATAAATTTTTTGCCGTCTAAAAAAAATCAAGATCGCTGTGCTTACTCTAGTGTAGTTACTGTTACATGCCGATTCACAAAACCATGTTCCTCTTTTCACCTTTATTCTTCTTCGAAATTCAACTTCAAAACCATTGATGCCTCGAAACTCTTAACAAACAACAGTGGAACTCCAAAAACTACATTTTTATGTCACATTCGAACGTTTTCCATATTTTGGAGACATTAACGATAATAATGTCGGTGTGGACATTAACTATGTTGGTTTTCTTATGGAGATCTCTCTGAAGTTTTTCCTTGAAAACATGTACGCCGGTTTTGCTGGTTTCATGGCACATTTAGAGATGGTTGTTCGAGAAACAGCGCCAAGAACAGCTAAACCAGTCCGATTTCGGTTTAGTTATTGTCTCCGAGAGTGGTAATTAACCGGAGCCAAATCTCTCATTTTTCTTTTTGTTCAATAAAATATAAAAGTCAAATCTGTGGCTTACTTTTTTTTAGCATATACTAATTGGGTTTGGAGCACAACATAACATTCTCCATAATTTAAAGATTCACCTCTCTTGAAAATATCTTATCTCTTATTTTGTTGTATGTTTTTCAGAAGATATTCAGTTATCTCTGCAATTATATACCCCGAAAAAGTTGCCGTTCTGGTGGGATGAAAGAACCCTAAAAATTGTTGACAACAACGACAACAAAAAAAACCCTAAAAACAAAATAAAATGTTTCTTAATTCCAGAGCAAAAGTTTAAAGATTTGACACTCAAGTGTTTGTCTATATTTATACATTTGGCCCGAAAAAGGTTACTCCTTTTACGTTGTGTGATTTGTGAGGTGGTAGATTAACCACGTTGCTTGCGTGTAAAGAGAGGGTGAGGGGGATTATCAAAATTGGAAAATAAAGAAAAACCTGAACTGAGAGAAGAACTAATATAAATAGTTTAAAAGAACGACTCCGACAGTGAATCGTTTCTTTCAGCAGTCGTTTTTGTTTTTATTCTAAAAGGCCGAGAATTTATGAGGCTGAGATAGAGAGAGAGAGGCTGCTTCTGCCTTTAAAAGAGGAGAAAATACTGTGTTTTGGTCTTCTTCTTGTTGTGTGGTTCTGTTTCAATCTCGAAAAGATTATTTCTGGGTGGCCTCTTAGATTCTTCTTATCTTCTCCCTCTCTATAAGCTTGCGGTAAAGAAGCTTCCTTCCTTTTTTTGGCTGTTTATATGATCAAAGATTTGCATTTTTTCCTGAATATTTATATCTTTTTAGTGTTATTCTCAAATGGGTATCCTAAGTTCTTGAGTTTTCTTCTGTTTATAGCCTAGTTTTTTTGTTTTCTTGGGTGGGATCACTCGAAAACTGGGGATTTACATTTTGAGAGTCTAAGTTCTTGGCGAATGTGTGACTTGTGAGAAAGCAATGAGCTGTTGAATCCGAAATGATTCCAGTTAGGGGTGGGAACTCAGAGAAGTCATTGGTTACTTGTTGGTTTCTTGTTAGCTATTGGTGGATGATAAATGGAAGGTTCTTCAAATTCTAACTCTAGAGGATTCAATACCTCTGGTGTTTCAGACAGGAACACTGAGTACGTACCTGTTGAGAGAATCACAGCTCGTTCAAAGCCTTCCTCTCATGTTGATGAGTATGGCAGAAGCTTGTTTGGAAGTACTAGTACACACAAATCCTGCGAAGATGGTTCTTTAGGGATTGACCCTTTTGTTAGATCCTTGGAATGGGGTGATTTTAGCTTGAGACAGTGGTTGGATAAACCTGAACGATCTGTAGATGTTTTCGAGTGCTTGCACATTTTCAGACAGATCGTCGAGATTGTGAATGCGGCTCACTCTCAAGGCATTGTTGTTCATAATGTCAGGCCATCTTGTTTTGTCATGTCTTCGTTTAACCATGTTTCATTCATTGAATCTGCTTCGGACTCCGGCTCTGATTCCTTGGAGGACGGTCCAATTAGCCAGAAGGAAATTGGTAGCTCGAGAAGAGAGGAAGCTGTATCGAAAGCTATTGCAATTGAAGAGAAAGGAGTCTATAATAAGGTTTTGGAGAGACGAATCGAGAAACTGGAAGAAGAAAAGAATCAACCTTTTCCTATGAAACATATATTAGCAATGGAGACAAGTTGGTATACAAGCCCTGAAGAGGATTTTGGTTCTTCAAGTACTTGTGCTTCAGATGTTTACCGTCTTGGCGTTCTCCTTTTCGAGGTTTGTGATATTCTAAGAAACATTGTTTCTAACAAAGTATTTACTGCGTTTGGATTCAAAGTTTCTGTTTTTTGTTTTGTTTCGCATGTATTATTCTTCTTGAAAAGGTGATTAGATGAAAGTTAGTCCCTTTGCAGCTATTCTGCCCTGTGCCTTCAAGAGAAGAGAAGTCAATAACTATGTCTAGTTTAAGACATCGCGTTCTTCCGCCTCAGATATTGCTCAAATGTCCAAAAGAAGCTTCGTTCTGCTTGTGGTTATTGCATCCCGAGCCAAGTTGTCGACCATCAATGAGGTATACATATTGTCTTTTACTTCATGTTCTTAGTTTGAGCATTGTTAGTCTCTGTCATCTTTACTATATGGAACTCTAATCGTGAAGTTGTTTTTTATGGTGCAGTGACTTGCTGCTAAGCGAGTTTATAACCGAACCAAGAGATAGTTTGGAAGAACGTGAAGCAGCAATTGAGCTTAGGGATAGAATCGAGGAACAAGAGTCGTTACTCGAGTTCTTGTTACTGATTCAACAGAAAAAGCAGGAATCTGCGTATAGATTGAGGGATACGGTTTCACTTCTTTCGTCTGACATTGAGCAAGTTGTAAAGAGACAACTAATTTTGAAGAAAAAGGGAAGCTCACTCTCTGATCTCAGTAAAGATGATCATCAATATCCCTCAGGTCAGCCATTGATGAGCTTCCAGGCAAACGAGGAGCCATCAGCATTCTTGGCTTCAAGAAAACGGTATAGACAAGGGATTCCGGCATTGGAAAACGATGTTGAAGTGGATGAAGAGAGTCAAGGAAGCACACTTCTTGAAAGCTCCCGGTTGATGAGAAACTTCAAGAAACTAGAATCGGTCTACTTTCTGACAAGGCGCAGGCAAATGAAGGCTGCTGCTTCAGGGAAATCATTAACTAGACATTCGCCGTTAAGTAGTGAAAACGGAAGAGGTTCAATGATTGTCTCGGAGAAAAGCTCTGTAAGCAACCCGGTGGCACCCAAAGATTTCTACAATAATGATTTGAGACAAGGGGGGTGGATAGATCCATTCCTTGAGGGTTTGTGCAGATATTTATCATTCAGTAAGCTAAGAGTAAAAGCAGATTTGAAACAAGGAGACTTGTTGAACTCTTCTAACCTCGTTTGCGCCCTTGCTTTTGACCGAGATGGAGAATTATTCGCCACTGCGGGTATCAACAAGAAAATCAAGATATTCGAATGTAATTCCATCGTAAACAATAACCGGGATATTCACTATCCGGTTGCGGAATTGGCTGGTCGGTCTAAGCTAAGTAGTTTATGTTGGAACAGCTACATAAAGAGCCAAATTGCATCGAGTAACTTTGATGGTGTGGTTCAGGTGTGTTTTACATTCCACTCTAGCCTTCGTTATTAGAAACTTCCAATTTCATAAAATCAAACTGGGATACTTTTTTTTTCTTTTTTTCCTTCAGATATGGGATGTTGCAAGAAGCGAGTTGGTTACAGAGATGAAGGAGCACAAGAAGCGAGTATGGTCCATCGATATTTCATCAGCAGACCCGACTTTGCTGGCTAGCGGAAGCGATGATGGAACCGTTAAGCTATGGAGTATCAATCAGGCAATTCTAATTTGAAATGTCGGCTATTGAAAACCGAAACTGATTTCTCCAATTACGCATACATCTTAGTTCTCAAGATGTATGATTAAGAGTTTTTTTCATTAAAATGTTTTCAGGGAGTTAGCATTGGGACCATTAAGACAAAGGCCAATATATGCTGTGTCCAGTTTCCATCAGACTCAGGACGGTCTCTAGCATTTGGTTCTGCTGATCACAAAGTGTATTACTATGATCTTCGAAACCCCAAGATTCCCCTTTGCACAATGATTGGTCATAGCAAGACAGTGAGTTATGTCAAGTTTGTAGATTCAACCACGCTTGTGTCCTCTTCTACTGATAACACACTGAAGCTTTGGGACTTGTCGATGTCTGCTTCTGGGATTAATGAAACCCCTCTTCACTCATTCTCTGGACATACTAACTTAAAGGTAAACGTTTATCCTGAAATCTGCTTTCTAGACTCTTCTATCTCCGGTTTCTGAGTACACATTCTGAAATGTTGCACTTGTGATGTATTGCAGAATTTTGTTGGCTTGTCGGTCTCTGATGGGTATATAGCAACAGGCTCAGAGACAAACGAGGTTGATACAGAAAGAATAAATAACGTTATGACAGATTGTCACCTAAAAATATGATTATCTGAGTTTCTTGTTGTGGATCCATTACAGGTTTTCGTGTACCACAAGGCATTCCCAATGCCAGTGATGTCGTACATGTTCAACAACACTGACTCTGTATCTGGTCTCGAGGTGGACGATGCCTCACAGTTCATATCTTCGATCTGCTGGCGAGGACAGTCGTCTACGTTAGTCGCTGCTAACTCCAGTGGCAACATCAAGATTTTGGAGATGATGGCTTGAGCCTCTCAGGTATAAAAGGATAATCTCATAGATCTCTGGTTCTTCTTGGCTAGAGATCTGCTTTGTTGGAGTACTATAGGGTGAACCATTTTTACCAAAAAGATAGGAAAGTGGAAACATTGTGTATAGAATTTCATTAGAAAAAAAAAAAAGGAGAGGATACAAATATTGGATCTTTGTATTTGTATATTCTGTTATGATTGAAAACATCTCAGAAAATAAAAGGTTATAATTTTTATTGGATTTGTAAATTTGAGGGAGATGACTTCAAACAAGAAAAAAACTAATCCCAAATATGAGACCATACTTGATCATTGATGAAAACAATGTCTCTATTGTCTTTCTAAAGCCTGCAACTGAAAGATTCTCTATATGTATAATATAAATTTATATATATCGTAAGGACAGTCTCACTCTCCCTGAATTCGATTTACAGCTCAAAATGAATCTGTTTTTCCTTCGAATTCGATCTATTTACACTGACTAACTCCAGTTTTAGCTTCGTTAACTAACCTGTTCACAAGTCCCTGAAGCCTCTGAGCTCCAACGCTAGGCTCAATCTTAGCAACATCACCGACCACGGAGCATTTTGGTTTCCCACTACACCACCCACCAGGAGTAAAACTATCTTTATCATTCCTGCGTCTAAGTAATTCCTTATCGATCTTATCAAGTACTTCGTCGTCTCTTTTGAATTTCCTAGCAAATGCAGCACCGCTAGATATCATCGGCACTGTGTCGTTGAGTGACAACACGTGTGGGTGCTGCTGTGGCGGATTGTCCCAGGAGATGTAGTGGAGGTCATGGTTCACTGCAGTTTTTGCAAACTCGGGCACGTTGCAAATCACGGTCTGGAAGTAACCTTCGGGTGATGAAACAAAGTTGGTGTAATACATTAGGAGGGTTCGTGGTAAATTGTCCCATCCCCATATGCAATACTCTACAAACGGGCGTGATAGAGCCATCCAAGCTGATCCTGTGACAACAACAGAAACGAAAAAGTTTTAAGCTTTGTTGTGCAAAAAAGCTGCAACAACTAAATGGTTCAAGCTTTGATTCGCAAGAAGGGTTTTAATCCTCTGGATTTATAGCGGAAACAAAGAAGGCTTCCAGCTTTGATGCGGGAGAAGAGTTTGGATCTTATAGATTTACAGCAACATCGACAACAATGTTTTAATTCGTGAGAAGAAATTTTGATCTAATGGAGCTTCAAATGCAGTTTAGAGGATTTAGAGGACTGACCAGTGAATAACTTGAAGGCAGTTGGCAAACTTCGTCGAGGTGTGACCCAGTAAATGTCTGATTTGTTCAACAAGTAGAGTCCAGGATCAATCATTAATGGCTGTGCTCGCTTCTCCCTTCACAAAGATACAACAAATCAGTCCACAAGAACATAAGATTCAACCATATATGATACTCATGAACGTGAATATGCTCACTCTTTCCAACCCAGTGCACTTGTGTGTTCGATAAAGTTGAGGTTCCGGTCCAATGTCGAAAACGTATGAAGCAGATCTTCAAAACACAAGAGAGTATGGACAGTAAGTTAATCAAAGACAGGGCTGAAATCTTGACCAGAACTGAGAACAAAAGTAAGGTCAGAGCTTATTTTACCATCTTGGGTCACCAGAGGATAATCTGAAGCACTGAGATTAATAAACCAATCCCATTGCGCGCTTCTCTTAAGAAGAACTGCACAAGCGTGAAGGGTATTTGCCACCATTGTTGGTCCTTTATATGTCACAAGATTAGCCTTGGTTATCATATATACATTCCCGGTTTTAGAATACATAGGATCATTATTAATCCGAGAAGCCAGCTCTAATCTCTCATCCACTGGTGATTCAAGATCCAAATGAACAACATACTGGTTTCTCGGATGGTACACTGCTCTGAGTGTTCTCCAAAGCTTTTCTACGTCCCCTTTAGACCCGGAAACAAGGTATGCAAAACGGGGAAGCTTGTCTTCATGAGGCGAAACACGGGTTTGTCTAGCAACTTTGGACTCTGCAAAATCAAGTCTCGTTTGATTCCTAACAAGATGAGAAGGGATGATCGAGAAAATCCCGTTGATTGTTCGGAGAGACGAGACTAGGCCCATGTTGAAAGATGTTGCAAGAAGAAAAACACAGACAAGAGATGTGATAACAAGAGGAAAAACCCATCTCCTCTCCACGTTTACATACCCCATTGCTGAAAACCAGTGATCATGAGACAATAAGTAACAAGCTTCTGAAAGCAAACTGCTGTTCTGCCAATCAAATCCCGGTTTAGCAATCTGCAGTGACCAAGTGTGAACTGATTCACAGCCCTCTTGGAAACTTGGAGATAAAATCCTGAATATTTCAGGAATCAGCAAAAATTCTTGAGTTCAGGCTCGTTTCAGACACAAAAACCTATCAAGACAAACACAAATGTTAGAACCCCTGGTAAAGTTTTTGAATTCAAAAATAGAAAGAAGAAGCAACTTAAACACTAGCCGATACAACTAAGTTCCCAGATTCTCACAAATGTTAGAACCCTAGTAAGTTTTCACTTTTCAGAACCAAAAATAGAAAGAATAAGCAACTGTAACACGCAGCTGACACATTTAAGTTCCCAGATTCTCACGCAACATCAAGCATAAAGCTTGAGAATTACGAAACAAATTTAAAGGTATAATAAGATAATTCAATCAAGAAGGACAAGGCTCTCCTCTCCATAAAAACCTCTTGGATCGAGATTCATTATCAATCAATCAACCAGACATCTCAGCAGCTAGATTAACCTCAGAATAAGCAACCTAAAGCTGCTCTCAAAACTCCTAAATAGTGACATTACCAATTTCCTAAGGAAAATGAAAAAACCTTTGCCATAGATTATATCCGAGACCGAGACGATCAAAATCTCGAAGCTGAGATTTAGATCTAATGCGCAGTAGAACATACTTCATTCATCTCAAAGATAAGGAAAAACCAAATCTAGAGATTTGAAACAGAGATCGAGAAACAAAACTGTAGAACGATAGATTATTAAGATGAAGAAACCTGGGTTTTTTGGCTGTTGCCTTGATACTGTTTAATCTCGAGGCAATGAAGCCTTTTTAATTTGCTTTGTTCTGCTACTTTGTGCTCAAGAACACGGGACACTCCTGTGTCGAGTTAAAGCTATATAAAGATGAAGAGACAGTGAAAATTAAATTACAATTTTTTTAATCTAGAGATTAAGCAGGAAAATTCGTAGAGCGTGTGTGATACTCCGATTCGTGGAAAAAATTATATATCTAAGAACAAAACAAAGAAAATTTCCAAATCTTTGATTCTTCTTTTTTTTTTTTTGGTTTATCTCTGTTCCTTTAATTCTGGACTCTAAACGATTTTTAATTTGTAAGTTTTTTAATTAATTAATTTAATTACACGAAGTGCAAAAAGAAACCGTTTGGCTGACACGTTTTCAGAGTTTTAAGATACTGGGGCTAGCTTCAAGTTTTCATTCTCTACATTACGTTTATGTTAAGACCCGTACGAGTAAGCTACACCGAATGGTAGAGACTTAATCGAAACCAGATCCAATGGATGAGTTGAAGTCTATGTGTGGATGTGCGTGTAGCTGATTACAAACTCTTGGCCTTATTCGAACAGAACATATTTATTGCGTTAGCATTGGGCTAGTAACATACACGTATGGTAATGTGATAGCAACATAGTACTTCTTTATTACTACTTACTATGATTAATTACATTTCCTAAAAAGATGCTCTCTGTGCACCTTGTGACGAATTAATTGGTAATGTAATTATATTTTTTATTAGAGCGTAAAAGTACTAAATTAAGTAGATTTGTGGACCATATTAGTATGGGCTTAACTCACACTCAAAAGTTATCTCAAAAATAGAAAACATACTTATATATTAGTTCACAAATCTCCTAATGTAAAATTTTTACATTCTAATACTTTCACTCGAAACTGATAAGAATTTTTGTTGTAGGGTTAAAAAAAGCGAAGATGGAATAGTCTTTTTAGTTTCTACGAATATAAGGCACCAATACTCATAAAAATTGCGTAGTTTTTTTAAATAATTCTTATACGAGAATCGTTGCTTTCAATCGTTTAAAGTGAGGTCCACAACAGGAGTCTCCAGAAGTTTATGGTTTCACACATGAGTAGCTGAATATTATTGGCATTCGAATACGACTTTATGATCAAAAAGTTATTGTATGTTGCGCTAATTACGTGTTGACATATAACTATCTCGCCAAGCGCGTGTGTGTGGGCTGATCACGAGTTCATTATCGAGCCTTGATGGGCTTCTAATGACTCATAATATTTGTATCTCTTGACGTGGACTCAGGCCCAAACTAGGCTTTCAATCTCTTTCCTTTTCAATCTTGCGGGACTCTTTGTCAGGACGGTGTGGCGGGTCGACCTCAAGTCGTCTCACTACAAATTATTTAGTTTACAAGCTTAAATGTTAGATGAGACTGTGAACCTTCAAAATCTAATATATATATTCAAAAGAAAAATATGTCCTTTTCTATTAAAAAAAATATTTATTCTATAGTTTTTTCTATAATAAAAATCAGCTTGTTCTGACTTTCGTAACTTAACTTGAATCCAGATAATAGATTTTTCCAAATCGTTGATTTTTTTTTAATCAAATCCAAGTTGTTAGTTCGAATAAGTTAATTGTGTTATTTTGGAGTTGTAACGTCAACCTGATTTGTTGTCAGTGGATCAAAAACTATCCGCCTGACATTAAATTTTTTTTTAATCAAATCCAAGTTGTTAGTTCGAATAAGTTAATTGTGTTATTTTTGAGTTGTAACGTCAACCTGATTTGTTGTCAGTGGATCAAAAACTATCCGCCTGACATTATATTTTTTTTTAATCAAATCCAAGTCGTTAGTTCGAATAAGTTAATTGTGTCGTTTTAGAGTTGTAACGTCAACCTGATTTGTTGTCGGCGGATCAAAAACTATCCGCCTGACATTAAAGATTTGTAGATATCGTATTGTTTTTTTCGAAATGTAATCTATTTCAAATTAGAAATTTATCTCTAACTTTATATTTTTTTTTTCATGTTTCTAAATATACCATAATAACACAGCAGAACTTATAATTCCACATTTTCTTCATAACATAAAATTTTCAATATAAAATAAATTATGTGATTTCTTTTCTTTTGTTTTTCTTTTTTTTTCGTCACGATTTTTGTTTTAGTTTAAAGAGCCGATGTTTTGATTTTCACTTGTTTGAGTGCTAACTTTCATATGTATAACTCGTTAAGGTTTGTAAATTTTGGTGACAAAGTGATACGATTGGGTGAAAGATAGTCAAAGTAGTTTAAAAAAATCCGTATTTACTATGAAAGTTATCTATTTTTTGTGTGATTATATTACACAATTTTTTTTTAAAAAATCAGTTTTTCGATGATTTGACAGCTTTTAGTCGAACGAGCTATAAATCTAGTTGACAGATTTAGATAATTTTTGTTTTTGGCCGTTGCATAACTTATTTACGTAACGTATATATAATTGTATAACATTTTTTAATATATAATTGCATAACTTTTTCACGTAACGTATATAATTGTCCATTAAGAAAAATTGTAACCGATAATTAAATGCCAAAACTCTTTTTGTTTAAAAGAAAGTTTTAAGTTTAAAATAATATTTAATATGAACCGAATAATAAAAAAGAAATAAATTCAAAGATACTATACTAGCTTAAAACAATAATTGATTAAATATAACTGTTGGTACGCAAAGGCTCGGGCAATCTCACGTTTCCCGTCCCGTTACTTGATTCCCACGTCCAACAACATTTGAATTCAATTGTAAGCATTTTTTTTGTGTGAAAAGCTTCAACTATAATAATTTAAAAACACATTTTTTATTTTTATTTTTATTGAAAGACAATGATTTATGAATTTAATTTTAGATATTGACGTAACGACAATACTAATACGACAATACTGATACAACAACTAAAATACAAATTTTCGTCAACGCAAACTAATTTTGGTATGCGAAAAAGTTAAATATATTGATCGATTAAAATTTAATATGTAAATGGATTTTAGGAAACAAAATGGGTAAATGAATCCAATCAAGGTAGTGAGTTAGATAAAATTTTAGAACCATCCATCTCAAATTATGTCAAGTAATGGGTCAATGACCATGCTCTGTGCATTTATAATCCATAAGTTAAGTAAATCATTTATTGAATAAAAGAAATAAAGTTATCTAGACTTAGAATCAAACTCTCTTATTTCCTTGCCTAAATATTCTATATACTACATATGAATTCATGCAATAGATAGAGGATCTTACTAATAAACTAGTGAAATCCAAAGAAAGTTAATAGTCAACTCATATAAACAAGAGTTGACTTGGACTAACCTAAGCCTAGGGACAGATTTTTTTCCTTCTTCTCATAAAACGAGTGAACATTACGGACCTGCACTTTCCCGGTCAAAGCAAGTTAATTTTGTAATTTTAATAATTATACATTAAAATATAAATATATTATGATTAACCCAAAATTAAAGGGAAGTATTACTACCTTTTTTTGCCAAAACAAGAGTCAATAAAAAATATGAAAAGAAATATGAAAAGGTCCACACCATTTAAAAAGAAACGTACAGTATAGCAAATTTGGATAAAAAGATTAGGAAGAAAAAAAAGAGAAAGATATTAAATACATGTAAATTTAAATTTCCTTAAAATGATTTTAGGATGAACACGAAGATCTTTTTTTAAAGGCTTGGAGATAGAGATTTGAAGAAATAGCCAAAAGAGAAATCTCCCTCCGTTGATAAAAAGAGAGAAGAACAGGGTCTCTCTCTCTTTCTCAATATTTTTTTTCTCCCTTCAGCCCAAAACCCTGAGATTTTTGGGAGAATCTTTGTGACACTCATTTCTTCTTTCTAGGTAAAATTCCCAATTACTTTTTCGGTTAAAGCTTAAAAGGTCGATTTTTTCTTAAAAGTCTTAAACCTTTTGTTCCTCGATTCTGCGTTTTTTTTCCTTTACAAAAAGGACATATCTTTGTTGTTGATTGGGGTACATATCCTTTGTTCTTGTTCTTTCTGATTCTCGTATGTTCTCAAATCTTCTTATATCTCTGCGCTTTTTGTGGGGTTTTTTTTTTAATTATTTATTTCACAATGTCTCTGACAGATCTTTTTACAGTTTTGTCTCGATTTCAGTTTCATTTTTTGACGAAGACAGAGTTCTTACAGTGATTTTTCTCTGTTCTTGTTTGAAGGGAAATAATCAAAATGGGTGCGCAGATTATTCTCTGTGATGGCTTCGAGGTGGTTCCTCCGCCGGAGATGAATGATTTGATTCTCTTCGGAAGTGACCAAGCTATGTCAAATTGCGATGAATCAACTGTCACCACCGAAGAAGACGGCACTGTTTTTTCCGGCGATAGTTCACCGGGAGGTGCGGCTGAAGAGGAATGGCATGGAGCTAAGCCTTTCTCTTTCTACGTTGTTAAGCAACCGGTTTATGATGATCCCGACATCAAAGCTAAGATAGATGAAGCTGATCAGGAGATTTATCTCTGTAATAAGCTCCGAATTGATGTCTCCAATGCACAAAAATTCGAAAGGGTGAGTCTTTTTGTTGTTGTTGTTGTTGTTGTTGTTGTTGTGTGGTGATTAATACATTTCTGAATGTTGATTTGCTTTTGGTTTTGTTGTAGGCTGAGATTTCGTCTTTGTTTGCTCAAATGGAGGGTTTGGTTCCTAAATCGGAAGGATATAGATTGGTTTTTGAAGAGAAGAGGAGGGAATTTGATACTCTACAGGAAGCTCTACGCAATCTCCGGTGCTCTAGTAGTGATCGAGTTTGCTTTACAAAGGAGGAGCTCGATCATCTTGTAATGGGGAAACTGTTTATCTAGCCATTTGATCATAGTTAAATATTCGGTTTTAGTTTTCTGACTGTAGAAGTGTTTAATGTGGTGGATGCAGATTTATATAGCTCATTATCAGATTGAACATGGTAGCATTGGTTTGGAAGATAAAGATTGGGTGCTTAAGGATATTGAGAAGCCTGATGGGATAATTCTAAGTGAGGATTCTCTTGCGAAGAAAGAAGCTTCCATAAACCGTGTCAAGGTAAGCTCTAACCAAAGCTCAACTCTTTGGAAAGGTTTTACTAAAACATTGTTGAATCTAATGATGTAAGGGGTTTTTGCCTCATCCAGTCAATAGCTGTGGAATTGAATGAAGTTAAGAAGGAGCTCGATGGGATTACATGGAAGATTAACCACTTGACTGACAAAATGGGAAAGAGTCAGAACAATATCAGGATTTTGGATATGGAAATGGCACACATACTTGAGAAGAGGGATAACTCGTATGGAAGGATTAAGATGCTGAGGATACAACGGGACAAAGGGGTACGATATATTTCTTTCTGTTAATTTTGCCTCTGGATGATCTCGACGATATCTAATAACATTGGGTATGTTTCTCTTTTTTGTGTAGAATGCCGCTTTTTTCCAGAGCCTTGCTGTTATGAGGAAAGCTAAAGAATTGGCTGCCTCTGGAAATGTTACAGATCTTGAAGTGTTCGCTAGCTCTGAGGTTTGTTTGTTTTTACAGTCTTATAGCAGGATTGATTGATTCGTCGTCTCTGAGATTTAAGCTTGTGTTATTGATTCTGTCTTTTCATAGGTTGAGAGATTTATGACTCATTGGAATAATGACAAGGCTTTTAGGGATGATTACGTAAAAAGAACCTCGCGTTCACTCTGTGAAAGACAGCTCACCCAAGATGGCCGGATTAAAGATCCTGAAGTTCAGGTTGTTCGGGAAAAGCAAGTGCCAGTTAAGACTATGAAGGGAGGCGAGAAGGTTCACAAGACGAATAGAGAAGATTTCAGCTCCAACTCGTCTCAAGATGGAAATGTAATTACAGATGAACAAAAGAAAGAAACGAAGAGAAGGGCGATGGATTTCAACAGGTCAAGTGCTGAGGAGAGTGATGTTATAGATTTGGAATTCCCGGTGTATGAGAAACCGAAGAAGGAAGGAGAAGAGGTCGATGAAGAAACGTTGAAGGAGAGGAAAAGAGAAGAGCAGTTAGAGAAAGCTCGGTTAGCGATGGAAAGGAAGAGGAAGCTGCAAGAGAAAGCTGCTGCTAAAGCTGCTATAAGAGCTCAAAAGGAAGCTGAAAAGAAACTCAAGGCAATTATATTATTCGATTTCAATTTTTTAAAACATTATCTCTTCCATTCCATTTGTCTGTTTTTTTTAATGCTTAGTTTTGTTTTCAGGAGTGTGAGAAGAAGGCGAAGAAGAAAGCTGCTGCAAATTCTTCTTCTCCTTCAGAATCAGACCAATCACTAGAAGTAATCAATGAGCTGGAAAAGGTTAGGACTTCATCAGTTTCAGGGAAAGAGAAACACCAAAAGGATAGATCATTGTTTCCCAAGCAAAGAAGTTTCAGGTACAAACACCGCGGAAGAGGAACCGAAGCTCTCCCTAAGGCCATCCTAAACCGTAGAAAGGCTCATAAATATTGGGTCTGGGGACTTTCGTCTGCTGCACTTGCTTGCGCTCTCTTCCTCGTGGTTTTACTTCTGCGGTGAACAGAAAGGAAAGGGACGTTATAAGGTTTTGACTTTACTAATTGGAGAGATAGAGTGAGTGAAGGAAGAGCTGCTTCTGGACTTTCAAAGTTAGCGTTTAGTCTCTTTATGGTAGTTTCATAACCTTAGATATCTGTTAATGTTTCTGTCTGTCTCTTTGAAGAGTTGTCTGAAAAAAAAAAAAAAAACAACCTCATTGTGAGTAGGAGCTTCTGAAAGTCCATAGAGATTTCATGTTGTCTTTATCTGAACATTGTGGATTGAATCCATTTTGTACTTACAGTCAAGTATCTTGACTAATTACATAAATCCTAAGAATAGCAAATAACATCAAGCTTCTTCCAGCTAAATCTAGTTTCTACAGGATTGTATAATCAAGCTCTATGGACGCCGAGAGTAGAAGTAAAACAGCATTAGTAAATCTTCTGAAATTCCTCAAGGAAGTTCACAATGGATTCTTTACCTGTGGACTTGGAGAAGAGTTAGATTTTAAGGACGTTAGGTACTTGATAAAGGGTCCCTTCAAACCACATGGATCATGGATGTTACAAGTAGCTCTGCGATCTTGACCTGATGTTTCTGCGATCGTTTTCGAAATACAAGTAGCTTGTGATCTCCAACAAGTTTCTCTTATGATGAGGCCAACCATTAAGTGTCTTATCCACAATCACGATTCCACGCTCATCAGTTAAGACACGATCAAGTGTCTTCGTGTCAGGCCCTTTTCAAATTGATATGCCTATTTATAATAGACTATCTATGCATTAAAAGTATTAAGAAAACAAAATGAACATGGAAGATGATATGTGGAGACCTTCTAAATATGAGTGTGAGAAGAAGGCGAAGTAATGCATTAGAATTAAACTGATTATATGTGGAGAGACCTTCTAATGCATCAGAAAGCATTATATTAATTTAACATGAATATGCATTAAAAGTGAAATAAAAAACCGAGTAAGAAAAAAACGTTAATATAAAAGACGTTTATATTAGATGGACATGATTAGTGGTTTTGCCAGAGTTAAATATTGCATGTATGTTGACAACAATTGCAAAGATTCATATAAAACATTAATGATTATTTAACGTATATACATTCAAGTGTTGTTAAAGAGTAGAAAATGATATATATATATATATATATATATATATATATATATATATATATATTGTAAACTAAAAAGGTAAAAATTGACGAATATGAAAGGAGTTGTGTTTGTGTGATGAATTCTGACGTTAATCATCTTCTCATATATATAGAGAAATATTGTAGAGATTGTTAGGTTTAGACGTTAATTTAAATCTTTCAAAATATGAATAAAGTATTCGCAAATTAAATTTAGTTGAAAATATATGGAAATTGTTTCTTAAATTATCGATTAGTTTATTAAATTTCTAAATTATCAAAAATATATGGAAATTATAATGCGATTAGTTATTTAATAGTCTTTCGATAATTAGGAGAATCAAATGATAACTAAATTTAGTAAATTTTAAAAGAAATGTTAAGATTTTCCGCAGTTTTGGTAACTAATATTTAGTTAGTTAATTTAAAAAATCGACGGTCATGATTTAATTAAACTATCGGGTCGAAACCGGATCAGTGTGACCCGCATTTTTTTCCAATATATCACATAAATATTAATGATAAAACTACTTTTGATAAAATATAATAATTTGTTCTTTGTTGTAATGACAAAGAGATGTAGTTTTTTTTAACAAATTTTAGGTTTTAATTTTCAATTTTGTACTTCCCAATTAATATACAAGGAATACTACATTCACATAGAATAATGGTGCACGTCTGCGCCTAGATATCTATTGATAACTTATTGATATATTCTATACGATGATTTCTCTGTTTATAAGCTTCTTAAGAAATACACTACTCTTAAATTACCCCCATAAGCCTCCAACTTTTTCATATTAAAAATCAAGCGTACCCACAATATCCATACTCACATTTAGCCCCGGATTTACACTTTTTGTTGCATTTACCACAATGTTTGGGGTTAAAACCAACATAGGTGCAGATGCCTCCGCAACATCGTTGTCCGAATCTGCATTTGTGACCGCACCGTCCACAATTATTCATGTCTCCTAAGATATTCCGACAATGTTTCTTGCAACAACACAACAAACTCGTCCCCTTGTCAGCCTTTACGCCGTTGCAAATGTTGTAACCTGCGACATGACATCTCATCCCTTTTCTTATCTTTTTGTAGTGGGAAACTAGTGGTCGGGTTTTGGATGATATTGTTACATTTGAAAGTATTGTATGAGTTTCATCAAGAATGTAGAATTCTTGGTCTTCTACATTGGTAACTTCTTCGGCTAAAACCGAATAAGGATTAGACGTTGCGGTTAGGAGGAAATAGAGGATTGAGGAGATGAGGGGAATGAGTTTAATGAACGTATAAGGGATCTTGATGACCATTTTGCTAAGGTAAAGAGTCGATTAATTAGACGAAGAAAGTTTAGCTTTGGAACACAAAAGAAGCAAAAGGAAGAGTGGAACACAAGGGAAGATGTCATATGGGTATAAATATTGCCATAAGAAGATTCATAGATTCTAGATTTGAAATATAGTTATTAAACTTTATTTATTAAACTATATTTATCTTAATTCCTTGGAAAACTATTCTTATTTTTAATTCCTTAAAATTAGGCAAAAACAAGTGATTGCTGTCTAATTGTAACGGAAAGGAGAAAAGGGAATTCACTGCAAAACCTTACTTACAAGTATCTTTTTGCTATTATCATTAGCATTACATCTTTTTTAGTTGTGAGCAAAATGTTACTTTAACTTTGTTTGTTACACATTTTCTCAACATTTGAGTATGCTTTTTTTTTCGTTTGTAGATGGAGTATAAATTTGAGTATGCATGTGTTTTAGCATACATTGGAGTTTTGAGGATTGATATATAATGTTCTGAAATAGTCCTCTCTAAAGAAAAAATAACAAGAACACAATTTTGGCATAACATGCCAAATAGTCGGAGAAAGGTCTCTAGTCTTCTAATTGAAGCATGGCTGGTCTAAATTCTCGCAGTACTTTCGCATCAAAATGTATTCGTTAACCAATAGTGTGACTAGTGTCCACAGCTTTTTATCTGAGATAGTATAAATTGTAGGGAAATTTGGTCACGAAATCAACTCCACCCTTCTACTAAAACCAAAATATCACATTTCTTTCCAAGTTAGTATTTTATATTTTCTTTAGATATAATATTTCTTCTGTCACTTAAGACAATATATAGGACATTAAACTGTTATGCTGAGAACTTGAGAAGTCATGCAGTTCATGAGTTGTCTCACACTGAAACCTATGCAAACCTCGCCCGTGTGGGGACGGTGGATGTGCCACGAAACTCGGTAAGAGTCACATGTCTGTCACGCTTACTTGCAAAACCCGACTAATGTTTCCCCTCAACGTGTCGTTTACTTCTCACTTCCAATGTTTGTGACAGTCATATCGCCACCGCACAAGCTCATTACTTTACTTGGAGCTTCACGTTGACTATTAACCAATGTTTACGGTTTACCGTTGACCTCTAAAAATCCCGTGGAAATTGAAATACCATTGAACACGCACTATCAATAATAATTTCTTAAAATGGATACAATTTTTCATTATTATCAAAAACAATATTTTTTACTCTGTTCACTGTTTCAAGACTAATAATACGCACATGACATCTTATAAGCCTATATGTTATAGCTTCATGTTCTCTGAAAGGTCAAGATATTCTATTTATTTTAACACGCCATTAATTATTAGTACTAGTACTATTAAGTAATTTGAAAATATTCCTGTGTTATATAGACTTATAAAAAGCATATCCATTAGGGTTCCGAAAATATCCTAATGGGCCAGATCAGCCCAATTTGATCCGGAAACGATTTGCGTGATCAATAAAACCAAGCTTATATAATTACACGAAGCTCATATGTATTCAATGTTTGAGTAGATGCAAGACTGTTGTTTTGCTTTTCGTTTGTTAATTAGGGTTTTTAACACGTTCTCATTTGGCTTCTCTGTTTCATTACATTAATTAGTCCTTTCTTGTGGAAAAATTAATCACTTTTATCTATTGTTTTTGTGTTTGCTGTTTACATCGTATAAAGTTGGTGGGCGACACATGTGTTGGGATCTTTTTTTCTTTTATTGTTTTCTCACTGAACGATGAAAAAATTATCATCATCAAACATCTATCACAAAAAGAAGATCAGAATCATTTGTATAGATAGTCAAACACTTCTATCATTCTTTTGATGTGGAATTTAGGTAGAATGGGAACATTTGGTTTGAATGAGATGTGATGATAATTTAACCTAACCTGAAAATACATTCAATTTTACAGAATCTAACTACTTAATGATTATGACAAGAAAGCATTTGTTAGCCACTAATATAAGCATCGTTAGCTTACCTTAAAAAGATTATTTTTTCTTCTTTATTTTCAGTTAATGGTGGGTGATTTGTTATTTAATGGTTAATCATCTAAAATTTGAAGTAGTACGAATATATTCTTAAGCACACTACTAACCCCAAAAAGTAAAAAGAAAGAAAGTGGGAAAACAACTATGGGTTAGGCAATTAACAAAATAAAATAAAAACTATGGGTTAGGCACTTAGGCGGTAAAGATCCATCCTCTTCGTTAATATTTTATTATTTACAGTTTGTTTATCGCATTCATAGATAACATAATACTAATTAATAGTATTTGCCTCGTCGACAAATATATAAAAAAATATAATAGTCTTTGCCTCACCATCTTATTATTTCGATTTGACTTTCAAAGATAACTACGAGAAAATAATGGTTTTTCCTACATTAGCCAATAATATGTCAAATATGATCCCAAATAAGAGAAATAGAACAGAAGAAGAGCAAAATTATAATCACCAACGTAATTAGTTTAACTGAAGAATTAATTATGTAGATTAAAGAAGAGAGAAGGGTTTTTAGGAACAAAATTTGAATTGATCAAACCAAAACAGTCTATCGCAACATCTGTGTTTCTACGAATCAAAGTGTAAACAAACATGACATAAACTATGGTTCTAATGGGCATAACATATAACAATTGTTTAATCTATATATAATTGGACCGGCCAATCCGAAGTAAATTAGAGTTAGTAGAAGTAGACTAATAGGAGTATTTGCCCGTTCAAACTAGGAGCAATAAACCAATATCACGCTTACAAGTGTCTTAATAGTCAGACGACTTTTAATTTAAAATTCATCATTAGGGTTTGCGGCTCAATACATGCACGCCTATCGCATCTTTCTTTTTCTAGTTTTCTTCGTTTCTTTAAAAAACCAGTCTAAATTGAAACTTGTACAAAAGATTTCTGTTAGTTTTAGGAAAGAAATATTGACTAGACTTATTCTAATGGAAAATGAATAAGAAAATTTCTATAAATTTGTTTAATTAAAGTCTTCTTAATTCTGTGAACGATTCATAACGACAGAAATAAATCTAATCCAAACAATTGTACTGTGTATATAGGTTCATACACGTAGTTGGCATTATTACGTATTCAAACTACGACTAATTCATTATTTATTTAGTTTATAGTATAACACCTCTAATTTTTCTTGTGATTATAAGTAATGGAAGTTTGTACTTTCTATAGAGGATTGTATCGTGGGTTTATCTACGTGATTTTTTTTCTCTCTGAAAAAGTATGTAATATCGCATATATATAGCCCACTAAGACAAAGAATTCGAAGTTTCTCTTTTTTATCATCACAAATGAAAATTTGATACGTCGATGTCACACACATCATAATAAACACAATGTAGCCATGTGTAGGAGTTTGATTGGTATTTAGAACATTTCCTGGATATGAAAAAGCTATAGGAGACCGAGATGCGATAAAACAATATGTATGTGTATGCATGCACATAAACTCATAAAGATATGACTCTGTAATTACTTTAGCGGAGAAGGAGAAATTGATTTGTTTATTTATATTTATTTTTTGAAAGAAAAAAGAAAAAAAGCAATTATGTTGTAGTTTTAAAAACTAAAGTATCAAATATAATTTGTTGATTGATAAGTTATGCTAGCATTCTCTTTGTGTAAATTCTAGAATTCAAAAATCATTAGAGCCTAATAAAGACAAAGTTGCATAGCAATTTCTTCCTTTATACACTATGGCAGACAAATTCAAAGTAAGAAATTAAAAATTGCCTAATAAAAACATCTTTTGATTCCCTGGGCACAAATCCTCATGTCAACTTTTATTTGTCTGTATATTTTTTTTTTTTAAATAGTACTAGTTTTTTTCTCATAAAGAAAGATTCCAGGTTGAATAAAATAACCAATCCAACTTGTTTTATAATCCCAAAACCTTAAGAGAAGACCCTCCATTTTATTTCATCTCCTTCTTCTCTTTCACTCAAACTCACACAAAATTTTCCAATTCTATTAGACAAGAGAACCTTAAAAGTACTAGATTTTAATGGAGTTTTAGAGAAAACGATAAAATCAAGAAGCTCCCCAATGGAGATATCAACAAACCCACCACCTTCTTCCTCATCATCGGCTTCATCTTCCATTATCAATGGATCTTTACATCATCAGCATATCATAACTAGATCTGATCACTATCCAACAACTTTTGTTCAAGCAGACACTTCTTCTTTCAAACAAGTCGTACAGATGCTCACGGGAAGCTCTTCCCCGAGATCTCCAGACTCTCCACGTCCTCCGACGACTCCTTCCGGCAAGGGTAATTTCGTGATTCCACCCATCAAAACCGCACAACCGAAGAAACATTCTGGTAACAAACTTTACGAGAGGAGATCACACAACAACCTCAAGAACAGTCTCATGATTAACACACTCATGATCGGTGGTGGCGCCGGAAGTCCAAGATTCTCGCCGAGGAATCAGGAGATTTTGTCGCCTAGCTGTCTTGATTTCCCCAAGCTTGCACTTAACAGTCCCGTGACGCCGTTAAAGCAGGGAAACAGCGGCAACGACGGCGACCCTTTTGACAGGATGTCGCCATTATCGGAGGAAGAAAGAGCGATCGCCGACAAGGGTTATTACCTGCACCAGTCTCCGATTTCAACTCCAAGAGAATCGGAGCCGCAGCTTCTCCCACTGTTTCCGGTAACTTCTCCGAGAGTATCGCCGGAGAAGTAGATTGAGAGAACGTTTACAAACTTTTACTGCGACTGTAATTTTCGTTTCTTTTTTTTTTTTTTTACTTTGCTCTGCTTTTAATTTATCTTTATCCCTACTTCGGCTTATTACTATTCACTTAAATAGGCATATGTGTTAATTAAGCTTTTAAATAAATAAATAAAGAAAATATAAGATTTACAAAGAGTAACTTAAATTATACTACTATTTCAAAAGATAAATTAAATTTATTAAACTGCAATGCATGGTTAAAATTTATTAAGAAGTTACCGAAATTTGGATTAAGATAACTGTGTGTAAGGGATTTGTCTTTTGCTATTTCTGTTTTCGTCAACAGAGATTTGTCTTTTGCTATTTGACTAGTTATTCTTTGCATCATCAACTTATAAAAGTTATCATCTTATGATTATAATCATTATCTCTTTAATTTCTTCGTCATCGATGATAACTTGACAAAATTCTCTGTCGTTTTGCTGTTGAATTTATCTTTTTTTCTGGTTAGTATATTTGAAGAAAAATATATCTAAAATTTTGATATTGCTCCAATCAAACCAAACGAGAAAGTGATGATTTGTCTTGGAGAACATTTCTTGTAGCTTTGCCGCTGAAAATTACTTTAAAATCTAAAACCAAAACAACATTACTAAAAACTGAAATAAATAAGTTATAAAGAAAATTTTCATTTTTTAGTTATTTATTAGAAAACAACGTGATAACAACGCTTTATTGATTTGTTTAAGCTAAACATAAAGTACATATCAAGGTTACAACAATACAACACAAGGTCGCTTATGCTGACCGGTAACTTCATATCTACCAAGAAACAAAGGAACATAGAAAGAATCCAGACACAACCCACAAAGCATTTACTGTTCTTGTCTTATAGGCGCTAAAGCTTTTCTGTATCTTTTATGGACTTTCTTTTGCTTTCTCAGAGCCGAGGAGCTAGAGTAATAGGCTTCTTACGATAGTCATAAACTCCGATTCCTCGTTTTCTTCCTAACCTTCCCGCGTCAACGTATTGAGCAAGAAGAGGACAAGGTGCGTACTTTGCGTCTCCAAGTCCCTGATGCAGCACTTTCATTACAGACAAGCACACGTCTAGACCGATTAAGTCCGCTAACTCCAGAGGACCCATTGGGTGGTTTGTGCCGTGTTTCATACCGCTGTCAATGTCTTCCTTTGTAGCCACCCCTGTGTAAAGTGTGTGGAAGGCTTCATTGATCATCGGCATGAGGATCCGGTTCACGACGAATCCCGCGTAGTCTTGTGAGCAAATTGTTGTCTTGCCAAACCTGCAGGTTTCAAGGATATACAGTTAAATCTAAATCTACAGAGAGTAACTGAAACAGCGATTTAGTTAGTTACCCTGAGTAACCAAACCCAATAAAATTCTTGTAAGGTTTTCCTACACCATCACTAAAAAATTCTCTAATTGTTCTGGACTTTACAAGGAAGTAATTTGAGTTATGTGTTCGATTCTGATCCAAAGGTAACAGTTTTGTGTAGTTGAGGTTTCAACATGATAGATAATGCAATTTGATATCATTCCAACATTTGATATTATGTTGAGAATTTCGCATACATGTAAACTTTATTTCAAGAAAATATTGAACCTTTCAGCCAGGGCTTTTGTAGCAAGAAATGTCTCTTCTGAGGTATCCGCACCGCGAATGATCTCGACCAGTTTCATTATTGGAGGAGGGTTCATAAAGTGCATTCCAATGACCTATAGACGATTAAAAACAAAAATACACTTAATACAGTTTGAAATATTCGAACTTGAAACTAATGATCAATTTGAGTAGAAGAAAAAGAGTCTTAAACCTGGCTAGGTCTTCTTGTTGCGGATGCAAGACGAGTGATGGAGATAGAACTTGTATTAGAAGCTAAAATCGCAGAACTCTTGGCTATACCATCTAGATCCTTGAACAGTTTCTTCTTAATTTCTTCGGATTCCACAATAGCTTCAACGATGATATCAGCAGAAGACAAATCTTGAATATTGGATGTTAAACGTAGACGACGCATAGCATCATCACCAACATCCTGAAAAATACAAATCACTCTGGTCTTAATAGAGATTATCACAAGTTTCGACCATGGTACTTTTCCTAAATCCGGTTATGTATTCTGAAGTCTTAACACTAGGAAACTATCATAAGAACACATTTTTTTTTTCAGTTTTCTAGTGAAACTGGCATAGGATCGTGAAGTAGCCTAAGAACCAATATGCGTGACCGAGCATACAAATCAAAACAGGACAGGCTATGATTGAATTATATTTGCTCAGTTTAAGTTTGATTTACACGGTAATATATCAATTAGTTGATTCGATGGAGAATGAAATACCAATTAGAAAAAAAAAGTAAATCTTGCCTTGGATATTAGACCTTTGGAGACGAAACGTTTGACGGAGGAGGAAATAGCTGCGGTGGCTCGAGAGAGCGCATCACGATCAGCGTCCATAAGCCAAACTTCGAGACCGTTCGTGGCGGCAAGTTGCGCGATTCCTGAGCCCATTTGTCCAGCACCCACTACTCCGACACACTTCATCTCCGCCATTTTCTCTCTCTGCTTCTCCGAGTCGCCGGCGATTGTAAACTCTGTAATTCGCAGATCAAAGAGATGACATTTCCAGCTAAGCTTCATAAGCTGGGCCTTAACTATAATGGGCCCTATTGGCTATAACTGGGCCAAAGTTAAAAACGACACAAATAAGGATTACTTTGGTAACCGTTTCGAGCACGTGTAGAGAAGTGAGACATTAACTGAGAAACGTGTCGTTAGTTTGTCCACGTGTCGTTGGCTTGATACTCCGACCATTCCACTGACTTCCGCAACCTTTGGATCTTCTTCGCTAACCACTTCTTAAGCGACCGAGAGAAAATGGGAAAGCTACAGATTAAAATCTAATCGCGAAAACAAAAATTAGGCGAAAAATTAACAATGGCGACTAGGTTTTTGGTGAAAAGACTCACGGCGGTGAATGTTTCAAGAACTCCGGGGGGAGATTTCTCCGGTTATGTTCTCGGCCAAGCTAGAATCGGAAATAACTGCTTCTCAACCGGATTTAAGCAAACGGAGGTATGTCTAAGGTTTATATAACATTTATATTTTTAATTTATTATTGTTCTTCCATTATTTTTGGATAAGAATGTAACACCTTTTTTAGTTAAGTATTTAATTGATACTAGGGCTGATAAATGAAGGGTTTATTTCTAGGGCACTGCTCACTATGATCAAGGCTCGAACACTGCGAACGACGATAAGTCCACAGCGAGTTACGTGTCGGATAAGGCAAAGGAAGGAGTGAAGAAAGCGACCGACGCAGCAATCAACGCCGGAGATAACATGAAGGATACAATGGACGGCGCTTGGAAAGCGGCGAAGGAAACGGGTCAAAACATTAGCGATGCGGTTGCGGGCGATGATGATGATGACGGCAGGATTCAAGAGGATAAGGTGGCGGTGGAGTTGAAGGATGTGCAACAGCCTGTGGATACGACGGAGTATAGAGGTGTGGAGGATCTACATCAGCAAACTGCCGGCGAAGTTAAGTCACCCTAAGCTAGTTTTTTGGGGTTTCTATCGTTTTTTCGGTTGTTGTTTCAATGAGAGGTTGCTCGTGGTTCAAGGTTTTTTTTTTTTTTTTGTCAACTGAGATCGTGGTTCAAGGTTTATGAATGGACCGTGGCTGTATTTCATTACGATTTGTTTTTATTACTAGTTGAACTAATGCAAAATAAACAACCGCTCCGAAAATGTTTTATATAGTTATTATCTTTTAAAATCATGTATGCACGAACGTAAACTCCTAAATATTTAACGTCAAAAAATTCTCCTAGACATGAAAGAATAATAAAATATGAGGTGATTGCATGCAATAAATGATACGATAAGTGTGTGTGTATAACTTGACAATTGTCTACGGAGTTTGCTTGTGGCCTGTGGGGTTGGTACTGAACACAGCTGGATCGCATAGCCCGTTGGGTATCTCACGTTGGCAATATTTAAAGCTGGTTTCGTTGAAAATTCCCGTAAATGGAGGGACAAATTCTCTAGGCTTAAAATCGCTCTAAGAGATCAGACACGAATCGTGTATTATTACTAAAACTAGTAGTTTCATTTTCTGTCTATAAACAGTCTTAGGTATTGCCAATCGTTATATACACACAAAATATTAACTATACTTATTTCCGTTTGCTTTTGCTTCCTATCATGATTTAATCTAAGAACATTAGTCCTGTTTATTTGTCATAGATGCTTAAACATTATATGATAATAGTATCTAGTTTTAAGCATCTATGACAAATAAACAGAACTAATGTTCTTTGGTTCCATAGGGGACAAGTGGAACCGAAAACGAGAGGAGGCATCTCTAATAGTTGGTGTTAGCAGTGGCTTAAGGATAGTTACGTGCGTTTTGTTTCCTTACGTTAAGAGACAAATGCGAAGCTACAAAAGTTCGCCATGGCTGAGAAGAAAACATAACAGGATAAATATATTCTCCACTTCCTGGATTATACAATACTTTATTCTCTTTCTTTTTAAAGTTTGCGTTTAGAATCTGTTTCTTTTGTAGGGCCAAAACATGAAATTGGCACCGAGCAGACGGAGACGAGCATTAACTTATCATATTCTACGGTTTGTTCACTTTGTGTTCTTTACACGATTTCAAAAGAATCACTTATTGATCACATAAAAAAATTACAAAACGAAAGCAAAATTCAAATTCTTAAACTATAGCATATTCTTTTACTTTTAGGGTGCTAAAAACAATTTAATTTAAAATGAAGGATCGAAGGGAGATGTGAGTAAAAAGGGACAAGATTTATTGTGTTATTGTAAAAACAACCCCAAAAGCTCATGTCATAGACTCAAGACATGAGTACAGTTTGGCATGTGAAACCTTTTATGCCCTGTCTCTTTCACTACCCACTAGTTCTAACTATTCCTCTTTCTTACGCTGCTGTAATGTATGATAAAAAGTTACAACAAAAAACAGAAACACAGAAAGCTTTCACTGTTTGATATTTATTTCCAGAAAAAAAAAACAAAAGAAAAGGAGACTCAAGAGAAACCACACAGTTGAAAAGAAGAAGAGAAGAAGAGTAAAACAGAAGTGGTGATACTTGTGATTTTATTCTTTAGCTGGTCCAAACTCGAAGACTCTTTACTTGTTTTAGTGACCAGTAGGACTTGCGATGAAAGGAATCTGCACAGGTCTCTTCTCCAAACAAAGCAAAACAAAGCAAGGTTAAAAACTGAAGATATTGTTACTTAGATGGTTATTATTAGTGAAGAAGTGAACTATTAAACTTTTAAACCTTAAACATCAAACCTCTCTATCAAGAATTATTCCAAGTGTCATTTGCATTGAACCCTTATAGCTAAAGTGACCTCACTGTTTACCTTCCATCTTTTAATCTCTGATTTTGCACTCCCACAACACCCGAAAGAAAGAAAAAAAGTGTAAAAGCATCAACTAAACGCGTTCCTATGCGATGGTCCAGAACAGACTATATTCATGCTGCCAGCATCAAATATCACAGACAAGGCAAATTAAAACCAGATACAAACCAGCATGTAATTACAAAAAAAGACAACGAGATGTTTAAACTGAACATAACCATTTTACCTCTAATTCTAACCTAACCTTAAATGCCTACAGTCCAGATGGGTCCAACAATAGATGACCACTAGTGTTGCTCCAATAGTCTACATTGACAAAGGATGTCACTATTTATTGGATCTTTGTCTGTTTCTAGAGATATATTATAAAGTTAGATGAGAAGACCATTCGTAAATTATGATTTTCCAGCTCTTCTTCACTGTACTACTATATGTCTACAGTTGCACTGGTCAATAAGGATCACATTAATTACATAAAAGGACATCAATGTTAAAAACAAAAGGGTCCCAATTTGAATAAGAAGTTCGAACAAAAAGTCAAATAGTAAAGCGGAAGTACAATATACAGCTCCAATCTCGTACCAACTATTAAGTGCATCAGAAGAAACCAAAACCACAAAAGGCCTGTGGAATAGTTATAAGAAATTTTTCAATTCTGTAATTCCAATCTAAAGCCCTTTAATCTAATTTTATTTTTCATTCTTTTTTGGGGAGCAAGCACATCACGTAATCATGTACTTATTCCACCAAAGCATACAAGGACACAGTGGTCCATCACCCACTTTTCTTCCCCTTTTTAAACACTTCAAAAGAAGCATTATTCCAACCACAAGCCCATCCCTTAACATCACTCAGTCCTGACTAGACTTTCACCACCATCTTCTCAAGACTACAACTTCAAGCTTTCCAGAAAATGGAGGCCCAGAGAACACAAAGGCGGGGTTACTTGAAAGACAAGGCTACAGTCACTAACCTTGATGAAGAAGAAATGGAGAATGGCATGGATGGAGAGGAGGAAGATGGAGGAGATGAAGACAAAAGGAAGAGTGTGATAGAGAGAGTTAGAGGTCTTAGCACCGACCGTGTTCCATCTCGACTGTGCCAGGTCGATAGATGCACTGCTAATTTGACCGAGGCCAAGCAGTATTACCGCAGACACAAAGTCTGTGAAGTTCATGCAAAGGCATCTGCTGCAACTGTTACAGGCGTCAGGCAACGCTTTTGTCAACAATGCAGCAGGTATCATTCTTTTCTTCAAGATTACTTTATACAAATTATCAAGAGGTTTGTTTTTAATTTGATGGTTTTGGGGGTTTTGAGCAGGTTTCATGAGCTACCAGAGTTTGATGAAGCTAAAAGAAGTTGCAGGAGGCGCTTAGCTGGACACAATGAGAGGAGAAGGAAGATTTCTGGTGACAGTTTTGGAGAAGTGTCAGGCCGGAGAGGGTTTAGCGGTCAGCTGATCCAGACTCAAGAAAGAAACAGGGTAGAGATGAAACTTCCTATGACCAACTCATCATTCAAACGACCACAGATCAGATAAACCCTCCCGCTCCCTCTCTTCTGTCATCTACATATGCCCAATCTACACTCTTGTTATCCAAATAATGGCATCCAACCATATCAAGAAAAGTGTATCATGGTATTGAATCCTCTATGTTTTCCTGTAATGGATGTCTATCGAATATCTAAAAGACCTTAGCATACTCTACGTCAATAATGTTTAGTGAACGTGTTTCGTGTATGTTTGAAGATATGATTATGAGGTGTTTTTTTACTCTCGAGTCTTGACTTGATCCTTTTATATGCGTAAGGCTAATTGAAAAGGCTTATAATACAGATTTAAGTAAGTTGTAAGAGACGGCCAAACGGAGAGAAGAATACTAACCGAAAGCTAATGTCAACGAAATTTCACGACAACGACCGAGATATCATCTGAGCTTTTCCTTGCAACAGCCTCCTCTGCGAGGTGCTTTGCTGCAGACTTCGCATCTTTTATTCCCTTAATGGAGTCAACGGCTTCTTGGTTTGACATGACCTATGAGTTTTGAATAATTAGCGACCAAACGAGTAGGTTGTTGAGAAGATATAATAATAGATCAAAACCTTCCACAGTCCATCACTTGCTAGGATAAGAAACTCTGCATCATCATCAATTAACTCCACTGTAACATATGGTTCCGAACTCAAATGCATCTTTAAACTCTTATCACCAAATGCCCTTGCCACAGCTAGTTGACCATCAACTCTAGGAACATCCCCTGAATAGGTTCAATACAAATCAAAATTCAAGTATATGCAACAAGAAGATCAGAACATATTTGCATAAATGTAAATGAATTAGATACCAGGAAATTTAGAAACGAATCCGCCTCTGTTCTCAATTTCTTCCTTCTCCATATCGGGCTCATGATCAACTGAGAGTGGCTTTGCAACACCATCTTTGCAAATAACAGCTCGAGAGTCTCCAACATTAGCAACCACCAGCTTCTGGCAATTGATCAATATCGCAGTAACAGCAGTAGAGCCACCTTTCCCCAAATCAGAAGCCTTGTCTAGAATCGTGGTATCAGTGATATAATAAGCTTTCTTGATCGCTATCTCAGGCTCTTGCCAGAAGTTTGGCTTCCCAATCAAGAACAAAAACAACGTCAAGTTCATATTCTCAAGTTAAAAAACCAGACTTTCAGGCACAGTGTATAGATAACTTCATTACCTCATTCAAGATGTTCTCAAACAAATGGGAGCACAAGTAGTCAGGAATCTCGTGGCTAAGATGACCATCGAAGATAGCAAAGAGACCAAGCTCATTATCATCAACTTCCTTAAATTTGGCAACAACGTAATCCTCCATCTCATGAAAAGCTTTCCCTTTCACCAAGTGAAAACCATGTGTGATCTGCTTTGACATCTTGCTCTTACCTTTCCCTGAATCTGCAGATGATGCACCAAGCCCAACTTTCTCCTACACCAAAGGCAATTTCAAATTACAACTCACCAAACTAATTTGAGGTATCTTAGATTCCAACAACAAGTATATCTGAATCTAAAGGACAGCTTCACATATGGGTTCTAGCTACTATCTACCAAATCGAGTTTCGATCCGATCCGCGAAGAAAAATCTACTGGCCATATACTCGGAGATAACGAACCGCAAGCGATTGTTCAAGTAACATGGGAGAGGAGAAAGAACGATACCTTGACGGATTCCTTCATCTTGTGGAGAATTTCTCTACCGGTCATTGCTCGAAGATTAAGATTATATAAATAAAGAACAGACGAAAATGCATACGAAATTTATATCTTGAATCGAGAGAGAGGCAGAAGAAGAAACTGACACGAACGCCATTGTTGCATGTCACCTTCCACCGCCGCTTCCTTTGCGGCTATGTCTGACGTCTTCGCGCCACGTCACCTATGCCTTTTCCTTCTTTAGTTTTTTTTTTTAATTGTGGGCCGATTGAAGCCCAAAAGAATGATGGGCTCACTTCCAAATGTTTAGTATAGGCAATTAGGCGTTATAAGCAAATTCCAATTAAATAAGATAACCACTAGTTATTAAAAAGACATAATAAGATAGGATTAGCACTAAGATTAATGATTATAGGTATTCCTTATGTATGGGTCCTAAAGAGTGAAGAGAAACTTTAAAATGGCCAATGGGAGACAAAAGCCATAGTGCGAGTTCTTTGTCTTTTAATTTGTTGATATGTGTGTTCAATTTCTTGTTATCTTAATATACTATTGGATATTTTTAAATGTTTTATTTGGTTAGATTACCAGTAGAGAATCTTTCCCTCCTTTATTAATTGTCTAATAATAAGCTCATCTTATAAGGTTGTATTTAAAGCCATTGTTGCTTTTGCTTTTGCTTTAACCCAAAGCGTATCTTTGGGAGACTTGTGTCCCCTGCGTAAAACATGTTAGCTACATATAGCAGAGAAAATTTTCAATTATAAATACTTGTACGACATAAAACAACGCAATAAGATAAGCTCAAGATTTTAATAAAAATGAATGATATTTAAGAAAGATTAGTTATCGTGCTTAAGACTTTACTATATACTAAGATCTAATCTTTTAATCAGTGATCCGACGACCATGGACACAATTAGACAAGATCATTACAAACACCATCACTTCACTTTGCCACGGCCCACGTGTATTCAAACGCTGAGCTGGCAAGATTTGTGTTTTTGGCTCCCTCACCACTTCGGTACATATTTCGCCAGGTGTCCTCCTCTCTATTTAAACAAGTATACAACCCACATAAATCAAACACATCAAAAATGGTGAATCATCGGAAAACCACAGACACTGACGAGCCGCCGCCGGAGTTTGAATTCGGATCGTTGACTCCATCTTCTCCGTCGCAAGATTCGTTTAATGAGAATTCTCCCGCAGATCACCTCTTCTTTAACGGCCGTCTCTTGCCACACGCTTTCCCTGTGGCGAGCAGTATTTATACAAAGCGGTCAATCTCGAGTACGACCAGCGCATACACCTCTCGGAGCAATAGTACGAACAGCAGGAGTAGTTTTGGTAGTAATAGCAGCTCAACTTCTCACTCTCCGAGAACGAGCAGTTGCAACAACAACAGTCACATTACTCATAACAAGCCGTTGGAATTAAAACCTCCGAATAGTATATGTGGAAAAACAGTAAATTCGACTAGGAGGAAACCGACGGAGATGGTCACAGCGTCTCTGTACAGGTCGTATTCATTGCAGCGGTGGCAATATATAACTCCGGTGCCGGTGAAAATGAGTGGAGGGATAAGGGTCGGTGGGCGGAAGAAGAAGGTGACGAGTGTGAGGAAGAAGACGGAGGAGAGAAGGGGGAGTAGGGTTATGAAGCTGTGGAGAAGAATTTTAATGGCGGCGATTTTTGCTTGTAGAGAGTGTCATGCACTGGAATGAGCTTGACACTTGTGAAATGATGAGTGATGACGTGGTTATGAAACAAAGGATTTGATTGTTCAATAGTAAAAAATCCATATTGGCTTGTGGGTTTTTGGCGATTGTGTATCTGTCTTCGAGTGTAAAGAAAACTAATAAACTATCTTTATTCTTAAATCTACTCCAATAGAATTTCATTTTTTTTTTTTTTAACTTAAGTATCTTCAACTATACCTCTTGGATTATGAGAACAAATTACAGATTTATGTATAGTAAACTTGAAAATACAATTGCTATAATAGTTTAAGGAGGATGTCATGTTTTTTTGGTCTGAAAGACAAATATATTTAAGGAGGATGTCATGTTAAAAATATATTTTCAACAAAAAAAAAAAAAAAACTTGGTGATTTGTTATAATTTATTTTTAGAAGAAAACTTATGCCGTAAAGAAAGGGTCTAGAAAAGTTTTTAGGAAAGAAAAATGGTAAATAGTTGAAAAAGAAAAGAGAGAGTAGATTAACTATGTTTAACACAAGTGATGAGAAACGATCCAAACAACAAACAAGAGACACAGAAACAGATGCAAACTAAGTTCTTACGAGGGTCAGACACGAAGGCCATCACTCCAAGAAACTCATGTTTCGGTGGTGACTATCAAGGCTCAAGAACTCGCTCGGATTCGCTTGACTCTCAGAATTGCTCTGTTCCTGGTTCTGGTTCTGGTGGCCCTGGTGGTCTGTTTTGTCACCTAACCCCTCTGAATCAAACAGAAGCTTAGCGTTGACATTGTTAGTCAATGCATTGAAGAAAGATAGTCCCGTGGGCCATTTCACGTCGGGGTCTTGTTCTTTGTTTGAGTGTGGCATTACTGGAAAAGGCATGTGAGGCTGGTAGGTAGGCAAAGAGGTTTGAGACATCATCGGTCGTTGGCTCGTACCACTCCAGTTGTAGTGAGGAAGAGAGGGTTGTAATGGTTGAGTCTGTGGAGGAAGTATAGGGTGGTTCGTGCCCATGAGCGATGTGTTTGAAGACGAAGTGGTTCGGTTTGAGGAGAAGAGCTGAGAGAGGTAAAACCCGGATTGGTAGCCGAGTGATTCAAACGTGTGCCTCATCCGAAGAACAAAGTGCAGATCTTCAGGTATCTGAGTACGTTATAACGGCCCGTTTAGAGAACATAAGCGAAAGATCCCAAGAGAGAAAACTAATTTACCGTGAAAGCTTACAATCTTGCAAGAACCGAGTTGTAAAAGGCCATGTCCAGCTTGAATAACAGCTATGGTCTGTAGATGCAATAAGAAGAGATTACAAAGGTGACTTGAGAAACAAGAAAGTCAAGAACATTCTCATATGTGATTAGTGTTCCTCATTTTACCTGAATCCCAGATTCGAACTGATCATTCCACTCTGAAGGAATCTGCATTTACGAGAGATAGATCCCAGTCGGGTTACAAACTTTCAGAGTACAATCTTATTAATATATAAATGTTTCATTGATTATGTAAACAAACTTACAGCATCAAATGAGCTTTGCCAGTAACTAGAGGCATTAGATTCAGATTCATTTTGTTCCTTGAATACCCATTTATGACATTTGTCAGAAGCAACCTTCCCCATTAACCTGTTGGCCAGAAATATGTTGCAAACCCCAGAGAAAAATGGAAGATAGATAGTTTCTATTTTCGGCTAATTTGCAGTGATAAGTTCAGGAGTTATATATATTCATGCATACAGAAATAGTAAATTAAGGACCTACCAAGTACCCACCCTTCGCCATAATTATATAACTGAATTGACATCTTGCTGAAAGATTTACGAACAAGATCTTCTCCTTCCATGTCTCCATAGCAACCTTCTGGTACTCCTCTTCCTCTGCAGTATCCATCTTCCCACATCAACATCCTGTACCCCACATATCAATATATGTCAATACATAGCATATATGTATTTGTAAATCTACTCGTCATAAATCATTAAATATTTATCATAAAAGGATACTTTGGTTATTAGACAAGATCATCAAAGTTGATGACTTGATGCTTTTTCACCAGACCATGATTCATAACTTAAATAAACAGATTATAACTTATAGGAAAGGTAGATATAGGCGCATCGCCTAGCTACGTGATCATGATCATGTCTAGGATGTTCATGCAATATTTTTTTGTAAGTATTTTGGATTTTTTTTTTTTTTCAAGCATAGAGTACTAGCTAATACTAGTATGTCTAACTAATTTATTTCCGGTGACTACAATACGATAGACCATAGTGGAAAATGTTGACTTTTTAATCATGTTTCATAAAGACTAATTAAACTATAGTAGGTTAAGTCTTGACTATATGGGTAACCTTTTTTTTTTTCTTTTTTTTGTAAAAAGTGTAACTTACAAGCTCCCATTGTCGTCGCCAACTTTGCAGCCGTTGCCACCGCCTCGAACTCTCCTGATGAACAAAAAAAACATTGTTTTTAGGAGAGAGAGAGAGAGAGAGAAAGACAGAGATGTGGAGAAAAAGAGAGGAGAGAGAGACGTACGGACGGGGACGGATGGACCAAAAGACAGAGTAAGTCCAGTCGGTGTTGAGACAAACGGTTCTTAGGGCCTCGTGGAGAGCCACCATCCCTAAAGCTTCTTTGCTCCTTTGTTGCTGCTGCTGATGGTTTTGATGATGATGTTGATGATGATGAGGATGTTCTGAGCCCACCATCTATATAAATATGTCGATGTATGTATGTGTTATGTGTTATTTTTCTCCTCTAGCTTTGTCCTTCTAGTTTTCTTTGCTGCCTTCGTTGCTCAAGCTTCTCAAGGACTCTTTTATGTTCTAAATTTATTTTATTTTCATTTTTTTTTTAATTTAGTCTAATTATCTGATTGCCAAACCAACATTTACTGTTTGTCGACACAATAATGTGCTATTTTTAGTTCTGATTACTTTGTTGGTAGAATCTTACAATCTTGTGGCAACAGGATACGAATTTATTGGGGTTTGGTATAGTTAAAAATAAATAATATATGATTAATTATTAGATAACCAATTAAACACAAGTTAAAGTTTTTTTTTGCATGAAAAAGTTTTAATCTCTTAAGCCAAGAAAGTCAAAGATACGTAACAATCTTCCTGAAAAAATCATTTTAATTCGCTTTTTAAAAAATAAAAAAAAATGGACCCAATCATCAACCGTTAATTTTTTTTTTATAATAGTTAATATTGCTTTTCTGAAAGAGAAATAATCATATGGTTTAGGAGTGGATAAACTGTTGTTGTTATGATTAAAGATGCAATTACAATGACCATAATTAATCAATCGACATTTTTCCTCATTAAAAAGACACTATGATGATTGGAACCATTGAACGTAAAGTTTATTTTTTTCTCCCCCAAAAACTAAAGAAAAAGCTTTTATTTGGTTTTGGACCAAGATTCATATTACTTCTATGTGACACGCACGCAGATTAAGGGGGCACGACAAAGAGAATATATAGGAAGAAGAGATTTAGGAGTCACGTGCGCACGTGCCGCGTGTAAGACTCGAGCGGCTTTGTCATCAACAATGACCCAGCGTCTGGTTTTGACCACAAGCGCGTGCAAGACTACGCATAGAAACACATAGACAATAAGGACGAAGAAACCAAAGCGCATGAAGAATACACCAAAGGGTGGCGCGTGAGAAGTGTGAGTGATTGAAACTAAAAAATATACGAAAACAGTAACTGAGAGTTGGTCTGGTTGCATCAGTCTGAAACCCTGACGGAGTCCTAGCTCCGCATTGACCGGTTCTGTTCTTTTCCTACATTTTCTCTTTTGTGAGACCCACCGTTTTCATATTGTATCATATATTTTTTTGAATTTATATATGGGCAAAGTCTTGAATTTGCCAAACAAAATCAGAGGACACGGAGTAAGGTTATTGCAGAATTGACTATCGAACTTGTTTGATTATTTTATTAACAAAGACTTGTATTTATACATCGAGCTCTCAACAAGAGATAACTCTAAATCTTCTTAAATATTGATGATAAATTTTATCATGATAAGATCACAGATCTTTAACTAAGATATGATATACATATCCTTAATATTCCCCTTCAAACTCAAGATGGTGATGAAGATAAAGCGGAAACAACATATTGAGATTGAACCGTTAAATCAATAAGTCGATACTATTGACGATGCTGGCACTGGATCGTTGCTCGTCACTGGATCTTGTGATGAAACATTGAACAAAGCCATAAAAAGTGGGAAGAACCATTCACTAGAAGTGAACAAACCAATCAAAAGAAGCACAAACGATGCTTCAAACATGTGGAAAAATAACCACGGACACATGCTTTCAACGAAGCCACAAACTTGAACAAAGCCACAACAAACTTGGTCAAACTTGACTACAAAACTTTGTAGGCCAAGTGAATTGAGAAACACGTCCAAAGAAATATTAGAGTATGATACCCTCTTTCAAAGGATCTAGTTGATCCTCGACTTGACAAGAGAAATATCTCCATCTTTTCCCATATAATTAGAGAAAAAGAAATAACATCACAAACTCACAACAAGCTGTGAAAACAACAAAAACAGAGACTTTAGGTTACTCTTGAGAGTAAACGAATCGGAGCGGCAATTTCTTTGCCAAGTTCCAACCTCCGCCAATCACGAACATGAACATATATATTGATGCCAAAGAGAGTTTGAGATCAAATACAATCACAAACGTTGGCGAAGCACACATTTTTTTTTTTCATAGTTGCAGAAGCAAACGAATCATAACCCATAGATTTGGATCAAAGCTCTGATACCATGTAGAATTGACTATCGAACTTACTTGATTATTTCATTAACAAAGACTTGTATTTATACATCGAACTCTCAACAAGAGATAACTCCAAATCTTCTTAATAAACTTTATCATGATAAGATCTAAGATATGACATGCATATCCTTAATAGTTATTGTGTTATCACTGATCACATTAATTCAAATTTGCATAATGTGTATGTGTTGACGAAGACAGGATGATCAGTTTTCCTGTATCTGAGAAGAAACGTACACTGATAATAGTGAGATTTTGTAGATTAACATTTCTAATAAGTTGATTCTATCGTTTCAAGCTTTGCCATTATGATACACAAGATTTACTAACTTTCTATATGAGAAGGTTTGTTTTACCCTTTACTAATATTTCATGAGTTTGTATAAGTCCTTATAAGTAGGATATTCGTATCACTCGATGAGTTTATTTTTTATAACTAACTAGATTAGGCCCCACGTATACGCGGGATTATAATTTAATATTTTAAACTTTACGAAAAAAATCTGAATAGAAAATCTGAAATAGAATTAAATCAAAATTAAATCTAAATTAAATAGAATTAAATCTGAAAAATAAAATATTTTTTTTCTTAAGAATAGAATAAAAACAAATCGAAATTAGAAGAACAATTAATAATCATAAACTATATACATATTACGACTAACTCATAATAATAAATTAAAATATTTAAAAAAAAATAAAAGGAATAGAAATTTAACCAATAGAATGAAGTTGAATGTATGATGATTTTGAAGAAAAGTGTTTTGTTTGTTGAGAAAACATAAAAATACTTATTTCTTTATATAGAGTTCAATATTTACAATTTTTTTTTAGGATTAGAAATTTTCTTAATTATGGAAGTTAATTATTTGTATAATTTATTTTATAGAATAAGATTAGTAATTTGTATAATTTCCTTATAAAATTTCTATTTTCTAAAAAATGGTAGTTAATTATTTTTTTGTATTGTTTCTTTATACTAATTTTTGACATTTTTTCAACTTTGACACGTGTCGAAATCTTGAATTTAATAACATGACACGTGTTACCATCCTATCATATGAGTTACTAATTTTGAAAACCCTCTTTTATATAATAAGATATTATTCGAGTTGGCCAAAAAATGATTTAAGGAGCCGTGATTAAAAAAATAACAGAAACTCGAACGGATATTTTTCTTGTAACGTACCTAAAATGCTAGGCTTTTTTAAAAAATAAAGAAAAAAGATCTTATAATGTAAGTAATCGACCAAGACTATGGTTGGTTTCTTTTTACTTTCCATGTGTTACTTGTTACGAGAAATGATTCTTATTTACGTGGGCCGTTAAATCAGCTTAGAGATTATTGGACTTAGTGCTTTTAACTTGGGCTGGGTTGTTCTTCTTAACTGGATCCTGGGGAATGGGTTCCAAACTTTTTACTCTTTTTTTTAAAAAAAAAGTTAGAAGGAAAAAAGAATAGAACAATCAAATTGAGGAAACTTCATCTGCCAACAGTTTCTGGGGAGTGATTGATTGCTTACTCGGAAAATGCTATAGCAAACGAAAGAAAAGAGCAACAAAGAGATCTGTATAACCATTTGTCTTCTTTGTCGAATTACCAGGTAACTTGGATCAATCCTGAACTTTAGAGAATTTGATTTTTTTCGTTATCTGATTGATCGAACGGGAGAAACTCGACCAGTGGGTGTGTATTGCTGCTATTCACTATCTTAGAGTGACGCATATTTTCGTCTAGTTGCAAAATTTTATTGGTCAGCTGTCACTTCCACGAATCCACCAAACAGCCAGATTTTTGCTGTTTTTGTAGGTCATCATGGATATATGACAATTTTACACTCTCTTTTTTTTGTTTGCTTTGAGTAAAAGGGATTTTCGCATTGCGATTATAATCAGATTTAGAATTTAAGTTTGCATTTTGCTTGTACTTCGAGACGTTCGTCTTATTGAGTTAAGGGTTGCAGGGTTGACTCTTTTGTGGGGAGAGTTTAGCTGTAGGGAGAAGAGGAGGGACTGGTGAGAAGTGTTATAGTCTGCTCTGATTGTGTTGTTATTGGCTATTTATTTTATCAATATAGTTGTTTTCAGTGGGGGAGAGGGTGTTTTCCTTGTATGTGGAGATGGAAGATGTTGCGGGTTTACAAGAGGCTGCTGGAGCCAGATTTAGTCATATTGAGTTAATTGGAAGAGGATCTTTTGGTGATGTCTATAAAGCGTAAGTATCTATTTCACTCTGAAATTTAGATTTTTTTTCCAATTGTTCTTACATATTTATGATTAGAATGGTTTTATCATGTGTATTACTACCCCGGAACACTATGTATATGAGGTCTATCTAGCTTTATTGGATAATTGATGTGAACCAATAATCTCTAGTGTTGTCAACGCATAGAAATTGTTAGAAGGAAAATTTAGTTTCATCATGCTGATCTTCTGCACCATAACAATACTAGCAGTGAGCACTAAGCTGAATCATCGTGCTGATATTTCATGCTAGAAATAACTAGTAGTTGGGTGTTATATTGATATCAGTTGGAAAAATATGGAATTGAGCAGAATATAATTTGCAGTTACCTATTACTTTATGTGGTAAAGACTGTCTAATAACTATAAAGTCTATCTTATTTGTATGCTGAGCTGGTGCTGTTACTTATCAGGTTTGATAAGGACCTCAATAAAGAAGTTGCCATTAAAGTAATCGACCTGGAAGAATCGTGAGTACATTTTCTATTTTAGTTCTCTCTCGTCCTATATGCACTTCTCCTTTTAAGTTTTGGGTATTATAAGTTGACTAATTACATTTTATAATTCCATGATTGTTTTGTTCACGATTCTCAAAGGCTACGGGACAGTAATATTTCCTTAGCTTTCACTAGACTAATAGATTCAGCTATTAGTTATAGTGTGTTTTGTTGAGAATATTATCATGCTCAGTAATTTTCTAACTAATCTTTTTACTTGATATCTGACAGAGAAGATGAGATCGAAGATATTCAGAAGGTATCTCTTCATTGACGTCAATTCATGTGCTTAATATTTGTGTAGAGATTGCCGTGCTCATTTTTTTTGTTGACCCCAGGAAATTTCAGTCTTGTCACAATGTCGTTGCCCGTATATTACCGAATACTATGGTTCATATCTTCATCAGACCAAGTTGTGGATCATCATGGAATATATGGCTGGTGGCTCTGTTGCTGATCTTGTATGTCAACTCACTACTTTTGTAGTCTGAACTTAAAAGAATTTGGAATTATAACTGTGTGTGTGGTGATGCACGCACGGTGGAGATCGTGTCCTGTACTTAATGTACTCTCTGATGCAACTTATAATTCTCAAATGTAATATATCTTGTGCAGCTTCAATCTGGTAATCCGTTGGATGAAACATCAATCGCTTGTATCACACGCGATCTGCTTCATGCTGTTGAGTATCTGCATAATGAGGGAAAGATCCACAGAGACATCAAAGGTTTTGTGTGCGTTAATATAAGTACTGTGTTTTATGTGATGAAATGTGTTTTAACTGGTGCATAAAACCTCTTTCTTCCTTTCTTTGCAGCTGCTAATATTTTGTTGACCGAGAATGGCGATGTTAAGGTCTTTCGTTACTTTTATTATGACAGTAAAATCAATATCTTCTATTTCGAGTGTTAGTTGCATGAGCTTCATACTCGACATCCTTTCACTCTGTATCAGGTGGCAGACTTTGGTGTGTCTGCTCAGCTAACGCGGACAATATCAAGAAGGAAGGTGCTTACTCTACTATGCCAATGATCACTCTTGATTTGATTCTTGTTATTGATTCAATTTCTGCTGTACAATGTATATTTTATATCCCCATAATATATGAGGAGGGCTGATAATGAAGTTTCTGGTCTCCTTGTTTAGATTTTGCTGCTTGCATTATGCGGTCTATTGATTTTTACTGAATTAACTTTATCACGGACTAGGATACTCTTGAATAGTCCAATGCACTAGTTCATTACTATTATACAGCCTATCTGCAGCTTCAGTTCCAATTTCTCATCTACAACCTTACATAGTAGAATTCTGTGCATGTTTCAGTTATGGGATAATTTATAGGTTAGAAGCGATCTTCTGAAAGATGGCCATAATGAAAAGCTTTTCTTATCAATTTGGATAACGCTATAATTCTCTGCTGATGGTTTAGAAATTTCTCTCATTCATCTGGGCTGCGTGTGCTGATATGTTAAAGAATGACAGACTTTTGTAGGAACCCCATTTTGGATGGCACCAGAAGTGATTCAAAATACAGAAGGGTATAATGAGAAGGTATCTTGTCTATATGCTGAACTTCACCTCTTCTAGCTTGACATGTCTTATGTTTCAGCAAATCTAATATTTTTTTTGCAATTCTGTTTCTGTTGCTGGGATTGTTGTCATTTTAGGCAGATATTTGGTCGCTCGGAATAACAGTTATTGAGATGGCTAAAGGAGAACCTCCCCTAGCTGACCTTCATCCTATGAGAGTGCTTTTTATCATTCCTCGGGAAAATTCACCTCAGGTTCACAGTTTTTTTTCATTTCAAACATGATAAAGTTATGCAGCTGGTTTGTGTGCTTAGCCTCAGCGGAATTCTATCACTGCCATTTCTTGATTGTGAAGCCGCCTTTAATGTTTAACATTCTTTCTTTTCTGTGCAGTTAGATGAGCATTTTTCCCGTCCGGTAAAGGAGTTTGTTTCATTATGCTTGAAGAAGGTCCCTGCTGAGGTAATTGTAATGCAATCCTTTTAATCTTTGCTTATTTACCAGCAGCAGTTGGATTTCAAGATCTCTTATATAAGTCTCATACTTTCAGAGACCAAGTGCTAAAGAACTTATCAAACACAGATTTATTAAGAATGCTAGGAAAAGTCCGAAACTTCTTGAGAGGATAAGGTTTGATTCTTTTTCTCTTCAACAGATTTGGCATTTGATTTCAGTTCTGACTTTCCTGATTTGATTGTATGTCAAAAGTAACATTTAGATGGTTTTACCGTATGTTTGTTTTGATCTTTTATATGCCAAAAGAAAATCCAGAATAAGCACGATTGTTATTCTGTCCTTTTTTCCTCTTTAAAGAGAGCGGCCAAAGTACCAAGTAAAAGAGGATGAAGAGACATCTAAGAATGCTCCCAAAACTCCAGTTGAATCATCTGGTACCGTTAGGGTGGCTAGAGATGAAGGCACTCCTGTATCTAGGTTGGATGAATGTTTTGGGCTTGGGGTTTCTTCTGTTACTTGTTTGACAATCTCTATTAACTCGTAGCTACAGTTTTCAGGGGAATACTGTCAAAAATGCGGGATGGGACTTTAGCGTTGGTGGGTTACAGACGGTACGTGCTTTAAAACCTCCTCAAGCGAGAGAGAGGCGTCAAGAAGTTTCTTCTAATCATATTTCGCAAAGAACTACAAGAGCTAGTGATAGTCAATGGTCATCTGCGACTGGTAGTACAATTTCTGAAGCCTCTGAAGGAGGTTCTGTCAGAAGACATCCTTTTCGGAATGACCATGAAGATGGTTTCCACGAAGAAGTAAGATCCTTTGCCTCTTGCGTGCCAGATGCAACCTGTCTTATTTGACACGATTTCTTGCTGTTACTGCTGCACCTGATAATTATCTTCTAAAGCGTGTCATGATATGTATGTTTAATGTTACTTGGGTTATCATTTCTACTACAAGGAACTCGGTTAAGTTTCACATCCAGGTTTACTATATTGTATATCTATGTATTCTTAAGAATGAGGATACGATAAACTATGTTTGTACCTTGCCCTTCTAAATCCAGGACGATTCATCGCTCAGTGGATCAGGAACTGTTGTCATAAGAACCCCAAGAAGTTCTCAATCATCTTCAATATTTCGTGAACAAAGCTCTGCGGTATGAATCCTGGCTCCTTTCTAACATCATCTTCAGAAATTAGATAAGCTCTGAGTCTTATGAATGATTCCATTCTACTTTGTAGTCTAGCGGCAGGTATACACCTTTTGTTGATGCCTCAGCAAGTGGAACTGTAGTTGTTCGTGGACAGTACGATGACTCTGGATCACCTCGAACCCCAAAATCTAGACTAGGGATTCAAGAGAGAACTTCGAGTGCCTCAGAAGATAGCATCGCAAATCTCGTGGAGGTTTGTTTATCCCTTTCTATCTTCGAATTATCTTGAAGGGTTGCCTCTTTGAATTGTACTAGCTATCGCCTTTTTTCTTGCATATTTCATATGTTCTGTTCATTTGGATTTATCATCTGGTTCTTACACTTGAATTCAATTCTTCTTTCAGGCAAAGGCAGCACTTGACGCAGGTTTCAGAAGGGGAAATGCTAGAGAAAGACTTGGAATGGGGAAGAACAATAATGATGGGAAGGTTAACCGAAGAAGGGAACAAAGTGCAGATGATTCTGATTATTCAAGGTGAATCTAGATCCTAGCTTCTCATGGTCAGAGAATGCAGTATGCTCATTTCTAATACGAAGCTACAATTTATGCAGAAATTATGACGATAAGTCTAGTAAACAAAAAGCACGACCAAGGTCAGAACAAGTGAGTGATGAAGAAGATTACTCCAAATGGGAATCATTGCCTGCATCATTGTCAGTATTGCTCATACCGTCCCTAAAAGAGGTAATGCTGCTGTAAAACTACAATCTAATCTTTTTTACTTGCATATAAAAATGAGTTGCGAGTAGTTTGAATGTTCATACAACGAATAGCGAAATGATCATGTCTTCTGGTTCGTGGTGTAGGCTCTTGGTGACGATCACAAAGAATCTATTGGACGCACAGTGTTGAGATCCTTCTTGACAATGGAACGTGAAAGCCCTGGTTCTTGTGAAGCTTTTGTTGCCAAGCTGATTGAACTATTGGGAAGGTACATGAAACTTTAAACAACACATAGAAAATCATATGTTTGGTCATCTGATTGTGAATATAGTTAATCTGAGAAAAATCATAAATCCGTAACAGTTCAAAAGAAGCTTCGGTAAAAGATTTGCACGACATGGCGGTCCGTGTATTTGCCAAGACCACACCCGACGATGCAGTGAATAAAAGGAAACAAGCTAACAAGGAGTTTAGTTCCAACACGAATGTTAGCCCACTCGGCAGATTCTTACTCTCAAGGTTTGCTCGATTGATGAAAATGTTGATACATGGAGCAATTTTTCTTGAATTGGAATCTGATTTTTTAAAAACTTCGATGCCTTGATTGAAGATCTGATTTTAAAGCTTCGACATGGGTTTCTTTGTTTTCTCTCTGCAGATGGCTAGGCCAATCATCACGTGATCTTTAATCTCCCACCCTGAGACAACCTACAGATATTATATCATTGGCTTGTGCTTTTTTAAATTTCATTGATGCATTGATTTTTGGTATTTATGTGCATAATCTTTTTTTTTTTTTTTTTTTTTTTGACATCATGCATATTCTGTTTTAAAAAATGTATTTATAGATTATTTTTTTTCTTTCTTTCCTTCGTTTTTTTCGTTTACATATTTGTTTTTTGTAATTTTCCTTCCCCGAGTTTTCAAGAGGAAATTATATTCATATAGTTGTGTATTATCAAAGGGTTTGGCTTATTTTGTTTTTCTGTATTGTTACAAAAATGTAATATCTCCAAGACATTTTATTTTATTACTTATATTTATGAATAGCTTTCTTGTTTAGTGATTTGAATATCCTTTTTTATACAAAAACCTTAAAAGGATGAGTTTGTTAGAATACTACATATCTTAAGTTATCATATTACTGTAAATATCGCCAAGTTCGTACGAAGCGATATAACCCAAAAGTCTTTTAGAAGATTCCAAGTCTCAATCACGCAGCTTCCTTAACGCTGCGTGCAACATCATTGCTACAAACATATACACCAAACAAAATTTTCAATTCCCAGGCATACGTAACGCATACAAATATACAAAAGAGAGACATAGAGACAGATTACAAATTTTTTACCGAAATAAGCAGCAAGAAGAGACACGAAAAAAGCAATAACAACTTCCCTACGCATAAGAAGAGCCGCTATTCCTGCAAAACAGCATTTTTTCAACAACGATCGTCAAGACATGTTTTGTTTTGTGTCCACAAGAAGTATAATATAACATTATTTTTAACCTAATTTGGAGATGAAGAAGAGCAAACGACGAACGAAGGGGTAAGCTTGATCAAGTCCTTTTGTAATAATCAAGTTGTCGAGATAATCCGTAACCGGAAAACTCGCAAACAGCATCAAAAATGGTATCGGCTGCTTATACAGAGAGATTAAGAAGAAGATGACAAAGACAGAAATGTAGTTTCCGATGAAGTGGCTAATGTTTTCTTGAACTCTTGCCGCTGCCTCATATTGTGACACCGGGAACGAGTAGAGTTCAGTTCTGCCGTAGAAAACGCTAAACAGCGGCGTTTTGTCTTTGTCTAGGTCATTCGTTGTTAGCTTCCCAAAAGGATTGATTCTCAGGAGGGACAAGAGAATCCTCGCCCGTGAAACTACGGTGGAGTATGATGACGTGGCGACGGTGGCGGAGACCTCTTGTTTCTCTTTGCTTTGCATTATGTATTGTATTCTCTCGCAGGATATTTCTTACTAAGTAGTTTCTATTTCTTAGTTTCCTTTTGTTTTGTTATTTTATGTTATGGTTTTTGTTGGCAATATGTTGTTTTTTATATATATATAGATCATATGTTAGCAAATATTCAAACTTTAATTGCGATTGTGTATTATGTTATTAATTCTCGTTTTTCTCTAGACGTAATATGTTTGTGATCATATTTTTCAAATATATGTTTATCTAAATGATTTATTTTTGCAGGTATCCTTGTTACTTAGTTCTGTAAATTATTTCAAAGTAGTATTGTAATGTCTGTAGATTAAATTTCAAAAAGACTTAAAATATTATTGGCATTGATTTACTCATTAATGGAATGCATGGTATGCCAGATTTATTATTGGATAAATCTTAATTACGAATCCATGCTCTTGTGATAAGGTAGCAAATCGTGAATTTTAGAGTTAATGTACCGACGTGCCATTCAAATTAATTAGAAGGCTGATATCTATAACTGCCCATAATATAATACACTGCGGGTCTCTTTCGTGTCATTTTGATCAGGCCTTTACTTGAGCCCGTTAATTAAGACAAAGTTACCAAAACGACTGATATAAATTTCAGTTCAAGAAGAAATTTTAGGGGAAAAAATAACGCTAAAAGATGAAGGAATAATTAAAAAACGATGAAAATGACTACAGAAAAAAGCTATCCATTATTATTAAAGCCTCAAATCCTCACAATCTGAATTCAAGTTTCAATCAATAATATTTTATGTCGGCAACCAAATTGTGAAATGCGAGGAGCGTGAAGGGCGGCGATAACAAGTTCAAAAGATAAAAGGAGTTGACGGCGTCATTGTAAATGTCAAAAGAGACACGTGAAACCCCAATAGGGTCTCCTCGAAGTTTCATGGAAAGGACGACAGTTCAACTGACCTGACACATCACCCAACACTCATATGCCGCAGCTAACGGCAGTTTAACGGTAACGGCAACCGCCCATATTGCCCTTCCTATTAAATAATAATACTACAAGATTATTAAATAATCTATACTTTTTTTTTTTTACCTAGTGACTAACAAATCAGGGTGTAAAATGCGTTTAAAAGAAAAGACTAGTACTTTCTCTGTTCCAAAATAAATAATGTTTTACAATAAAAGAGTTTGTCTTAAAATATTTTTTTACATCTATATGTTTATTTATATTATTTTAATAGTTTATGGTCATTTAAATTTTGTAGTAATATTTTTTTAATTAAATTATTATAAATGAAAAATTATTTATTATTTTTTAAATTCTATGATTTCATTCGAAACATTGCTTATTCTAGAACAGAAGAAATATAATAAAAAATAGACAGTGACTTCTGAAGTAATTCGAACGATGGATGATAAGGAATATTTTTTTGTTGTCCTTAAACGAAAAAAAAGAGACACGAATGTGTATGTAATAATATAAATACGTAAATAGAATAAGTGGTTATTAATTGGTTGCAGAGTCCCAGTTAAGGTGTTTTGTAATAAGCAGAAGTACTCCGCGTGGCTCACGCGCTGCGAAACAGAAGAACTTGGACCCAAAATGGGACCTGTTTCACGCGCCGAGCCCACACGTGAGAATGATATCAGCGTCACACAGCCGACGCAACCATTTTCTTTAGTGACTGTCTGTCACGTTACGACATTTAACAGCGCCACCTGTCCCCATATTTGGTAACATGTGTCCAGGTGAAGCCACCTGCGTGGCGTCTTCACATTGGTTTGATACTTTATTACAAAATATACTCCCCCTATTATTCTCATTCTTCTTTATGCCACCCCTTACCTTTTCAGAACACAAATTTTTTTATGAAGCTCTCGCATGGATAGGATTGATAAATGTTAGTACTATTTATTTATAGGTAAAGAAAATTCGAGTTAACTTTATCTAATATAAAGACCATCTAACTGAATTTGTTTATGTTTTGTACTTTAGTACTACCTCCGTTTCTGAAAATTTGATTTTCTGGGTATTTTACAGAAATTAAGAAGCATTAAAAGCTTATTTTAACTTTTTATTTTTTTATTTTTTTCTTTAATTATTTTACTAATAACTTCCATTCATTGGTTGTTTCACCACTAATTTTTGGATCCTTTTTTTTTCAATGTTTGTATTTAATGAATTTTGCAATTAATGAATTTAAAAAATCAATCTTTTAAAAATAAGAAGAAAATCTAAAAAATCATTCTTTCAGAAACAAAGGGAGTATTAAATACACCGTTTTAAAAAGTTAAAAAAATATACTCCCTTCGTTCCAGGAAAATTGATTTTTTAGGTTTTTATTTTGTTTCATAAAGATTGATTTTATATATTTTAATCAATATATTTTTTTTGAAAACATAATTATTTTTTTTGAAAAATGTACTTTCACTAAAAACTTTAATCATAATTTTTTTCTATTGGGTTTTAAGCATTAATGAAGTAAAAATTAATTTTTAAAAAGTTATTAGTAAATGTTTCTGTGAAAACTCTATAAAATCAATCTTTGCGGAACAGAGTATATAATTTCCAATTAATGAAATGCCGGTGGATGATGTTACTTTTGAAACTAATTTGGAAGCGGTGCGTGTTAGATCCATAATTAATTGTCGTGAGAGCTTTTAATGCACTGTGCCATAAAAAGATGATTGAGATACTTTTGTTGAGATAAATAAATGATGGGGTTCTTGATGTAAACCATCAAAAGTTAAAGGATCAATAAGCAATACAACATAATATGTGGTCGACTTCGAATCGGGTGAGAAGAAAAGGGAGGGAAAAAATCTGGTTGGTTGGGATTGAGATTCTGGATGAGCTTATTATGAAGTGTGTGGGTTCCACCAAGAAAAAGCGGCCGCCGCAGCTAATCTTGTTTCACACGTGTCTGTCTATCAGTATTTAAAATTAAATTATTATTCCTCCCACTCTAATAATAATATAGTAGTAATAATATTTTTAATTAAGATGATCCTGATATCCATATTTGCAACTTACCTGTATCTTATTAATTTTATAATATACATTACCCATCATCCATGTGTATATAATTGGTGCGCCTATTTCTCGGCATTTTCTTTCTTTTTTATTGTCTTTTCAACTTTGCAGTTTTTTAATCTGCAAATTAATCCTATTCTAAAGTTTCTGGTATTGAAAATTTGTGGGGAGTGGGGTTTCCAGGGTAGCAAGATGATGAGATGAGGGGCCAATATGAAAATACCTCAATTTACGGAGTCCTTCACGTAAGCAAATGGATAGTAAAAAAAAAAAAACAATAATGAGAAAAAAAGACAGTGAGAATCTAACTTTATCGGACGGTGGAGATGCACGTGAAGACAACCCAGAATCCCGACATAAACCTCGTCAACACGGAATTTACATCCCATGCCACTTTCACACGCGCCAGATGCTCAAACACACGCAACTTCTACTGTCCATATTTGGTTTTCACTTGACAGTTACAATCACAGCTCAAACCGGATTTTAAACCGGGTACTTATTGGCATCCCTTAAATTCTTCAGCTATCTTAGTATATTTCATAATTTACGTAAGGAAACAAATTCAATTATTCTTTTGTAAAAACCATGAAAGAAATATTTCAAAGTTAATAACTGTCGGACTCAATGTAAGTAAACATTTATTCTGTTTTATACAGAGTATGCTTTTATTTTCATTCAGTTGTTATGGGACCAAAAAAAGAAAATTCTTGTAATATTGTATTTTTATGCAAATATCTAGTTTATCAAATTGATTCCCAATAAAACGTAAATTAAACATGAAATCTAAAATCCTAAAATTTATACAGAAAATCTATGCTATAAAAAATAGTATATCCCGTAATAGTTAAATAGAATGTAAATAAACTAGTCCAAAAACGAATAAAAGATGTTTCACTATTATATAGTATCCTGTTTTGTATGAAACTGTTTGAATACGAAAAACATTAGTAAAACATTAGTTATTTATGGAAATAAGTTTGTAAACATTATTTGCTCGTTAGTAATAGAGAGGGCAATGACATTGAAATAATACTACTACTATTCTCATAAATATTTTCTTTAAAAAATAGGAAATGTGGGCGCCACCGTCTCTGATTCGGTCTCTTCTGAAAAGGATCACTCGCGCTGCTTGGCCGTCGGTGCCGCCTCACTCTTTAATTTATCGTGATTAATAAACATGAAATTTCGGATCAAGCCACGTGGATATGGAATAGAATCTAGCCGTTGGATCACAAAGGATAGTTATTGACTCTTTTTGATTGCGGAGTTGGAGACAAGAATCCAATCAAACCTCTCTTCTCTGCCTCTCATCATGAAGCCGTTTTTTTTTTTTTTTATCTCACACTTTCTTAATACGTCTTTCTTCTTTCACACGATCATTATTGCTCTTTCCTTAACATCATTGAATCTCTATTTACATTTTCAACACATCACGCCATCATTGTTTTCACAAGTAAAATTTACTTTCCGAAAAAAAAATTCCTTTTAAACCAGCCATCTAGAAATAAATGGCCAATTAGATAATTATAAAAAACACTACTAGGTCAAATGATGTTGTTTTAGCCTAATTCAATGTCATATTTATAGAATATTACTCTGTTTCATAATATAGGTCATTTTGGGGCTGATTGGCGTGCAACTGTGAAGACTTTTACTTAATTTAAAAGTCTCTACAGTCAAATTTCCCCCAATCACGCTTTTACTTTATTTTTTATCTCTACAGTCCTAATAGTCCCTAAATTTTCTCTAACCTCTTTTACTTCTATTTTTTTTAAAGCCACAAAAACATGGCTTTTAGAAGACTGTACGCTTCTTTTTATTTTTTTAACACTGATATATATTAATCAATAATAGTAAGAATTAGATAAAACAATAATAATCAATAGAAAAATTCTACACAAAACAATAAAAACAAAATTATTTATAATAGGATCAAGAATCATTTAAAAACAATAAAAAATCAATAATCGATAAACATACTAATTCAAAAAAAAATGTAAAACGAAATTAAAAAATTAAAACTAAAATAATATACTATTTTTAGACTATCACTAACATTATAAATACCATGAGCTACTGATAGATAAAACAATAATAATCAATAGAAATAAATTTAAATAAATTTATTCGTTTAAAGTATTTATCTATTAGTTTATTTCTAAAAATTTGTAATTTTTTTCTTAAATGTAATTGTTAATAAAAAATTTTTTGTTATATCGATATAATTAAAAAAATTATAATTTTAAAATAAAAGTCACAGCTTCTACAGTTTTTATTACCAATCAAACTTTTATAAATATTTAAAGTCACAGCTTTTACAGTTTTTTGTTACCAATCAAACTTTTACAAATATTTTAAAGTTACAGCCACAGTGCTTACAGCCAAATTCTCTGCAGCCAAAAGTCTACAGTAACAGCCTGTAGTAAAAGTCCTTACCAATCGGCCCCTTTAGAGGTTTGCATAAATATTAAGAAATTTTGTAATTTGTCTATAATAATCTTGCTAATCTAATTTATTTACAGTTTTATTCTAACTATTTATCATAATTATTTTATTTTATTATTCTATAAATGTTACGATAGTCTCTTAGCATTCCTCACAATCTAATACATAATTAACAACTTTGAGATCATGATCATCCATTTTTCATAAATTTTGTTCAGATCAAAAGCATGCACGTCCTTCTTCTTCTTCATAAATTTTGTTCATATCAAAAGCATGCACGACTTTGAGATCATGATCATCCATTTTCTTTTCATTTATCAAAGTAGAGAATTGAAATAGTGCAAGTTTATAATAAACGAATTAGAATAATTAAAATAATGTTGGTTTTTAGAATATAAACCGTTGTTGTACGATTGTTGACTACATTAAAAAAAGAAAGATTAACTTATTTATAAAAAAAATAAACTCTTCAGATATTGGCAAACAAATAGTTATTAAACAATTTCACATAAAATTAACTTAATTTAATATGAGATTAGAATATGTATTTTTTTGACAAAAGTTACATTGAAAACGGTAAACGACTTATATTGTGAAACAAAAAATTAGTCCTAAAACGACCTATATTTTAAAACGGAGGGAGTAATTCTGTATCATAAACCAATATATATAGACTAGTTGTTCTCTTAATAGAATTTGTTTACTCCTTTTTGTTTTAATCTTTGCCGACAAAAAATTGTGAACTCAAATAGAGATCTTTTCAAAAAGTCTAATAGCTCTTATCTTTGTTTTATGGCATTTCTTCTTTTTCAGACGGAAGAATCTATCAAATTAAAGTCTAGGTTCTCTCTGTCAGAACAAAAGAGTGTTAATGTTCATCTACAAAACTCAGACAGAAGAAGAAAAAAAAAAAAAAACGAGTGTGTCCGTACTCTGTAAGTGGACCCTACTGAATGACGTAAGCGCGAACATTTTTTCTAACATACGCCGCAGAGAGAAGAAACGAGGGGCCCACCCACGCCGGCTGCGTGTCTGCTGGAGACTTGGACCATTGTTAAAAGCCGACGACGATACTCATCAACTACCTTTTTTAATAATCTCACTTTTAATTTTAATTTTTCTTTTACTTCAACTTACAATTATTTTAATTAATAAATTTTAGGCTTTTGATTTTTTATAATTAACAATAGGAAAGGAAGGCCAATAAAAGAAGAAGCCGTCGGATAAGTACATAAGCAGTAATAATGAGTATTTCGAAAATTAGATTAGACAACACCATTCTGAAGATTACCAAATTATTGATTGAAAATTTGGAAGAAGAACAAAAAAAAAAAAAGTTAAACAGAGGAACAACATGGGATGGAACCAAGTCGCAAAAAAATAAAAACACACAACAAAAGTTCAGATCTCCGGTTATGTAATAGTATGTACATAACGATCCATGTCAGCTACAATTATATTTTTTTTTCTTTCTTTCTAAAAACTGATAATAATTTTAGCAGAGAGAGAGAAAACAAAAAAAAAAACTACGAGAAAACGAATTCTCTCAGCTCAAAAAAAAAGAAAAAGAAAACGCATGCGCTTCGATACGAAACGACACCGCTAAAAGCTCAGGCTTGTTCCGACGGAGGAGGCAAGTTTAGATCTAGATCTAACGGCTGAGATCTCTTCTCCAACCCACCTTCGAAATCAACTACCGAAGATGAATCAGAGTCGCTTTGGGCTCCACAAGCCATCTTCGTCGCAACATGCACCACCGACGACCTAAACGCCGACGTCACCGGAGGAGGCTGAGCACGACCTCCGTTTCCAATTCCCATCAGGTCCAAAAAGTAAACCGGTCGAGCCATCGGGATTTGATAACACGCGCCGCCGCCGCCTAAGCTTAGCTCGAGCTGCGGCGGAACAATCCCAGCCGTAGCAGACGGTACAACCGGCGTAGGAGGAGAAGCACAGTCGAGCGTGCTGCTCTGGCTAGGACTACGCGTGAAACCGGCAGGCACCTTCTGATCATTCAGCTCAAGAAAAGTGGGGAAATTGGTCTTAGCCTTAGCACCACGAAAATCACGCGCCGCCGCATCATAAGCACGCGCCGCCTCTTCGGCCGTATCGAAAGTACCAAGCCAGACGCGGGTTTTCTTGCCCGGATCTCGGATCTCGGCGGCGTAACGACCCCAAGGACGCTTCCTAACGCCTCGGTAACGAATCTCCTTGGCATTATTATTATGGGTCAGGGTAGTAGTAGCCGGGTCAGGTTTCAAGCCCATCTTGGCCATATCGGAGAGAGAACGAGAGAGAGAGAGTGGTTTGATAAGAGATAATTGAAGGAAGAAGAGGAAGGGAGAGAGTTGGTTTATATATAGATGGAGAGAGAGTAAAAGCAACGCTCCTTTTGGGGCGCTTTGTTGTGAACAGTCAAAGCCTGAAATGGTTTTAGCGGCTTCTCTTTTAAAACACCAGCGGTTTTCATGGTTTCCTCCTTTTTTCACCCCTCCATTTATCTTTTGCCACGTGTTTTTCTTTCATCTTCCTAAGACTTTTGTTTTTCTATCAACCCTTCATTTCTTTCTCTTTCTCTTTTTTTTTTATCACCACCAAGCGTTTTCAATTTTGTTTATCATATTAATGATGTATTTAAACAGTTAAATAATTTGTCAACAATTTAGACATTGATACTGATACAAAATTAAATACTTTAATTGATCTTATTTTTCTTTAAATTACACTTTATCACTGCATCTTTGTTTTTAGTTGATGAATATTTAGCAATAGGAAAATTAAACAAGGAAATCTTTGCATTAAAGATTTTTTTATTATGAAATAAGGTTATAGTTAGAAAATAGAACTTACTGTGAAACTTTAAATTCTTGTTTTTTTCTATAAATATATTTTTATCGAAATGTGATATTTATTTCTTATCTAATGTACCAAACTTTTGATACAATGTAACATACTTTTGATACGTACAATGTAACAAAACTTTGATACAAAAAAAAAAAAAAAAGAATTGCAAAAATCCGGACAATTTTTTACGCATTTAATGGAGATGCGTGGAGTTTGCTGTTTGCCCACCCAATGTATTCCTATAAATGCTGATAAGATTTTGATTTTTTAACCAAGGTAATTAAGAATGTAATCCGATATCATTATTTAATATATATGCTTAAACAAAATTCTAATTTCGAACTGTTTTGTTCCGTATGCTCACGTGATTCAGGATTTAAAAGCTTGTTTTCATCTAAAAAATAGGCAGTGAGTACAACTAATTATTGTCGCGTTTAAATTTGCAGGCTGAGTTGTAATATTGTTTCAAATGATCTCATTTATCAATATTGTTGCCATATATGTATAAACTTATAATTATCTAGACTCAAAATGTGTTCTCTTAATATGTAGACTCAAACTTTATGCTTTTGAGAAAGAAAAGACAACTGTTAGTGTGTTAGTGTGTAACGTATGTTAAATCTACTGCGATTATTATGTATATATATTATGTATAATTACCTATTTATGAGTCAAGATGGACTAACCCGTATTTAATAGGCCTCATATCAAAATTAAAATTTTCATTATTTGGCAGACCAACCCATAAGTTCATGAATAGTATAAGTTCATAATTAAGCCATTTACAAGTTAAACAAGACCATACATATAGTAAATATAATCTATACAAACACATGTTTTAAGTAAAAATGAAAATTAGAACAAAGAGAAAATCATCTATTAACTGTAGCAAATTCCGAAGCTTAAATAAGAAAAACAAAACATACATGATGCAATTTATCAATAAAAAATAAAATAGTAGACAAATGTAAAGTTAATAGTATTTTATGTTTTTGATCAAGATAATTTATTTATAATATTATAGAGAAAAATACTATCTACACTACTTTTACCATTTGCATTTATTATACTAATTTTTATCAATTTTTTAACTTTGTTAATTGTCAATTGATTACAAACTGAACAATTTTGTTTTCATGATATTTATAATACGGTAGGTTAAATGTTTTTGGATATTAAAAGGTGAAAAAACGTAATTATAAAATATATTTAAACGCAAAAAATAATATGGTTACTTTTTGATTGGGATAGGGGATATTTTTTAAATTATGTTTGGTTATTAGGACAGTAGATAATGAATTGCGAGTGCTGTTTTAATATGTGAATATTAGTTGAAAATATTTAATTATTTATATCTTCAAATTTTTAATACTAATATTTTTATAGCATAAACTATAAATATATAAACGATTTAAAAGAGAGAAAAAATATATACGATTTAAATGGCTTGCAAAAATGTGCATCCATTTCCAACTAATAGACGAGATTGGATGACGTAAAAACGTCAAATACGTGGCAACACCTCGAGGACGCGCGGCTTAGGAAACGCGTTACCATGTAGGAGCGTGAATCTCACCGCTAAACACGTGCCGACGGCGATCGCGTGAAAGAGCGTTGTGCATGACTTCTTCGACTCTGCTCCATTTCAACTTTGAGTTTGACTGCTTTATTTACTTTTATTTTAACCTTTCGTGAAGAAAATAATAAAACAAAAAAAAAAACTACATAGCCGCCCCTCCGCAAAAAAAACAAAAAAGAAAAAAAAAAACAAACATGAGCCCACAAGGCACTCAGTACATATATATATATAAAAAAGAAAATAATATAAAGTGTGTTGTTATCTTTTGTTTAAAGATGTATAGTGCCACGTGGTCAACGCGACGCGTGGAGACTGATGGAGAGAGGAGACAAGAGAGAGAGAATGGTGGCCGCGTCGGCTAGCCGTGAGATTCTAACGCCGGTGGGCCCGCCTTCTGTTTGTTTCTCTTGTTTCCTAAAAGACGGACGCTTATTACATTGACGGCACTAGAAGACGTGTGGTTAACATTAAACCTAATTTAATTAATTTTAAATTATTCTTTGTTTTTTCTTTTACATAGTCTTCAGTCTTCACGCCACGGATAATGGATTGGGTTTTCTCGGGCCACAGAATCTGCTGGATATCAGAATTTAAATACCAATATTTATTTATATAGTATATTATCTTTACGTTTCACTAAAATGTAACAAATTAATGGATTATCAAGATACTTTTTTATTTCTTAAACATGACTTTAGGCTAGTAGCGTCCATTATATTCAATGAAATATCATCTACTAATTTCTTTTTAATCGTATACAGTAAATAAAAACTTTGTAAAACTGAAAGTTGTAATATTTAATCATAAACTCACCAGGTTTATACAATGTTATTTGCAATAAATAATCACCCAAAAAATAAATTAATTGCAATAAGATTTTGATTTTGTATATATTACGTGTTGCTTCCGAAGATTGTGTGGAGAGTTTGTGAAAATGGGTGGGAAAAACAAAATTGAAATCATACTTCAGCTACATAATGCTCTATGGCGACGCCAGATCTCTTCTTCCTCATCTTTGGTCCTTCTTCGCTGTCCCGAGAAGCCGAATCATAAGAACAAGATCACTTTCTCTGGGTTTCACTTTCTGGGTGTTACTCAAGCTACGCACTTTCTTCATTCTCTTGCAGCTCCCGACACAGTTTCCACTGGATTAAACGACGACAATGTCAAGCAATCTGTTGTTAATGTTCATAATATCATAAAGAATCACCGTGGAAGTTCACCTGAAGATGTTGAGCGGATTCTCGATAAGTGCGGGATTGGGTTAACGGAAGAGCTGGTTCTACAAGTCGTTAATCGGAATCGATCTGATTGGAAACCAGCTTATGTACTTTCCCAATTGATCGTTAAACAATCTGTTTATCTATCAAGCTCCTTGGTGTATAACGAGATTCTTCATGTTCTTGGGAAAATGAGGCGATTTGAAGAGTTCCACCAAGTGTTCGACGAAATGTCTAAGAGAGATGGTCTTGTTGACGAGAAGACATATGAGGTTTTGCTAAACCGATACGCTGCTGCGCACAAAGTAGATGAAGTCGTAGGAGTATTTGAGAGGAGGAGACAGTTTGGGATAGAGGATGATTTGGTTGCATTTCATGGCCTTTTGATGTGGTTGTGTAGGTATAAGCATGTTGAATTTGCGGAAACCTTGTTGTGCTCTCGTAGAAGAGAGTTTGGTTGCGATATAAAAGCCATGAATATTATTCTCAATGGGTGGTGTGTTTTGGGAAATGTTCATGAAGCTAAGAGGATTTGGAAAGATATCATTGCTTCTAACTGTAGGCCAGATGTTGTCAGCTATGGAACAATGATTAATGCATTGACAAAGAAGGGGAAACTGGGAAAGGCCATGGAACTATACAGAGCAATGTGGGAAACCGGAAGAAACCTGGATGTTAAAATCTGCAATAACGTCATTGATGCTTTGTGTTTCAAGAAGAGAATCCCAGAGGCTCTTCAAGTATTCAAAGAGATGAGTGAGAAGGGTTGCTTTCCTAATGTTGTGACCTATAACTCGCTTTTGAAGCATCTCTGCAAGATAAGGAGAACAGATAAAGTTTGGGAGCTTGTGGAAGAGATGGAACATAAAGGTAATAGTTGTTCGCCTAACAATGTGACATTCGGTTACTTGCTTAAGTATTCGCAGAAGCCTAAGGATGTTGAGGCCGTTTTGGAGAGGATGAGAAAGAACAGGTGTGAAATGACAAGCGACTTGTACAACTTGATGTACAGATTATATGTTCAATGGGACAATGAAGAGAAGGTGAGAGAGATATGGGGGAAGATGGAGAGAAGTGGATTAGGACCAGATCAGAGAACATATACTATTAGGATTCATGGTCTACATACAAAGGGAAAAATTGGAGAAGCATTGCATTACTTTCAAGAGATGATATCAAGAGGAATGGTCCCAGAGCCAAGAACTGAGATGTTACTGAACCAGAACAAGACCAAGCCAAGAGTAGAAGACAAAATGCTTAGATCAAACTTAACAAAAGAAGAGTCTGAAAGCGACTAAATATACATGAACAGATTTTGATTTTGAAAGATTTAGTGACAAAGACAAATTTCCAGTATCCGGCTCCATGTTTTTACACAGCCATTGTCACAGCTTCTGATGCTGCGTCTGGGACATACCAACCATGGTGAATCTCAACAGCTTTTTTCCTCCTTGCCAGCCGAGACTTCCTACGAGCACCAGTATTCTTGTGTAGGGCTTTAACTTTCACCGCTTTGTCAATTGCAGAATAAGCCTCTCCTATAAGTTTTTCCACGGATACTATCTCATCAGGTTGCGCATCTGCTTTCTTCTTGAGTCCCTCAAGTGCTTCCAAGACCTGTTAGTATATATTTAACTCAAATGGATTTTACTCTCATCTTTCATGTATGTAAAAAGGTTAATTACATATATTTATAATTCTTGTAGTTGTCGAGGATAATAAGAGGTTGTAAACTATCAAGACTTTTAAGACTCTCCCAAGTTCTAATTATCACCTACAAATCGATAACTAATCCACCTACTTGAATTCCAATGTTCAGTGTTGTTTACTGGTTGCTACAAGCATTCCCAAGGAGAAACATGCCCTACTATTGTTTCCACCTAACTTATCACTAGAACTTCAGAAAAAGAGCACCTACAAGCTTATCAACAATCTTCAAACAGAAGCTCAAATTTACATAAGCACTCCAACATAATTTCACAGAAAGAGCATGAGGTTTACAACATTACCTTCTTCATCCGTGTTCGGGCTTCAGATTTCTTAGATTTGTTGTAAACGCGCCTCTTCTCGGCTTGGCGAGCTCTCTTAGCAGCTGAATCAGCTTTCTTTGTCGGAGCAGTAGCCTCACACACAATCAATTGCCTCATTGGCTTCTGTACCCACAAATTCCCTGTCGAAACATGTATAATTCAATCCCAAACCCTAAAATTTCGCCACTATCGAAAACATAAGAGCACGAATGAATTTCAAAATACAGATAACATATCAATAATATTCCATGAACAGGATGAAATTTACGATTCTGGCGTAGGGTTTACCGGAAGAGAAGGCGAAACATTGAGAAACGCTCTGAGAGAAGCTAAGGGAAGAGCATACAGTAGCCGACGAACCACGACGAGTGGAGAAGGAAGAAGATGATGACGAACAAGAGAATCCCTTAAGCGAAAGGACTTTGAATTGAGATTCGAGGGTCGCACAGGGGGAAAGACACTGCACTATCGTCGCCATCGATATCTACACTTCTCTGCTCTCTCCTTCTCTGTTAGTAAGAGTAATGGCTCCATTTCGAACCAGTGCTATCCATAAAGGAAGAGATGATGTCTGGACACGTAATTACCATTTTACCCTTGATTGATTGACTTATCAACGAATTAACCCCTGTGTGAGCTATATTATTGCCAAACGATGAGAAACTGTGGACATAATTCCTTTTTTCTTTGATTAACTAAACATTCAACACTAAAAGAAAATATCGAACACAAAATCCAAACGCTAAAACGTTATAGTCCTAGCCCTAGTTTTGAAACTTTGTACTGTTTAGAAGCAACTAAAGTTTTTACTTATCGAACAGCAGAGAAGAAAAAAGAACTTAGGTCTTATTTTCTTTAGTTTAAGTTATTTTTTCTTTAGTTATGTCTTCAAAATCCTTCGCCTGTCATGACCTCTGGTCGTGCGTCTCTGTACTTCTTCGACATATACGGTCCACTTCGAACAGCTTCTTGCAGCTGCAACAAATTTCAAACATGTCAACAGCAAGCAAAAGTATAATAACATCATAGAAAGCTTTTCCTAAACTTCCATTTTAATATAAGATAGCAGAGGGAAAAAATGGAACCTTTTCACTGGTTTTTAGACTACGAGGGTCATCAACAAAGTTACTACACAACAACGCTTCGTGAATTGATTTGCAGCAGTTATACCTTGCTTCCATTGCTGAGTAAAAAACATTTGAGATTTAGACTCATAAAACAAAGGGGTTGAGGGAGAAAGAAGCCAATACAATGGCTTGTGTGATGCGTTGAGTGTTGCTTGGTTACCTATTTTCGCAGTTTCAATGGTTGCATCCGTAACTATGTTTATTATCTCTTCTCTGGACAAGATTTCCACCAGGCACCATGGCCGAGCCACCAATGCTGTTAACGTTCTATAACCCTGCAAACGACATTGTAAACAACCTAGTATTAGCACAAAAACACAGTTCCCTCTATGCAATACGTGAAAGGTCTTTATGTGAGATAAAATGAGCGACATGTATCCGAGTTTTGTGTAGAAGGACAAAAGAGAGATTTTACTTTTGAATGAACTGTAGTGTGGCATTTTGAAATTTCCAATTAGAGAAATTAAGGGGAAGAGGATATGAAAGATCAGATGCTGAGGTTAAAGCTTTACCGCAAGACGAATCTCTGAGCTTTGTTGAAGAACTGAGAGGAATAAACCCTGCGATTTGTGTGACATGCTTAAATTGGCTCATGCCACGGATCAAACATAAACATATGTAGTGTGTGCACTACCGAGGAAGAATAAGTAAAAGAGGAAATGAATTTACAGATGGGGTTAGTTTTGCGCTCTGTGCTGCAGCATCGTATATCAAACATCTAAGGCTTTCTTCAGCTTTTCCATCAACTATTCTGTTGCTCCTAGGTCGTGTTTCACCTGCGATGTTTGCCAGTGCGTGCAGTGCAGCCTGCACAAGGCCATTTACGAAACAGTCGTATAATGTCATGAATGTGTCTGCTAGTGAAACAAAATTTCAACCCTCAATACTTTTAATTAGAAATCTTAAAACTGGAAAAATTTGGATATTAGAAAATGTCTTCCTAGGAGCATATAATCGGCAGAATTTCAATTGATGAGAAGCAATGACAGTATAACACACTAACCAACTGTTTTCCCTGTGCATTACGATCAAACGCATAAGCTACAACGTGTCTTGCAGCTGGAGGTGAAGTTGAAAGGACAAGATTCGCTCCCTTCATTGCTATATATTATTGTAAAAATATACATTAAAGTCACAAGATTATTGCATGGGAAACAAATATCTTGTCAGTCGCTCTTATAATCCATAATTGCATATGTATGACCTAGCTAGCTTTAGAAGAAAACTGCGACAAACGGAGTTTCAAAGAAAAGTGAGCCACTTACTTGATCCAATCTGACCAAGTGCATCAATCGCAGTTTCCTGTACATCAGTATCATTCATCTCCACTGACTCCAGACTCCCATCAATAGCTGAAATTAACGCCTTCACACCTGGATTCAGGACAAAGGTGAAAGTGGATTTTTGCCAGCTACAGTACAGCCTAAAGATATAAGTCTTTTCCTAAAGCTAAATTCTCTTTCATAGATTACATTCAGAAACAAAGTAATTTGTAGTTAACTTGTCAACTTCTTCACTTGTTTCATAGACACAGCAAACAGAGGCTTTTATTATCTAATGGTAGGAGCAAAAACGACCTAGATTATTTGAGACAGGGAACAACCGCATAACTCTTCTGGTCCTAACTCCTACCATAACATACTCCCTAAAAACTCCTTGTTGTGGAAGCATATAGAAGGAAACACAAAACAATCACATTTTTCTAACCAATAAAGGTAAAAACAATGAAAATCTTACTAGCTTCTTCCACGACATTGTAGATATATTCCTTCGAGAGGAGCCTGCCACTTATCATCATTGCTCTTAACTTTTCATAGGGTCCAGTCAATGTACCACTATACAAAATATAAGACCCAGAGAAAAATTGAAGGGTGAGCTGATGCAAGCTTCATAGATATCCATACTCTTTTTGTTGCAAACATGGGTAAGGTTTAACAGTGTTTGTACCTGATGATAGAACACAACAGCTGAATAAGTGAAGTTTGTGGCACGAACTCTGAACTGTGCTCCACTTCCATTAGCTTCAGCGTTCATGCACAAATATTCAACATAATTCCATCTTTTTCTCTCAAAAATGGGCAACAAAGGAATAGACTGAATATAAATCTCAGACATCAGAGGCCAACCTCATAGTAGAGTTCCAGAACATTTAAGATCACAAGAGTGTCTTTTGTCCCCTTCATTTCTGCCTCCAGTAAATCAAGAAGCCCCGATTTCTTAATTTCTGAAGCTACATGTCGAGAAATCGAAAAAAGCTTCACCACCAGAGACAAAACCCGTACTCGTGCCTGAAAAACAGTTGGATAATTGTAAAGGGAAAACAAGAATGGAACATCATGGTAAAATGGTTTTATAAAGCACTGAGTTACCAGTGACGAAGACCTTGAAGCAAGGTTACGAAGATGTGTAGCATCGTTGGTTTCAGAAGGGAAGATTATGGACTGTGAAAAAGAGGTTTGAGTTTTATGCATCAGAAAAGTTGGGGTAAAAGAACTAGCCAATGAGCCAGAATAACCGGTTAAACATTAAACACAGACCATTGCATCGGGAAAACGTGCTAGGCTCATAATTGTCTCACTTGCAGCATGTGCCACTTCATCATCACTACAAACACAAAAAATAATCTCAATGGTGAATTTTGAGGCAAGAAACTATTTACAGATACTAAAGCCATATTTGAATCCCGCAAGACCAATCCAAAGACTTTCTCGACAGTAATCGTGATGCTCCAAAAAAATTTCAACTAGTTGTTTCTGGTTGGTCTTTAGATTGTTAGACTAGAGAAATCCCATACAAATGAACAACTGTAAGAATATTATCTAGAACTATTAAACATGGCTTCTTACCTGTTAATGATATAATCAAGCAGAAGAGGGTATATGCCATTGCTAACAACTAGCTGAACAGGGGAAACATCATTTGTATCGCAATTCTCCAAGAGAGAAAGGACCTTAAGAAAAACCGAAACAAGACTCCAACATTAGCAAACACTACAAACTAGACAACCATTGAGTAAATATAAATGAGTAATTTTATAGACACTTACGGTTTTGCAAGCCAGAGATTTCACTACTGCAGAATCCGCCTTGAGACCAACTTGCAGAACAGGCTTAGCAAATACCAAACAAGTAAATCAGAATCCAAATATAGCAATTGGCTCAAAGTTATGTTCATCCTGAGAATTATATATCCATATAACAGGAGCAAAATTCTATAAATAGAATCAGTGAGTCTTACCATATACTGAGGAATAAGAGAGGCTCCATACTTAGTCTTAAACAGCCTCTCCAAGCAAGTCACCAGCGTGTTTTCAAAGCCTGGGATATCCGGATCGGTTTGCAAAGCTCTGCACGCGAATATTACGAATTTCCAGTTAACAACTAAAAAGCTACCAGAACTCATAAGAAGCCCAATGAAACCAAGAACCTACTTAAACCCTGGAACAAACAAACCACAAGAATAGATTCAAACAGAGATCGCAAAGTAAGCAAAGCTGGAAGAAGAGAATCACTTGAAAATAACGGGAAGAGGGAAGCGATTGAGGAACTCCTTAACCGAGGCTTCATTTTGGACGCCTGAGATCAAAATGGTAATCGGATTTCAATCACGACGGAATTAGAACAATCAACAAATACGAATAAAGGAAGTGATACGAGGAAGCTAAGTTACCGGGGTAGTGTGCGAACTCGAAAGCAGCATCGAACAACTGGTGAACGTCTTCCATGGCGATTTTTTTGTACTTTCTTTTTCAGCAAAATTTGTTTCGTTGCAAACAGAATGAGAGACAAAAATGACCCCTTTGATGACGACTTAAGTTCGACTGATCATCAAACGCGTTGCAGACTGCGAAACTCTTTAAATAAGGCCTGACCCATTTATATTATATAAGGCCCATGGAAGTGAGCAAGATGAGGTGTCCTTAAACCAATATTTATCACTTTTCTTTTTGTCATCAATTAATAGTTGTTACTTTTTTCTATATAATAAATTAATAATTAGATATTTAATCTCCTAAAAAGTAAAAACTATATTCAAAGCTATTAATTTACCAATTTATGACGCTTTCAAACTATAAAATATGTTGCAAGAGATAAGAAATTAGGAAATCGCATAGATTACATGTTTAGAAACATGCACAAAGACGTTACATCAGCAAAATGTTAAGAGGATATAATTTGAGAATTAATACAAAGCCACTAATTAAGCAATCCAAGGTCTTTTTCCGTAGATTAAAATATTAAAAGATAGTAGAGATAGTTCGTCGCCGCATGACGATCAGAGAGCAAACGGCCAGACACTCACGGCGGAGCCACCACCGTACATTGCAAATGACGGAGGAGGAGGAAGAACCGTTGGAGGCAGAGAAGGCAGATTAGGGAAGAACGCTGCTGCCGCATCGACATTGATATGCCCAGAAGATCCCACATTCATAAACTGGCCAAACGCCACGTCATCACCGACGTGACGAGGCTGACGTGGCGGCAATGACGGTGGTGGAGCGGGAAGGTTTGTAGTAGGAAAGCTCGCTTCGGGATGAGCAGCAGCAGAGTTATTGGAGAAACAGGACACGTGCTCCGTGGCAAAGTTATTGATGATCGGAGCAATTAAAGATCCGGCGAGGGCAGAAGAAGAAGAAGAAGAGATCAAGTTCGTCTCTCTACTAACTACGCCGCTTTTCAGACAAACTTTACAGAGAACCCATTCATCCTGTAGCAAAGTAAACATTTAGATTATATATTTGAGGAAAGTGAATTTTTATACAGAGAGATTTAAAAAAGAATTGACCTTAGCGGAAGAAGAAATGTAATGGTAAGAGAATTTGCCGTCGAGGCGATACTCATGCATGACCCAACAACTCTTCTCTCCTTTAGGAGCTCTGCCTTTGTAAAAGACGAGAGTTTTTTTCATCCCAAGAAGTGATTTTGTCTTTGAGCTTTTGATCTCTCTGTCTTTACCAGTGGCTTTCCAGTAACCAGCTTCTGTTGCTCTGTTCGTTCTCAGTCCAGTTGGGTATTTCCGGTCTCTTAGTGTGAAGAAGTACCACTCTTTCTCCCCCATTTTCGCTTTCTCTACTCAAATGGTATAAGTGAAAGTTACAAACTTTGCCTCGAATTATAACTTAGTGTAAAGACTCTCTCTTTCAGAGCCGAACAAGGACTGGTCATATGTGCAGTGTTGATATAAAGTTGAACAAGAGTTTGAGTTCTTTAATACTGATCAAAGTTTAATGAGTTATAACAACTAAACTAAAGTCATTTGATTACAGGAATAAAGTCCTACACTTTGGATATGGCAGATAAGAACAGAGGAAAGTCTTAAAACTTTGAACTTGAATCTAGGGTTTATGACGATTTAAGCATAAGTCTAGAAATGTGTTTATTATCAAGCTTTGTAAAGGTTTGAGTGCATCAGGTGAGACAGAAGTTGGGTTGACTCGAGTTTAGTGGGCTTACCAGGCAGCTCCCAAGGCTCAGACTTGTTGAGATCGACTTGAGAAATGGCGGCACAAGAGAAATTGGAGTCAAGAACCTTCTTGAGGAGATAGTAAGTGATCAGCTCTTCATCAGTTGGATGAAATCTAAACCCAGGTGGCATTAGGGTTTCGTCTTCAAATCTTGATCTCTCCCACCCATTAAACACATCAATATCCATCGTCGGTAGAGAGAGAGAGAGAAGAGAAAGCTCTAAAAATAACAAAACCCTAGAACTCCAAATGGTGAAAGATAAAGGAAGAGAAAAGAAGGGGAAATAAAAAAGGTCCTTTTTTAATGATCTGTGTTTCTCCTGTTCTACAAGCAACTGATGTGATATTTGACAGTAGCTAGTGACAGACAGAGTTGATGTTGATGTGTACATCACACCACACAAAACGAATATATATGTGTGTGTATAGGATATAATATTTTGCTAAAATGTGTTTAGGATCTACGATAATATTGGACATTTGTCTTTTGAGCATGCAATGCGTGCGTGACTGGGAATTCAGGGGAGTCTACGTCAGCCTAAAGTAACAAATAAAAAAATCATTTTTATTAAATTAAACTATAGATTATTGGATACTACTTGGATCTTTGTCTGTTTAGAAGTGCGAGCTTTACCATGAATAAGATACTTTTTACAAAAAAATATACGCATTAAAGACAAAACTTACTGGAAGAAAACACAAAATATGAAGAGGTGCATGGATGCATCAAATCATACGAAGCAATCACATCCATCCATCATGAACTGGAGAAAAAAATGGACGGACAGGATATAGACGCGTCATATCTGTAGTAAGGTAACGTCGCATTGGAAAAATATTAAAAAGGGATGGAGTCACAGGCTTTACATCAAATCATATTCCCATCTTTTCTTTTGCATGCATCTTTCATATTTCCCCCCCTCTCTCCTGCTATTTTTCACCCCTATCCTACTTATATTTTATATATTTATGTACAAATAAAAACTGCAAAATATTTAATGGAAAAATTACATTTTCATAATTTTTAATCCGACCCGTTTTTTTTTTTTTTTTGGTTAAAGCCGACACGTTATCTTGAGTAGAGGGAATTATACCTCATGAGAAAATTCATTGAAACAATAAGAGAGAGAGATCAATGTCAGCTACTGATTTTGTTGGGAAGAATAAAAAAGATTTAATTTAAATAGAAGAAAGTCAATAATTGTGGATTGATGTTTAAAAGCATGAGAATACAGTGAAGGAGAGAGAAAAAAAAGACTCGCGTACCAAGAGATTATTTACACACAGGTGGCGACAGAAGTCGAGTGACGTATGGTATGAGTGAGTAGTGGTGGAGGAGAGAATCATCTCCGCCGACCTCCGCCCTGAACCCTACGGTGTCGGTTTTCGAGTCTACGGCAAAGCTCCGGACCCACCTCTGTATTATTTTTTTTGGCCTTTTCTCGTTCGTAGTTTGTTAGAAAAGAGGATCAAATACGGCGAGATCAATTTCGTCATAATTGTGTCGGATTAAATAAAAGTTTTGTAATTTAACCGGGAGTTAGACCAAATTTAAACCGGATCTAACCTCAATAAATTTGCTAAATTTGAATGAAACATAGTCAAGGTTACAGAGCTACATATCTGCTGGGGAAAAAAGATACACAAGACGTTCCTTTGGGTTTCACTATTCACAACAAAACACAATTTAAGAAACTTCTTTGTTTGATCAGTTTTTTGGGATGACGTCGGAGAAAGCAAAGTCATGGAACGGAGGACCTGCAAAAAAATGACACAACTTAAGATCTATTCTAATTTCAACCACATTATCTATTCTAATTTCAACCACAAAGAAAAGCCTCTTAACCTCCTTGTTCACTAAGAATGTGAAATGGTATGTGTGCAACCATTTTTTGTCCGCCCTCGCTCCAGTTAACTGTGCCTGGAAACCGTTTCTCTGAAACCCGCGAAGGTCCTAACACAGACCAACATATTCCTGGTTCGTTCATTAGTCCTAGGTAATCATGTGCTCGTCTCCAAACCCTTGCATCAGATATCCGAGACCGGACTACCTACACATGTACATAATTAAGGTATTCAGATTTATAAGTTAAACGATCATTGATGAGTGCGTTATTGGATTTAATATGTCTCCGTGTACCTTTCCCAAGGCGACACGGGCTCTTGGTAACAATTCCCGGTGATATGTTGCGAGTTTGGCGATAGCTGTCACTACAAAACACAAAAGTCTTGACTGTGTTGTTCTCCTGGAACCATTACCAGACTCTTGCCTCAGACCTAGGCGGCTTTTTTGGTTGTTGGAATCAAATAGCCGTAAACGGTGTAAATACCATTTCTGTTTTCTGTCTGAGAATGCAGATTGAAGATACATAACAAAGTTTGTAATACCTTGATGAGAGATTCTCATATAGAAGCAACTCTAAACTTTCAAAGAGCTCACGACCAGCTTCCTTGTGTGATTCTCCCCCGCCACCATACTCTCCAATCGCCCAGCATAGGTGTAAAGCTAACTCTCTCTACGGAAGAAAATGCTTTGAGGAGATTATCTTATAAAGCATCCGTCGAAATATTAGAAACTGACCTTTGCAACATCATCGTAAGCTTCTCCAAGCCGGTCAATTATAGGCTTCTGCATTGAGAATGTTAGCAAATTACCTTGAGAAAATATGCGGTGATCATAAGACTATGTAACTCATGAACGTAGGGTGATTTTGACTGGTATATCTAGTAATGCACTGTGAAATGTTCTTATCCAAATTCTAATGCTATTACTAGCAAATAACAATAAAGATAAAATAGGAAGACATTACTTTCAACAGGGCAATGAAATTTGGAGACCTCTGAAATGCAGCTAGTACAAATTCTAGTAGCCTTCTACGGATCTGTAAACGCAAATAATATGCCTGTAAGATAAGGTCCAATATGGCAGCAATACAGGTTTACACACTAAAAGGTCAAAATAGCATTGGCATTTCTGAAGAACAGTAGAATATTAATGGACACTCCACTCAGATCTAAAGGAGAGAAATCAACAAACATTGTCAATTAGCATGTTCCAATGATTTTCTAAGGATAGTATTTAGAAAAGGAAGTATCATATACACAATACAGAAGATGCGGGAATCGGGATACCTCATGAGAAAAATTCTTATCCGGAAACATTGTAGAGTTTCTTGTCATAAGTAGAGGGATTAATGCACAGATCAGAGCTGGAATACATAAAACATTAAAAAGAAAGAAAAACAAGCATAAACGGACTGAATGGTGGTCAAAGGGCTAAAAAAGTCGGTAATTGACCTTTTCTCCTTTAGCAACTAAATAAAACTAGGAAGGCTATCTTACAGTCATTTGCATCTCGCAATGTAACACTAAAGTAGACATCAAGAAGTCGGGGAGCAATCTTAAGAGTCTGTTTCATCCTCTCTGACCGAGGACCACTCGCAGCAGCCTGCAGCGCTGCATTCAATGCAGGAGAAGCGCGGTGTCTTTCCTGCAACACAAATTTGACTAAGTACTTTCAGTTTGTCTAATATATCAGATAAAAAAAATACCAACATTCACATAGCCCTTAAATTTTTACTAGAAGACAATATTTATATGGAATAAAGCAAAGCCCGAGGAAGGAGTCATACAGCTAGACCATCATTTTCGTCCTTCAGAAGCTCCAGAAACAGAGGATCAGCAACATCTATTGTATTGCTATCTTCAGATTCAGAGTCATCCCCTCCATCCCCAATGGTTGAACCAGTATATGCTTCATCCATAAGGGCAAGAAGCATCTGCATTAACAGGGATACTTGTTAAGTTGTTATTCATTGACTATCTGAGAACTGTCAACACCGTTTATGTTTTTATGAAAAATAAGACCTCTGGAGCTGCACTCTTCTGGATTGAAGCAATGCTACCTCCAACCCTTGACCCTGACCCCGAGCTTCTTTCCACTTTTTCTAGTGCCACAACCAACACTAGCAAAAACATTAACAAGAAGATATATAATTAGTACGCAGTACACTCGTAAACTCAATCAGGCTGAGAGGATACAGTCCAAGCATCAATGGAAAAATCCTACACAAGCTAAAATTTATGGAAGTTACCAAACCGGCAGCTTGTAAAAGACATCTATAGTATAGTTGGAGTCACCTAAGTGGCTTCCAAATTAGAATACAAACAAATAAACGAAATCGAGTAGCATTTTTCAAAGAAGCGGACTCACTTGGCAAGTCAACAATGGATGGAAACAGAGGAAGAAATGATCCAGGTGATATCAGTCCGGGAAATATCTTCAGGAAGGACTTCTCCAACCTGATATAAGAAGCATGAAATATTATTTCCTCGGAGTAGTAGATAAATCACTTATGAAAATAGAATCAACAAAATAGCAAGAAGTTTCCAGCTTACTTCTCCCAATTCCAGGCAATGAGCTTAAGCAACAACGGGAAAAACTGCAGATACAATTTCTTGTATTAGATGGAGAAGATGGTATATCTGTTCTGGCTTCATTGTTCAAGTGGTGGAAATGTAAATGGACACAAAATAAGACAGATGAAAGCAAATGGAACAGCTAGATTGCAAAAATCTGTGGGGACAGCAAGATGCAGTTCTCTTACATAAGTTGATGCACACAGGAGTCACCAAAGAAATAAAGGTATTTGCTTATTAAGAGAGTAATTTTCTGAGGCTGAAAGCTAAAAGCAAGTTTTAGGATTATATGGCTAGTTTTCCTAGTTTATACCTGAGGGAGTAAGTTTGGGAAAGACGCTAAGAGCTTTCTCTTATTTGCAATAAGGAATTCACAAGTTGCCTCTGCAACAGCACTATCTGAAAACTCACTACAAGGAAATTTCATGACAAGATAAGCAAATGCCCCTCTAATAAATACCCAAGAATCATCTACATAAAGTGATAGTAGCAAGTATATATGAGCCGACTGAAAAACTAAGCAATATGACCTATATAAAACATAAAAAGCAAGTCCATACCGGCTAAGACACGAGCGGAAGTATGTCCTCAGACTTGGGTCAGCATCGTGCAGAACCATATCCCCAAAGTCAAGAAAAAACTGAAGAATGGCCTAAAACACAAACACAAAATCCTTGAATGCACCATACGATCGACCCAAAACCGTTTAAAAAAACTTTTATTTGAAACAAGGCCAAACAAATAGAATGAAAATTCTCAAGGATGCCAAACATACTAGCAAGAGAAGGCCTTTAGACGTCCCTGACTCGGACTGAGACAATGAAGAAATCGAACGCTGGAAGACCTTATTGATTTGCGGATAAATTCTAGCCACAAGATCATCTGATTTCTCCAATTTACAGAACCCATGTAGCTTCTTCACCTAATCCATAGACCATTCAAACAAAACGCAACCAATGAATCCATTGTTGATCGAGAAATACCATTCTCGAGCTTATTCATATATAAGTAAACAAGATGCGTACTGATTGTAGTATAGATGGATCAGAAGCAGGATCCGTGGAATCTCGCGCGCTATTGCTTAGGATTCTGAGGTAAAAGTTCCAGTCTCCTTCTTGATCGGTCATGTTCTCAAACAAAAAGAATAATCACTTAGAAAATACAAATGATGGATGAAGAAGTTGGAAGCTATGGCCTTCAGCTTCGTCGACTCCCGAGTTCCGAAGCAGGAGGATTGAAGCGCGAGGACGACGTTTTCAGAGATCTATATCCTTAAACTGCATGCCATCTTTGGTTGTCCACATGTCTTCTCCACGTTTGAATAATTTTAACTATGTGTCGGTTATAGTAGCATAAAATGGCACACAGTCTATTAAGCAGACCATAAGACGGGCTATGTTGTGGAGTGGATTGGGCTGCGGCCTTTTATAGCTTAACACAGGTTACCACGAAACGACACCGTTGAGCCTGCACGAATTGGCTTCTCCAAGTTTTCAATCGACCTAACTACGTGCCGGTTATGGTAGCAGAAGACGGCACCCCTTCTGTTTTAGCAAACCTCCTTCGTGTTACATCTCTGGCTCTCTCTCCGTCTTCTAATTCTCCCTCCAAAACAAACCTCGGAAGAAAAATAAATTGAAGCGAACAAGCGATATATATGGCGTCGGCGACCTCTTCCGACGGAGTTGCCGGAAGGATTCGGAACGCTTCGTTGGCTCTTGTCTCCGATAACAATTCTACGCTTGCTGTAAGTATTTTCGTTCAAACCACATTCACTTGTTTCTTTCTTCCCCCTTTTCATGTAAATATCGGTTTCTGAGAAAATCCTGAATTTTTCCCTCCAAGACGTTGAGGGGTAGGAGCTTCGGCTGATGATGTGTTTGACTAGTTAGAAGTGAACTAGGGATTTATAATTTAGGCATAATATAGCCTAGAATCTGCTTTATCTTTTGCTTTCGTCTGAATTGGCTTTGTCACCTATATATTCATAGTAGCCTGGTTTTGTTCACTTCTCTTTTCAGGATATCCGCAAAGCTGTGACAATGATGAAGAACATTGCTGTTCAATTGGAGAAAGAAAATCAAACTGACAAGGTGGGTTATTATTTTCGATTCTATTTTTCGTTTGTCTGATTAACCCTATAAATTTATTGAATTGAGAGGAAGTGATTTCAGCCATAACGCAGCTGTAGCCGCTTAACGTCTATGTAGAGCAGTTTCATCTCCTTGTGTTTTTGTATTGGCTAGTCATCAGTGATACTCTATATAACTTGTGGGAACTGCTTTGACTTTCTTGTAATGTGATTGATTCTTGGCTAACTGTATTGCGGTACAACTTCTAATCACATTCTGACATTGTATTGCCCACTTCAGCTAGAGTCTTTCCTTGTTATCTGTCTTTGTTTTTTCTTAAATGCTCTTTATATACCTGCTGTTCATTTCGATATTTTGGGTTCCACAGGTTAAAGATCTTGAAAATTCTGTGGCTGAGCTTTTGGATTTATATAGTGATTGTAATCACCGTTCTTCAGCAATTCAGTCTGTTGCTAATGGGTACCAACCTGGGGAACAGGTATGCCCAATCCTTTCAGATGTTTCCTAATTGCTTTTTCGTTTGCTTACTATTAGGTTTAGCAGACTGGTTCACTCTAATGACTGCAGTTTACGGACTTTCAAAAGTTGCTTGATGATGAATTCACAAAGCTCAAGGCTACACCTTCTTCAGTGCCACAAAATGATCATTTGATGCGCCAGTTCAGGGAAGCAGTTTGGGTATGCCATTGGTGACGTTCTACATCATAGATCTATTAGTTCCTCAGTTTTTTTTTTAAATTTTTGTCAGAAAAGTATTGTTTTTTGATTAAGTTCTTAGCTTGAATCTAGTAGGTCTATAGTTCTATTTCCTTTTAAGTTCTTGTCAATTGCTGCAGAACGTTCATCATGCAGGTGAACCAATGCCTGGTGACGATGAAGAGGATATTGTCATGACTAGTACTCAGTGCCCTCTCTTAAACATGACATGTCCCTTGAGCGGGAAGCCTGTCACTGAACTAGCAGATCCAGTTCGCAGGTACAATGAATTACTCACATTTTGTGCTGGGTAATTACATGAATGATAGACAATTGTGCGGTGAACTGTTACTGAGTCTTTCTTATTCTTCTATGGCTGCAGTATGGATTGCAGGCACGTCTATGAAAAATCTGTAATCCTGTATTACATAGTCAACAATCCAAATGCGAATTGTCCTGTAGCAGGTAAGATGGGTCTTGCCCAAAACGTCTTATAGATACCATTCCCTTGTTCTTTCATACTGATTTGTCATTCCTATGACCACTTCAAATTCTCAGGCTGCCGTGGTAAACTGCAAAATAACAAAGTGATTTGTGATGCAATGTTGAAGTTTGAAATTGAGGAGATGCGCTCGTTGAACAAACAATCTAATAGAGCCGAAGTGATTGAAGACTTCACAGAAGATGTCAATGAAGATTAGAGATCAAGCTTCTCTTAGACCGGGTTTGAGGCGTTGGAACAAAACAAGTTGAAGCCATATGTTTCAAACGTGAATTCTGCTACCAATTGTTTGCTCTTTTGGATGTAAATAGTCAATATCTCTTTCGACCCATTCTGAATTCAACTGCTCGCTTTGGCCAAGTTTATGTTCATTTCCGGAGGCTAGTCAAAGCGTATTACATTTCTTGTAGTTCGTAATTTCAATTTATGACCATTGTTTGGTCTAGTCGGTTTATTAAATTTTAATGATATGGTATGGTTTTTGTTGGAATTTCTGTGGATATAAAATTCAATTTTGGTTCGATTTGGATTGGGTAATTTAATTTTGGTTAGCTTCTGTTCTAGCCTTCTAGCTTCCCATTCCCTGTATTAGTCGGATAAAGGCCACTCTTCATCTGCAATCTTCATTCTATTCGACGAAAATGGCGTCGGCATTCTCTGCATTTAGGATTTCTATGTCGAGAATTCGTCCTTTTCGTGATACCCGGTTCTATGATACCGCCACGTTCGCTTTAGCTCATACCAAAGGAATCATGTGCAACTCTTCGCATTCTGTATCTTCATCTCCTTCTCCCTCTGATATGTCTTCTTCTTCTTCGTTAACGGAAACAAGTGAAAATCTGAGGTGGAGACCCATGTGCTTGTATTACACTCACGGGAAGTGCACAAAGGTAAATACTTTGCTACTCGTCTTTCTTGTTATTTTGTTTTCGCTACAGCGGAATTAAATTTCCATGTCTTCCTTGATTTGTGGTTGGTTCCTGCTCCGTGTGGTTGTTTCTAAATAAGCATCTTGATGTGAAATTTTTATCTACTATGCAATGTCTGCGACGTGTTCGATGGAATGTCTGAACGAAAATTGGAACTTTTGTATTGTTTGTGTCTCGATCGTTATAAATATTCTTTACTCGTTTGTTATACCTAAATAATCATGGGTAGTAAAGCTTATGTTGATGACATCAGATGGATGATCCTGCCCATTTGGAAATTTTCAACCATGATTGTTCGAGGGAACTTCGAGTGACTGCTGCTGATCTTGAGAGAAAGAAGTCGCAAGAATTCAACTTTTTCTTGGTTATTGACTTAGAAGGAAGAGTTGAAATTCTTGAGTTTCCTGTTTTGATCGTAGATGCCAAAACCATGGAAGTCGTTGACTTGTTCCACAGGTTTTAACAGCTTCCTATCTTTAACGACACAACTTTTTTTAACGCTCAAAGGGTCTTGGGGTGTTTGAATGGTTGAGTTTTTCTGTCATTGGAGTAGAACCGTATGTAAGTTGTCATTGGTGGAAATTTATGTTCTTTAAGAATTTTATTGGTCATAGCTAGATATCACAATGTTATTTATTATATGTTCTTTAAGAATTTTATTGCTCAATTCTACAATGTGGTTGATTATTTGGTCTTTGTGCTTCATAAGGTTTGTAAGACCCACCAAAATGAGCGAGCAAGCAATTAACAAATACATTGAAGGCAAGTATGGGGAACTTGGTGTTGATCGGTATGCTACTTCTGTCTTACTTCCAGGTGTAGATATAGATATGACTACAATGCTTGTTATGTTTTCTTCGTAATTGCATTAACTTGATCCTTTATGCTTATGTTACCAAGTGCTATAGTTGATTATATTCGGCTACAATAAGTTATGATAATGATAAGAATTAGTTTAGAGTCCACAAATTTCTCCAGACACCTCTTTTTGTTCTCTTTGGATTCTGAGACTGTCACACTAACTTTTCAAAAATTGAATTGTAGTGTGTGGCATGACACAGCTATTCCATTTAAGCAAGTTGTTGAGGAGTTTGAAGCTTGGTTAGCTGAGCATGGCTTGTGGGCTGACGATACAGATGGGGCTCTGAACAATGCAGCTTTTGTAACCTGGTGAGAATTAATGATCAGAGATGAGCTTCTTATGTAAATCTTTGAGTTTATCTCTTATGCACTGACACAGTGTATTAACAGTTTCTTTACATACCCTGCCATCTTTTGGATATTGATCAAGTTTATGTTATCAGTGGAAATTGGGATATAAAGACAAAGATTCCTGATCAATGCGTTGTTTCAAATATCAATCTTCCACCATATTTTATGGAGTGGATCAATCTCAAAGATGTCTACTTGAATTTCTACGGCCGTGAGGTAAATTGGATATATCACTATGCATCATCATCCTATTGTATGTTATTATTAACTCATCAATATTAGATTACATGACAGGCCAGAGGAATGGTGTCAATGATGAGGCAGTGTGGAATAAAGCTCATGGGAAGTCACCATCTGGGCATTGATGACACCAAGAACATCACGAGGGTGGTGCAACGGATGCTCTCAGATGGTGCAGTTCTCAAGATCACAGCTCGAAGGAGCAAATCCAATATGAGAAACGTTGAGTTTCTGTTCAAGAACAGGATCAAGTAAGATCTCAAAAGAGGGAAAAAGGCCAAACCTCCATGATCCAGAATTCAGTTACTTAGTCAAGTCTTTTGGGTATTATGATGATAAGTTGATAACTCTAAGAAGACAATGTGATTAAGCCTAAATGTGATGTGGTGAGAAGGTTTTCTAGATTCACATGTTTAAGAGCTATGATATATATTATACAGATTTGCCAAGACATCATTTTTATTTCTGTAAGAATCTCTGTTTATCTTATAAGTAATGTAAGCTTGGTAAAAAAAAAACTCAAAAATGCTTGGCGGCAACTTTTGGTAGGGAAAATCTGAGAAATTCGAAAATAAATAAGAGAGGCCCATGAATTGGCCCAGTCTCGGCTGTGATAGCCTATGTGCTGGTTCATCGGGAAGTCAAATAGCACTTCTTCATTTTGTCAGCTTGTTCACTGTATCCACTCGCTGACTGAGGAAGACTCTCCACAAAGTCTGTGCTTGGAAGATTCTTTCATCACACAAATTGCTCATGTGTGTTTCAGAGTTTGTAACTGTTACAAACTCGAATTCTAGATTTTTGTTTCATTTGGACCAGATTTACACCGATGACTCCGAATCAGAGACAAAACCTTGTTAAAATCTTGCGGGTTTGCACAAGGAATGTGCTTTCTGGTCAGGGGGGTCAAGTTCACTGCTATCTTCTGAAATCTGGATCGGGGTTGAATGTGATTTTGAGCAATTATCTTATTGATATGTACTGTAAATGCAGAGAGCCGTTGATGGCTTATAAGGTGTTCGACAGTATGCCTGAGAGAAATGTTGTTTCATGGACGGCTCTAATGAGCGGACATGTACTTAATGGTGACCTTAAGGGAACCTTATCTCTTTTCACAGAAATGGGGCGTCAGGGTATTTACCCAAACGAGTTCACTTTCTCGACGAATCTAAAAGTTTGTGGTTTGCTTAACGCACTTGAAAAGGGATTGCAGATCCATGGGTGGTGTTTGAAGATTGGTTTTGAAATGATGGTTGAGGTGGGGAATTCTTTAGTTGACATGTATTCAAAATGTGGAAAAATCAACGAAGCTGAGAAAGTGTTTCGTTGTATGGTCGATAGAAGTCTTATAAGCTGGAACGCGATGATAGCTGGATACGTACATGCGGGGTATGGTCGTAAAGCTTTGGCTACGTTTCGGATGATGCAAGAGGCAAAGATAAAGGAAAGTCCAGACAAGTTCACATTGACTAGCTTGTTAAAGGCTTGCGGTAGTATTGGTATGATTCATGCAGGAAAACAGATACATGGTTTTCTAGTTAGGAGTGGGTTCCATTGTCCAAGTTCCGCAACCATCTCCGGTTCTCTTGTTGATTTGTATGTCAAGTGTGGAAATCTCTTTAGTGCTCGGAAAGCTTTTGATCAGATCAAAGAAAAGACGATGATCTCATGGAGTTCATTGATTCTTGGATATGCTCAAGAGGGTGACTTCATGGAGGCGATGAGTTTGTTTAAGCGACTGCAAGAGCTAAACTCTCAGATTGACAGTTTTGTTCTTTCTAGCATCATTGGAGTCTTTGCTGATTTTGCCCTCTTGCAGCAAGGGAAGCAAATGCAAGCACTTGCTGTTAAACTTCCATCTGGGTTAGAAACATCTGTTTCAAATTCAGTGGTGGACATGTATCTCAAGTGTGGATTGGTTGATGAGGCTGAGAAATGCTTTGCAGAAATGCAGTTGAGAGATGTGATCTCCTGGACTGTAATGATCACTGGCTACGGGAAGCACGGGCTTGGCAAAAAAGCTGTTAGTATTTTTTACAAAATGTTGAGACATAATATTGACCCTGATGAGGTATGCTATTTAGCTGTACTCTCAGCTTGTAGCCATTCTGGTATGATCAAAGAAGGTGAAGAACTTTTTTCGAAGTTACTAGGGACACAGGGAATCAAACCTAGGGTAGAACACTATGCATGTGTAGTTGATCTATTAGGACGAGCTGGTCGTTTGAAGGAAGCCAAACATCTGATTGACACAATGCCGATTAAACCAAATGTCGGAATATGGCAAACACTTCTTAGCCGCTGTCAAGTACATGGGGACATCGAATTAGGGAAAGAAGTGGGAAAGATTCTTTTGAGGATCGATGGAAAGAATCCTGCAAACTACGTGATGATGTCCAACCTTTATGGGCAAGCAGGTTATTGGAACGAACAAGGGAACGCACGAGAGCTTGGGAGTATAAAAGGGTTGAAGAAAGAAGCTGGTATGAGCTGGGTCGAGATTGAGAGAGAGGTACATTTCTTCCGTAGTGGAGGGGATTCACATCCTCTGACACTTATGATCCAAGAAACTTTGAAAGAAGTTGAAAGAAGACTAAGAGAAGAATTGGGATATGTTTACGGCCTGAAACATGAGCTGCATGATATAGACGATGAGTCAAAGGAGGAGAACCTAAGAGCACACAGCGAAAAGCTAGCGATTGGTCTGGCATTGGTATCAGGCGGGTTAAACCAGAAAGGAAAGACAATAAGAGTGTTCAAGAACTTGAGGGTATGCGTAGATTGTCATGAGTTCATCAAGGGGTTGTCTAAAATCACGAAGATAGCGTACGTTGTGAGAGATGCTGTTCGGTTTCACAGTTTTGAAGATGGTTGTTGTTCCTGTGGAGATTACTGGTGACCCTCCTCAAGCTTGATTACTAATGCTAAGCATACGATTGGGTTTCATAGTAAAGCTGATACACTACGTCGTTAATTTATTTTCTCCATTTTTAGAGATAATGTAACTGACGATCTGGAGTTTTGTAATACAATTGTCTAAAGATCTTCCAATTTTTGGTTTTCGTTTACTGTATATAAGATATGTTTTAGAGAGAAAGCCCTAGTTATATCTATTGCCAGACGGCGTCCGTCTAAAGTTGAAGAATGACTAAGAGGATATGCGATCTTCCACCGAAACTGGTAGGGGAGAAGATACTCACCACGATCCGATCATGGATATGCAATATGTGATGTGGTGAGAAGGTTTTGCAGATTTACAGGTCTGTGTTCTTCTAAGAGCTCGATTGGTAGAACATATTAGTGGGCATACTGTTTTTTAAAAGTCAATCACGTTTATGAGTTGAGCATGAAAGAGATTAAGACTTCTAAATGCTCCATATGTCAATGCTCTTTAAAGAAGCATTTCCTAATTATAAAGCTTTCAAAATAAGAAAAATACATTTTTACTCTCATTAATAAAACCCACGTGCTATAACATATTTATAATGATGTCTAATTTGGTAATTCTATGTCTAAATGCTAATAGTTATATCAATCACATAATTCTATGTCTAAATGCTAATAGTTATATCAATCACATATCATCGTATCAGTATATAATAGCTTAGTGCTTCTGTTCCATACAGTCATAGCTCCCTTATAGGCTTTACCATTGATGCCCTAAGTAGATAAGAGCTCTCCCATTTTCTTCTATATCTTATGAGATTATTTATAAATAAAATTGTTTGGTTGCAAAGAAAATATGAGAAATAGCAAAACAAAGAAAGAGGCCGACTAAGCCCAATTTCGGCCTTAAGAGCTGCGTGTGTTGACTATTTATTAAGTCAAACATAACTCGAATCTTATTGGTTCGTGAGCGATCGACGGTTAGGTTTACTGGTATGTGACTTTGGTATCACGCGGCTGAGATTCACTCGCTTCAAATGAGCGTTGGCTATAAAATACATGAAAGTATTAGTAAATAAAAATTAGTTTTAAACAATATTCAAATTTCATTTCCCCATTTTCTAGAATTTATTTGACTTGCGCAACCGTGGAGCCCTAAGACTCCGAGGAAAATTGCGGAGGAGTAATTATCGGAGAGACGAACTTCTCGGGGGAAGGAGATTTCATTTTTACCACTACAATCCTAATTTATAAATTCTCAAATTGGATTAGTCGAAATTGGGATCTAGGTTTTGTATTTTTTTGGGTTCATTCGGATTGGATTCTGCCAAAAAATGGGCTGATCATGGAGTTAAGGTTAGTCGCTCTGATGCGTTTTCTTAAGCACCTCCGTCGCGATACTGCTTCACGAGCTTAATTTTGGAAGGCGTTTGGTTCGGTGAGCGTTTAGTTTTTCTTATGTTCATTTCGATCAGCCTCGAGAAGAACAGTTGTATGCGTTTTTGTATGCCTGTTGATTCGTCATGAAATCATCTCACAAGGTAAGAAAGAATCAGTCGGGTTCTCCTTCTGGGAAGAAGAGTAAGAAGCTTGTTGCAATATGTGAGGAGGAATACAAAAAAAACCATGGAGAGTCCAAGGATAGAGTTGGTGTGTCTGGGTTAGCTTGTGCTGACTCTGAACTACGGCGGAGCTCTAGGGTCAGGAAGATACCGTCCATTCTGGACGCGTCTCCACCTCCTCCAAAGAAAAGGCAACGTGTTAATAATCACGGGGATAGGAGTTCCAGTAGTATAATCACAGAGAAAGGGAAAGAATATGAGAATGGGGATTCGGATGCCCCTGATGGTTGGAAATCCAGGTTGAGGTCTAGGAGGAAGAACGTTGGTTTTCAAGCGAGTAGGAGACATAGAGGTGTAGTAAAGGGGAAAAGAAAGCTCGTTTTCAGAAATCGTGCCTATGTGGTGAATGAAAAAGCAGTGGCAAGAGAAAGGGAAGACGAAAGAGGATCCCCTAAAGGTGGGAAGCTAATTAAAACAAAAAGGCCAGTAGAAGTTAAGGAATCGGAAAGTTCGGAAGATGGGGAAAAAGAGTCAGATACCAGTAATTCTGAAAATGAGAGTGCTAGCGAGTCAGAGGAATCAATGCAGCCTGACAGTGAAGCTAGAGAGAAATATGAGAAGAAGAAGACTACCAAAAGATCCGTTATTTTAGAGAGTGAGAATGAAGCTGAAGTTGATGGAACAGAGACTGAGAGCGAGGATGGAACAGACAGTACTGATAAGGAAATTGATGATAGTGATGAAGAGGGGGAAAGTGAGGCACAAGGTAGTGCAGAGAAGACAGGAAGTGAGACTGAAGCTAATGTGGATGAGATGAGAGCTGTTACTAATGTTAGAATGGAAGCAGTGCAAAATGAAAGTCGGAATCAAATGGAAGGATTGGAAAATGATATTAAGATGCAAGTTGAAGATGTGATTACAGAGATGGGTGTAATGGTTTCTGGAAGTAGAAATGGCACTGATATACTGGAGGATGATAGTGATTTTGCTGATAAAGTTAAGAACAGAAAAGGAGATACTTTACGCCCTGAACAACTTCGCGAAGCTAGCATTGATGTAAATGAGAGTTTGAAGCAGAATGATGACATCGGAGAACAAGGTGTTTCTAGTACACCATCTCATGATAAGACCAAAGAACATAGTGAGTTTCTTCTCACTAGAGGGGGTGAAAGTGTGGAACTGCTTGACGAGTTGCCTATTCAGAATGAAACTTGCAAGAAGGTAGTTGACTCAATTTGCACTTCATCAGATAGACTTGGTAAGCCAATCTTTAAACAAACCAGACGATGTGGTTTATGTGGAGTTGGTACTGATGGCAAGCATCCGAAGAAGTTGATGCAAGATAATGGTGACAGTGACGTAGAGGCACATAGCGGGTCTTCATCTTCAGAGGAGCCAAACTATGACATATTGGATGGTTTTGGCGATGATCCTGGATGGCTTGGCCGTCTATTGGGTCCTATAAACGATCGTTATGGAATTTCTGGAACTTGGGTTCATCAGAACTGTGCTGTATGGAGTCCCGAGGTAATGTGTGGTTCTGATTATATGCACATACATTTGTTTTATCACTTCAATGTTATATGTTTCTTGGTTCATTTACACACAATATGTGTTCAATTCTGTCACAGTATTAGTGTTTATATCTCTTTTCACTTCTGTGTTTTTTTTCTCTTGCTTAATCGTTCGTTGTTCTGTGATTTCATAACTATTGATATATCTCTGACATGGTTGTATTCGTCATTGCTACTCGTGATGAAAATTTAATACAACTGTTAAAGAGCAGAATATACAAAAAGGCTTGTTAATTTTCTTGATTTTCTAGTCTTCTCTCTTCCTTGACTAAGATATAAAGATTCTCTACATTTTTTTATCTGTTGTAACTATGCTCTTACTGCATTCTCAGTAATTTCCCTTTTACTGAACTCTGTTTATACTCTTGTACTGCAGGTTTATTTTGCTGGTGTAGGATGCTTAAAGAATATAAGGGCTGCACTTTTCAGAGGGAGGTCATTAAAATGCACTCGTTGTGCAAGACCTGGGGCAACCATTGGTTGTCGGGTTGATCGATGTCCAAGAACCTATCATTTGGTCTATTACTACTCCCTTTCCGGTTTCCCTTCCTCTCTGAGATATTGGCTAATTAACTTGCACCTGTAACTGTTACTGTATCTTGCTCTGACAACTTTTTTGTGGTGTTCTGTATTTTGCAGCCTTGTGCACGAGCTAATGGTTGCATCTTTGATCACCGTAAATTTCTCATTGCTTGCACAGACCATAGACATCATTTCCAACCCCATGGTCGTCAATGTCATGTCAGAATGAAGAAGATGAAAGCCAAGCGGATGCGCCTGGAGATGAAGAAGCACTCAAATGATGCCTGGCGTAAGGATGTGGAAGCGGAAGAAAAGTGGTTTGAGAAATGTGGTGAAGATGAAGAATTTTTAAAACGTGAAAGCAAGAGACTGCATCGAGATCTGTTAAGAGTTGCTCCTGAGTATATTGGGGGATCTGATTCTGAGAGTGGAAAGGCATTTGAGGGTTGGGACTCTGTTGCTGGGCTTGAGGGTGTAACTCAATGTATGAAAGAGGTTGTTCTTATACCCTTACTATATCCAGAATTCTTTGATAACCTTGGACTTACACCTCCAAGAGGTATCCTCTTGCATGGACATCCTGGAACTGGAAAAACTCTTGTGGTTCGAGCGCTGATCGGTTCCCTTGCTCGTGGTAATAGACGGATTGCCTACTTTGCCCGTAAAGGGGCAGACTGTCTGGGAAAATACGTTGGTGATGCTGAGCGCCAGTTGAGGCTTTTGTTTCAGGTCGCTGAAAAATGCCAACCATCCATCATATTTTTTGATGAAATAGATGGTCTCGCTCCCAAGAGGTCAAGGCAACAAGATCAAACACATAGCTCTGTTGTATCCACATTGCTTGCTTTACTAGATGGCTTAAAGTCGCGTGGCTCAGTGGTGGTCATAGGTGCAACAAACTACCCTGATGCTATTGACCCAGCATTAAGGAGGCCTGGAAGATTTGATAGGGAGATCTATTTTCCACTACCATCAGTCGACGATAGGGCTGCAATCATTTCGCTCCATACTAGGAAGTGGCCTAAGCCAGTGTCTGGATACTTGCTCAAGTGGATTGCTAAAGAAACTGCTGGTTTTGCTGGTGCGGATATACAAGCTCTCTGCACACAAGCTGCCATGATTGCCTTAAATAGGAGTTTCCCTTTGCAAGAATCTTTGGCCGCTGCAGAGTTGGGAGTGTCTAGTTGTAATCGTGCTGCTCTTCCATCCTTCTCAGTTGAAGAAAGAGATTGGTTGGAAGCTTTATCCCGCTCCCCACCCCCATGTTCACGTAGAGGAGCAGGAATAGCAGCTAGTGATATATTTTCTTCTCCGCTTCCTACTTACTTGGTGCCTTCTTTATTGCCGCCATTGTGTTCTTTACTTGTTGCTTTTCATCTTGAAGAACGTATCTTGCTACCACCTCTTCTTTCAAAAGCTGCGGTTGATGTCAAAAATGTGATCCGTTCTGCTTTGAGCGACAAGAAGATAACTGAGGGTTGTTGGTGGGCTCATGTTCATACTCTTCTCCAAGATGTAGATATTGTAAAGGATATAGTACAAAGACTTTCTTATGCTGGGATACTAGATGGAGGATGTGACTTGGTTAGATCTGTTGCAAGCATTCCGGGTGCTGACGACTGTAGTTTGGGTTCTGCACAATTCATGGTACACAGAATTTACCAACATCCTGGGCTTTTGGGGAATGCTTCTGTAGAATCAACGAGCAAGTCAGGGTTCCAACTGCTTATTGCTGGAGGACCTAAATCTGGTCAACGACATCTTGCTTCGTGTATCTTGCATTGTTTTATTGGTAATGCAGAGATGCAGAAGATAGACACAGCAACAATTTCACAAGAAGGAAATGGAGATCTGGTGCTAGGCATAACTCACTTATTAAGTACGTATTTCGTTATTTATTTTCCATGCTGTTACTTCCGTATTGAGGATATTTAAGAATTTACATACTTTTTCATTTAGTCTTTCTTTCATCATCTGTAACTCTTTTATTTGCTTGGTTTCTAGCCCATTTCCAGTGAACTTACCTAACTGGAATATCTGGTCTGCTTGTAGTTAAATGTGCTAGCAGGAAATCATGTGTGGTCTTCATGCCAAGGATTGACCTGTGGGCTGTGAAGACAGAAACTCCACTGAATGAGGAGGTCGAGTGTGATGATGATTTTGTAAAGGAAAATTGTTCTCCCCTTTTTCCAGAAATGGGAGAGGAAAAGGCATTGCAGAATGCTGCTCGAGTTTCGCATGCTTGGAATACATTTTTTGAGCAAGTAGAATCATTGAGAGTTTCCACAAAGATGATGATTCTGGTATGCGTAACTTCTTACTTCCTTAATATTGTTTTCTCCAATAAATTTTCCTTGTTTCGGCAGTTGATAATCGGCTGTCTGGACTTCTTGTTTATTTAGTTACTTTTGATAATGGGCTGTCTGGACTTTTTTTTTTTTGTGAAGGGTAATGTAAGCTATGTACTATGCATTTTCAAGTCTTTGTATACCCTTTTTTGTGGATTAGCAGTCTCTGAGAAGACTGTACACACTTGAGACTAAAATTGTTTATTTTTGGTGATAGGCTACTTCTCACATACCCTACAAACTCCTGCCTCCTAAGATACAACAGTTCTTTAAGACTGACCTATCAAAGGAGTATCAACCAACTACGACTGAGGCTGTTCCGCAGTTCACTGTACAAGTTGTTGAAAATTCTGACACGGACATAGCCATTGACCTGTCTGCTACTGAGTTGTCAAGGCGGGCAATCCAAGTCTTTCTTCATTTGTTGCATCAGGAAACCCATACTCACTGTGACTTACAGAAGAAATACCAAAGAGAAGATCCTGACCACGGTTGCAGAGATGCAGCTTATCAGAATAATACTGATCATGGCGCAGGGGAAGAAGCAGTTGTTAAAGCAAAACCTCTTGATGATGGTTCTTTAAAAGTTCCACCATTACCTATCAACATTAATGTGAAAGCGAAATCAAGCCTGCAGTTAGCTGTCTACACATTTGGTTATCAAATTCTATGGTATCCTCAGTTTGCTGAACTTTGTTGGGTGACATCAAGGCTTAAGGAAGGGCCAAGTGCAGATGTTTCTGGTCCGTGGAGAGGATGGCCGTTCAATTCATGTATCACTCGTCCTTGTAATTCCTCAGAGCAGACTATTACTGCTTCCGATTCCAACAATGTTAAAGCCAAAGATTCATCTGGCATTGTCAGAGGCCTTATTGCTGTTGGATTGTCAGCGTATAGAGGAACCTATTTATCACTGAGGGAAGTCTCCATTGAGGTAAGGAAAGTTCTTGAGCTCTTAGTTGGACGGATCAATGTAAAAATCAATGCTGGAAAGGACAGATGTCGATATATTCGAATTTTGTCTCAAGTTGCTTACCTGGAAGATCTGGTTAATAGTTGGGTATATGCAATGCGAAGGTAAGCTGTGAAGTATTTTGTTTTATTGTATGTTTGTTCTTACACACAGACATATCTAACACAACTTAATTGTTTACAGTTTTGAATCGACCACTCAAACAGAGTTGACGAATCCATTGTCAGTGAGGAATGAGCAAACTGAGCAAGGAACATATGATCGATCAAAAGGGTTAGAAGAATACCCGAAAGATGATACCCAAAACATGAAGTGTCCAGACCCTGTAGCATCTAGTAATCTTACCGATAGTCATCAGACAGTTCTAGAGATTGCAAATGGTCATAGTGGAACAAATCATGAACCTTCTCTTGAAGATACTGGACATCTTACAACGGAGGGCTTGACTTTGGTCAAAGAAAATAGTAATGTTATTTCGAATGCTGATACAATGATCGAGGATTCAGGAGTGAGTTCCTTACGGCAGGCTGTTCTTCTTGATCTTAACTCTCCTGCAGCTGACCATGAACAGAATGAAACTCCCCATGGATCATGCGAGGTAGAAACTACAACAACAGCCATTGCTTTGCAAGGAAAAGCTAATTCTCTAATCTTTCCTAGTGAACCTGGGAAGTCCAATTCTATCTCCTTCAAAGTTCCCCACAAATCAGCTGACTCAGATAATGGTAAAGCCTGGGGCGGAGTTCATGGCTTAGAATCTGCAAACAACATCTCTGAACTAGTTGAACAAGTTGAAACAACTGCAAGAGCCAATCCTCTGGATGACCCTAGATTGGTGTGTTTGTACCGTTGCTGTTCCCAGTGCGTCTCCATCCTCCAAGATTCAATGCATAAATTAGTTACTCGCGAATTGAGACTTGGTAGGAGTTCCATCACAACAGAGGGTATACATGATGCGGTATCTTCATTATCAGTGGAGCTTATTGCTGCTGTTAGAAAGGTCATCTCTGCTAAAAACAATGGTACTATGCAGGAAGCGAAGGTTGAAGATCATGAGGAATGTCCAGAAAACGAAGCATGTTCTTGCAAACGCTTATCCGGTAACTTTCTTGCCTCTATTGAATGTTGCAGTCATTCAGCTGAAAAGCAAGGGGGCTTAGATGAAGCAAACACGTATCCAAGCCCTAAGACTTGGCTTGAACCATTATTCGTTTTCAAAGATGGAATATTGGTTCCGGTAAGTAGTGAAGATGACCGCTCTTTGCATTGTAAATATGATAGATTCTGCCTTGGTTCTCTCGTAGGGTTAATTGCAACTGAGATGAAGCCTTTTTGATTGATTCATCTGTTATCTTTTGTTACCCAAATCAACTGGTGTCTCTGCCATTGATTTGCTGTACTGGTAAAACTTTAGCTGAAGTATGAAAAAATCTGCAGCTTCTTGGCTCAAGTTCCTGTTTTTCAAGCTGCGTATATTTACTGATCTTTTCATTTTCTGTTTGGTTGATAATTAATATCTTTCTGTTGAGATAATTGTGATGTGATTAGCATTCTTATCTCAGCATCGTCACAAAATCTTCAGGTACGCAGCTAAATTGACTGATTAGCTTTGGCCACATGTGACCTAATAAAGATTACGGCTGATGAACATAATTAATGTTTATCGTAGCATATGGAGATGTCATACTTTATAATTGGAGAACAATTTGTAGGTTCAGAGCTCGAGATTTATTGCTTTTACATTACATGTATTTTTTATATTACCCATCTTTGTATTTATTAGGTTACTATAATTCTTAGCTGTCGCGTAGGAGGCGATGGATAACAAATAATATAAATATATTAAAAACTGCATAATTTTATGCTATACAAAAACCAATTGTTACATATTAGTTTAAGAATCACATGGCATGTTGACTGTCATGACACGGCTTATTATGCCGTTTCTTAGCAATCATACCTTTGGTTGAACCCTTATTTTTCTTAGTTGTTGCCAGAAATACTTTTGATTTGTTATATAATTGTATTTTAGTTATCCACTTAAATACTTAATAGTTATTAATTTTTCTTTTCCAGAAGTAGCTTTAGTTTATCAATTTTTTCAACTAAGTTCTGCTAAATTCCTAAACATACAAAAAATATGATTTTAATCGCCGAAATTTTAAAATAAGGGGAGTCATATTTTTCCCTAGAAGTTAATTTATTGACTTCAAAGTACAGAATGATTGAAAATGGAAGAATCCTATAAATTCGGGAAAAGTCTTAAATTTATTTCCGTTTATTGTTTCACTCAAATTTTCATCTTTTACACCAAAACAAAAACATTGACTCCACATAAAACATTAATAATAATACTATAATAATAAGTGCTGAATGGTTGCCCACATGGGCACCTCCCAATAAGTCTCCAGAATCTATGCTTGAAATACAAACCGAACAAAAGAAGAAGAAGAAACAAGAACTCATACTTATCTATTGTCTGAGTTAAAAAAAAATGGATTCTACTTTGAATGATCATCAAGAATTGGAACAAGTCGAAGCCATTGATGATCTTCTCGAAGATTTCTGGTTCTTTGATAACTTACTAGACAGAAGGTCAAGGATCTTGAGGTACTGTCATTCAGATCCTTACCCTTTTTCTCCTTCACCTTCAACTTCTTCCTCCTCTTGTCCCAAACCCGAATTTCCAAAAATTGGAGATTCGGATTCGGAGAATAAGCTTCTAAAAGCTTCCACTAATGGAGACTCGGTTCCACCGCCGTGTACTGAGAAAAAAGAGGGTGCAGGCGAGCCTGAGAAGATAAAGGCGATGAGGAGACAGTTCTCTGAGAAGATTAGGGTCCAAGAACGAAGAACTTACTTGCAGAAGAAGGAACCTGTGGTTCGAGAAAAGAGAATTAAAGACAGTTCGAGAAGAAACAGAACAGGTAGTAGCAGTAATAATACTATCCAGTGTTGCTCGATGGGAGGGGGTTTGCAAAGAACTCAGACATTACCGAGTTACATAGGAAGAGAAGACGATGAAAATGAGTTTCAAGATCAAGAAATAGATGATTCGAGGATGGGATTCTTGATCCGTGAAGCCATCGCTAGCTCTTCTTCTCCTTCTGGATTTACTCCAACAAAACAGAACACTCCAAAGGTGATCTCTTTTTTTTTTTGACATTATACTTTTCAAATGCTTGGATGATTTGTTTGAATCTTTGCTGCTATTAAGAGTATGAATTTGATCAGAAAGTTTGATGCGTTTTGCAGGTTTCAAGTATTCCAAGGCATAGACCACCGAGAAACTCGAGATCAGAAGACGCTATTCAAGAATTGGTCGTCAAATCACAAAAAATCCCAAATCGCAAAACACTGCGTAAGACATTAAGCAGCATCGAGACGAAAGATATTCTGATGTTGAAGGATTTGGACATTGATTCAGAGAAGAAGCAAGAAGAAGAAGAAGAAAAACAGAGGAGGGTCCCACGAGCCGCTGCGAAAAACCGGTCTGCAGCAGTGGTGGGACAACCGATCCCGGTTTGGGTTCCAAAGGATTCGAGAAAAGACATGAAAGCTCAAATCAAGTTCTGGGCTCGAACCGTCGCAAGTAATGTTCGACAAGAATGCTGATAAGATAACACTTGCTTTCATTCACAACAAATTGCTTCTAATATATATACAACACTCATTTCATTTTTTTTTCGTTCCTTTTTTGTTCAAAAACATTCATCTATCTATTCACCTACAATAAGGAAATGAACATAATAATGGGTTTTGTAATTTGTGGGCGAAAGCGAATTGAAGTAGTGTATCATATGATGAAGAATGCACTAAAAATGAGATAAATAAACAATTAAGTGAAACTACATAAAATTTGGTATACAGTAGTTTTGTTTGTATAATGGTAATTTTGGACCTTCTGACTGACGAAGAGTGTCTACCGAGAGAGAGACCCTCTAAACGATAGAGAGGCTTTCGAGTGAGGATATTTGAAGAAGACACGTTAATGGGTGAGATAAAAATCTTTCGATGGCTGAGAAAATGTTAGTGTTGCAGAGCCACCAATGTCTCTCCACTTCTGCCTTCTCTCTACCTCACCGTCTCCGTACGACGCGTCTTATCTCTCTCTACCGCCCACCGGAATCTATCTCTGCAGTATCCCCTTTTACCAGGATCCGACCCGATAGAATCCGGATAACCGCTGTAAATGAAATCGCCGATGTGGCGGAGGTGGAGGAAGATGGTCCAATCGAGCTTCCTCCGTCGTCCTCGTCGCCGTTTTCGTCTACAAACTCAATTTTCGCCACTTCCGATGACCCTACTCCACTCCAGTTAGCCACCAGTGTGCTTCTAACTGGTGCCATCACTGTCTTCCTCATCCGCTCGGTTCGACGGCGCGCTAAACGCTCCAAAGAGCTGGTAAATTCTCATTCTCTTCTCGTTACTTAAACCCTAGACATTCTCAAGTTACAAAGAATCACCGGAAAAATCGAATTAGCCAATCGATTTGATCAAGAATCCACTTGAATTTTGGAATTGTGTGTTATTGAATTTGGGAAGGAGAATGAGTGATTTGGTGTGGAATTGTAGAGATTCAGATCAACCGGAGCAAAGAAATCGTTGAAAGAAGAGGCAATGGATAATTTGAAAGCGTTGGGTTCAACTCCAATAGAAGGTGGTAAGTCAACTCCATCGGCAGCTCAGGCGTTTCTTGGTGCCATATCAGCAGGAGTCATTGCTCTCATTCTTTACAAATTCACTGTTACCATTGAATCTGGACTCAACCGCCAGACTATTTCTGATAACTTCTCGGTTCGTTTCTTCACTCTTCTTTTGATTTCATTCAATTCATTGCTTGTGTCTAAGTTGTTGTTTCTGTCTAACTTTGTTTTCGCAAAGTATTACTAGCTTGTGTCCCAAGTTTCATTGTGGCCCATTATTGAGATATAGCTATATTCATTATGCAAAGGACCCAATCTTGTCCATGATTTCTGACTTCATTATGCACCTAGATTAAAGTTTCATTATGCGAAGGACCCTTTCTATTCTTAGAGATTTTCAGTTCTTTCGCTTACCCTATTCATCATTGCCTATGTACAAGAAGAGTTTGAGTAAACCATGGTTTCTGAATTTTTATGTACAAAATACATTCATTCTTGTCGAAACCTTAAGCCTCTCTAAAAGCTTCATCTGTGTCTTCTATCTATTGCAGGTTAGGCAAATCACAGTTACCGTAAGGTACGATTAAAGCTTTACCACCTTCTCTGTATTCATCTCAACTTCAAAAGACATTCTCTCAGTTTTTCTTAAACTAAACTCTTCATTTTTGATTGTAGGACTATCATCAACGGTATATGCTATCTAGCAACATTTGTTTTCGGTCTCAACGCATTAGGACTTCTCCTGTACTCTGGTCAATTAGCCTTCAATGAAGATTCTGATGAAGACATGAAGGCCACAACACAGCCTGGAGACTCAACAGGTGACAGCAGTGAGGTAAATAAAAGCAATGATGATCAAACTTCTGGTGATTAGTCCGGTCTTTGTATTTGTACTATGAAACATGTAATTATAAAATATCATATACCTGTTTGTTCGGAAGCGTTAGTTGTTAGTTTCGATGGGACTTTTTATCGACTTGAGAGTGAGACATTAGACTAACGGACAAAAACGGATACAGATTTTCATGAAAAAACATTGGCACAGTAAAAGAAATGATTTATGATGACTAAACAAAACAAATTTACAAACAAGGACAAATAGTATTTCGAAATTACTATTACACCTAAATAGTTTTCTTTATTCCCACTTACGTCCCCTTCTTCTAGAACCCTACTCCGGCGGCGCTGACTCCGACGCTTGCCGGAGGATGTGGCTCAAGCTTCCTGTTTTTCCAGAAACAAGCTTCCGGTGCAAGCTTCGACGCTGACTTCCTCGGTTCCGATTTGCAACGTGGCAGCACTGGTGGCTCGTACGCTTTATTAGCCCCGGCTACCTTCTGCCCCGTAACCGCCGTTAATATCGGCGGAGCTGCTGGGTATGAACACGATGACCGTGGCGGCTGTAGATGTAGGGGTGGTTTATCGATTGAACGCCGACGAGAAGATGCATTGGAATCAACGGCGGTGACGATTCGCTTCTTCGGTTGATGATGATGATTATCGCCGGTGGCTTCTGGTATCTTCTTCGCCGGAGGTCTTCCTGGTAAACATCTAACGAAATCTGTACTGCATACCCAAGTCTCCTTTGAGACTTCCATTGATAGCTTTGGTTCACACATCATTAGCAGCAAACAATCCGGTAACACCTTATACGGCGTCGGCGTCGTCTTCTCAAGTTGACTTCCTCCTTTCATCACCACTTCTGGACTCGGGTCGGGTTCTCTGTTTCCTTGTTCGGATCTTTCCTCGTTTTGAGTTACAACAGAGGTAGCAACAGCAACCTCTTCGCTTTCTTCTTCTTCCTCCTCCTCCGCCGATTCTTCCTCCTTAGCCTCAGCCATGTGCTCCTCTTCTTCTATAGCGTTTCTGATATCGTCTTCAATGCTTCTCAAAATCGTAGCTTCAATCTCTTCCTCAAACGAATCAACCTCCAAGATTATCGAACCTTCTTCTTCTTCTTCCACAACCGAATTTTCCAGAACTTGGACTCTTTCTTCATCCTCTATAACTGGATTTGAAGCCACAGGAACCTCTGCTTCTGCAACTGCAATTTCTTCACTCTCCACAGTAGTTTCCCCAGAAATCCATTTGTCACACAAGTCGATCCGTTTCTTATCTTCAATCTCGAGCTCAAACCTTCTTCTTCTCTCATCATCTTCTTCCTCTTCTCCTCCTCGGTCGTTTAACGACAACTGTCTTTCTCGAACCCGGTTAGCTAACGCCGCCACCTTAACCGGGTCAGATCTACACCGCATCAACAACAAAGCATTCTTCGGCGGAGAACAGATACTCATCCGTCCAACTTGATCTCCTCTCTCTTTCTTCTCCGTCTTCATCTCTATCTCGCTTAAATCGAGCCCCTCGAACACATGTCTCCGACGAGACCTCCGTCTATCCTCCTCCACTTCGTCTTCTCCACCAACAACAAGCTCAATCTCTCTTCTCTTCCCTCCCGACGTCTCCTCCACCGCCACAAACCACCTGGTAAAAACGGCACCACACGAATTTCCGCCGCCGCCGCCGCAACCGTCGTTGTTACTCTCAACTCGCCTCCCATCTCCATGACTGTTCTCCGTACACGAAGATCTACACGGGAGGAAACAGTTGAGCTCTGAACCAAACGATCTCAAGGACTCACATATCGCCACCGGAAGATGAACCCAACGATTCTCAGTCGCATCAAAACGACATCCACCACCCCCGTCGTTTTGATCAACGGATCTCCTGAAACTAGTCTCACCTCCTTTCCTCCTAGATCTAGCTCTCATCTTCTTCTTGACATGCTTCCTAGTCTTCACTCTAACCTGACCAATACAGGTCACCTTGGGAGACGAAGGCTCTATGTTGTTGTTGTTATTGTTAGTATTCTGGAAACCACCAGATCCAGATCTCTTGCGTGCTCCATTAGCAGCAAACATGGGAGAGTTCAAAACACCAGCAGAAGCGTTCTTCAAGCTACCACTGGTACGGAGACGACGGCTAAGAGAAGTAGTGAGACAAGCGGAACGAGCAGGGCTATGAATAGATTTAGAAGAGAGACGCATGGAAGAAGAAGAAGAGAAACGAGATGTGAAACAAATGAATAGATCGGTCGAAGAAGAAGAAGAAGAAGCATTGTTGTTGCTGCTGCTGTTAATACTTGAAGAACGGTGGGGTCTCTCAGTTTCCGCCATTGTTTTTTTTTTTTTTTTTTTACAGCGAGAAGAAGAAGAGTGTAGTAGTAGTAGTAGCAGCTATCGCCATTGGAGATAGAGAGAGATAGTTAATCTGTTGTTTTGAGAGTGTGTAACGGAATCGAGAGACTTAGGGGTCCCTTTGATTATTTACTAATATACCCTTCGATCTGGTTAGGACTTAGGAGTAAGATAATTAATCGTCTTTGACTAATCTAAATTTAGGTTGTTATGTTTTATAGTATTGAGGTAATGCTTGGTTGTGTGATTGATATGGTGGAGAAAAGGGTGAATTGGTAAAATTCTGGGATGGTGAAAGTGTGTGGCCCATGAGAGTGAAATGAGTTTAAAAAAAAAAAAAAGGGTTCGTACGTCTGTGGATACACACACATGTGCACACTAAAGCCTAAAGGTATTGTTGGCTTTCCCAAAAACACAAACACTCAGACACGCATGTCTCTTGTGTATTTTGCATCTATTGTTTTCGTATTCTCTCTTTTTTTATATATATATATATTAGCTTTTGGATTTTTTTTTTTTTTTTACTTTGGAAAAAGATATAACTTTTTGTGGAATTCAAAAGTTTTTTATTTTTTCTTTCTTTCTCGTAGCTAGATTTTATTGGACATATATGCATGTAGAGATTGGAGGGATCTTGGATGGTAATTTATAACAAGTGGATGCTTTACACAAAATTGTATATATATGATAACATAAAAATTCAAATAAATGAAAACAGTAATCCACAGCCACAATTTGGCTGCAAATTGTGATAGTTGTTGACATATCCTTTCGTTATCAACATATATATATATATATATATGCCGTGACAAAAATAACATATGAATTAGTAAAATCAAGTTTTCAGATCTATTATATACTTTAGAATCTTCCTGTTGTGTTTAGGTTTGAAATTATTATCATTAATGGATGAGTTTTACTAACTTATAATTTTCCAGTTTAGCCAAACCACAAAGAACAAGATGGAGAGAGTGAAACAATTTGTCTTTTTTTCAAGGGGGCCATAGCTTTTTCCTTTTCTTTTTAATAATGATAAAACAGTAGACCAGAAATCGTCACATGGTTTGGGCTAAATACGGTCGAAAACAAATAGCACAGAGATAATATTTGATGATATATTATAGAAAGTAAAAAATCTATTATATATATATATTAAGAAAATAAAAAAGCATCATAGAAGCCAAAGCTTGCACGTGATCGGAGTACCGAGAGATAGGGTAATGATTCGACATGGCCGTTGTTTTTTCTTATTTTACTTATAATTATCAACATTTTCTACAAGCTTAGTTTTGAGTTTTTATCATCGTGAAATTCTCACTTTACTTTTTTGTTCGTTTTCTTGTGCATGAAACCAAGGGACGTCGTGTCGCTTTTTGTAGCACTTAAAGGAGTCGGACCTACTCGCTTCTTTATCATTTATGTTGTTCCGAATGCGAGTATGGCCAGATAATTAGACACATACTCTTAAACAATACAATTAAGAAGCCATGAAATTAAATTATCAGATACATAGTAACATAGATAGATATATCAACTCATATTTGTAAGAGAAAATTAGAAAAAAAAAATGTTTTGTTTTTCTAGTTGTCTATATTCATATGGAGTCTTTTATATTAAAAATAAAAATAAAAATATATTATACAACCCATTAAAATAAAAATAAAAATTATTAAAATCTATTTCTCTCTTCTTCCTCGCCGATGTTTTTTTAAATATTAAAAAACAAAAATATATTAAGAAAAGTTATCTACAATACAATTTTGGACAAAACATTTATATAAAACCTACTACACCTATTTTTAAATAAATACAGTATATATTACAAAATACATATATCTTTAAATATGTATTTTATATGTTACAAAATAAAATTATAACTTATAATGGGTTAAATAGTGTTTAATGGTCGGTTAACTACTTTAAACCCACTTTTTTACATTAATTTTAAAATATGATCTACATATATTTGATTTATTTTTATTTTTTTACTACATAATATATATTTTGAAGAATATTTCATATACATAATATTTTGTTTAAATATATATGTTTTTATAATATATAATGTATTTATTTAAAAGGAGTGTAGTAGATTAAAAAATGTTAAACAATATTTACGATTTACATAAAATATATTTACTTTCCTTATTTGTAGATTCGGTTACTAGTTTTAAAGAAATCTAATTTTGTAGAACATTGAGTAAATCGTAGAATACGTATTCTAAATTTCGTAGAACATAGAGAATTCGCAGAATATGATTCTAAATTTTGTAGAACATGTACATATTCTAAAATTTTAGAACAAATATCTGTTCTAAAATTTTCAGAACATGTACAATGCATAGAATACGTATTCTAAATGTTTTAGAACAGACCAAAAATTTGAAAACGAATTCTACACTTTTTGTAATATCTAAAAACCTATTAATAGGCGACTAAATCAAAAAAATGTATTCACTAAATCTTCTTTAAATTTGTCCATCAATATATTTTTGTAGTTTTTCCTCTTAAAATTGTTAAAATTTGGATATAGAAATAAATTTATCCAAAATGACAATTTAAAAATTAAAGTGTATATAGACAAAACTTTTTTTAGAACTACTTTATTTCCAATTGTCCCTATTTGTAACTTGTAAGCATCAAAGATCTAAAGCTTTCTTGATACTAAATGGTACGCGTTTCACTTTATCATTGAAATATACCCATAAATTATCATTCAAATTTTATCCATTTTTTTTATTTTTGTTATTCAGCAGTGAGCTGATCTATTTACATAGAAATCACAAAAGAAGGCAATGGCGTGAAACAAATCATAATAAAACGCGCGTGAGCTTCGCATTGAACGTCGAAGTAACGGTCACAATAATAAGGAAGAAGATGGGTGTGTAATGTGGCGCAGTCGTACAGAGAGATGAAAAGAGTTTGACCAGACCATTCAAAGGACCACTTACATTACATTAACATGCTTTTAATTACATACGCTTGGTTGTCAAAAAAAATAAAATTACGTACGCTTCTACTTTTATTTATTTTTTCAACTAGACTAAGTACTTTTGTTGGTGCTAGAAAAACCCATATATAGCAAATCCTAAATGCATACTTCCTTCGGCTATATTTTAATTTTGTTTGTTATAAAGACAACTTTGGGAAGAAAAAAATAGTTTTTTATGATATGTAGATATTATGCTATGCAAAACAAATCCTTCAAAGATTTAGATTCATAAATTTGTTACTATGACTGGTATAAGATGTAACAATCCCTTTTTCATAAGCAACAGCATTGTTGGATACCAAAATAAATTATATATAATAAATGCCAAATTGATTACAGAGATGGAAGATGTCTACGTGATTTTACTGACAATTAATATGATGATATATAAACATGTGCTCATTGGTCCCCCATTAATAATAAGTATGTAGATATAGTATGATCTTGCTGCTAGATATTTAGAAGAGATTAAAGAACCGAAGAAAGTATCGTTTTCGAAGACTTGGCAATAACATTTTCCAGAAATAAAAGTTTCGAAGACTTGGAATGAAAGAGAAGGTTCTTGTCCCACTGACGTCGCCAGAGTTGCTAATAGTACTAGGTCAGGTGAGAAGGCTGTGAAGGACACGCGCAGAGTGACGCGTAAAAAAAAAAAGACTAAGTTGTTTGCTGATCTGGCAGAGGAGAGATGAGTTTGACTAGACCATTAAAGGACGAGAGACAGACAAAACATAAATTTATTAAGTTAAACTGCATGTTATGCTTTTAATGACACTTCGAGACCTTTTTTTTAAATAATAAATTATTACTTGTTCGGATCTTTAAGACATAATTTAATCAAGTAATAAATGGAGAATGCTATTTATATGAGGTTGGATTTTGATTTTGTGGGAATTGTTCGATCATGTGATCAACTTTAGCTTAGCGTCACACATTTCGCAATTATGTATGTCTTATTTTATTTGAGGTCACATATACGTTATCTCATGGTGTACAGTTCTCAACTTAGATCTGGGGTTTAACTCTATACTAATTTTTGCAAGTAACAGTTTCAATTTTTTTTTCATAACCACTCTTGAATAATCTAGAAGAGCATCAAAATGTGATTGTTTTGTTTATTGTTGTATGTTGTATGATTCCAAACAATAGATTCCAACAACAAGAAGAAAAATCATTCTAAACCATTTTCATTACTTGGTTTACTGCAAGTTGCGACACAGTCGAAGTCCATATAAAAACGAACCCTTTGGAAAGTCTATACAGAAACTTCAAGTTCTTGATCTGAATCTAAGCCTGATAGATCTCATTTACAGAAAACTCCAGAAGCGAAAACATTTGTGGTGTAAATTCTAGAAAGAACAACTGCTAGAGAACTATGCAGGTGTTATTATTGCTACTATGTATATATATAGTTCAGAACTCTAGAACCACCTTACCCGGAATCTGCTTCTTCTCCTTGGCTCTATGAGCTGCTACAACTTCGGTTATTGGAAATGTTTTTTCCACAGGTATCTTTAGCTTTCCGGCTCCAACTAACCGCTGAATCTCAGCTAGACCTTCAGGATCAGCCCTCATATACGTCCACCAATAGTCTGTTTTTATTTAAGTTCATCACAGTCAGATTTTATCACAATTAACCTTTTCTTTCCCACTCAATGAGACAGATCTTATCATCAGAATAGTTCCATCAAAATTGAAGAATGTAATGCAGGATATATCATATACCTATCCCATGAGAATACTGATATTGTATCTTCTTCTTCATCAAGAGTGAAGTTGCAAGCGGAAGCCCAACCACAAATCCGTATTTATCAGTCAACGATGCAGCGTCACCCTTCAAAGATAAATGCAAGAGAGTAAAAAACCACTTATGTTAAAGAAAATCTAAAACCTAAGCAACCAAGGTAGGTGCAGCTTGTAAAACAGAAACTGAAGAATAATGTATACCTGGAGAGTCATATAGTTTCCACCCTTCCTCAAGAAGTTGATGCCTATTCTCTCTGTTTCAGGCCCACCAATAGTATCTAACACAGCATCGAATTTTCCTTTTACCGCCAACTCAATGTCCTGTACATGAAACAGGTCCAGGTTCAGGAGTCAGAATATGATCATCATGGCTCTACTTTAGACGAGCAGATAACTAAACAACTCATGTAACTACCTCGGTTGTGTAGTCAACAGCTTGCTCAGCACCAGCCGCAAGTATTCTGTCTTTAGTCTGACCCACACAAGAGGCTGTAACATGACACCCAGTGGCTACCGCAAGCTGGATTGCAGAAAAACCTACTGCTCCTCCTCCTCCAAAAACTAATAGTCTTTGCCTGCAAAGAGACACATTGTAAGAAACGATGCTGAGTCCACAATAGTACAAAAAATAACATGAAAGAATATGTGTGAATGTTGAAAAGTGAATTAGTATCAGCTTATTGCCACCATACAGACAATAACATACCCTTCAGTTATCCGAGCATTACTCTTCAAACCACGCCAAGCAGTCAACGCTGCAAAAGGAATGGCACTAGCCTCCTTCAAGACAAACAAAAGAATAGCTGAAAACACTCAACCGGAATGAAACAAATAGCTAATAAAGACATTCAATCAATCGAAAAACAAAAACTATAGATAGAGAGATTCGAGGGTATCTAGATCTTCCTTCTTACCACATGAGAAACTGAAGATGGCTTTTCCGTGAGTTCTTCCTCCGAAAGAATTCCATAGTCAGTATAAGTACCTCTCAACGCTGTAGGATGCAATGCACCAAAAACTTCTTGTCCTACTTTCAATGACTTTACTGAATTTCCAATTGCTGCAACTTCACCACTGACATCGCGTCCAACTATAATAGGTAGATGCGGTTGGAATACAGAACGCCCGTATCCAGCTCGTATCTGATATCAATAACATTTCTCACCATAAAACTTGATGCCGTATCAGCTGAATGATCATAAAAACCAATCTCACTACTCTTATTGTCAGTATTGGAGACAAGATTTTGCTTCGGAAAAATTTCCTAATATTGTCATCAATGGGAGACATCTACACCACCTCAAGCTTCTCCTATTAATTTTCCAGGTAAGATTAATTTTCATACGATAATAAACTCCTAGAACATATGCAAGAGATCCAAGCTAATCGATCACACCAATCCTAATTCCTAATGAAAGCAATCTTCGATTATAACTTAATGTCACTAATCAAATGAAATCAAAACGGATCAAGCAGATTAACACTCACTCTGCAATCAAGAGGATTGACGGAGACAGCTTTCGCCCGGACAAGAACCTCATTCGGATTAAGATTCGGCACTGGAACATTCTCCCGGAGCTCCAAAACCTCCGGACCGCCAAAGCGAGGCAACATCACAGCACGACAGCCAGTAAAGACGCTCCGGAGAGAACTTAACCTCGCCGGCCGGAAAACTAATCCTGCACTGGAATTACCGCGCAATGATCTCATCACTCGCATTTCTCCGTCGTCTATGAAACCAATTTACTCGTCTTCTTCTTCTTCTTCTTCTTCGTTGATGCGAGGATCTGCTGGCTTGCTTCTATTTTTTAGGTTTTCTTGTTTACACAGAAACGGAAATTGAAGACGTGGCAGCATTTGCGTCCGCAGAGCGGGTTTGTTTACTTGACTGTACATGCAACCTGTAGATTTTAATTATTTAACCGGTTTATTCCTCACCGAACCGATTTGATCAGAAAAACAATTTGCTTAATTTTAGAACCTCCAAAAATGTAGTTTGTTTTTTCGTTTATCAATGATACATTATCTAATCTGGTATAACATTGCGGTTGTAGATAGTACACTGGAGCCCCTGAAAATGCCGAGAACAATCAATAGAAAGGAAAAGAACCAAAACTATTCTTGGTTTCTGTTTTGTCTCAGGTTTGCTCTCGCTGATTGATTCAAACATTTGGATTGTGATTGGTGGAAGCGTTCCCTTCTTTTACTTTCTTCTTAGGCTTACGCTTCTTTTGTTTCAGCCACATCCGTGTCTGGTCTTTCACATTTTTCTCCCACTCTTTTCTGTTCTTCTGGTAAAGCATCATCACTGCTCGTGCATCCTCAATCTGCCATTAAAGAAGCGTTAAAGATTTGCAGATCGAAACATAAAGATGTTTGTTTATATTCAGATATACACACTTACAGGGCAGTGCTCTCCATTTTGAATGTCAGTCCCTAGAATTTCAGCTGCTAGATGTTTCAGAGACTTTCTGGTCTTGTCCCTGTTTGGAAGATTCATTAGGATTCGATCCAAAGGTTTGAACTTTGGGAAAGCGGAAGTGTGACAAGTATCAGTTAGAGAAAAATGAGGGGTTGGAGTGTGAGTACTTGAGAAAGGGCTGATACTCTCCTGTGTCCCTTATGTCCTTTTTCGGGTGAGTTAGCAGCAAAGCCTGTTACAAAGTTTATTTCTGTTGAAACCTCTGTATGTATTGTAACCAATTTCTAGATATTTGAAACCTACAGACCTTGAGATCGTTGTACAAGGCATGTCCCACGAGAATCTTTCCCTTTATCAACTCCGCTACTTTGGTCTGAGCAACACGGAAATCTTTGGCTGAGGTGTAAAAAAATGCTAAATTAAGATCAAAGTTCCAAACTATTTAATAGATGATCTATTTATTTGCACCCTAAAAGCCTTAGTTGACAGATTCAAGAAAAAGGTACGATATGTTGAAAGTAAAACCAACCCTTTCTCAAATCTCGAGGTCGAATCCCACTAATATGTGTACGAAAATCAACAACACGTTCCACTGGACGGACAAACTCATCGTATAGAACATTCCCCCATTTATTTACCTGTCAATAACATGGTGAAATAATTAGTGACCTTTGCATAGACGAAGAGACAGATACACCTCAAGAATATAGATTAAGAGAAAGCCATTATGAAATGACATAAACTCTTTATTCAAGGCAGGAACTGAAACGAACTAAAATTTTTGCATCATGATACTAAAAAATAAAACAGAAAAGTTGGAAAAGCAATGTGTACCAAGGTAACTCGTCCCAGGGCACTTTTGGTTCCTTGACTGACACCAACCATTTCACAGTCCATAGCCACTTCATCTGTCAAACTATCCACAGGTTGGTGAGATATGATATACAGATTGCTCAAAGAAAGAAACGTTTATCAGCAAGATCCTTCCTTTTTTTTTTTGCTTAGAGCAATTTCTCAACACTCTTTTACTATCTAAGCAACTCAAGTCAATCCCACAACGATCAACATTCACAAACAAAATGAAAAGAAGAGCAAGATTATAGCTTATAACAAAAAGTCCTGTACAAGATAATCTGAGAACCTAAAGAAACCTACATTGTGTAACTCTCAGCTAATTAGTCATCCTGTAGCAATTAAAAGCATTTACTGACAGGAAGTCCCAAAGCCAATTAACAGCAAACATGACCGACCTGAAATCGTCGTTAACAGGAGTTAAGGGATTAATCTTAGGAACATCAACCTCTGAATCGGGTATCTCCTTCCGCTTCCCTGCAAGTTTGCTGCGTAAGTTAGAACAACTGAGAAACCAAACTATGGTCTTTAAACCCTAAACTTCAAGTTCGAATTTTTAGGATGAATGCTACCTAATATGGAGCTGGGATTTTCTGGGTTGCCATTACTAAACGATTTTCGAGTGTTGCCCTTGTTTCCATGAGCATCGGATTTCAGCTTCTGCAAGGACGATGACAAAAACCAAAAAAAATAAAAAAAAATCAATGGCTGAACAAAGAAAAATCTGGAAAAAGAGGAGAAGAAAGGTAAGAGAAATAAATAATGACTAACTTGTTGGAGGAGTGACCAATTAGGGTTTAACTGAACAGGTTTAGGATTTATCTTCTTCTGCTTACGCTTCAGAACAGAACTCATCTTTTCAGTTCAGCGGTCGTTTGGTTTGGAAATTTTGTTGAGAAGCACGAACAAAGAAGCGACTCAAGAAGAGTCAAGAGTAAGGTTTAAGACCTTACAAAACGCTGCCGTTTTCTCCTAAAACAATAATACGATTCTCACCACGTTAGAATAATAGAATTTTTGCTTTGACTAGATTTTGGTATGATAAGATATAAATTATTGTTTTTTTCAAAAAGCTAAAATAAGATATGGTTGTATTTGTATTATTGTATAATGTCCTTTCTTAACATAAACAGAGACTGAAATGATAAATTAGGCGTAATTAGGTGACACGGTGGTTCAACCAAAATAAAAAATAAAAATAAAAAAATGCACATGGGAAGCAGAAGCACCTAGCTCCTATAAATATTCGCATCATATGTAACTTGCCTACTGGGATTCAGTTGTTGTGTTCCGTCACATAAAGAATTCATGACACATGGAAGATACTCCAAACTTGTTCGAAAACGTATCCCTTTCTGATGGATTGATGTGAAAGATCACATTTTAACATTGATGTGAAAAACTTAATATGTTAGTGTTCTCTTAAACTGTCGAGATACCACGTGTTCAGTTCTTTTTTTTTTTTTTTTTGTATTGTTCTTACATAACTCATTGTTTTGTTCTGTTGTTCCACATTAATCATATTACTGATTTATTGCATTAGTTCTAGTTTTGCCTAATTTTTCTGTTTGTCAACGTGTTGCCAAAACACTTTTAATATCGTCCTATGTTAATGAAAATTAAACTCCGAAGAATCTTTTTTTTTATAGTTGGTTAGAGTAGAAGCATATCTTCATTAATGGATATGCCAGTGACATGCTTGTTTTCTTGTTAAATTCAATGGCATGCTTTGGTACAAGACAAAAGAGATCCGGTTATTAAAAGTGGTAATTAGATGGGAAATCAATGAGATTATGTTATTCAATAAAAGCAATAATTTCGATCCTTTACGACGACGCCGTTCAAGTAATTAGGGATATTGATTACTTTTTTAATTAGAATAAAAAAATATTTGCTGTCAGGAAAATCAAGAAACCAATAAAAAAAATAATTAATAAAAAAAAGGAAAGATAAAAAAAAGGAAAGATAAAAATAATTAATAATAGAATAAATTAGTTAAACAAAACTGGATGAAAAGGATAATAAAATAAAATAAAAAAACCTTCCGTCACCGTGAGGAAAATAAATTAGAAACTAAGAAAACCGACGTCTTCGTTTCATCTTCATCTTCATCTCTCTCGTCCTTGTTGGATCTCTCTCTCTCCCTGATTATTTCTTGATTATTCAGGTACTTATCTCGAGCTTTTGGTACTGAGTTTTAATTGTCGTTTTGGTTAGATTTTGGTGGGTTTGTTTTGCTGATTATCTTTTGGAATTGTTATTATACGAGCTGCTGAAGAATTAATTGCATTGTTTATTGGTTTGCCGGAATTTGTGTTTAATATCTTTTGATCGTCTAGGTTGTTAATATTGTAACCTCTGTTTGTGCCACAGGGGAGCTTCCGATTATACGAAATTCAAGTATTTGGGTTGCTTTTGCTGAAAATTTCGAAGCTTTGTTTCTTCAATCTTGATGCAAGCAAGGTCAGGAGCTAAATTAAAATCTCACCATATTCTCTACTTCCTTTCTATAATTTATTGTTATTATGTTTTGTGAATTGGGTTTCATCTGATTTTTGGTAAGGCATGTCTTTCAAGGTGGCTTGTTTCCTCCTTAAATCATAAATAAGTCTTCTTTTTGTCACAAGTATGTTGAGTTTTGCCGGAACCACTGTTTGGATGATTTACTTTGTTTATGTTTGGGGTTTGAAGAAGGCAGGTCTTCTTGCTTTCTGAATTGGGTTTGATCTCCGCATCTAAAGTTTCATATTCTGCTATGTATCCGTGAAGCTTGAATGTTCAATGTGCTGTCTGAGGATGCTGTTTTGTGGCTCCATTTCTTACGATTAAGACGGGAAACAAATTGGGAATGTTTTGAGGCTTAGTGTGTCGCATTCACAGGACAAACTGGGGGAGAGTTTTTTTACTTTTGATTCCATTACTAGATATTAAAAGTTTGAGATTATCGGTGTGCTTGTTGAAAAGCAATAGCTAGAATCAGCTTGCCGGTGTAATGACATCGAGCGTTTGGTGTCTTTGTAGGTGAGTTTTACTTGTTCTCTCGCTGTAATGTTGCTGATCTTTGTTAATTCAACTACCAGGGATTTTCTGCGACAAGCAATATGAGACAAAGAAATATGATGACTGGTTTAGACATGGAGCAGAATTCTCAAAGCTTTGTCGGTCATCCTGAACCTTGCATTGGAACTAACTTTCTGTATCCAGATATCCCACCCATGAACACTGTTCCTCATTTAGTAGCGCATTCTCTGCAAGAACCTTATGACAACAACTCAATGTTCTACGGGCCTCCACAGTACCATCACCAACGTGCTTCAAATCGTGGTTCTGGCATGTCCACCGCACCAAATTTCTATCTCCCTTATGTGAATTATGAAGCTCCACCGAGTTATCTGTTGTCTCATGGAAGTTATGGTGCAGTTGTTGGAGTTACTTCCACTGAACAAGAGAGAAATGCCCATTTTATGGATCACGGATACAAAAGAAAGAGTTCTGAAGTAATACCTGGAAATTTTCAGTATCCAGTGGCAGCTCCTTATTCCTTCCCTCAATTGAATACACCGGAGGCAGCACCTATCTCATTTCCACAGTTTGGTAGTTATCCACAACCACTAGATCAGAGAAGTGTAAGGAACAGAGCAGGAGCAGCTACAATGGATCCCCTTCTCTCTCATGGTCATAACAACTTCATTCAAGGAAACTATGCAGCTCATCCTTTTCCACATCCTGGCTCAATCTGGCATGACCAACACTGTAATGGCAACAGAACTGATGGATCGTCTTCGCATTGGTCCCAAGCACCATCTGTACCTTATATGCCTGGTACTATCCTTATTCTCAGCATTGAGATTTGTCATTTTGCAAGTTCTTGAAAAAATTATTCTTCTTCTTGAATTATCTCTTAGGTAACGTTGTTACTGGATCCATAGACTCTGGTAATGTCTGCTTTCCAAGATACCATGAAACATCTAGTAGCAGGAATCCCACACCATCTGTATACCGAAGGAACCAATATATTAGCCATCACCCGGTACCTCCTCCTGCCATTGTATACCCTCACATGCCTTCAGCCTCATACACTGAGACTATGCATGCTACTTCATACAGTCATATGGGACCCGTTCAATCAACCGAATTCAGGATAAACCAACAACATCCCCGAGAAAATTTTGTACCTGCAGCAGTTCGAAGACACCGTGAATTGCCTCACCTAAGAGAAACTCCCACGGATGTACAATCCTCTTGAGCACATTTTTCATCTTCTATAATATTTTTGTTCAAAAGAGTGTTCACTTTCCAATGATGGTTTTTTTCTCTGTTAATATGTGTAGGAAGTTGCACTCTGGGAGGTAGGAGACTTCTACGATGCTGTTAATTATGTCGATCATCACCAAGCCATGCGCTTAGATATAGAGGACATGTCATATGAGGTTAGTACTTAGACCACATAAATCAAATGGCCCACCATATAGGTATTTAACGAGTTCACGTTGGTTTGTCTTATCTGATGACATTCAAAACCTGGATGGCGCAGGAGCTTCTTGCTTTGAGCGACCAGATTGGAACTGTGAAGACTGGCTTGTCGGAAGAAGATGTTAAAGATCTTCTGGAAAAAAGAACCTCATTAGCGACCAGAATCAACCTGGAAGAAGGTCCATCTACGGATCTAGAAAGCGATTCTTGCACAATATGCCAGGTAAGGACAGGAAAATCTTGAGACTGCATCCTCCAAGCTTATGCAAACATTCACACACATTAATTTTAGTAATAAAAATCTCGTTTTTTTAAAAATTGACAGGAAAACTACAAGAACCAAGAAAAAATTGCAACGCTAGATTGCATGCACGAGTACCACACAGAATGCTTGGAGAAATGGTTGGTTATCAAGAACGTGTGCCCAATCTGTAAATCAGAGGCACTGGTCATGGAGAAGAAGAAGCTACGGTTAAGTAGTATAGGAGAAGAGGTTACAGCAGATTCAAACTAAGAGAGGTTACTACAGATGGTTATTTAGACGTGCTTTTATCTATTGGTTTTATAAGAGAGAGAAACAGAGTCAGGGTAAGTTTCAGCCCCAAATTCTGTAAATTTGTACTTTTGTGCACATAAATTGTGTGAGAGTCTAAAGCTGAGATTGGCTTAGTGACTATAAAAACTGTACAGGCTTCTTTGGTTCATTGTACATTTTGGTTGCTCCTCGAAGTTTCGTTTACAGTCTTTTCATCTAAAGCACCTTTTTGTGTTCATAGATTCTAGAATATGACTGTAAAAATGAACAAAACATTATAAGGATCTGAGAATCTTACACCAAAAGAAGGTAAAGAAGCAACCAAAGGAAAAAACAAGGGAGAATTATCTGCATATCTTCCATAGTTTCCTAAGAAACAAATGTTTCCGGACAAAATGGCTGGATCGAGATCAACTAGAGCAGCATCCGACCTTCTTGACTTCAGATACATCGTCCTTAGACCCGACATTAATACTTTGTCCTTTAGGAAGAGTAGCCGGATCATTTCCTATATCCAACGCTTTCTTGCTAGCCACACGGTATATTTGAGAAAGCACTTCAGTGAAAGCATTCTCGACATTCAATGCTTCGAGTGCAGATGTCTCCATAAAGAATGTGTTCTCTCTCTCTGCAAAGGCTTTAGCATCTTCGGTTGAAACAGCTCTTAGGTGACGTAGATCCGCCTTGTTCCCAACAAGCATGATCACAATGTTGGCGTCTGTGTGGTCTCTAAGCTCCTTCAACCATCTCTCAACGTTCTCAAATGTCACATGCCGTGTAACATCATAGACAAGCAAAGCCCCAACAGCTCCTCGATAGTACGCGCTTGTGATTGCTCGGTATCTAGTAACAACACAAAATCAATAGTTTCGTTCTTCAGATTCTGCACCCAATTATACAAATTTACACATGATCAAACATGTACATGAAACTTTCCCTATCAAATCTTTTCCTAAGATTCATGAACGTTCAAAATTAAGTGTTCTAGACCCCAAATGTCGATTAGGCTAACATCATCAATCAAAAACTCGAGGAATCATTCATTTTTAGGGAAATTGGTATGAAAAATGTAATGAACCTCTCCTGACCGGCGGTGTCCCAAATTTGAGCCTTGACGATTTTTTCATCGACATGAATGCTTCGGGTGGCGAATTCGACACCGATGGTGGATTTAGACTCGAGACTGAACTCGTTGCGCGTGAATCGAGAAAGCAGGTTGGATTTGCCGACGCCGGAATCACCAATTAACACCACCTTATAGAGGAAATCGTAATCATCGTCAGCTCTATACGCCGCCATCGTGGGAGGGTATCTTCGATCAGAGAAGCAGCTCTTTGTTTGAGAATCGGCGATTTTCAGGTAACCGGTAAGAAAACGTGTACTGACGAACGGAGAAGAAGAAGCGCACTAGAAGAGGGAGAGAATTCAATTTTGAGCCACGCAAATGGATGAAAATCTGCGCAGATCTGCTGACGGGTCGGATCCGAATCCGATTTTTCATCGGACGGGTCGGATCCGAATCCGATTTTTCATCGGATCGGATATTTTACTTTGGAAAACTTTTACTACAGATAAATATCCGCGGAACTTTATTTAAATTATTTATTTTATATTTATTAATTTAATATATTTTTGTTTTAGAGAAGAAAAATATGAAAACAACTACAACACAAATTATTATTTTTGTAATAAAAACATCTCCGAGATTAATTTTTTAGTAGTGTCATATATGAAATCATTTATTCAATGTTTATACCTCTTTTTATTATATTTTTCTCTTATCAATTTCTGTGCAAATTAATTCGTTTTGAACTCAACCTCTTTTTTTCTTATTCACTTCAACTTAAGTTATTTTGAAATATTTTTCTCTAGTTTATTCAAATTATCCATGAGAATTTATTTCCTAAATATTGAAATCATATAAAAAAACACTCTCTTTTACAATCACTTTATCAAAATTTTACCAAAATAATATTTTTTTTAGGAGCACGAAACTATGAATTCTTGATCTTTCTTACAACGATTTCACCAGTTAAATATTTTTCCTTATTTTTGTTATTCTTTGTTGTATCTCAATTTCTCAGACAACAATATCTCCAGATTTATCTTGACTTTCTCATAAATTGTACCAACATCATAAGGTAAAATTTTTTTTTTAATGACTTTGATGGACATATTCCAAAATCTTTTTGCGGAATAGAATTTTAACAAACTTTGGATCTCACATATTGACTCACCTATTAGATTCGACTTTCTTACAAAAATCTAACTGGTGTGATCTTTGCTTCGTTGTCTTCTTTATCTCTGCTACAAATTTTTGGTCTTTCTAAACAACAATATTTTCGATCCGCTCCAAAAGATGTCCTCTTGAGTTTTGGATCCTTTCAAATTTTGCTTCTAAACCAAAAATCTCACACTTGGAAAATTTCAAACTTTAATATTTGCTTTAAATTTGAATTAATAGTTTAGATTCTATAGAGGAGAAAAATATATGTTCTATGTTGTAGATATTTTTTAATAAGTATTTTCAAATATTTTTATCGATTGGATATTAAATTTGTATAAATGACATTAAAAATTAGAAAATAAATAAAATAGACGAGAGATGCAATTATTTTCTAATAATATTTTCTTAAAAACTCATATCACACTTGTTTTTATTTTTTTATAATTCAAAATTATTTATTCTGACCAACAATCTCACATGCTGGGAGTTTCTAACTTTAATATTTGTTTGTAAGAGTTTGAGACGCTATTTCAGCTCAAATTAATATTTCAGAGTGATTTCGACATATTTATGTCTTGAAACATATTTTCTAGATGAGATAAAAATCCGCTTTATAGTTGCAAATAATTTCCAATGTTTTTTCTTAATAATTATTTTTAATTATTTTTATTGATTCAATGTTAAATTTGTATATATGATCTAAGTTTTTTTTATTTATATATGACTTAGTTAGGATTTTAATAAAAATAATCAGCTAATTGAATTCAATACATTCAATTATTGTTTTTGAAACATCAAATAAACTTTAAATCTAGCTAAAAAGAATTAATTAATTATATATGATGTGGCAAATAGAATATGATGTGTATTATTTGAAATGTTTTGATTAGCTACATGTTTTCAACGAGTTGTCAGCTTCACAAAGTTTTAAAAAGCTGATGTGTCATGCAATGGAAAGACCTAAGGACTTTTAGTGTATTGATTCGTAAATATAATCTAGGTCATTGATCAATTTATTCAAACACATAATTTACTAAATCACTTTTAATTTGTCACTCTAAATAGTGTCATGTTTTTTTACGCACTGATAAATAAACTATTCGAAAACTATAATTAATAATCAATAAATTAATACTTCTGGTTTATGTATCCTTGCCATAAAGCATTATTATTCAAAAAATTGTTCAAAGAAAACATTGTTTTGTTCATAACGTATGAAATTTCATAAACAATATATTTAGGATCGAAGAAAATTATATAAACGTGGTTTCATGATTTCAACGGAAATACGGGATTATATAGGTTTGATGGAAAAACTTGTTTATGTTGTTTTGATATGAAATACGGCTTTGGCTAAAATAACATGATTTGCAGTTTTGGAGTAAAACATAATTTTGTGGTTCAAGCATCTAACCAAAATTCTACAAATTTGACATGAAACATAAGTTTTGTCATTTAAGAGTATTTTGGTCTTTCTTTCTAAGTATATATTATTGTCATATCTACATTATTTATTATTTGAAAAAAAAAATATTATAACTTTTTATCCTATTACAAATAATCAGTTACACCTTAGTAAATCAATTAAATATGATAACCATGGGTCAATCAATAGATTAAGGACTTCCACTTATAATTTAAGAGTATTTTAGCCTTTTATTACAATTATTAAGATATTAAGTAAATATTTAGAGCTGAGAGTTCTTAGAGCACGACATCAAAGGAGTACACATCCTATTTTCAGTGGGCTAGCTTCTACGAAGGCGGGCCTGAGAACTTTGTAGTTGTCAAATATGTTGGAGGAAGGCGAGTGAGACCAAAGTCGGAGATGTAAGGTGTGAAGGAAAAATCGAGAATGATGTTAGAAAGTGTTGACGTCGCCGTGAACCAAATTCTCCTCTGGTCTATAGGCGTATATATATGCTAAAAAGACCTATTTCAACTTATACAAATTGTTCACATATTTTTTTATTTAGTTGATTTGAATCATTTACATGTTTTTTTTAGTATGATGATGATGTATGTTTAGGTGAATTAACTAGAGAAAGATCTTGAAAAAAACATAAATGAAGATATATCTAGATGGACCCATAAGTTATAGACTAAGCATTTTACCATAGTTACGCAAAAAATAATTGTTTTTTACTCATTAAAAGGATTCAAGATTCGGATGAAAGTGTTAAAAATCAACTTTTCGTACAATTTTAGTATAATGATCCATAGCATTGTCTCTTCAATCTCAAATCTCACATAATGATCAACTTAAAATAGCTCATCGTCAGTTGGTTCAACCAATTAGGGTTTGAACTAAAAAACCAAAAGGCATAAAACCAGATCACATTTTCTCAAATCTCTTTCAATCCTAAGAAGGTTCTCCAGTAGACATGCGTGTAGTCAATCTTGCCAATGTTATATGCAATTGACGATGACTTATACACGAGGAGAATGTTGTAATTATTTATTTCCAAGAACTGAAGCTTCCAAGCAAATTCGTTGTCTCTACTAATGAGCATTGAATTTGTCGGTGCTAGACTGGTACGGGTCCAGCGATCGGGGTCCAGCGATCGATTCCCGTAAGGATTTCCCTATCACTTACATGTTTTTTTACAAGTTTTTTTGTTTGGATGAACTTAATCATCAACATGATTTATTTGTATGATGATGTATTTTTAGGTGGATTAGGTATAGGAAGATCTTTAAACAAAACATATAAAAAGGAATGTCTATATGAACTGATAAGCTATATACTAAGCATTTTACTGCTATAATCAAGAAGAAATAATAGTTTTTACTCATTGATAGAATTAAGAATTCGGATAAAATAGTTAAAATCAATTTTTCTGGGTTTATAGATTCTAGGTTTTGGTAATGTTCACTATTTTAGAGATCTTTTTTGTTATTAGCAAAAAAACTTAGATCTCACCGAATTGTTTATTTTCACGGTTTATTTGAATTGAAAGTTATTTTATTTTTTAATTGTATTATTAGAAATCTCAAGTGGTAACAAAGAAAGGGTCTTCAAATCATCTGGATATATTTATAATAAATCTCAAGGTTTTGTCATACTATAGCTAGTCAGCAAGATATATAAAATTATGTGATGTAAAAGAAACAAATAAAAAATACAAATAAAATTATGTAATAGATGTTTCAAACAGGTCCCGTAGCTCAGTTGGTTAGAGCGTTGGTCTTATGAGCCGAAGGTCGCGGGTTCGAGCCCCGCCGGGACCAATGATGGTAAAAAAATTGATTGTTTCGATCCCAAGCAAACATTCCTCTTTTGAGAATCTCATCCTTTATTTTGATCAGTCTCCTCAATCTGGGCCTAAACTAATTAAAGATATCAGAAACAGCCCCACCTTGAATTTGAAGAAAAGATCAAACAACATCTTCTCCATTGGTTGAAACGTCAGTCACCAAGATGGGTTTATTCACCACAGAGAGAGCGAAGCTTCAACTCTCTCTCTCATTTACTTAAAAACCACTCAAACATTAAATCTTCTTGTGCCTTAAAACAAAGAACACATTATAATCTCATATCTTTTACAATATAATCTGATTCAGCCAGGTTATGTGATAATCTTCTTTAACAAAACATTCTGCTGTTCTAATTCTCTTACCTTTATACTGAATATCTTCTTCTGTCATGGGATCTGGATGGCTGCTCCGCTCTATCATCTGTCTAAAGAAGAACAAATCAAATCGAGGCAACGTTAGTAAAAACTCTTTTTCAATCTCTTTTCTTTCTTGTCGTAATGACTTCAAAGATGTTATTTTTAGGTACATTCTGAAACATCAAACCGTGTTAAACCGGTTGAATCAAGCTCTGCTTCCACGACGCTTACGGCAGAAGTCGCTGTTATTCGCATTCAAAAGGCTTTTCGAGCATTCAAGGTTCGTCATTTTCCACTATCTCTGGAAACTGATTTTACCGCTTCACTTTTTTTATGTTGCTGCGAATCTGATCTGCAGGCAAGAAAAAGACTATGCAGCTTGATGAGCGCGAGGAGATTTAACTCGCTGATCCAAGGCCATACACTGAGGAACCAAACTTCGACTGCACTCAATGTGATGCACTCTTGGTGCGATATACAGAGTCAGATCAGAGCACGACGTTTATATATGGTGACACAAGGTAGACTCCAGCACAAAAGATTGGAGAATCGGTTGAAGCTGGAGATCAAGCTTCACGAGCTAGAAGTTGAATGGTGTGGAGGTTCTGAAACAATGGAGGAGATTCTAGCAAAGATACAACAGAGAGAAGAAGCTACGGTGAAGCGTGAACGAGCAATGGCTTATGCTTTCTCTCATCAGGTCAATGAAACTTAACATTGGTCGGTCGGTTTGTATTATAGATAACTTGTGGCTCAAGTAACATTCTGGTTTTTGTATTTTGCAGTGGAGGGCTAATGCTACACAGTATCTAGGTCAAGCTTCGTTTAACCTTGGCAAAGAAAGCTGGGGATGGAGTTGGAAAGAACGGTGGATTGCGGCTCGACCTTGGGAGATTAGGGCTCAATGCCAAGTCAGTAAACCGATCAAACCAGCCAAAAAAACGGAGAAATTATCATCCAATGTGATCACAAAGACCTCTACTAAACCGGGTCTGCCAAACGCCAATGAAGTAACAAATTCCAAAAAGCCTGGTTCCGGATGATTTTGATTAAGAAGAAATCAACAACAAAAAACCGGTTTATGTTACATCTAAAAACTGTCTGGTTTGGTTTCTGAATGGTTTGTTTCTCTATAAATTGGTGGTTTCTTTTTGTATACAGAAAATTTTCTTTAATTTCATACATGAGTCTGTTTTGGGCCTACTATATTGGGCCTCAATGTTATGAAATGGCGGCGTATTATACGGATGCCAAATTCTAGAAATGTCATTCAGGTCTTCTTTGTTTTTGGTCTCTCTCTCTCTCTCTCTCTATCTCCGCCTCTCTCTCTCTCTCTAAACATTTACGATCGCTGAGCTGGTTCGTGCATCTGATTTGCTGCTGTTTCAAATTTTCTTCCAATAGTTGAGGTAATTTTGATTCTTTTTTCGATTCAGGATCTCCTCTTCATGATTGTTTAATTTCAATTTCATCTTCTTTAAATTGGAACTTTCGTATATGCCTCATTGATTCGAGATTTCTGGAAAAATAACCTAATTTTCTTGTTCACGTGAAAGGTTCTAAATTTATAGTGGTTATGATTGAGTTCTTTGAGTAAATCTGTCGGAAGATTTGATTGAAAACGACCCTTGTTTCTTTTTTACCCAGAAATTGAAAAATTCGAAACTTTGAACATGGATCGATCTAATTCAATCTCTACACTTATAATTTTCAGGTCGTTAAAAGACTAATCTTCCTTTGGTGGTGGGTGGAGACTCTTCTTTATCAAATCAACTCAATTTCTCTGATACGCAGATCTTCTAAGAAAATGAACAAAAGCACACGAATCGATATCCCCTCACCGTCGTTAGCCACCGTCTCCGCATCTGCAGACGGTGAGCTGAATGAAGACGACATCTTTGCAATCGACATATCTCACGCGCCGCCTCGTCATTCTCCCGTATCGTCTCCGGCGCAACATCATCATCCTGCTCGCCAGCTTCAGAGGAGCAAAAGCGGTTTGAAAAACGTGGAAGCTTCTGGTATTCTTGCGGCTCTTCCTGAATCCTCTGGAAACAGCAGTTACTTAAGTCATGTCTTTCACCATAAGCCTGCGGCTATTCTCTCCACTTCGGTCTCCTCCACAGCTTCTTCAACGTCTTCTTCAGGTGGTGGTGCATCAGCTGCTTCTTCGTCTTCGGCTCGAGCTATTCCAACCGCTCCTAAACCGCCTCAAGAGAGGCTTCCGTTTGCGGCTTCTTTTGTTGGTGGTGGAAGGTATCCTCAATCAGCTCCGGTTCAAGTGCCGTTAGTGTCTTCGGCTATGATGAATCGTCATAAGAAGGAATTCAAGCTGACTGATGTGGTGGACGATGAGGAGGAAGAAGTGGAAGGTGAAATGCTTCCGCCTCATGAGATTGTAGCTCGGTCTTTGGCTCAGTCTTCGTTGTTATCTTGCTCGGTGCTTGAAGGAGCAGGAAGGACACTTAAAGGGAGAGATCTCCGGCAGGTAAGGAATGCTGTTTTCAGAAGAACCGGTTTCATAGATTGAGCTTTTTGTTCTTTTTCCAGAAAGACCATTCTTTAATTTGTTATCCCAATTGATGAACTTCTTTATCCCTTATTTGGCCACAGAAACTTGTCAATGTGTATGTTCATATGTTGTCTACATTAGACGATTCGTTACTTCATATCAAAGAGATTGATGTGATTGCACGTGTTTATAATTGCTTCATGCTTTTAATTGCTTCATATCAAAGAGAAAATGATCACCTTTCGTGCTTTTAATGTGTTTCTTTTTGCAATATTTGTTCCTTTCAAATTGGTATCCATGCAATTTATTAATGGACTTGTCGAGAGCCTAAAAGGCTGTGACTTTTTTTGACTGGATCTTTTGAAATAAGCATTGAGATCTTACAAGAGTGAGAGAGGGGACCATTCCTAAAGCGACCGCTCTTTTACAGTTTTGGTTTCTTCTTCTTCAAAATCCATCCCAACCCATTAGATATTTTGAAGGTTTAATGAGAAACGTTTTAATAGTTTGTACAGTACAACGGTCTTGTAGAACAACCTTGATGATATTATCAGTTGACAAACGAAAAGATAGAACAAACGGTAGATTGGATATGATCTTGGTTGGAGTCATGACACATTAAACCTTCAATTGAAGAAGATTCCCTTTCTATCTTTTGGTGTAACGTACTTTATGATGCCGAAACACATTCATCTGGTGTGTTTTTATTACATCACATGGAAAGGTTTTGCTTTTCTATTAAAAGTAAAGTTAATATTCTAATAATTATATGTTAAATGAAGTTAAAATACACATGCGTTTAACCCCCAAGTTTTTTGACTAACTTGCAAAATCCAATATTATTATTATATAAAGATGATGATAGAGAAGATTGCTAGTTATGATCAACTTCCTTCATTTAGACCAACATGGGTGGCTCTCTATACCTATCTCATGTCCCCATTCTTTTACTCATCAAAGACAACATCACATTCAAGTTTGGTGGATCTCCTCCTACCACTAAAGTAGGTGAGAGAGAACAATTATTGACATCAGACATAGAAAACAATCATATTTTTACTCTTGTGAGGAAAGTTTCACTTGTAATTTAAGGGAACTGGCTAAATCCCCCTGATGTTCCAGAAGAAGAAACAATTCAAAACTTACTGTTCATAGAAAATGACCAACTTATATCTATTGGGACCAAAGGATTACGTGAGAAATAGGAATCAACCCATGCTCACGTTGTTTAATAACAAGGACCTATAGCTTGAGCAAAGCATTTTACCTATCTGAGGAAAGCAGTAAAAGTAAAACCCAAAGAGAAAGTTTAAGACTTTATTAGAACATCCATGGAGTAACACAATAAGAACAGGGAACTGCAATTTCTCAAGTATCTGGGTATTGCAGTAACAAGAGGAGGATGATGATGATGATACAAAACATAAACACAACAAGAAGCAACCTTGGAATCTAACCATAATTGAGCTACAGAACGTTGGTCTAACTGGTGGAAAAAGATGAGAAATTACAAATGGCATGGGCAGGATATTGGAGAAGAAGACGAAGAACCTGAAATTGTGGGTTACCTTACCACTTGTTGTCCTTCTTCTTCTCTTTCATCCTTTCCTTGCGTTTCTTTTTTCAGGCCATTGAATACACAAACCGAGAACCTCTTCCCTGTTCCAAATAATCTAAGTCAAGCTTCAATGTGCATGGAAGCTTGATGAGCCCTGCAAAATGGTTTTAAGTTCAATGACCAAAGAAGTACAAAAGTAGTAAAATTTGATGTAAAAGGACAGAGCTTGGGATAAACCTGGAATGAGAGGATTAGTTTCGATTGTCAATGGCGAGAAATAGAGGAAGCGGAAGACGGCTTGTGGGTGAGACCGTCGTGCTGCTCCTCTTCTTGGCCCTGAAACCGTGCTGGTATACGAAAACCGGAGGAGAATTCACCTGAGGCGAATCTGATTCCGGGGATAGCTGTTTGATGAACCGGCGGAGGAATATGGTGGTTGATATCGTCGGTGGAGATGGATTGATGATAATGATGGTGAGGATCAAACCAAGCACGGATCATGGGACTGTAACTGGACTGAAGGGGACCCCTCTGAGAATAAAGCTGTTGGCTTTGGCCAAGAACTGGCTGAAACGACGTCGTCGAAGAAGGAGGAGGAGCGAATAGAAACCCTCCTCCGTTTCCTGTATCGGTTGCTCCGCCACCGCCGCTGTTCCAAGCCACCAGTCTCTGCATCCTTCCGAATTCCGATGACTGCTGCTCCCAGCTCACTGAATTCGATGTGTCAAACCCTAACGGATTGCTCTGCCCGTAGAACAGAACAGGTTCGGAGGCGGAAGCAGAGGTGTGGTTGTGTTGGTGGTGGTGGAGAAGCGACGGTGGACCATCCGGGAACGAATGCAGCGAGAGACGGAGATCTTGGCTTTGGCTGTTGGTTCGAGAAAGTAAATCCGGCGGATGCTGATGATGATAGTTGTGCATAAGCTGATGATTCGGAGGAGCCTCAGTTGAAGAACCAACCACCGGAAAAAACGACTTTATAGTGTCAGCTATTGAATCTGAATCCATTGACGGCGGAAGAAAACTCGACTCGTTCTCGTTGTTATTCGGATGCTCTGTTCTTCCTCCGTCGAATCCAACACCGAACTGAAGCTGTTGCTGTTGCTGTTGCGGCGGCGGCGACGGTGAGATTTGGGTTTTGGCGGTGGTTCTTCTGGGTTTAGCGTTAGCAGCTGCTTGGCGAATTGCATCGGCGGGATTCCACGGAGGAAGCTCAGCGAGCTCGTCAATGGAAGTCTTAGCCTTTTTGATAAGCCAATCAACGGCTTTGCTAGGTCGGTCGAAGCCAAGCCTGTCTTGAACATCGTAGAACTGAATCGCCGTGTGAGCAGAGAGCCTCACGCGCCGGTCACGTGGTCCTTTCGCCGTGCAGACTTTGCTGTGTCGATCTTTTCTTCCCGTAGACCGAACAATGTGACCACCTTGCACCTCCACAATCTCGCCGCAGCCGCCGTCCGCCGCCTCCGACGTAGCACTACGGTGCCTCATTGAAGAAGGAGGCCGCGGATGGAGGAATTCGTCTGCCATTGATTGAGCATATTGAGGAAGCTCAGAGTCTTCTTCGTCGAGGCGGCGGCGACGGCGACGGTGGTCGTCGTTAGACGGTGAGGAATCCAGAGTAACTCAAAAAGGATGTAACTCCCGCATACTTGCTAAACTCACCTCAAAACCCTAACCCTAAAAACCAGAAAAAGGATAGCTAAACAATCCTAAAAAGAAGAGGTATGAAAATTGGAGACTAACCCATATCTTAAAATCTCTTCTTTTTTTTCTTTTCTAATGGTTAAAGTCTCTCTTCTCTTGTTTGGCCTCTGAAGTTAATAGAAAACGCAAGAAAGAGACCAAAGAGATGAAGCAAGCAAGCAAGCGAGGTGAGAGAGAGAGAAAGGGAGATGTGTAATTGACCAATCAAGAAAAAAACCAGAGAAAGCTTTTCTTTTATTTTTCTGATATTTCTCGGGAAAATGTTTAAAGAAGAGATGGTAAAAGGAAAAGTAACATTAGAGAGGAGAGTGTTGTGGGTTTGATGATGACGCAACTGGGTAAGATGAGTAGATGACTCTGTTTTTTTTTTCTCTCTCATTAAAGAATCTCTCATCTCTTCCTACATTCAATTCTTCTTTTTTCCTTTTTTTTTTATTTTGTTTTATTTACTTTCTTTCTTTTTTAAGGCAATCAAAGTTTAGTCGTTTCCCAAATTACAAAAAAAAACAGAAAAAACAGTAAGTATCCATATTTCATTTTGTTCATGTTAATTTCTAAATTCTAATCGATATTTAATTTAATATGTGGAATTAAGCCCTTCAAAATATATACAACCAAATACATAATCAGCATACACATAAAATGAATTGCAGAGTGCAAAAAAAAAAATTTGTCGGAAAATAATACTCCTTTAGATTTTTGGAATTAGATGTTTCCCAAAATAAAAATTTTAAAAGTATGTGTTTTATATGCAAATCGTTATGTTATTTTCTAATGGAATACAATAAATAGATTTATTTAGTGTTATATTACCTCGAATTAGTTATATAAGATATTCCAGTTAAAAGGTGCAGATTAAACAATAGTAAATGTTTTTTTATTTATAAAAGTTCTACTAATAGAAATAAATACAGTGAAATTCAAATAGGCATAAACATTAAATTAATAAAAACTATACATAAAACTTGAGAAAATTAAATAATGGAACAATAAAAATATATAATAGGAAATACAAAGATGTGTTAGAAACTTAAAACATCTAATTTCTCAAAAAAAAATGTGGAGTAGTATGTTTGGTCAGAGTTACTTATTGGATATGAAAAATGGACATGTCCACATAATCACACACATGTCGTAGTTCATATGATAGAAGTAGGAATGAAAGTATATTTCCCAATTAACATATATCGTCTCAAGTTTTGTCATATTTACAACTCACATATGCAAATTCTTGATTTGAATTCAAATTCTAACACAAAAATATTAATACAAACCATTAAACTATATACATCAATTTTTAAAATATCATAGCCATGTAACAAGTTGAAAAACAAAACGCAAAATATATCATAATCGCGTACTTATAGTAAAGTTGAAATTACTGAAAGGAACTAGCTGCTTTACATTCGAGTTTCCAAATTCAATAAATGAATAAATACCCTAAAAACCTATGGTGTTAGCTGGGTCAAGGTTCAATTCAACCTTTTGTGTTTCTCAGTTTCTTTTTAAGGGTTGACCCATACTACGGAAAATACATAAAGCTTATTGATGCTCCACTTCTCCACCTTTTTGTTGTAAGAATCTCAATAGTTAACTAAAGCAGATTTTTATTCGGAAAATCGAACTCGACTAAAGAAGAATATAATATAAGTTAACAATACAATTTATATTACTCTATATCTAATATTTTATTTTTCTTATGACATTTTATTTTTTTGATGTTTTTTTAAATCGTGTCTTATATTCTATAAACCAATAAACAAAATGAGATCATCGTTATTCTTTTTGTTCCAAATCCAATACTTCTTATTGTCGAAATAATTGTTTTCACCGTATCATGCATATCACCCAAATTCATATAGAAATGGTATTTTGAAATCAAAGAATATAAGATGTATAAATAAACTAATAAAGGGGATCGTAAAAGACAATCTAAGCTTCAACGGAGATATTTCTAAGATCTTGAGAATTTCTCAAGTTCAAAAATAATTGGTGGGACTTTATATAATGCTTCTTGAATCGCAAACAATTGACCATAACCAATTCATGTATGGAATATAGTGGTTCTTATATACGTACCACAAAATATCTCCAGATTGGTGAAAAATGAATAAATAAAACAAACCTATATTATTTTTTCTCACAATTTGTAGCATATACTCTTTCAAAAAAAAATGTAGCATATTAAATTTGAACACACGTACGGTAAGCTGACGTAATTTTCAAGTAGTTCAAATGTTTTTTCTTCAGGGCAAACATAAAACTTGACGCAAGAGATTAAAATAATTACATTAAACTATACTATTTGTTTGTTGGAAAAATATACTATTATACAGCATTATTCGTGTACATATATGAATAATCAAACCAACTACTTTAATGGAATAATAAATAAGAAAGTGACATATTAGCATTATATAAAAGGGTCAATTGGTACAAACGTAATACGAGCACATTAACTATTGATCAAATAAATATATATTTAAACGTTAAATAGGTTGTTTAGTAGAGAAAAGGAGAATATATGTCATCCCACGGTTGCATATTAATTAACTGTAAAACAAAGTAGCTTCCACTTGGAATCATGGTCACGATTCGCAACACAACAAAATAGAATGATTGCAAGAGATTTAAATTTTTACTATGTGAGTTAGTGTCAAATGCAAAGCAATAATTAAGCACAATATATAACGCTAATAGTTATTTTATAATACCATTGATTAATAACGTCAGTTTGAGAATTTTTATCATCAAAAATAGTTGACAATATGGCCAACTAGGCAAATAGTATGTATGGATCATCTTTATTGTAATAAGTACTATTGATGTTAAAACTAAGATATACGATTTAAATTTAATGAGACTTTTCAAATATGCGACCACTTGATGTATATTGTCTTTGTTACCTTCGGTGTGTTCGAAGACTTAAGGTATGAATTGGATTTTCCAAACAACGTATAAGATCAATTGATATTTTGCACCTCACAACATGCAATGGAAATAGTGTAAATTAGGTATATGACAATAAGGATATCGTAGGAACTATACTGCTGAGTTACCATACCAGCATACCACTATTATCCTCATCTCTCTCCTTTATTGTGTAAACTCTGACAAACATAAGCAAAAATTTATGATACAAAATTGGAGAGGAGATGACAATACTGGAATGTGTTTTATAGACAAGAACTGTATGTACGGTGTAAAGACTCCATAGTTTGCTCTCTGAGCATTAATAAGAACAGTGCATCGACTATAAAAAGAAAAGAAATAGGATTATCATTTTTAAAATGTCAAAAGATATTATTTATTAATCAAAATAACCGATGTTAATTATGTTAATAAATTAGTAACATGGACACACAGTGCTTTGCGGATATTCATGACTCTTTTGGTCTGTCATCATTCACTCGTCGTCAGTAATATAAAATGAAAACATGCAAGTTGCAATCATGCTTCAAGAATGGTCAGTAAGTAAAATCAAATCAAAATAATATCAGTATTGTTGGTCAAAGATTAGATACGAAAACGTATTGGAGTACATGTTTCCGAAAACGTTACACGAAACTGCAAACTATATAAACAGCTAAAAATATGAAAATCTCAAAAAAAAAATTAAAGTGTATTTTTTCTGTGTTTATAGTCAGTTCTCGATCATCTACCAACTCTTTGATCGGTGAAAACTCGAATTTGCTTAGTGAAAATTAAACTCGTCGGAATTTAGAAAAGAGAGAAAAGACACGTAACGTTGGATTGGCACGTAGGACATGATGACGTGGCGACACATGAGAAATGGCTCCACTTAACATTAACACTTCACCTACTTTGCCCTTTGGTTCTGAACAAAATCACGGTTTTACCCTTTTTCTGGCAAATTCGTGCTTTTTGTCGTTTGTTATATAATATCGATGGTAGTACCATTCGGATCAGTTCTATAAAATCAGTTGTCTCTATGTTTCCTTTCTTCTCAAAAACATAAATTTCTGATTTTTTTTTTCTTTTCTTATGAAGAAATATTAAACATCCTTCTGTCCATTCGCTATCAAAATTATTTTGTTTTGTTCTATATTATTTGTCACTTTCGAAGGGTCTCTTTTTATTTACTACTCATATTTTGTTGTTGTTGTTGTTGTGTATATCCCCCAATATTACTTCAAAATAGTATTAAATAGTTCTAGAGACTATGTTATCACACGGAAAATAGAGTTGAAGTAATTAAACATTACGCTATATACATCGTTAATAAGAAAAAATATATATAACAAAAGATCGAAATATTTAAATAAATAAATATGTATTTTATTAAGTCATAACGAAAATTGTTAAACTTGAAAGTACTTTTATTTTCACATTAATTTTGTTTTTTTCTGTTTACAAAAAGAGAAGGAACATGAAAAAGGCGAGACATTGAGAAGGGACATGATGTCCTTTCACTCTCTCACTTCTTTTGACATTTATTCACTTCGTAAAAATCATAAAGACAGAAAGGCTCGTGATCCAACAATATTAACAAGTACACTTGCATCTGTCTGTAATGTAAATAAATTTATACTGCAAGGTAGATTCATTAGATAATGCAACTTCTGAATAGTTGTCCAAATAAATGCACCTCACAACAATCTATTTTTATTCTTTTAAAAAAAGAACAGTAAGAGTTAGAGCACACATGTCATTCCCAAAAGGAAGAAGAATCATAGCCTCCATAGCAACAGTGGTTTTTCTAAAAACTTATTATTACAGTGTTCCCAATGGGTGCCTCAAGAGCAGAATTTATTAATTGGAATTTTATAAATCCGCAAAGGAAGAAGATAAAGAGTTTTTTCGACGGCGAGTAAAAATATGAGGGAAGCGAGCGCTTTATAGACAGTTACGAGATTTTTCAATTTGGGCTATAATTTAGAATAACGGGTATGATAAAGAATAGAAGGCCCAACCAATAGCAGGCCCACCTTTGGTACTTTACTCTCACAGTCTCACTCTTCTTTGCGCTCGCTTCTCTCTCGCACGATTTCTACAGAATATCTTCTTAAGAGCTAGCATATCTGATATGCAGAGTGATTCCGAAGGGCTAGTTTCGATTTTTATCATCTGAGTTAATAGTTGTTATCTTAGCCTAACAACGAGAGGAGCAGTGTAGCACCAACATCACAAGGAAGCACTAAGACCGATTTAGGATATAAACTAAAAAAACGAAACGCAAGAGTAGAAGTTTTAACCATGCAACAGTTACTTAGGCTATTCTCTCTCACACAATACCAGACTGATAAACACTCAAGACAAAGGGAGTTTTTAAGTCTTGCTATTGCACTCTCTCTTCCTCAAATTATCTATATACAGCCCAGAATGCATGATTCAAAGGAAATCCACCACTGGTTCAACTACTTTAACCCTGGTAGGGGTTCCCGCTGCCATCCCGGTTAGGTGGATAGTTGTTCTGGTACTGTGGCTGCTGCATTCCACCACTTTGCTGCTGGTAATTGTTGCTCTGTGGTGGTGCTCCTCCATAGTTTGGGGGCGGTGCTCCTCCATAGTTTGGTGGTGGTGCCCCTCCATAGTTAGGTGGTGCTCCTCCACCCATGTTGTTTGTTGGTGGTGCTCCTCCATAGTTAGGTGGTGGTCCTCCTCCCATGTTTGCTGGTGGTGGTCCACCATAGTTCGGTGGTGGTGCTCCTCCATAGTTTGGTGGTGGCCTCTGTCCACCCATGTTGTTCGGTGGTGGTGGTCCTCCGTAGTTCTGCCCCATGTATGGAGGAGGAGGTGCAGAGCCACCCATGTGTGGAGGAGGAGGTCCAGAGCCACCCATGTGTGGAGGAGGAGGTGCAGAGCCACCCATGTGTGGAGGAGGAGGTGCAGAGCCACCCATGTGTGGAGGAGGAGGGGGTCCTCCCATTGGAGGACGTTGAGGAGGGCCTCCTGCCATGTTCTCTCTTCTCCTCTCAAAGTTTCTGCTTCTATCAAAGTTGCGAGGACGGTCATTGCGTCTGTTTCTTTCATTTGCTCTAGCATTGTTCCTTATCCACTCCTCGTGGTACTTAGGATCATAAGGAACAGCCTTCCCATCGATGAAAGGTTCCCCTGAAAGTCAATTTAAAAACCGCATCAAGATAACTATCTAAAGGATCATCAGAAAGGTTTCTCAAAAAAAGCAACAGAACTGCGACTTCTACCACACCAGTCTCAAAATTATATACCCCTAATCGATTCTAAGATATGCACTCGAATTTATATTCAGAAATGTTAATCACCTATAGATATGAGTCGTCCTTATGTGTCAATCTAATACAAGGGCATGGAGAAAGTAAAAATCCACATAGTGAAGACTAACAACAGATAGTTCCCCTTATCGACAATTCAAAACAAGTATGATGGAAGATCAAAGCAATTCTCCTAATTCTCGGTTTGTAATACAGAGAAGACACTAAGTCTTACCTCCGTAGTCTTTGTTCCTCACATCCAGGTAAGAATCAGGAAGAACCCAGCGCACCTTTGGCAACTCTGGAGAGTTGCAGAAATAAATTATAAGGCAGATTTTAACACATAAATGGGGAAAACTAAAACCCAAGAAGGCAAGTGTTACCTTTTATCTTGTGAGAAAGATCTTCTGACACAAGGGCTCCAAAAGCATAGTAGCACCTAGTTGAAACCGAGTAGATCTTCATTCTAGCTTCTTCTTCACTGAAATATTCAAAACGACATATATCATATAAGAGCTTCAAAATGATCCAAGTAAACACACAGCTCCTATCATACCGATTCAAGAAAAAAACGGTAGTGAATTTCTCACTTACTTAACCCTAAAATCCCTAAAGGAACATACACAAAAAGACTTTTGAATTGGGGGTTTACCTGCCAACAACCTGAGCTAGGGTTTTGATGTAGCTGTCAATGATTTCATCTCTAGTAGGATCACCCTCAGGTGGATCCACGACGACAAGCCAGTGCTCAAAATCGCAACCGTCGAGCAGGATCGTCTCCTTAGGTGGTCTATTAGACCAGTTGGGACTCGGATCGCTGAGAGAAGACGATGTAGACTGCGTTGAAAGACCTCTCACAGACACGAGGCCACCACGGACAACGGAGGAAAAAGCGGCGACGAGAGGACGGGAACGGCTGAGCAGAGACGACGTGTAAAGAGAAGATGCTGGAGATTTGGCGAGAGGAGCAGATGAAGCAAATGATCTCGTGAAGAGGAAGGAAAGAGATTTCGACGGTCGGCAAAGAATGGAGCGAGAAATGGTATGAGTCGCCATGGAAAGCTCTCGATGGGTTTCGCAGATAAAACCCTAGGGGACTGAGGGAAGCAGAGATAAGTTAGAAATGAAATCAAGGGTTTTGTGAGGGTTTAATAGTAGATTATCATTCGAGGATATTTTCGGTATTTCATTACCGAACGAACAACAACGAGATCTACGGTAATACCCCCTTGATCTTAATTCTTGTTAGATGCAATTAAATTGCTCCAATTTTAATTAAAGTTACAACAAAACACTTCTTTGCTAAGAATTTAGTGACATTTTTTATTATGATAAAAAAAGTATGATATTATCAAATGGTTACAAATATTACGCCAAAGCTATCTATACATGGGGGCAAATTCGTATTTTGTAGTTATTGTTAGGCGAATTTGGTGAAAAATGTATGACTAAAATATCTTCCTCCAGCAAACAGTCTTACTCTGGCAGAGGATTTAAAGAAAATATCGGCCACATACATAGAAAAATCTCATTTATTCATTTATAAAGACATAAAGTTACACAACCACCACTCAGCCAAAGCTCATTTGTTATATCACAAAGTAACTCATCACCAATGCAGAGATAAGATAACTAAAGGCAAAGCCTTCTTTTATTCAAGTCACTCTCACACTTGGTTGTTTGAAAATCACACAAGTGTTGCCTTTGCGAGCTGAAGCGCTTTCTCTCGCCCGTAGAACTTCTCCACGATCGCAAGTGAAAACTCCATTGCAGTCCCTGGAGCTCTGCTCGTTATGACATTTCCATCGACAACGACTCTGTGCTCAATGTGACTCTGGTCCGAAAGTTTGTCGCTCACTTTTGGGTGAGTAGTAGCCTTCTTACCCTATACAAAACATGTCTCTTATATCTCAGTTTAATGACTTACAGATATAACAAGAAACTACAATTGTAGTACTGGTTTGATTTACGCACCTTGAGTAAACCATTAGGCTCGAAGACGTAAGCAGGCGATGCGCAGATTCCTCCGTATGGTTTGTTTGCTTCTGCTTGTTTCTTTAACATATTCACCAGTTTCTCGCAGCTCGCGAATCTTGGAGCACCATTAAGACCGCCCTGCAGTTCATCAAAGAAGTCGGATTATACTTTGGTTATTTGTCAATGAATCCCAATACGTCCTTTGAGACTTGTAAGTGTTCATCTTTTGGAAGTTAGCACTACTCACTGGCAACACAATCAGATCGAACGACTTCTCTGAAACATCATCAAGAAGCACATCTGCTACTAACTTAGCTTTGCGAGATCCTACAACTTCCAAACTGTTACCAATTGCAGCCATCACTACGTTTGCTTTTGCCCGCCTCAGGATATCTACAAGCGCAAAAGCTTCAATTTCCTCTGAATCCTCTGCAATGGGTACGAGAATCTGAAAGGGGAAAACATTATCTTTCTGACTCATAAACGACTATTGAACAAGAAAGACAAAAGCTTTACAACACAGTATGTTCCTAGGATTCTGTATAACGATCAAAACAGAGACTGTCTTGGCAAATTGTTTTAGGACTAAGTGGAGAGGCAATTGAACATTTACCTGTGGTGTATCTTCGAATGACCAGTTCGTTTGGTTAAGCTCAGTAAAAGTAAACTCCTCACCAGGGTTAGGACGAACCAGCTGATTTCAAATGGAGAACAGGTAAGTCTAAGAAGAGGTGACAAAACAAGTTTGAACAAGCACCATAGTTAGACAAAGCATACCAAGATACTAGAGACTTCATCAGCTTTCTCTTTCCCATACAACTGCTCTACAAGCGTGATGGAGAATTCAATGGTGGTTCCTGGTCCACGACTGGTCACTATCCGTCCATCAATTTGCACTCTTGACTCAACAGCAGTGGCACAAGTGGCCGCAAGTTTCTCCATAAAAACAGGGTAACCCGTTGCCTGCAAGCAAACCCATGTAAGTCCAGACATTAGATAAGAATTGAAAACAAGATAAAGAAACGTTCTTGCTTGGATACTTATCACTTCTGACTTACTTTTTTGCCTTCTAGTAGACCCCAAGTACCAAGAGCCAACGCAGGAGCACAACAGATAGCTGCGTTAAGTCGTCCATCTGAGTCTTGTTTCTTTACCATGTTCTCTAATGGTTTACAGTTTTTAAGAGTCTCGCCCCCAGGAAGCCCTCCCTTTTACCAATCATATAATCAAAAAGAGTATCAGCAACATAATTCTGAAATCTTTCAGAAACCATTAGTAACAAGAATCTATGAAGTCGTTTCAGAGAACAAAAGTTGCAATATATACATCTTAAAACCAACGTTCTTTGCAGGAACAACCAACATCACTTTCAAAACTAAGTTAAGTCAGCTCATTGATAACTGATCGATCCATCCACTTATTTTGCTCTATCCTTAATTCTCAGATTACACGCAAAGAAAGTGTTAAACTAGCATAGAGACTTACGGGGAGAACTATAAGGTCGAAGATAGAGTCGGTAATATCAGAGAGAAGAGTATCAGCGACCATCTTGATGCCATGACAAGCATCAACGCCAACTTGATCCTCGACAGAAGCCACCGTCACGTCAGCACCACCTCGTCGCAACACGGTGATCATCGCCACCGCTTCTAGAGGCTCCGTACCGTGTGCAATAGGGATCAAAACCTAAAAAAGACGCCAAAAAAACTCGGATTAATTATTACAAGATCACCAAAAAAATCGTTACGTACGAGGAGGGAAAGAAGTATGATATCGTGATCGTGAAACCCAACGCACCGTCTTCGTAGATGGAGCCATAGTTACGGAGATTAGAGAAAGATGGTAGGATCAAGAAGAAAGAGAAATGGAGTTTAGTGGAGAAGAAAGGAGTGTCACTGATGGGTTAAAATAGTGGGAATGACTCAAGTGACCATGCCATTTACGACTTTCCTTTTTATCAATTTGACCCAAAAAATAAATGTTGACGTATGCGAGGACGTGAGCATAAAGAAAAAAGAAAACTCGATGGGTACGTGTCAAACATTTATTGGTGGAACGTGGGATGTGTTTCTCTCTAATCTTTCCACGTCATATATTGGATAAAATCATAAAAAGCCACTTTGTTTTCGGTAAACTAAGACGGCGTGAAGTTGACGAGATCACGTCCCGGTTCGTAATTTTGTGGAAGCACGTGCTGTCGTTTTGATATTTGTAGTAGAGTAAACCGAACGAACTTCTGAACCGAGATATGTTTTGTCCTCTAGTGTTCCAGTGATTTATGGGTATAGTGTTAACCGGTCAAATTAAAAAGTATCAACTCCTACCGCTATTAACGCGCAATTTGTTACTAAACTTAAACCAAATATGATCCCATAAATACTCTCTATACGGTAAACTAAGAGGATTGCTCGGATGGTTTTTGGATGAATTGGTGAATCCAAAGAAGAGTCGACGATTTTTGTCTTTTTTTTCAGTTTCACTTAGAGTTGAAATCACTAATTTTGGTCATTCATGCATCATTTTATATTTACAGTCTTGATCAACCATTTATGGTTTCTTTAAGAATTAAGAACTATTATCTCGGTTTCAATTTTTTTTTTTTAAGAAAATAAAATAGTAAACCGGTTGTTCGGTTTACGACGGAAGATAGATATTGTTCTTGTAAGTCATGTTCTCCTCTAAGGCTCCAATTGGATTGACTTAACCAGTTACTAATAATTGTTTCATCGAAGTTGATAAAATCAAACTTCTTCATATGCTAAATATGCTAATTGTTTCATCGATGTTGATAAAACTCAACGTTTTAGATATGATAACGCGCGATAACAAATATTATTGTGCCAAACTTAACTTATATATATGGTTATAGACCAAATTCAACTAGATCAAGATCACTTGTTTGTGTGTTTTAAACATGTCTGATCGCTTCGTTGGTCCAAAATATTCCAATCACAAAAAAGATTAAGAAGAATGTTTCAATACAGAATAACATAAAGCCAACTATAAACCAATGAACACGTGGCTCATGAGCTTTCTAAGTAAGTCGAATTATTCTTTATGTGGATCAAAATTAGCAAATGAGGTCTACCATCTACAAAAGAAGAAAAAGAATATTGTTTCTATAAACCACTGTAAAACGACAAAATATTTAGAATTTAACCCGTTTATAAAGAAAAAAAACAAAATAAATTCACCTACCAAAGTCGTTTTCATCGTACATGTACTTTTTGGATTTCTCATATGTCAAAATCGAATCAAGAAACAGATACTACATCTCAAGATTCATAGCCATATTTGCTAGTTAATAGTACAAAACATGTATGTAATACCTAATGTGTTCACATAATTAAGCAACTATCACTTTTTTATAATAACAGAATAAGTTAAATAACGTATTATATATGTGCATCAAAGCTGGTCGTCTATCATGGCATGCACATATGTGATCATGTTTTCGTTCAAACACGTAAAGATTTCCCGCGCAAATTACAAAGCATCCAATTCACTTAACAAATATGGCTTTTATACATTGGATTAAAATAGGTCTAACTTAATAGATGCCAAAAATATTAAGATAAACCAGTTACGACCGGTCATGATGACTGATTGTCTCATTTTTAAGGAAAAAAAAAAACATAAGCTGATATGATTTTAAACGACAACAAAAAAAACCCGTTAAGAATCTGGCAATTAAATATGTCTGCGTTTTTTAATTTTTTTTATAACTTTTGTCTGTTTTTTCTTTTTGAGTCAGAACAATTTGTCATTATCGAATTTAAACCATAGTCATTAATTGGAATATAGTGAAGTGATATGGTCGTTATTAACTGGATTACAAATTTGAGAATTGAAGAAAAACCACGAAATTTTGGGGTTTAGTTTATGTAATTAATCGAATTAAATACTCCATAAGTATATATATATAACCGCTGGTCCGTTGGCAACAGAGGAGACAGAATCTTAAGGTAAAAAATGAAGATGCCTTTTTCTGTAAAATGAGGAAAATAAAAGACTATGAAGATGCCTTTTTTTGGTGACAGCACACAACAAATAGAAAAGTTAAATAGATAAAAAAAAAAAAAAAAACGAGAGAGAAATAGCCAATGGTAAGTACACACTGCACAAAGTGATGATAGAGGTAGGATTCAGAGGTTAAAAATTCGTCAAAAATTTTGATGAATTTTTGAGATTTAACACCGAATCAGAGGTGGGTTTCTTCCAAAATTATAGAAAAAGAAGTCAAATTGTTGTTCTTGTGGCGTGTGAGAGAGAGAGAGAGAGAGAGATCAAGGAGAGAGAGAGAGAGAGTGTGTGTGTGTGTGAGTGCAGAGAACGTGAAATGAAATGAAAATGCGTTTCCCACTTGCGGAGAGAGATGGGGTTGGAGTGTGTTTTCAGAGGATAAGGGCGAAATGAGGCAATTCAGTGAGATTTCCCACGCTTTCAAGAAGAACCCTTATGTCCAATTTCACGAATTTTGCTGCTCTGATCCATTCTGCATGCTGGTAATTTCATGCATTTCCCCTTTTTGAGCTTTCTTTTGGTTGTAATTAGCTAATTTAACATATCAATTTCATTAAATCTGGTCTACTGGGTTGCTCTAGGCTTCAAAGTTTTGGCCTTTCGCTGGGATCTCTGATTTTAGCTTGTTTTCATCCATGTTGCGCTTATGGGTATGTGTTTTTAATTAGCTTGTTTGCATAATTTTCGTATGATTTGAGAAGCTGATGTCGATTTCCATTTCTCCTGAAGATACTTTAACGCAATTTTTTTTTGGGTTCTGTTATAGTTTTCGTATATCTATAAAGTGATAGTGGTAATAAGTTATGTTTGATTGGGTTATCTATATATATGAAATTTCATACTCTCTTCTATCTTTAACCTAAATGTAAAATGATCTGTTTGATGCTTGTTTCATTAACTTTAAACTGTGGTAGAAAAATAAGAATCTCAACCTCAATTCATGGCTTGCATTTGCCTTGATTCTCTATCCATGTAGAGAGACTGAAAACCTACCATGTCACAACAGAAGAGAATAGAATGATGCCCTTTGTTTCCACTTGTTGTTTTTCTACCTTTGCTTGGCTATATGTCGGAGATAAAAAGGCGCTGGTGTACATAGTATGTACTTCCTGTCTTATCTGTGTCTTTTTTGGATTCTTTTGTAAAGTTCTGAAATTCATTTGTAATAATCATTACTTTATATCATTTCAGGTATCTATTTCCCTTTTAATTTATGGTGAAGTGGACTATGCAGTTAGTTTGTAAAAATGCTTCGCGGAGCTGAGATTGAGATGTTAGGAGGTGACTGCTTTGATGGGTCATATGAGGATCATCAGATATTCAGAGAAGTATTCTTTGGAAGTGATCCTGGAAATACTACTAAAAGATGTCTGGTTACTGGAGTCATTAACTTCGAATGTGATTCCAGTAAGAATGTCAATTCCTCTCTGAGTTCCAACAATGACAACTCTGTGGTAACAAGTGGATATGCATGTCTAGAAGGTTTTGAGGCATCTGCTTCAAAAGATGGTTCAGACTTTAACACAAAAGCTAAGAGAGTGAAGCTTTCAGGTAATAAGCATTCAGATGCAAGGGACGAAAAGGGATCGTCTTTGAATGGTTTTACAAATTTGGATATAGCTAGAGAAACAATACCTCTCCATTTAGTTGAATCATCTAATAAGGGTGTTTCAACTAGCTCATATTTGCTAAAGCAAAGCATAGAAAAGGGAAGAGAAGTTTATCTGCGTGGCATTGTCTCAGAAAGGTGCAAGTCACAAAATTTGGACAGATCCGATGAAAAGGAGTTTAAAGCAATTGCCTCTCCTGTTTCTCAGGAGAGCTTCGCAACCAGAATGATCTGTGCAGGTGCTTCTACGCCTCATAGTGAGAAAGCTTCCTTCTCAATGCAGTTGAACAACGGATCTAAAGTATCTCCTAATGAGTTAATTATGTCTAAAACCTGTCTGAAGATTGATCCTAAAGAGGATCCCCGTCCTCTTCTCTACAAATATGTCTGTAAGTTGCTAAATGCTGCCAGATGGAAAATCGAGAAGCGCGAAAGAGCAAGTAGGAAATACATAGAAACATTTTACATATCGCCAGAGGGACGGAAATTTCGTGAATTTGGGTCAGCTTGGAAATCATTGGGTGGGATCCTATTAGCTGATCATAAGTTAATGGATACTGGTACTAAGAAATGGACCGGTATCAATGACTTCTGGTCTGATCTCTCTCTTACACTGTTGGACATCGAGGAGAACATGAAAAATTTAAATCTTTCTAACACACGGGCACTTTGGTGGAGTGCCTTGGAGCCTTTTGTGATTGCTGTCTTCATTTCTAAGCAAGTTGGATCTTTAAGAAAAGGAAATAAAGTCGAAGTTGCAAGGAATTCAGTTATTGACAAGTTGAAGAAAGAAGATGCAATTTGTATGAACATGATTTCAGGCTGTCCTGAAAGTGTGCTGACAGTATCTGAAGGCAGTCATCTTGTTTATGACGTGGATGCTAACCAAGAGATTCATTCAGATCTTGAGGTGCAAACTAAAATTGTCCCTCGGAAATTTTCATCAAGACTAGAGAGGCAGAACGTAATTGGTAAGGAAATCTCTGGGACTGATGAGCAGGAGGTTAGCAAGGGCGTTGTAGCTTCAAAACTGATAGCAGAAGACATGCATGAAAGTGTTATGAGAAAGAAGTTACACAGACGATCAAAAAAGATATCGGAAATCAAACAAGCTCCCTTGGACCAACATGATTCACTAGATTCTAATTCTCTCGACAGCCTTGAATGCCAGGATAAAGAGATGGGCAACATTCACCTCATCTCAAAGGGAAGTCGGGATGAAAGGTTGAGGAATGAGAAGATGAAGAATTCATGTTGCAATTCAAAGAAAAGAAGAAAGAAAGCTAGGAAGCACTATTCTCAGGATGATGACCTTATGGTGTCGACAATAATCAGAAGCAAAGGTAAGGTTTGCAGATCAAGCCAGAAAAAGAAAACCCAGAAACCAAAGGCTAGAACAAAAAAAAGAAACAATAGGGGAGGGTGCAGGCTGCTTCCCCGAAGCACAAGCAATGTGGAAAATCAATTTTGTCAAGGAAATTGGTCTATTTTGGGTCCAAGAACTGTCTTGTCATGGTTGATAGCTACCAAAGTAATTTCTAGGGACGAAGTAATCCAGTTACGAGATCCAGATGATGATACTGTGGTAAAAACAGGCCTGGTAACTAAAGATGGAGTGGTTTGTACTTGTTGCAACAGGACTGTATCACTTTCTGAATTCAAGAACCATGCTGGATTTAACCAGTACTGTCCATGTCTGAATCTTTTCATGGGGTCAGGAAAGCCTTTCGCTTCATGTCAGCTGGAAGCTTGGTCTGCTGAGTATAAGGGGCGAAGAAATGGATGGAGATCCGTGGAAGCTTCTGATGATGATCCAAATGATGATTCTTGTGGAGTTTGTGGTGATGGGGGTGAGCTGATCTGCTGTGATAATTGTCCATCGACCTTCCATCAGGCTTGCTTATCAATGCAGGTATTGTCTGGCTCATTCCAGGGTATAATTTACATTTGGCTACTATTTGTCCCAGTAATTAACTCTTTGCAAAACATACCCGTGGGGCGAAATTTCTCCAGTTGGTATTTGCTGAAACATACACATGGTTGAAACGTCTTGGCTGAGTCTGTAATTTTTATTTTTTACTGATTAAACTCTAGTAACTTACATGGCATTAATATAACTAGGATTTTTACCTTACTAGAACTGTATCCTCAGTAAATTGCTACCCTCTAAATAGAGTGGCTGTATTACTTTTGCTTTTTCTACCCAGGTGCTGCCTGAAGGAAGTTGGTATTGCTCGAGCTGCACATGTTGGATATGCAGCGAGTTGATTAGTGATAATGCTGAACGCTCTCAGGATTTCAAATGTTCCCAGTGTGCGCATAAATGTAATCATCTTACCACTCGCCATCTCTTAGAAATTATGATTTAATTCTTTATCACATGAAAGGAAACCTCTGATTTGAATTGTCTTCTATCATGGCTCACTGAGATTTTATCACGATTGATGTCACTGTTCATCAATAACAGTTGTAGATGTTGGTTTATCTTGCCATACTCGGCACTTCTCCAATTTTCTTTCTTTAGTAATTGACGCTTTGTAAAACTCACTTTTGGAGTTATGCCTCTCTCGACAGTTGGATCCCACATAAGTTATTTGGTTTGAAATCCACTTTGGCTGATGATTGTTACTTTTATGTTATCAGATCATGGAATATGTTTGCAAGGGATAAGTAAACGCAGAAAACTTTTTCCAGAGACCTACTTTTGTGGTAAAAATTGCGAGAAGGTATTAATCATGCTTAGTCTCTGTGACCTAAATAACGAATGTATATCGTGAATAACTTTTTGTTCTTCCAAGTACTTTTTAGATTACATTGAGAATAATATATTTTCCGTGCTCTTTGACATATAACAAAAGAAGATGTTACAGCTGCTTAACAACTTTCTAGGTTCTCATCAAGTAGCTCGTGTAATGCAGGTGTACACTGGTCTCAGCTCTCGTGTTGGGGTCATTAACCCTAGTGCTGATGGTCTGTCATGGTCAATTCTGAAATGTTTTCAAGAAGATGGGAATGTTCATTCTGCCCGGAGGTTGGCACTGAAGGCTGAATGCAACTCGAAATTAGCTGTTGCACTATCAATTATGGAGGAAAGCTTTCAGTCTATGGTAGATCCAAGAACTGGTATTGACATGATACCTCATGTGCTATACAACTGGGGGTAACGTTCTTTTGTCATTAGCTTGCACACTTTGATTTTTGTTTGTTACTTCTGTACCTTCAGTTCTGCTCTTCATATTCATCGATTTGTCTTACCTTTTTTGAATCTTTTGTTGCACTTAAAGGTCAAAATTTGCTCGCTTAGACTTTGATGGGTTTTACACAGTGGTTGTGGAGAAGGATGATGTGATGATCTCAGTAGCATCTATCAGGTTAGTATGATCGAATTCATGCTGATAAAAACAGTAATTCCATGGCTATCACATGTTTGGTATGTCTTCTAGAATCCTCCAGGCAATGAAAACGAAAATTTGACACTACCGGAAAATGGATGCTTATAACCATTCTTTCACCATAAACTGGAACGAGTTACATATGAAACCCATTTTACTCTATCCAGGGTGCATGGAGTAACTATTGCAGAGATGCCTCTTGTAGCTACCTGCAGCAAATATCGCCGGCAGGGGATGTGCAGAATCCTCATGGCTGCCATCGAAGAGGTACAACATTTAGAATGTATCCATGTGATTGTTCTTGAGGCACCATCCACATTAATAACGTCTAAACTTAGTACAATGATAGACATACAACACAGCTCATATGCTGACCTTGATAATCTCTTAGCTCATATGACTCTCTTCCATTCTTGTCTATCAAAAGATAAAACTATTCATTGGTTTTGGCTGCAGATGCTTATGTCTCTCAAAGTGGAGAAGCTTGTGGTAGCTGCATTGCCGAGTTTAGTGGAAACTTGGACTGAAGGTTTTGGCTTTAAACCCATGGATGATGAAGAACGTGATGCTCTCAAAAGAATAAACTTGATGGTCTTCCCTGGGACAATTCTGCTCAAGAAAACGCTCTACGAGAGTACAAAAACCAATACTGTGAAAGGTAAATTCCACCCCTCTCTCTCTCTCTCTATATATATATATATATATATATATATTTACAGCGCACCTCATCGGATTTTTGCTCCTGCACAGGCGTTTGTCTTTCTAGAGATGACAGTAAACCATCAAACAAAGAAGCAGATCTAGAGCCAGACAAAGCCGGGTTTCCCATGAATACCCAAGTTGAGAGCTGTGATCAGATGGTTCCAGCAGGTTCAGATGAAGAGCCCGCCCCAGGCTTCCCCGTGCCACTTGGAGCCAAGGAAACAGAACCAACTTCAGAAACAGAGAACCCAAGCCGAGACAGCAATGCAGATGATAGGCCAAATAAAAAAACAGTCTCTATGGGAGAAGAAGAAGAAGAAGAAGAAGAATGTTTGCAGGAAGAGGTATCAAAGTTTTCAGAAGAAGGAAAAGAAATGACAAGAGCTTCTTCTTCCTCTGCAGCTTTAGAAGAAGTCAGTGATGTAGGAGTAGTAGTAGTAAATAATGTTAGTGATGAGATGTTGCTTTGTTTTGATGAACAGCTTGACTCTGATAGCTCTGAAGACTCGGAATAATAAATTAATCATATAAGACTAAAAAACCTATGACCGTAATTTTTCCTATATCTTCTCGTCACCTGAGACCTAGTAAGATAAGGAAACCGCATAAAAATAAATATCAGCCCCTAAGCGTATATAAGGGGATTCTATAAACTCATTTTTCTTTATCTCAAAGTCTCACAAAAACCCTAACTAAACACCAAATACTGTATCTTTTCGAACAAAACATGGTTTTCCATGCCGTCAATCCAGAACCCGACAGCCTCGTCTTCCACAGTCCGATCTATAACGATGACGACGATCTCCGCAGAACCCAAAACTTAATGTTCCATTTCCATGTGGATTACAATCGTGCTCCTGAAGTAAACTCAGACGGAGAAGAAGAAGAAGATCCTCTCAATCTTGAAACTCGAACAGTTGATCAAACTATTGAGTTTGATAAGGAACTGCTTTTCAACGGAGATAGGGCGCAGATACAAGTCAGGGTCTATCTCATGCTTGATTTGATTAAAGCCCCTCGTTATAGTGAGGTTGTTGGAAAACTCATTGATGTCATCTTTGATTTGAAGGAGTGTGATGCGAACTTTAACGTGAAGGGGGTACATGTAACCATAAATGTTATTGTGTGGGGGTTTCCTGATGTAGATGATGATGATGATGTAGATGTGAGACTTGCGGTAGCTCCGGCGAGCGATGAGGCGATGGTGCAACACTTGGAGACAGTGGTTGTTGAGAATGAAAGCTGTTGTGTGATATGCATGGATAAGATCCGAGTTGGGTCGGATGTATAGCGGCGGGTCGAATGCCGTGTTCGCATGTGTTTCATTGCACTTGTGGAGAGGAGTGGCTTAAGAGTAGTGGGATTTGTCCTGTGTGCCGTGCCGTGTTTCCGTCCTAAACCCTATAACCAATCTCTCAGGCATATTTGTGTTATTATGATTATGTAGTCCCTTCACTTTTATTTCCTTTATGCTTTTTTGAGTGTTCAATAGAATATGATTCACCAAGCTAGCTACTTCATTGCTATTTTCTGTTTTAATTCTTTTTTCATCTATTTCTTGCATTGCGTTTACAAATAACTCCATGTACTATATAAACGTATATTTCTCACTCTTTTTCATAGATGTGTAATTTAGGGAGGTGTAATTGAATTGTGGATCTAACTAAATTGGTGGGGTTTTAATTAACTTCGAAGGATATTCTGATGATTTTAAAAAGATTGTTAGAGATTTATATCAAAACTCGTGAATGATTTGGTAAGATTTAATTTATTAGTTTCGTAGTGTTTTGAGTGTTATTGTAAGTGTATTCATTTCCAAATATCATGATATATAGAGAGTATAAGGAGCATTCTCTTGGTAAATTTTGTTAAGTTTCTTGTTTAGATATTGCATTTACCGTATCTTGTAAATATTGATTATGTGTTAACAACTCTGATTTTGTAATGCCAGGTATGTAATGAGAACGATTCCAACAAGGGGTTTCATCTTCTTTCATATTCATCATTGAGTTTAATAAAGACATATCGGGAACAATCGTCTCTTGTTTTTTTTTTTTTTTTTTAAATTTTAGTCATTTGAATATTCATCCAAGCTAATGGTGAGATTTTTTAAACCTCATCCCCTAGTAATTCCTACAACTTTAAGAAGTAAACCACAATCTACTTTATTAATTTTTACCAGTCCAAAAACGCTTTCATATATCAATGAATGCTATTCTCAATTAGTAGATTTTTTTTTTTTCATTGACATTGCTGATAATTAAAGAGTAATTTGTGTATTTATTGACATTAGTCTTCATTTATGATTGGTCAAAGTAATTAATTATTTGCCTAACTTTTGTTGTCACTAATGTTCTAATTAGTCCTTTTTTCTTAACCTCTGAATGTTCTAAAAATTGTATCAATTCATAAATTTTTCATACACATAAATCCGAGCGTCTTGAAAAGGATCCGACCCGTATCGGAAAAATCGGATCCACCTGACCTGAAAGAAACAAAAAAAAAACCGTCTCACGATTGACGACCGTTAACGTAAAAGCTTCCGAGAACTGTAAAAACACGGCGGATCCGTTAGAAAATCATGCCATCTTCTCCTAAGCTATTTCACGCGCGGCCATCATTCTCCACGCGCCGATCGACGCCTTTGATCGTCTTCACCTCTCTAGCTATCGGTCTCACCGGTTTCCTTTTCGGACTCTCCGCGATTATTTTCCCGGGTCTCCGGTTATCAGGCCGGACTTGCCTTACCAACTTGCCACCGAAGACGGTGCGAATCGTCTGGGACGTCGCTGGCAATAGCATCGTTAATGGAGCAGGCGGCGAAGTGAAGAGACACAAGGTGATGGGGTTCGTCGGAATCCAGACCGGATTCAGATCAGCTGGCCGGAGACGAGCGCTCAGGAACACATGGATGCCGTCCGATCCAGAAGGACTTCGACGGTACTGATTTCATTCTGCTCTCAAAACTCAAATTGATTCATTTCTGATAGCTTTAGGGCTCAATTTGTCATAAAGGACTGAACTTTTGCATCATCTAAATCGGTTTGATCTGGTTATGAATACTATTCCCTGGATAGGAATGTGATCATTGATCTTAATCTTAAATCTTGAAGACTGAATATAGCAATCTTCTGAATACAAAGTCCTCATCTTTCAATGCTTCAAGTTTCTTGGGACTTTTTCTGTTTCACTGAAGAAAACTACTGTTCTTCGCAGATTGGAAGAATCAACAGGATTGACCATCAGGTTTATTATAGGCAAATCCAAAGATGAGGCGAAGATGGCTGAGCTTAGAAGAGAAATCGCAGAGTACGATGATTTTATACTGCTCGATATCGAGGAGGAGTACAGTAAGCTCCCCTACAAAACGTTAGTTAGAGATCAATACTTTTCTATTCATATCTCATATGACAGATAACTCTAAAATATTTGATCCATGGTTTATGTTTATGTTATTTTGTTGCATAGTTTGGCTTTCTTTAAAGCTGCATATGCCCTATATGATTCAGAATTCTATGTCAAAGCTGATGATGATATATATTTGAGGCCAGGTAATTGATTGCATTCTCTGGTTTTGCACATTAATCCGTGTCTTCAGGAATGTTCTGATCCTTCTGGATTTCATAAGAGGCTGTTATTTTCTTCACAGATCGGTTGTCTTTGCTGTTGGTTAAAGAGCGGAGTCACTCGCAAACATACATTGGATGCATGAAAAAGGGTCCGGTTTTCACAGATCCAAAACTCAAATGGTAAGAACAGGAACAACTCATAATGAAGAACTAACATAATCCGCAAATCATGCTTCTGTTTTGAAAAACTTTGGGTTAAGATAGGATTTTTGTGACACCTAATCATCTCTTGTTGTTCAATGTACCTGAAAATTGCTGGAAATTGGTTGGATTTTTTGCAGGTATGAACCTTTGGCAGATCTAATCGGGAAAGAGTACTTTCTTCATGCTTATGGCCCCATATATGCTCTTTCTGCTGATGTTGTCACAAGTTTGGTTGCCCTCAAGAACAACAGGCAAGTTCTGTCTCCTCGATAATATTGGCTTTTGAATTCTCCTCGAGTGATATATTTCGTTTAGGACATCTTTTTCAATCTTAAAGAGGTCTCTGTTTCTCGATACTTATCAGAGTCTTTCTGTTTAACAAGGTGATAAATTTTCCCAAACTACAGTTTCAGGATGTTTAGCAACGAGGACGTGACAATAGGTGCGTGGATGCTGGCAATGAACGTTAAACATGAGAACCTTCACACCCTTTGTGAACCAGAGTGCTCACCATACTCCATTGCTGTTTGGGATATACCAAAATGCTCAGGTTCATTTTTCTTCGTCCTGGTCTTCAGAAATTTATCTAAAGTCACTTTGCATAAGCATTTCTACAACAATTGATCACAATTTGGATTGAATACGTTACTGGTGCAGGTCTTTGTAACCCAGAGAAAAGGATGTTGGAACTTCACAAGCTAGATAGCTGTTCAAAAAGCCCGACCTTGCCATCGGATGATGAATGATCTACCCTCTTATGTATCTTCTGTAATGATGTAAGATCCGAGGCGTAACAATTCATATGTAACAATTCATATATCTCTTTTCTCTGACATGTCCGCCATTGAAACTGCTTCACAGAGCAAGCCTCTCGGTTTTTCAGTTACTCTGCTCTGTTCTTCAGGGGGACATGTGAGAAAAGCGACGAGAGTTGATATCGCTTAACCAGCTTCAGGGTTAGTGATCTTGTGTATAACAAGTTTTGGGTGATACCTTCTTGTACAAGTATAAGATTGAACTAATTGCAATTTCTTTAGTGATAGTTACAGTGTGAAACGATCAAGCTTCTTTTTCCGTAACTTAAAGTTTTGTATTGTTTTGTACTATACGAGTTTCCACAAAAGATTAAAATTGAAAAAAAAATTATATATAAAATATATCTTTATGTGAATCTGGCTTACATTACACTAGAGGGAAAAGTGAAATCGAACGAACATTTGGAGAACTAATACATTAACCTATATGTTTATAGTATTTCAATATTTGACAATAGCACAGCTGGTATTAGATTTTGTCGTAAAGTCTAATTAATTTGTTACTAAAAATACAAAAAGTTATGTTACTTGTACTGGTTTTTTATAAATATCACAAATAAGATAATAACTTTTTTGGCTATGCAAAAAGACAAAAACTAAATTAGAAGTAGCCTAAAATGGGGTCTATTATGGTTTTCACCCAACAAAAGTTGGAATCTAACTATCTTTGTGTAAGCATGTTAAAAGCTGTCCAACCCCACAATAATATAAAAATAAAAACAAGAGAACCCCATCTTACACTGCTGCCCAATAATGATTAATCTTACGTCATATTTAGAACCTTCATTACTTGACTAAAACGATATGTATGTGAAAAAATTTTAACACACCAAATTAGTCATGGGTGAATGCATCGTTAGAATAAAGCACCATTATCTTTTAAAAGACCCAAGTATGTTTACATACCAAAGTAACTTTACGTCTGTAAGTGTGTGGTACTTATTTAATTTGAGGAATGGTTCAGTCCTTCCGAATTCTATTTGAACCGGCCATCCGGAAGCTTTTGTGAACATCTTATGCGGACTAATCCCATGATAATGACGTCTAAAGGCCGATTTCTAATCACTGAAAAGCATAACATTAGTGGTTTAATTGTTCACTACAAGCTAAGTTCACTGATATCCAACTAATCTGTCGTTATTCAGCTAATACTCCATATTCAAAATCAACCATACGATGAATTCTCAAAATTCCATCGTTTCAAACATTTGCATACATATTACATCACATGTTTGTTTTTATACGTTAATATTTTCAAAGTTTTTTTTTTTTTTTGATATGAATTTGAATTTCATTAAGTAATAATGAGAAGGTTCGTAGGTTTACAAAAAGTTGACACTTGTAGCCATTTCTTGCCAAAAAGATAAAAACAAGAAAGGGCAAAACGTCTTGATAACCTAATGCAACATTGACTTACCTTTTTTTAAATCTTCTTCAAATATTTTCAAAGTTATATATGAAGCATCGAATATACTTTTTTATATATATAACTAGATATTAGGTCCCGCGTATACGCGGAATTATAATTATTTATTTTAAAATTTATGAAAAAAATCTGAATACAAAATCTGAAAAATAGAATTAAATCACCCGTAAAAATAATTATATAATAAAATATTGAAAACGTCTATACGAAATCATTCACCAATATAAAATCTAAAAAAGTTACAACTAATTTTTTTATTTTGATTATATATAGGTCGATTTATTTCTATTTGAATAATATTTATTTATTTTTAATCATATTGAATTTGTTTTTTCAAATCGACATAAAAAAGATTTAATGTTGTCATTCTGAATTTCTTCGCTCAATATCTTTAGAAGATAGACATTTTCTGAAAAGTATAAGAAAAATCAACCAAAATTAGAGAAAATATTATTTTTTTTATCATAAAAATATATAAATCAACAATTTTTACGACAATCTCATAATAATAAATTAAAAGAACTCTTTCTTAAGAATATAATAAAAACAAAACAAAATTATAAGAATAATTAATAATCATAATCTATATAAATTTTTTTTTATGACTAACTCATAATAATAAATTAAAATATTTTTAAAAAATTAAAAGGAATAGAAATTTTACCAATAGAATGAAGTTGAAGGTATGATGGTTTTGAAGAAAAGTGTTTTGTTTGTTGAGAAAACATAAAATTACTTATTTCTTTATATAGAGTTCAATATTTACAATTTTTTTTAGGATTAGAAATTTTCTTAATTATGGAACTTAATTATTTGTATAATTTACTTTATAGAATATGATTAGTAATTTGTATAATTTCCTTATAGAATTTCTATTTTCTGAAAAATGGTAGTTAATTATTTTTTTTGTATAGTTTTTTTATACTAATTTTTGACATTTTTTCAACTTTGACACGTGTCAAAATCTTGAATTTAATAACATGACACGCGTCACCATCCTATGAGTTACTAACTTTTGAAAACCCTCTTTTATATAATAAGATTTCTAATGATCTTTTGACATTATCTTATTATTTAAAAATGATTAGTGATGTTTACGTAAAATGTGAGTGTAGAAGTAGGACCTATTTATGTCTTTTTTTTTGTAAAATATTTTCATAGGTATGCATAGTATATTTGTATTAGAACATCACACAATTTGAAACAGGTGGAATATTATCTTAGCCAATTAAGTGCGTACTTTTTTTTGTTAAATAATTAAGTGCGTGCTTACCTAATCTTACTACAAAATCTAGACATATTAATTATAACCTCCGTTTTCTAATTAGGAGTAGGTCCATGAACCTACAAACCAAGTTAAAATTCATGGTCTTATATTTGTCTAAAGCAATGTATTTTGTTCGCAGCTAACAGCTGTAGTTATACACATATAGGATTCTAGGAACAGACATAATACAGATATATATATATATATGTACATGCATGTATTTGTCTGTATTTTATTGTGAATACTATAACGCGGAGATTGCCTTTAAGACCTAACAATCAAATTTATTAAACCAAAACAATCACTGTAAAAAAATAAAAATAAAAAAATCACTGTATCTCACGTTAAAATAGTAAAATGCGAGCCTTATGAATTAAGAACGAGTCCAGTTTTAATAATTTAGTCAAACACTTACAATCTAAATCTGTATATAACAGAAAGTATTGCACATAATGTTCTAGATTATAAATGTAAAATGAATAATGTGCATTATGAAGTATTTGAAGCGTGTGGGGATATACAAAAGAAACAAAACTTAACCGATCCATCACTAAGCTACATGACCAATACGTAGATGAAACGATTCTGCATGCGTCTAGCTAGCTTAATGTGAATTGCCATATATGCGTTACATATGTAACACACGTAGGTTTGTAATTTATATGCGTGTGTCAGTGCGTCTATATTACATATATAGGTGTATACGGAAGTGTGGATGTGTAATAGTTGACCAAAAAAATGTGGTAAAACCAAATAAAACAAAGTTAGTGCTAAACTAACAAAGGAGAAGTCGTTAAAAAAATAATTAAAAACTAATAAAGGAGAATAAAAAAACCGTGAACAAACCATATGTTTATAAGTACGAAGACAGTATCGAAAGGCAAGTCAGCAGATTATGTAATAATTTATTTATTTCATACGAGTACTATTTTAATGTTTGATAAGACATTCTTCTGAATTTGAGAGAAGATGAAATAAATGAAATCTGTCTCGTGATCGTGAAGGTGAAGCAGGGAGCCTACTTTTTTATTTTTGTCAACATTTAATAAAATACTATTTCCAATTTCTTCATGTAACATTAATCAGAGCCGGTTTTATGATGGTTCACTTTATATCATTATATATGTACAGTATAGTGGTAGAGTGTTGTGTGGACATAGTCGTAGCGCAAGGCACGAGAAGGATTCAGTCAAGACTTATAGATTTGGATATTATTAAAATTAGCTAAAACCAAATCCTAAATTTATTCTCAAATCGCAAAATTTAGATCATAGTGACACTAGTTTTCATTTGACTAGGCAAAATCTGGTGAAAATTAATAATATTAAAAATACAACTTATATTCCTATTCGTTTTTTTTTTAAATTGAAATTTAATTTATCCGTACATTATAACATTTTAGTTTATTCTTAATTTTTGTATTACGCAGTATATTACACTTTAACGGAACAGACAAGAAAAACACACATTTAATTTTCTTTGTCAAGTATATTAAACAAAGTTAATAAATTGACACATATAACTTTAGATTATATTATTATTAGTTTCACTCGCTCTTCGTCGTCTCCTACCTCTGTTCTGAAACTTTTCTCTCTCTTTCTCTGTATCAATGAGACAACAACAGTCACATTCATTCATTTGCTTAATCCTTTGACATCGTTGAGATCTCCATCTTTCCCTTATTCTCTCTCCTATCCCATGCATTGTTCAGAGCATATATGATCTCTCTCTCTCTCTCTCTTGTTCCACCATTGACGGTCATTGCTCTGAATTGAGAGAAACCATTAGGGAAATTTGGGGATTCATCGATCATTAAAAAGGTATCATCTTTCGTAATCTTGCTGAGACAAAAATGTTAAAGCCTCTTATACCAGAACCTGGCCGTGTCGCTGAAGATAATAATAAGAAGAAGGCAGATACTATAATTAATTTGGATCATGGATCACCAATTACACCGCTTCAGACTCGTTCGAGTGGACTTACCTTGACGGCAACCACAAGTAGTGGAAGTTGCAGCTCTAGCTCCTCTGGATCGGTTACGGGTCATGCTGGACATGATCCCGTTTCAAGAAAACCCGATTCCGATCAGCCCATTTCCTCCACCGCTCAGTCGAGCACTCCCTCCGCCGCTAAATCTTCCCGGTGTAACACCCCGTTCACCTCTCAGCCTAAGTCTACCACTACCTCCGCCGCTAAATCTTCTAAGTCTAGTAGTACTCCCTCCGCCGCTCAATTTGTTGGCGTTAAAACTGGGTGCCAAAAGACCGGAACCGGGAACATGAGACCATCGAACTCTGTTTCGGGCACAACAAAACCATCGGGTAATACAAGCTCAAATGCGTTGCAACAGCATGTCAAAATACTTCCTGCCGGGAACCTTTTCCCATCAGGGAAGGTACAAATTACAGGCATGACTCAAGAAAAACCAAGAAGCATGGTTCTTAGGCCAGGTGCTAATAAATCATACGGATACGGTAACATAATCGGAGGAAACAACTTATCTCCGGTGAAGCCAACGAGGACGTCTGCTTCTTCCTCTGTTTTGCCTTTAGCTATCGGTAGCTCTAATGGTGTCCAAGACATAGATACATCGTGGAAGGTTGCTATATATAGTTCAAATCCTGAAGAAGTGAAGAGAATTGGAAACGAAATGTTCAAGAAAGGTTCTTTCACAGAGGCTTTGAAGTTGTACGATCGAGCTATAGAGCTCTCACCAACTAATGCTACTTATCATAGCAACCGAGCTGCTGCATTGTCTAGTTTGGGTCAGATTGGGGAAGCTGTGAACGAGTGTGAAAAAGCTATTAAATTGGATCCAAATTTTGCAAGGGCTCATCACCGTTTAGCCTTATTGCTTCTTAGGTAAAGCCAATTGCTTATAAAAAAACTTGATAGAGATAGGAAGTATCTATTCAATTGGGTCTTTATTTCGTTGCAGATTAGGTTATGTGGATAATGCAGGGATACACTTTTATTCCGTGGAGGAACCATCAGATCCCATGGTGGTGAAGATGCTTCAACAAGTAGATAAACACTTGAACAAATGCACATATGCTAGAAGACGAGGTGAATGGAATATTGTTTTGACACACGTAAGTGCAGCCATGGCGTCTGGAGCTGATTCTTCTCCTCAGGTAAATAACATACATACTTGTATTAACTAAAACGTTTTAAGTGATTTTAAGTATTTTACATATCTCAAATCTGCAGCTAGCTATGTGTAAAGTTGAAGCACTAGTGAAACTCCTACGGCTTGATGATGCTCAAAGAGAACTAGAATTTGTCCCCAAACTAGAATCATTCCCAGCCTCTTTGGCACATACTCGGTTTTTCGATATGATATGTGAAGTTTACACATATTTTGTCAAATCCCAAATGGAGTTGGCTCTAGGGAGGTGAGATATGTCGACATGTTGATTGGTTGTTGTTTTATTGATATGTCATGGGTAAAAAGAGTGAAGAGCATATGACGAATTCTTGCAGGTTTGAAAATGCAGTTACAACTGCAGAGAAAGCTTCAGAGATCGATCCACAAAACTATGAAGTTGAAACGTTGTATAGAAATGTTAAATTAATTGTTAGGGCGCGTGATCGTGGTAACGATCTTTATGAATCAGAAAGATACACTGAAGCAAGCTCAGCTTATGCGGAAGGCCTTAAGTATGATCCATCCAATGCTGCTCTATTATGTCATAGAGCAGATTGTTTCTTTAAAGTTGGGATGTGGGAGAGCTCAATAGAAGATTGTAACCATGCATTGCACATTCTACCGAGTTACACAAAGCCTCGTCTTCAAAGGGCTGCTTCATATAGCAAGGTGAAATATATACAGTATGACGTAGTTTTGGTTTTTCCCTTGTTCTAAGTTTATTTTTTACGAAACTGTAGTTGGAAAGATGGGCTGAAGCAGTGAATGACTATGAGACCTTAAGAAAGGAACTGCCTTATGACAAGGAAATTGCTGAATCTTTATTTCATGCTCAAGTTGCATTGAAGAAATCTCGCGGCGAAGTAGTACTAAACATGGAGTTTGGAGGTGAGGTTGAGGAAATTTCTAGTCTTGAAGAGTTAAAAGCTGCGTTAACCCGTCCTGGTAAGTGATAGATATTTGAAACTTATATGCTCTTAAGTAGTCAGAGAGTTTCCTTTAGTAACTTTTTGTTGTATACTTCAATGGCAGGAGTTTCCATTGTACACTTTTTTAGAGCCTCTGATCAACAATGCAAGGATATGTCTATTTTCATGGACGCACTATGTGTTCGTTACCCATCTTTGCATTTCCTCAAGGTAAAAAGACAAAAAAAAAACTTTCAAAACATCTGTTTATGTAACCAGAGAACAAGTAAACTTACTTTAGAAATGTCTTTATGTAGGTGGAGATTGTAAAATGTCCAGCAGTGGGTGATGCAGAGAGAGTGAGAGTTGTGCCAACATTCAAGATTTACAAACTTGGGACTCGGATGAAGGAGATAGTGTGTCCAAGCAAGGAAGCACTGGAGAAAACAGTGAGGCACTATGGCCTTTAGTAAACTCAAAACAGGATAATGTTCATTTTAAAAGAAAAAAAAAACAAGATCACTTCTGATTTGATTCATTCATTGCTCTGTTAGGTTTAGGAATTGAAAGAGAGATTAGTCATGTGTACAGAGAGAAAATTTTGGCTACTTAGGTGATGAAACCCATATAAAATAAGCAGAGAGAGTAAACAATTCATTCATGTTGTCAAAACAGTTTTCCATCAATAAAAATTCTTCTTCTCTCTACTCTTCCATTTAAATATGATTGTTACATTACCTGTGTTTTCTTATTGGCCCTTTTAGTTAATCAAGTAGAAGGTCCCTGACTTAGATGAATATTATCAAAATTGTTGGACATTGTCATATATAATAAAATGTTGGTTAATAATATGTCAATAATTAGATGATGATTCTCCTTGCAACCCACACAATACAAGCCAAGTTTGAGTGGTCTGTTTCTCTTAAAATAATTGTTAACGAAGCTTCTAATTGAATCAAATGTAATTTAGTAACAATTTTATAGCTTATTCTCTCTTATTAACACTCGCCTAGTTTAAGTCTTAAGCAGTGTTACAGTGATAACAGTACGCTATAATACATGCAGACCAAATGCGAGCCGTGTGTCTTAAACAGCAAAACAAAAAAATCGTGTCGTTTCCTCAATGCACCTCCCTTTTTAAACGGCATAGTTCTATCAACATGCCTGCAGTTTCAGGGACCACATTCAGACTCTAGACGACGTGCAATTTAAACGTATTAACAAATGTAAATGATTCTGAGACAGAGAGCAGGAGCAAAAAGACAAAGAAGATAACATTAAGATTCACTGTCTCTGTTTTTGTTTCCACTTCCAGAAACAGAGCAGTGTTATTCATACAATGGAAGATTAAGACTTTGAACGGTGGATACATAAAGTAAACTGTAATCCAACCGTAATAACTTATTATTTTTTTGGATTCTAAAAAGAAAATATTAAAAGGGCAAATAAAAAGAAAAAAGAGAAACTCAAAGTTTTATTTTCTTTCACTGGCTCACTCACTTAACCGGTGTTTTGCAATCCTGCGGCAATACCCTTCATGGTTAAGATGAGTGTGTCCTCAAGTCCTGGGGCGTATTCACTTGTTGGGTTAAGCTTGACGAGCTCTTGCGCTGATTTGCTTGATTGCATGATCTCTTTGGAAATGTGTGGTCGCAGGGTCACATTGTAGTTTGGATCACGGATCCTCTTCAATGTGTAGGCTTGGCAAACGTTGAGGGTCGTAATGTAAGAGTCACGCAGCCTCAGTCTCTGTTTCAAGTAAGGATCTCCTTCAAGAAGATCTCTATGTCCAGCAGTCTGCAACAACGAGATTTTAGTCATTGGTATTGCGAGAAATAAACCGTAACGAATACGAAACAGAGGACTCTGCTTTTTTTGTTATACCTGGAGGACGAGGTTCTTGGTTTCTTCATAGTTGGCTCTAAGTTTCTCTCCAAAATCCCATAAATCTTCCGAGACAAGAAGTTTGTCGTACAAAGCAGCAATCCCAGGGTCTCCCTTGGCGAACACCATTTCAATTAGGTCGATGGTGACTCGGAAAAACGGCCAGTGTTTGTACATATCTTGCAGCATGTGGAGGTTTCTCACATCCTTCTCAATCGCAAACCTAAAAGCTGCTCCGAAACCTAACCATACAGGAAGATGGAATCTTGTTTGCGTCCAAGCAAAGATCCATGGGATTGCACGGAGAGATTCGATCCCACCGCTTGGTTTTCGCTTTGAAGGTCTACTTCCAATGTTCATACGTCCATACTCCAGCTCCGGAGTAGCCTGGAAACAAAACCAACGGTTTGAGCTACTTAAACCACACAAAAACTTAGGTGAATTTTGGATTTCTGTGAATGAATACTTACGAGGCGGAAGTACTCGACAAATCTAGGTTCTTGGAAAACGACAGATCGGTATTCCTTAGTTGCAACAACTGCCATTTCATCTAGCAATGCACGCCACTCAGGTTTTGGTGAAATTGGTGGGTTCATTCCGTGCTCTAGAGTTGCAGCTGTGAAACGCTGAAGTGTTCTAAAGCATAAATGTTCCTCTCCAAATGATTGCTCAATGACTTCACCCTGAACTGTGACTCGAAGAGAGCCATTAACTGTATCCGGTGGCTGAGACAATATAGCAAGATGAGTGGGACCACCTCCTCTTCCGACTGTGCCACCACGGCCATGGAACATAGTTAGCTTCACTCCATATTCTTTAGCTACCTTCACAAGCTCTTCTTGAGCTTTGTATAGCTCCCAAGCAGCTGAGAGACGCCCAGCATCCTTCCCTGAATCTGAGTAACCGATCATAACCTCTTGTTTACCGTTAATACGGTTTTTGTACCAGTCTATAGAAAAGAGTCTTGCAACAGCTGCAGGAGCTGCTTCAAGATCAGCTAGCTTCTCAAAGAGTGGAACAACTCTAAGTGGCGTTTTCACTTGGCATTCACGCTGTAAAAGTTCAACCGCAAGCACATCACTAGGTGAGGTTGCCATAGAGATAATGTAAGCTCCAAAACAATCTGCAGGCAACTCAGATATGACTTTGAATGTGTCCAGGACATCAGCAATTTCTTCGGTTTTGGGAAGATCAGGTCCGAAAAGTGGACGTTTTCCACTTAGTTCAGCTAAAAGCCACTCCTGTCGGCCTTCTTCAGACCAGTCTCTATAGGAGGAACCGATGTCCAAATGCTTGGTGATAGCATCCAAGACATCTGTGTGGCGTTCAGACTCTTGCCTAATGTCAACTCTCACAAGGGAGAGTCCAAAGGTAGAGACTTGCCTCAAGAAATCAAGAAGGCTTCCATCAGCTATTGGGCGGTCACCACATGAACATAGTGATCGGTAACAGAGCTCAAGAGGCTCCAAGAACTGTGTAAATAGAGCAGTAAACACAAATTGAATTCCGTAAAAAATATGTGGGAAATAAAAGAAAATATAATGGCAAGAACCAACAGGTTCGTAAAATCAGGTAACAATTTAGTAAAGAAACAATATTCAGAGTATAAAGGTTGCTTACCTGTTCCACATTGGTGAAAGTAGCTTCTTCAGGGATGTCTGAGATTCCGTTACTCAGCAATTGACGAGAGCGCTCACGTGTGTGATACAGTTTATCCCTCACATCACCAAGAATTACACGATATGGCTCAGTTGGAGGAATTGTCTTCCAGAATTCTGCATTGAGTTAAACAAAAAAATAACTTAAGCATGCAAAAGCAATACCATTGTATACTTTTAGTATGTGTTTCTTTTTCAATCTTGCAAGAAGAAAATCTCCAAAGCTTCGAACCTATGTAGTGTTTTGCAGCATCTTTCCTTGAGCTCCTGTGGAGTTCATCCGCCCGGGCACGGAACTCATCAGTGCAACGCCACATAGACAACTGCCAAGAAGAACACCAATGAATCAAGAAAATCTTAAAGAAGGGAAACCCGCAAATGGGTACATGTAAAAAGAGATAGAAACCTCAAACATCAGATTCTCGATTTGGTTATAGTAGAGATTGGCAGCCATCATTCTAGCCAACAGGCACACATCTCTAGTGACCTCAGGTGTGACCCTCGGATTACCTGAAATTCAGGTAAGTTGATTAGAGGGTGAGCAAAAGGAAACAAGAGAAAAATTTGTTTGTCAGTAATCTGACAAACGCATGTACCATCGCGATCACCGCCCATCCATGAAGAGAATTGGATCAATGGGGCATTGTAAGGGACACGTTCATCTATCCCAATGTTTTTCAGAGCTGTATCCACACGACGCAAGAACTTGGGGACACCTTTCCAGATTGTCTCGTGGAAATAACTCATTCCAGCTCTCATTTCATCTTGTGGGGTTGGAGGTGTTCTTCTAATCTCATCTGTACGGAATGCAGCTTGAATCTAAACAAAACGGGAGAGATTTAATTGGCCAATCTTCTGAAAACAATATCAAATCAACATGGTATAATCCAGTGAGGTTGAGTTGATACCTCTCTTTGCAGAGACTCATCGAGCTCCTGCTTGTCATCAGGAGTAATGTCCTTTGCATATAGTTGAGCTAGACAGTCCCTTATCCTGAGAAAGCATTTAAGGTCAATACAAAAGCAAAAAAAGAAAGAGTTATCTAACTCTCTCCAGAAAACAGCAAAAGTCAAAAACAAACCTCCCATGCTTCTGAAGCAATGATCTACGCACAGACTGAGTAGGATGAGCAGTCAAAACCAAATCCACAGTCTGATTTTTTAGGGCATCAAAGATCTCTTCAGGAGACTTGCCAAGATCCGAAACAAGTCTCTTGAACGTCTCTTCGATATCGGATTCAGTAGTTGCAGAGCTCTCATCAACGAAATCACCCTTCTTCAGCTTCTTGATCCTGCGGCGGTAAGCAATCTGCACCTCCTCAGCCAAGTTGGCTAAGTTAAGCATGTGGGAGAAAGCCTTGGAGATAACAATGGAGTCCCCAGGATCCAAACTCGTTAGAACACTCCCTAGTTCCTCAAGCTTCTTAGGGTCACGCTTCCCTTCATACTCAGCAGAAAGCTCGTATAACTCTTGAACCTGTACACAAGACCATTTTATCAATCTAAACAGAACTAAACGAAAAAGTTCCATCCTATACATAACTAACACGTCAATTGAATCGGATACAAAGGTTAAAAACTCTCTGAGCGGGTAATCGAAACAAAGGTGAGATTTTTAGGATCACTAGCAAATGGGTATGGATTCAATCCAAAGAATTTGAATAAACGTATAAGGATTGGTACCGTTTCACGGAGATCCTCGCCGTGTAAATCCTGGAGAATGTCGAGAAAGCGATCGAGGAGAAGAGCATCATACTCAATAAGCTTATCGTCTTCGCTGACTTTAGCAGGGACCAGTTGCCGAAGCTGCGCATCAATTGATGCCATCTTCTCTACGTTCCGACCCGCCATTATTGCCGATCAATCAAATCTCCACCAGCTTCTGACTTCTTCTGTTATCATATCATATGAATGAAAATCGACAAAGGAAAAAAATAAAAATAAAAAGAAGAAGCAAAAATCTGTTGACAACTGACTCGAAAAAACAGGGGATTTGGTAGACTGGCCCGAAAACAACGATAACATAAAACAAACTTCTCAAAACTGATTTGATTGAGACAAACCTGAAAAGAAGAAATCTGCGGATAGTGCGGGATGAAAGCAAATCGATGTTGGTCAGAAGAAGCTAACCTGATTCGATATAAAGCTTCTTTGGATGTGGAATCAGATTCAGAGATGATGAAGGCGAATGAGAAAGCAGAGTCAGTATTTATAGACGAGCAAGTGCGGTACACTGTGTATGGCATGCCCGCTTGTAACTGATATTTAACTCTCTTTTTTTTTTTGTCATTATTTTTCCTATTTCTTTGATATTTTTATTTCCTTTTTTTTATTATTATATTTTTATTAGAATTTTTTTCTGAATTCTATTGTGAATTAATTAGTTTTAACGCTTTATGAAGTGAAAATGAATAATAAAAACAACTTATTTAACTGTACAAAGGAATAATACTCAGGGATATTCTTTCAATTATTACAAAACAATAACATAACAAAATAATATTTTAAACATGTATATAGTAAAAAAAGAATTAGAATCATTTCATTCATTCCATTCCATTTTCGTAGGATGGATTAATTTTTTTATAATTGAGTAAGAATATGAAACTATTTGTCATAGACTCATAGTCATAGAAATCCAATTAATTCTGTGGACTGAAACTATAAAAGCATTAACTGACACACATTTTGAATTTTAAGTTTTAGTGGTCAAAGATCTTCTTATATATTGATTTTAATCTCTCAATTGTAACAGTTCATTATGGAATTACCTTTACTTGGATTTTGTATAAATCTTAGCTTTGATAAAATAGATAAATAATTGTTTTTAGCTGATAAAGAAAATGAAAAAAAAATATACAGGATCGTGAGAGCTCGTGCATGCATTTTTGTCTCTGACAGACCCTAACTTTCACGTACGATCAAGTTAACTTTTAGAAAGTGTTAACTTTTAGATCTTCTGGCTTCTTTTTTTTTAATTTTTTTTTTGGATCAAATAATCCAGCTATATTACTCGATTTGCTATTTATATATATAAAAAAATCAATTATGGTGAAGATAAATTAAGACTTTTTTTTGTTGTCAAAAGCAATAAATTAAGTTTACACCTCATCATGAAGTGTTTATATGTGATACTCTTGGAGCAAAAACCTATGCATGTCTAAGTGAATCAAGAAGGTCATTTTCTTGCCGTAATTAGATTTCATTTGTTATTTTCAAAAGTAAACCGGTACAACCATGTTACTCTTCGTCAAATAAAAACTTGCCTAGGATTGAAAGAATAATAATAAAATAAGGTTTTTAGACTTATTGTGGCTATTAACGGAATATTCGAATCACTGAGTACGTCATTATAATGTGTACTCAAGTCAACCAAGTTTGTGATCTGTTGTTATAAAAATATAAAGCTTGTGATCTGTATCGCTTCATGGGTTCTTGTCTATCTGTTCGAATATTCGATTCAATTTTGATTCACATTCTCCGCAGTATCACAATTAAAAAACATATCGAATACGTTTCAAATTTATAGGACTAGAAAATGTCGTTTCAAACTATCGAAATATTAGAGTTTAGCCTGTCAAATATTTTGGAATAACTAAACTCTATACGTTAATGAATTTTAAAATCAGATTAGAAAAATGGCTCTTGGGTAGACTGATTCGTTTAAGTATATACCATTGACCCTTTTGTATTCCTTAATAGGTTTTATAAACCATGCCGTCTTCTTAATTTGAAATTTAGCAATAATGCTGAATTAATTATAACGAAAACTTTGTTGTTTATAGATCGCTTTATGGACTAAAGAAATAACAAAGTTCAGTTATTGGATAATATATTGGATGATAGCTACATTAATATTAAGTTATGCAATTAGTGGTTTGATGTGGGGTCAGTGTCGGTGATAATTCGGTTGACGTATTAGATGATAGTTAACATTATTTATCAGAAACATTCAGGGAGGTAACGACAATAGTGTTTAAATTATATTTCTATGTTTCAATTTTTAATTAAAGAATAATCACAAGAGAGATGATTCATGAAAGCAAATATGGTGAGAACGTGAGGCTTATAAATTTTTTTTAAAAAATTATGTTGTGATTTCATTTGACTTTAGATCATATATAAATTATCTTGTTATCCAGTTTCTGATCCTTCTTAAATTTTAATTTTATATTAATTATTTGCGTTTTTCAGTAGAATTCTTTAGTTTTATATTTTTAACTAAATTTAATTTACTAGATTAACAAAAATGAGATTTAATTTATTAATTAGATATAATTGACGAACGAAGTAAAGTAGGCCTAATAAGTTATCGGTTCGTGATTTTAAATTGAGTTATTAGTTAGAACTTAAAAGAGAACCGTAACGGACCGCAACTGACGGCGTTACCGCAATATGACGATACGTTCGGCGCTTGTAGTTAATTCGGTTAAAAATCTGAAAACCGACCAGGAGAATTGAATTGAATCGAACTAGACCAAACCAGATGAGTAAATTGATACAGGCTGAGTTCAGAGATGTCTCTTCGGCGTTTTTCTTTTTTCAGTCCGTTTTACAATAATACAAGCTATTTGGTTTCAGATAAGATACCGAGATCGAGATAAAACATATGAAAAAAAAGTGGGATAACAAAGAGAAAGGTTAAGATCAACCAACTTGATGTTTGGTTAGAACTTTAACCAGGGTCATACATATCTCCAAAAGAAGCAGCAACATTGAAGCCTATGAGCAACTCAATAAATTGTTAAGAGTTAAGCACAGCTTGGTCCAGAAGATTGGAAATCCTCAGGCTAGCAAATAAAACAGGACAGCTTCCCAATGTTATCTCATAGCAGGTTATCAACTCCGGCATCGGTGCTGGGTCAGACATGGAAGTTTTTCTCTGATTCCTGCACCAAATTTCAGAAATTCAAAACATATGTTCACAAAACTTAAACAGCGTAACTCTTTGGCGTAGGGACTTGTCTTACTTGTCTGTTCAACATTTCTCAGGCAACCAACTCAGATTCAGCTTTTTCTGCAGGAATATGATTTTGGAAGACTGTTTGGTAATCCAAGCTTCTAGCGGTTTCGAAGAAATGAGCCACGGCTTCCTCTGGTGTCCCTACCAAGACACCGTGTCCTAAATTGAGAATATGTCCCTTTGGTCCAGCACACTTCACAACTCTGACACAAAAAGAGAGATTTCTTTCGGTTCTTGAATTGAATTTATAAGCATAATTCTATTATCAGCGGAACAAAGTAACCACCTACCTTAGAATTTCTTCGGTTAAAGCAGGGAGCGGAGAGAATAGGTAAGCTGGATCAACGTTTCCCTGCACACTAACCTTGCTTCCCAATCGCCTCCTCCCATCAGCCATATCTACAGTCCAGTCAAGTCCGATAACATCAGCTCCAGTTCCTTTCATTCGCTCAAGAAGGCCACCATTTCCATTGATGTAGAAAACTATCGGCGTATCTGGACATCTTTTCTTTACAGCATTAATGATCTGGCGAGCCCGAATAACAAAAAAACGTTAAATCCCAAAAGAGAATATTTCAAGTCCTCAAGATGAAAGCACTAATTATACCTCTGCGATGTAGGGTTTGGACCAGCGCTCCCACATCTCGGGAGTCAGTTGGCCACCCCATGAATCGAATATTTGTATGCAGTGAGCTCCGTGCTCAACTTGGTAAACAACATACTCAGTAATGGCCTTGGTTAAATGAGATAATAGAGCTCTCAATACATTTGGTGCAGTGTGGCACATATTTTTAATGACTGTATATGTCCGAGTTGTTCCTCCTTCAACAATATATGTAGCAATTGTCCAAGGCGCTCCAATGAAACCCAATACCGCAGCATGGTCCCCAACCTTTCAAAACAAGAATCCATTTTTTCAGAACTGAAGGGCATTTGGTTAAGTTTAGGGGAATTCTGAGAAGAAGAGGAAAACAACCTCTCGTCTCAAAATCTTGAGGGAATCCCCAACAAAACTCAGTTTCTCAAGATCAATAGGATGCAATCTCTTCAAATCTTCTTCAGTTCGGATGGGAGATTGGATCACGGGGCCTTTAACCTCTTCAATGTCAAATGGGACACCGAATGCAGGTAAAGGCGTGAGGATGTCAGAGAAAATGATGACACCGTCTGGTCTGAATGCTTGCCAGGGCTGCAAAGAGATTTCCACGATTAGATCAGTGTTCTCTGACCTCTCTCTGAAGGACGGGTGTTTCTTGGCGAGCTTTTGGTAAACAGCCATATACCTTCCTGCTTGCCTCATCATCCAGGCTGGAGGGCGACTCACGGCTTGCCCTTTTGCGGCCTTTACCAATAGTGGATCTGATTTACACATTTTGTCCAAAATGTGTAGACATGAGAAAGCTTCTTCAGACTTACAAAAGGATAAGGTACAGATTCATGATCAACTTTTAGCTAAAGTTCAAGATAAGTGACGTAAAACTGGAAGTTCCATCTTCCATTTCAAGCCCAACATTTAAGCTAAAACATCAGCTAGAGATCCGAATGAAGTAAAATCATATCGAAAAGCATATATCTTTGAGAACTTGGATTGCAGGAGATGATACGTACCGGAAGAGGAGGAGGAGCAAGCTACGAGGAGCTTCCGAGCAGCCCTGTTGTTTCTTCTTGGGTAACAAACCAATCCCACATTGATAGGATTCGACTGGAACCCTATCGGTAACGACAATCCCGAGGAGTAACATCTCGACGAGCTACAGGCACTGTGTACAACAATATTCAGCAAAAAAAACTACAAATCGAGCATAACTGAAATCGAAAGAACCAAAATTGGAACTTAAATCGGACCTGGTTGGCGATGATAAGCTCATTTTCAATCACAGAAGAACCTGAGAGTTTGAAGATCAATGCTTTCTGTGATTTTACCCGCTCCTTGGTTCGGTCTGGTCAGATGTTTCCTTATCACCGAGGGAGAGATGTGATTGAAAGTCAAAGGTTTGACCTTCTTAACTCATTCCCTTCGACGGCTGTTATGTAGCCACGTATGTTATATCTGGATAATAGTAGGGCCCACCTTCCGGATTTTTTAGCGGCTCCTTTCTGGTAAAACTTCCGGTACGATTCTCTGGTTCGGTGTATAACGGTTCAGACACAACTTATATCTTATACCAAGTCAAATTTATCGGTTTATCACACCTGAGTGTTTTGCACTATGACAATTTATAAAGCAAACTGGGAAAAACAGAAGAAACATAAAAGGAATAGTTTGTTATTTGTGATGTTTCTACTTCACTGTCATTCACAGCAAGAGCGAGGTCTTTGTCTCTGTCATATATCAAGCCAGTAAGGGATGTTGTCTGGTTAGATTCTCGAGCTGTGGCGGCAGCTTCAGAGTTTTCTTCTTGCAAATAGTTTCACGCTTGTCATATAGAATGGTGTAGTTGAAGCTACTGATGTTTCTAAAATAACATTGGTCACTTCCAACATAGTTATACACTTGTTGTGTGCTTCCATATCCATTGACCACTAAGTTATTCTTCACCACAATAACCCCTTGCCCTTCTTGCTTGTTTTCAAGCTTGCTCTTGAATGTTCTTATCAACCCTTTGTCGCTCTCTGATCTCTCCTCGTTGAATCCCATCGTGACATTCGCGATCTCCAGAGATGTGTTATTCCTTTGCTCCAAAGAGTCGGAGTAGAGGTAAAAAGGAAAGGTCTTAATGGATTCTTTGCAGTAGATCTCTCTCGAGGCTATCTTGGCGTGAATACTATCATTGGCTTGGATCAACTGATCTATGATCTGCAAGCTCCCACCTTGACCTAAAACCATTGTGTTTACATAGCTAAATTCTTGACTGGCATTAGTTATAATGTCCCCATGAGAGGATTTGACTAACCCCATCGAAGTTATCGACCTCTTTGCTTTGGTTGTGAAGTTTCCATTCAATCCCTTGAAGTCTGAGACAGAGGTAATCTTCAGAGAGCTTCTACTAGTCTCCAACACCTTCCCTTCGACTATCTCCCTCTCCTGATCCAACCAAAGATGCAAATTCGCATCGATATACCAAACATTCAAAGCATTTGTCACATTGAACCCCAACTTATGAGTCTTTCCATCCAACAAACTTCCCAAGAAGGGCGTGATCTCAATATCATAACTCGGCAAATCAAAAGAACCAATAGCAGTGATAGGTCTCCAGAGCAAAGGATTAATCCCTCCGGTGAAAACAACAGGAAAAGGCCAAACAGCACCAGCAATATGGCCGTCAAGACTAACCACAACTTCTCTAAAAGGTCCATTACCAGCAGCAGTGAGATTATTAGCAGTAACATAGTCATTGGGAAGATTTCCATACCAAAACTCATCATTCTCATGGAAAGAAACATAAACCTCAAGAACAGCTCTATACACATTCCTAGGAATTTCAAATTCCTTATACTTAGAATCATTCGAGTTCACGATTTCAAACCACAATCCATCGTTTAAAGGAAGATTTCTAGAAATGGGCAAGATCATATCAGCTTGAGGAGAGCTGTAACCAGAAGAAGAATCTTCAAGATTCCTTTCGAATTGATAGAAATGGAAGATGACATCAACATGGTAAACACCAGTATAGGTCTTATCTATAAGATTACCGAGATAAACAGCGAGAATCTGAGTCTCGTTCTTGACGAGCATAGAGTGATACTTGGTCACATCTTTCTCGACAGACCAAACAATTCCGTTTGGTCTAGGCTCGGCGGTGCAGCTCCGGAGAATCTCAACGCCGTCAAGCCAAACTCCGAATATACGATCGAATTGTCTTCCTTGGCTAGTGGATTTGAATTCGAGGACGATTTTGGAGAAATCTCGAGATGAGCAGTGAGAGGGAAGAGTGTAATTGGCGAGAACCGGTGGTTTAGCATAGGTGTAGCCGAAGTCATGGTGGAGAACTCGATACGAACATGGTGGTTTGGTTGTCGGAAGATATGGAGCGGGAGGTTTTTGAACCTCGAAGTAGCGAGTAGGGGAGTTTGTGACGTTTTGAGGAGGAGGAGAGAAGAAGAGAGGAGGTTTGAAACGTGATCTGGTTCCGTGGAGGTCGGCGACGGTGGAAAGAGAGTGGACGGCGAAGACGAAGAAGAAGACGGTGATGAGTGGAGGAAGAGAGGAAGTCATCATCATTTGCTTTTTTTTGGTCTCTGTCTGGTAATCAAACTTATTTCTTTTAAAGCTATCCTTAATGATGATTAAAAGCTAATCTTGTAGTCAAACTTGAGAGATGCTTCCAAGAAAACAAAATATCTTACATTTAATTATGTTCTCTATTTGGATTTGATTATTTCTTGACTAACACTCCTTATTCCTTATATAGTCATTACAAGACTTTTTTTGAAGTGTATTATCATGAATACTCTCTTACGGAGGTTACTTTCTAGGACATCAATCGCAAAACGTAGCATTCAAAGTAAAAACTATTCTTTGAAGCAAAGCAATTGACAGTATCTAGTTACAATCATACGGATCAAATCTAACTATCAAAAGAAAAAAAAAACATTAAGAATCACTGCAAATTTTTCATTCTTAATTAGAAAACATCATTTGCCCTTGTAATCAATTAGGGACTTGGCTTAGCTATAGACAAAAAGGTTTGAGAAAAAAATGAATAAAGCTGTTGAAAATATATTTGAAGTTAGTATATAGAGATAGTTTTTAAGAGAGAGATCGGTTGAGCATAGAGACTTGGCCGGAATCTCCATTGAGTAAGAAGACTTCAAGAGGAATGTAAGGAGAAGACGATGAATTTGATCCAAACCTGTACGCAGGCTGCAACAATTTGCTACCTTTCGCACATTTAATCGTTAGAAGACGCGGCCCTGTTCTCATTTGCCACACCTGGCTTCATTTCAGTGCATAAACAATCACGGATACAATCAAAACAAAGATAATGTTGTTGAAAGAAGACAATGTTGCTACCTCGATGATCCCTTTACGCGGAGCGTGAATGGCTAAGCACAGGCAGTAATCGCTTTTTACTGGTTCTGTGTGAATTACAGATTTTCCTTTATCTTTTTTGGCTAACATCTCCATGAACACACAACTTGCGTCACGATAACCCTAACAAAGAAAGTTTGATTTTTAGTGAAATAGAGTGGAAAGTTTAGCGAAGAAGTATTACGGATGTTAACGCAAACCTTCCATAGCCGGACAACTACGAGAGCTTGAGTGTCTAGCAGAAGTATTCGACCTAGAGAATCTGTTATCGCAGCTAATGTCCCACTCGGCGATAATGTGAGCTTCTCACCTTTCCTTGGGTAGTCCTTTATACATGTCAAGGATGATGCTGCACCAACATTTTGAGAAGGTTAAGCGACAATGAGATATATTGTAGTGAAGTAATTAGAGATGCATGAAAGCTACCTCGGGCAAATGACTGAGTCTTGGCTTCTGGCTTTCGCTTTGGTGATTGATCATTACTTCTCCAGATCAGTTTGGAAAAAGAAGCTATGGTTGAAGCAGCTGCAGGCACAACCTTTGATAGAATCGCTCCAACTAGTGATCTACCTCTATCTTCTGAGAGCCTTGCAAAGAAGCATAACATAAAAACTCTATTTAACAAAAGTGATAACAGAAAGGTTTCTGATCAACAAGAGAACACCATGAAAGCAACAAATGGAAAACATGAAGATATTACAAACCTGTAAGCTGAGATTACAGCATCCTCTCCAATGGTCACTGCACAATAATAACGTTGACTTGACTGTCAAAGAATAAAATCAGCCAGATTTATAAACCGGAATGACTTAAAAAAGGTTTTGGTTATTGTTTTTATCTAACAGCAGAAAGATAACATAAATCAGGTTTATGCTTAAGAAAACCGCAGAGAGTTCTTAGTTTAAAACAATCAAATAGACATCATTAGCCACCTGAAGTTCTAGTAATGGAGGAGGCATTACGCCAGTGACAGTAGCATCAACACACACACCATTCTTGTTGACATTCCATATCTGATACGGTAGTCGTTGGTACAAACTGCCATTATCTTCTAAGTCTCCCTTTCTATTCTTTTGGTCCCAAAAATTAGAATTTTTCTCTTCAAACCATACCTGAAGCATACTCTACAGTTATGCAGACAAAAATAAAAATCTCAGAACTTAGCAAAACATCACCTCAAACAATTCTAATTTGTCAGAACTTTGTCGGCAATACCTGAATGTTGTAGCCATCAAAACGGGCAATAATACCAGGCATTACAATGCAGATCTCCTCAGGTGATGTCTCTTGCATCAAATCTTTCTTAGTTCCTCGAACTCTTATATTCAAGATACGGCTTGGATGTACCATCTGTAAACACATACAAAAAGGTAAGTAATTCATCTATAAGATCACTTTAATGTTCATAAAACCAATGTTTCCGCAGTTAAAGCAAACATCAGTTTCGAAATCGAGAATTTACCAATGGAGACCAAAAAGTTCCGGAATTTAACCTGCTTATGAATCAGATCACCGGCAACAGAGTAAACAAGGAGATACCCACAAGAAGTCCCTGCAACGACGACTTTGACGTCATCAAACACTAACCATTCAATCGCCGTAATCGACTCGGCCTCAATCGGAGACAGATCGGGTCTGATCTTAACACGAGGCGCATCAGGATCACCCCAATTCACAATCAAGATGAGAAATCGATTGGCTAGGGCTAAAGAGTGAGAATCGAGTGCACACAAAAGATTTGGATTGTTCACGAGCCACCCTTCTTTGCCTGCACCGAGCTCGCTAAGTTCCTCACACGCGATGCAGCCTAGTTCCGTCAGGTGGATCCTCTTCGCCATCGCAAATCTACTGAACCAAAAAAAAAGAGCAGAACTTTTTAATTTTTTTTTATTACGAATGGCTCGCTGAGTCGTAGAGGCGAAACGCCGTCGTATCTTTGGGATTATATTATTACCGTTTCTAATCATCTCTAAGCTGTTTCGGGAGAAGCAATGCTGAGTCAAGATTTATCCTTTTCTAAAACCCTGAACCCTAGCTTCTCCTTCCGTAAATCTCCACCAAATTCCGGCGTACGAAGGATCGTTTCGGTTTTACCGGTTATTACCGAGAGGAATTATGCGTTCAGGGTCAAAAGCTTCGAGCTTTTGCTCAGAAATGATGGTGGATTCCGGCGAGACGTGCGGGCTTTGGCGGGGAGGAGCAAGAAGAAGCTTGGAGGAGGTTCGTCTGGTGGGAGGATAGAAGGAGATTCGGATATGAGGAAGCAAGTGAAACGGAACGCTCGTGAAAAGTCGAAGAAGCTAGCGGAATCTTTGTTTTACAGATTGTATAATAACCCTGACAAGAGTCGAAGTAACATTCTCAGTAGTCACCCGGATAAGTTCACGGAAGAGGAGCTTGAGATGATTGGGCTTGGTTACGATAGGATGGTTCGGTTTATGGATAAGGATGACCCGAGATTGCGTCATCCTTATGATTGGTTCAAGTATGGAGAGTTTGGACCTTACTCGTGGCGTGGTGTTGTAGTTGGTGATCCGGTTCGCGGTACTATCTCTGATGAGTGTGTTACTATGATTGGTGAAGTGGAGAATCATGAAGAGTTTGAGAAGATTGAGCAGCATGAGATGAATTTAGCTTTTCAGAAAAGGGTGAAGGAGTTGGATTCAAATGTTGGTTTGAGGTATTTTTGGGTTTTCGTTAGGCATCCGAAATGGAGACTTAGTGAGTTGCCGTGGGAGCAATGGACGTTGGTTAGCGAAGTGGTTGTGGAAGCGGATAAGAAGCAGAGGCTAGACAAATGGAATTTGATGGGAAGATTAGGGAACAAATCTCGGTCTTTGATATGTCAATGTGCGGCTTGGTTTAGACCTGATATTGTGTATGTGAAGAAGCCTGTGTTTCAGTGCAGGTTTGAGCCTCAAGAAGATTTCTTCAACTCGCTCATCCCTTATCTAAACCCGGTAACGGAATCTGGATTTGTGTGTGAAGTGGAGGATGATGAGGGTAAAGTGGAGCTGAGTACTTATTACGGAGGGTTGTGTAAGATGTTGAAGGTGAGGCAGACAGCTTTTGTGGATGATGTGGTGAATGCTTATGAGAAGTTGAGTGATGAGAAGAAGTCGAAAGTGTTGAAGTTCTTGCTTGGAAACCACCCGATGGAACTGTTGCATCCGTATACAAAAGAGTGGAAAGCAAAGCTGGAGGAGATGGAGCTAGGGTGTGATGCTCCAGATGAAAATGAGGATGAGATGAACAAAAGTGGCAACTCAGAGAAGGCTGAATTCTCCGAATGGATTGAAGATGAAGCTGACAATGATGATGATGATCATAGTGGGGTGGAGGAAGAAGATGATGATGATAACATGGTTGTGGATGTGGAGGGAAACGAGGAAGAAGACAATTTGGAAGGTGAAATAGAGGAGTCGGATCCAGAAGAGGATGAGAGGTACTGGGAAGAGCAATTCAAGAAAGCGACAAGCAACGCGGAGAGGATGGAGAAGCTTGCGGAGATGAGTATGGCGGTATCAGATAAGTTTTATGAGAAGCAGTTAAAGGCAATGGAGGAAAGAGAAAAGGGTGAGACTGAAGGAGATGAGTTGGAAATGAGAGGTAAGAAGGCAAAAGTGAAACCAGAAGAATGGAAGACAGTAGGATATGGAAGGTGGATGAAGAAGATAAAGAAGAGTAGGATCCCACCTGAGCTGTTTCTCCGTGCTGCTGTTAGGCCCTTTGTTTACAGAAACCTTGTCAAAGAGATTGTTCTGACAAGACACGCCATTTTGGAAGGCGAGATTGGTCAAAAAGAGTGATTTACTAGTTCAGGTCCATGTCTATTTTCGTGAGTGAATATTTGATGTATGTCATTAACATCAGAAGAGATTTTTCAAGAACTTCCCAACCTCTGCATGTAAACGAGTCGGATATTGAACCTTTTTTGTTGTCAGTGATTTGTTACGTTGCTATGTTCAAAATATGTCATTTTCCTACTTAGGTCAACTCTTAAACCTTGATGAGTTAATGCTTAATGGAAATTTTATACAAAAGTGTTAAAGTACATACTAGTTTGATCGCAAAAAGCGTTGGTGTTCATACAAAAGTGTTAAGTACATACTAGTTTGATCACAAAAAGCATTGGTGTCCACAGAACAAGTGGCAAATATCCTTAGGTCCCTAGTGATCATTCTAGGAGATAAAATACTCCTCCGGAGTATAAAACTTAAGCCCACTCGCCTGCAACCAAATAGTAGTCGTCTATGAGTAAAGTCGAGCAAAGGTATCTCGGGTGACTTAAAGAAAGATATGGGTATTGACTAGGATGGCCGATGTTTGAAACCGATACCTGTGCAAATTTTATGTCGGCGTCACTGTGATCGCCTTTCCTTCCAGCTGCATCTCCAACGTAGAAAGATCTGATGAGCACAGAAATCAGTATCATCGAAAGTAAAGTGCTAGTGTGAACACAAATGCATAAAGTTTAATTAGGAAGGGAAGTGGACACAAGTGTGTAATCCTCCAGCTTTGCTAGAAATTTCAGGTCAATTAAAGCTTTTAAGAGCAGGTTGGGATAAAGCCTACTTATCCATATCAATTGCAATTCCAGAGTTAAAATGCTTCTTCATGAGTTGCCACATTCCAGCCTTGGGTTTGCGGTAAAGGTCATCCTTACCACCAGAACTTGCAACTCCACAGGCTATAAACACCTGTTTGCAGAACAAAACAATTTATAATTTTCAGAGCATAAACATGTCAGGGAATAGGAGCTTTTGAAACTTTGAGAAAAGTTTAAATGTTAGCTAATAAGAACTTGCAAGACAGCATCACCATTCTCACAGTAATTAATATCAATACGCCAGATAATCGTGAATCCACATGTATAAACTTCAAATAGGACTTTAATTACTCAAAATAATGACTAGGATTTGTTGAGCATAAAATAACGTTTTTAATTGTGGAAACGTAAAGCACTTCACCTGAAGGGGGACCCCCACGCTCTTGATGAAGCTATTGAGGCGTCCGATTTTCGAGTCCACAGCAGCTTGTCTTTTGTTCTTCCATCGATCAATGTTGGACTCATTTGTGAAAATGACCTGATGAACATTAAAATCAGCATATATATACAAACAAATTGAGACAATTGAGTAACATGGACTTGGATGGAATTCAAAATAAAAATAAGTTACCAGCTTATAGCCTTGACTATACAGACTTTGCAGTTTCTCAGGGATGGAAGGAAACATAAGGGACCATGCATCTGCACCTACTCTGAGAAAAAGAAAAACGAAAACAATATGGTCCATTAAGTATTGGGTGATTGCCTTTCTGCAAAAACGTAATCACTGAAGTATCATACTACGTCCAGATATCATAAATGGCCACTGTAAGAGGTTAAAAACAGAGAAGTGACCAAACCGCTTCTTACATTTTCACAGATGTTTTGGCCAGGCATCCATCAAAGTCAAATGCAGCTATTTTCTCTGAATCATTAAGACCATCATCCTGTTAAGATGCAACGAAGGACTTTACTGTTAAAAAATAATACATCATTATATATTCGAGAAGCAAAATCATATCAGAAGATGATTACTGACCCGCTCAAGGAATATTACTGTCTCGAAAGCTTTCCATTTTGGTAATAGACTGGCATCCTGAAAAAAGCAAGGATATTAGAAGCCAGAGACATAATGATTGGAAAAAAATACATATGCCAAAGCTTCAAACTCGCAAATAACAGAATAAAGCTAACATAGAAATACATGGCGATAACCTAATAGACACCAAGTGTGCCTACCCTGTACTTGTCCTTCACATCGGAAGGTGAAATGGAGATTTTTGCTTCAACTTCAACCTGAGAGGTCGTTTCACTGATGTTCATCTGCATAACAAAAGTATTTTAAAAACAGTTAGGAGAAATTCTACATAAGTAAGAGACTGGCTACCAATGGTATTCAAGTAGATCACATTGTTTGTATACCTTAGGTTTCCTAGTAGTCTGTTGGTTCACGTTGACGTTGGTTTGAAGTTCATCTTCTTCTGCCATCTCCCCAACCTTCATAAGAGACAATAAGTTACAGGTCAATGAAAATTCCACTTTTACAAAAAAATTATTAAAAGACGTGACTATTGCTATCTAATAACCTGAGAATGTTTTCTTTTGTTTGTCTCCTCCGTTAGCCGGTTATCAGTTCCAGATTCATCATTATCTTCATCCACTTGCTGCAACACCACCAGAAAATGAAGAAAGAAGTTAATTTGGACTTAGGAGAGTCCTAGGATATTAGTGCTGCGTGAAAGAAGAAATATTAAGAAAAAAAAAAGGTTTTGCTGGTAGATCTACCAAAGACTTCTTCCCACATTGTTGGACCAATTCCCTTAATGAATCCTGCTCACCATTCTGTTTATAATAACAAATAAATCAAACATGAAAGATGTCTCAGCACGAATAATGACAATTAGATGTTCAAGTGTTTTTATTCAACATGACACTGACAACGATCTCATGCCATGGGTATATTTTGAAAATCACGTCACAATAATTTTAATAAATACCCACGTATTGGTATCTTGAATACCCATTGGTATATTCAAGATAGAATTATCTGTTTCGATTTATGATCCTGGTTACCAGACGACATTTGCAATCATCCCGAAGCTCCATCCCCTGAACTAGAAATTCCTTAATCTATGACTAACCTGCAGTTCTGAAAATCCACCAATGTCCTCTACAGAATCGACTGGATCTGAGTCAACCGGAAAACAACCAAAGTGATGCCATTGTGTCATATCAAAGCCCCGGAAGTTTCTGGTCACTAGCCCCAACCTCAGTTCCTTTGCAGCGATAGTCTGAGAGCACTTCTTGCATGTTGATCTGCTGGATTTAGCATACTCGGCAATAACTTTTGAAGAAGTAGAAGAACCTGTCGTCTCCTTAATCTTCTGCCCACTTTTTTCATCTGATGCAGGCTTTTTAATCTCTCCATCCTCCTTGAGCAGCTTTATTTTAACCAATACAAGCAGTTACAAAAAATACTTCAGTAAAAAAATTACATCTAGATGAACAAATTAGACTAAGTACGCATATAAACTGTCACTTTTTCCTCTCACAAAAGAAAGTTCTCGCTTCCAGAACTTACTTCTTTTGCAGGCTCGCCACATTGTTCCACCAATTTTGCAACCGGAGACTGTTTACCTTTGTTTGTCTCCTCCGTTAGCCCATTATCAGCTACAGATTCAGCATTATCTTCATCCATCTTGGGTAAATCCTGCCAGAAAATGAAGTAATAAGTTAGTTTAGAGAAGAAGCCTGAAATAACAAAATTCTTTACATTTGCTGAAACCAACTATAATACCTATTTTTTTATATAAATAATGCTTTCATCACAAAAAGGAAATATTATGACAAAGGTTATTGCTCTTACATCTTTTAAAGTCTCCTTCCCGCATAGCTCGACCAATCTCTTTAATGCATCCTGGTCATCATGCTGCTTAGCATAACAAATAAATCAGATATTGTCAGCACAAATAAGGATATGGGTGTTTATTCAACATGACACGGACAACGATGTGATCGCCATTCGTATATTTGAGACGCAATGTGACAATAATTTTAATATATACCTACATCATTATTCAAAATAGCATTATAGGTTCAAATTATGATCCTACTTACCATATGACATATACAATCATCCAAAAGCTCTATTACTCCTGAAATGAAAATTCCTAATATGTAAATGCAGACTAACCTCAAGTGATGAATATCCACCAATGTCCTCCACAGAATGAATTGGATTCCATTGGCTGGGAAAACAACCCAAATGATGCCAGCTTGTCATATCAAATCCCCTGGAGTCTCTAGTCACCAGCCCCAATCTCAGATCCTTTGAAACGATAGTCTGAGAACACCTCTTGCATGATGATCTGCTTGATTTTGCATATTCAGCAATAACTTTTGAAGAACCTGTCGTCTCCTTAAACCTCTTCGGCCCAATTTTAACCTTTTCCTTCTTCTCATCGTGCTTCTTAAAATTTGACCAATACAACCAGTTAAGAAACAGAAGTTCAATCTACATAGTACATCTACTAGATAAGAAAATAAGACTTCCAGATTCTTACTTTTTCTGCAGGTTCTTCACCACGTTTTTCCACCAATTTCGTCAAAGCATCCTGATCATCTTTCTGTGACCATTATAAGCACAAGCATTAACACAAATAACCGAAATAAGCGAAAAAAACTTATAGACGAAACCCAAGAGAGTCCAAAAAACAGAAATGTAAGCTAGAGAAGAAGCTGAGAAACCCTAACCTCTAAAGCGGATAAACCTAGAATATCATCAACGGAAGCAATCGACTCCGAATCAGTCGGAAAACAATCGAAATGGTGCCATCTGGTCATATCAATCCCGCCAGGTCCCTTGGTAATCGACCCTAACCTAAGCGATTTCACTGCTATCTTCTTCGAACATGACTTACACGACGATCGATTCGACTTTGCGTACTCAGCTACGATAGGCATAGTCGTCGGCGGTGTTCTTCTCCAAATGGAACAGGGGTTGTAGAGATACTGTGGTTGTTCTCGAAAAAAGAGAGTGGAAGGAGTGATTATAAGAAGATGAGAGAAACGAAGGAAACTACAGTAATCATATAGCCATTGGTGGAATTCGAGAAAACGGGTCATTAGGGTTCGCTTCGCGTTCCCGCCATTCTGGAAAGTAACGAAAGGAAGTTTCTGTCGGTAAATTGATGTCGGTCATAGGGGTATAAATGTAAATTGCTATATGGTTCTCGGGCCTAACCTTAGAGTCTCCTCTTTTCCTCTTTTGATTGGGTCATGGCTGCTTTGGGCTTTTAAAGGCCTAAATTAAGTCACATTTTATTATAATATTTTTAAAAAATTAGGTTTAGATCCTTTTCGTTTGCTCATCACATTTCTATGCAGATGATTCATCTCAATGGTCCATCTAGATGTTCCATTTGTTCCAACTAAATGTTGTTCGTTTCAATTTTTGGATGTTTATTTGAATATAACATTGTTTGCTGAATTTGGTAAATATTCATTTAAGAAAATAACTAAAATACTCATACTTTAATCTAATTATATTTTAATCTTAATCTTAAATATATTGATTTTAATTATTGATTAAAATATAACGAAAATCGCAAAATTACGTTTTCTCGCAAAACCGCACAATCGCGAAATAACGTTTTCTCGCCAAAACCGCAAAATCGTGGAATTAGGTTTTTCCGACAAAACCGCAATATTGTAAAATTGTGTTTTCCTGCCAGAACTGTAAAATCACGATTTTAGCTGAAAAATTGTGGAATTGAAGTTTTAATAAAATACGATATACCACAATTTTTCCGTCAAAATCGTGATTTTACGGTTCACGATTTTGGCGGAAAAAACGCGATTCTTCAATTTTTTGGTTTCTGGCAGAAAATTGTGTTTTACGATTTCGATTTTGGTGGAAAAAACATATTTCTCCAATTTTTCCACCAAAACCGCAAACTTTCAGAATTAGGTGTTTGGCGAGAAAATTGTCTTTTTTGATTTCTCGGTATTGGCGGCAAAACACATTTCTCCAATTTTTTAGTTTTGGCGAGAAAAAGATAATTTTGCGATTTTGAGGTTTTTGCAGAAAAACGTAATTGCGCAATTTAGTGAATTTGGCGGTAAACGTTATTACGCAAAATTTGCCCGCGATTTTTTGCTAAATTTGTGATATCAAGATTTCGGCGCAAAATGTAATTATGTGATTTGACGGTTTTAGCTACAAAATGGTATTCCACAATTTTACAGCCAAATTTGTGTATTTTGACGGAAAATGATAATCCGTAATTTTACGGTTTTAGATAAAAAAATGTGCAATATTGTGAGTTTTAATTGTAAATAAGGGTATTTTAGTCATTTACAAATTTTTGAAGAATCATCTCCATCTAAATGGTCCAACTTGGTTCGTCCAACTGATTTAAAAATTTTTGCCTAATTTTTTTAAAGTCATCTAGATAAACTATTTGAATGGTTGTCACTTTTAACAATAAATAAACACTAATTTCTATTTTTAGATGAGAAAACGAACAGGACTTTGTTAGGAATTTATATATGAAAAAGACAAAAAAAACATTTATATGAAAAGAAAAAAAAAATCTATGTCACATTTCAACCAATCAAAACCATATGAAGGTTTTTTTTACGCCTCTTCTCAGTTTTCTTGTTTTCTGTTGTTACAAAAGTATTATATGAAGTAAAACTAGAAAAGTCTCAGATTTTTTGTTTTTTTCATTGTTTTTAGCAGTCTCAGAAGTTTCGAGTTTCGAGTTTCAAAATGAAAGAAAAAAAAGAAAAAACATTACACGAAGTATATATACGATTTCGGGAAGGGAGCTGCCCTAAGACTAAGAGCAAATTTATATAAGATGAAAACTGTCATGTCATCATTGTCTTCGATTGAAATAAAACTTTTCAGGAAGAATCTTAGAACTAAATCAAACAACATGTTTGGAATCGACGCCGTGATAGGAGGACACGTACTATACCAAGTGTCCTCATGCATGTCTGCAAGAGACATGACTATGCCACGTTCACTTCATGTCTTTTGGTAGCTGACTCTTTTTATTTTTTTTATCCCACTTGATGACCAACAATTACCCATGTCCCCCATTCTCTGTCTTTGTTATTTTTTTATTCCCAATCAGGTGCGATAATGATCTCAGAAAAAAGTTCAAATACTCAAAAATCCATCTAAAAAATGTAAACTAACAAGCACGCACATTAGTTGATCTTTATTGCAACCGGACAGACATAACATAGGAGCGCTTCATATATTTCATAGACTTAATATCCAAAAAAACCTAAAATCTTTTTATGAATTAATTCCCATTACCTTTTAAACCGTTTTTATTAGCTTCAAACGTTGGAACTTCGACGACGGTCGTGGCTAGTCCCCCAGCCAGCAACGCCCGCACGGAGCTCAGCCGCAGCGATAAGAAACTCCGCTTGTTGGAGCGGACTAAGGAATTCCACAACACGTGTGATCGTTCTCAGCCGTAGATCATCGGTTCGATGGACGATTTCTGCTAGACGTCGGATCCTCTGCTCGGGATCGGACGATGTTCCCATGACGAGTTCGCTCGCATCGTCTTGCCACTCCGATAACTCTTCCGTTATCGCGTTCTCTTCCTTCACCGTCTCACATTGTAACTCACTCACCGTCCTGCCTTTGACAAATTGAATCCTAATATTAAATTTTAAATTATCAGAATGTAACGTAGTTAGTCCATATTAAATTAATTAAGAATTTTTTGAAAAACCTATTTCAACTACCAAAATAACCAAATCTTTGTCATGAAAGAACAAAATGTGTTTTTAATATCTCAAACTGTTTTTAGATTTTTCTAAAATAAACAAATAAACAACATTTGCTTATAATGAATCTCTTTGATATCTCTCTAGCTGTGTGTGTGTGAACATGTATTAGTTTTGGTAAACAGTCTATAACACGAGAACCACGATAATACTTGAATAATATTACTACTTTAGGACTTTAATGAGATACAAAGTTATTAGAGAGTACGAGTTGGGATTAGTAAACAAAGTAGCTAATTAGAGTTTCGTGTATAACCTGAACTGAGAAGGAGAGAGGTCGCTGAGATCACCGTTACGAAAGCCATGAAGTATATCAACGATACGAGACTCGAACAAAATACTGGACTCAGTATAAACCAGATGAAACAAGGTGGTTGGTCGCCAACCACCAACCCAATGGAGCGACCGTTCAAGAGCCGAAGACCAAGGAGCAGCAATAACTCCGATCACGTCTTTCTCCGTCGTCGTCCACTTCACCCTGTAGTAATCTCTAAAGTGTTCCATCACTCTGTCAACCGCTTCCCTCAGCAGTACCTCGTCGCCGGTATCAGAGTTCCGGTGGTGGTTTTGGGCTGAACGGAGGTGGTTCAGGTGGTGTTGTAGCTGCTCGATCCATGACTGTTGGAATTTCTTGAAGCTCGCTATCGCTGTCTCTTGGCTCATTTTTTTTTCTGGGTCTTCCGTATTGTGTGGGATGGTCGAACCAATTTAATATATATGACTCTATAGTATGCTTTAATATTATCCTAGATATTGGACACGTGTTTGCTATGATATTATTTGTACGTTCTGCTATCTGTTACATTTTTATCCAATTTTTGTGTAATTATGTAAAATTTTGGTATAACATGTTAATATTTAAGATATAATTTTTTTAATTTTAAATAAATAAAATTTTAATTTGTAGTTATTATTTTGTTGATAATTGTTTAGATAATATGATATTTGTATTTTTTTTGAAGGCTTTCGGAAATGATGAAATATTTTTATTTTTAATATATTGCTTATAATTAAACTATATATTTATTTTTATCAATATAATGTAAAGTAAAACATATGTTTAGTTAACGATTTTACCAAATCATTCTTCAAATCGTAAACTTATTAAACCCATGAAACTGTATTTGATGAGAGAAAATTATGGCTATTGACAACTCTCATCTCAGCAATGTTTATAATTTTCATTTTTATAAACAATAAACGGTTTTATTTAATAAATTTATATAGTAAAAAACTTATAAACTCAAAATTACAATGCAAAATGAAAATAAAAATAAAAAAATAAAATAATAATAATAATAATAATAATAATAATAATAATAATAATAATAATAATAATAATAATAATAATGTGCTTATATTTAGTGGATATGTTTAAAATTTGCAAACATAATTGATGTACAAAAATATATTTAGACAGTTTTTAACGTGTCAGCAATATAGTATATTTTGTATATACTCATTAATTTTATAATTTGTATATGATATTAATCAAAGTTTTAAACATGTGAGTGGTGCATTCAATATTGATTTTTTTTTATTTTTAATAAGTTTTAAATAGAAACCCGTAGTTTTTGTATTTCATTATTTGTAGTCTTCTTTTAAAGATATCTTAGATTATACTTTGGATCTAAAGTAGTATGCAAGGCACTTCATAATAGTTTGAAACTTTTTCAAGTAACTTTCAAATATTTTTTTTGTGCTAAATATATATTTTGTCTTTTTTCCAAAAATACTCAATATGCGGATTTGAATCAGAGTAAGATAACACCTCAGCGACACTATCACAAACCACTATAGTAAAAATCTTAATTTAGTATCTAACCCGAAATCCATAACTAATAATAAAGTTTGTATACATAAAGAGAAACCAATAAAAATGGGAGGGGGGAATCGGGAAGTGGAATTCAAGAAAAAAGTGAACCAATGAACATAATCTTTAGGATATTGATTGCAAAGAGTTTTCGGGCTCTTGTGCACAATTAAACCTATTGTGCTCTAATACCTCAATCTTAAAGGTATGTCGTATGTAGCACTTAAGGTATCGAATCCACAGGGAAGGAAAGATAACAACACTAGGAATGCAAGAAACTAATCGAGCTAAACGGTTGATGTTTTTGGGTTTTATGTTGGAACTAAAAGTAAATAAACAAGAAACTAAATACACGATGATTAAATAAGCGAATAAGAAACAAGAAAACTAAACAACTTAAACGAAAGACATCAAAATAACAAGAAACATAAAACACAAATATAATTTCGAATTAAACAAGCAATGCAAAGCAAACTAGCAACTTAAACGGTTGATTTCAAATGCTAAAAGAATGGACGGTTGGAATGGCAAACGATAAAGAATGAATGATGCTTCAATGAATGACAAATTCAACAAATGATTATGTTTCGACTTATGACATGAATCACTTAACTAGATTAGTCCACTCCCGTGGTACTAATCCATTTGCAAACCGATTTGGTTAGCTAGACTTCCGAATGCAACCAAACGATTAACAAACAATGAACACTAATTCATATTTGTCATCAAATCCTCCTTAGAACTCAACTCCCGTTGGTTAAGGAATAGAAAAAGTCAAAAATCGGTTGTGAAAATCGACCATGGGTCGATTTTAGAAGAACATCGATCATGGAAATCGACCTTGGGTCGATTTTTGATCCCAGGTATGTTTCTCAGGTATGATCCCAGGTACGGAAATCGGTTTCGGTCCGATTTTTGATATGTCTTCACTAAATCGGCCATAACTTTTGAACCACGTATCCAAATGCTCTGAAATTACTTCCATTGGAAATCTAACTCAATTTCCCATCTTTTTCATGAAGAGCGTTGAAGCTAAATCGCAGTGGAAAACGTTCATCTGAGTCGATCTTTGAGATACTTGGGGCCAGTTCTGCATCATTGTTTTCTCCTTTGCCATCTAAAAGTGCATCTCCCATTATTACAACCTGAAAACATTCAAAACACACAAAACACACACCAAATACACACAAAAACACAAAAAAACTTCTAAAATGCAAAAATACTTATTTAGACACTAAATGCATCAAAACACAAAGAAAAAGCTAATAAAACACAATAAAATGCATATTTACAACTATGATAAAGTGATAAAATGTATAGTTATCAGATATCTCTTGAGATTGTCTCTAATAATAAACGAAGTAGAGACCAAACATTGAGTTGCAACCTGCTGCCCATTCCCAATTATCCAATAGCGACCAAACAAAATACCCTTTCACATTGCATCCATCTTATTTAATGGCAGCTTGTAAGCTCGAAAGATAATCATTATGGTATTTGATTCTCTTTACATATTTGAGAGCGTCTTTTCTTGAGATCACGATGTTGTTTGGATCGTCCATTTCTACACAAACAAATATCAATACATTTACAAACTCTCTTTCTTGTGTAGAGAGTTTCAAAGATGTGTGATTACCGTTTTTAGTGATAAAGACAGGAGGGTTTCCAAATCTATGTTTGATGTAATTCATCAAACTTCTCATCCCTCTAGGCACTATGTACAACCATATCAAACTTGCATGTCCGCGACATTAACAAAAGTAATACCAACTTAAAGATTTTTCGACAGTACTAATCATTTTTGGAATTTATATAACTAAGTAGATTTGAAAAAGTTTCTTACCCTATCTCCAAGTGCATTTAAACCCTCAAATCCTGAATATTCAATTAGATACTCATGACTAAGGTTTACGTAAAAGAGAAATATAAGTATTTTACGTAGAGGATAGTTTTGATGAGATTAGTGGCATTGTTCCTTTCATAGTAGTTGTGTAGTGATTAATCCCTACAAAATCTAGAGAACCCTTCACCAAAGCATATTGAAATACCGTAAACACTGGTAATCTGCTTCTAACTCTGCTTCTCATCGAACTCGGGTAATTCCCAAATATCAACGGATCCAAAAACCTAATTAAGATTCAATGGTATTAAGATATATAAATAAATTGATATAAATTATGGAACATAACTAAGTTGAATAAGAACATATACGTACCAGCCAAACTAAAAATCTTGAGCTCTTTGTGCAGCTTCAGTGTCCTCTGTCTTGATCATCTAAATATCATTATGATAAGATAGATAAGAGAGATTAATTTTTTAGTTTTGATCATCTAAGTTTTCAGAAGTTAGTAACTTGACGCTAGGTTAAAACATCTACAATCATTCAAGAAAATATAAATGACAAGTAAAACGAACTTCTGTAAGAAAAATTCATCAGACCATGTTTTCTCTTTTGAGGGTTACTGAGTAACCAAGTAGCTTTATTTCAAGTTCAATGTGGCAATCAAAAAGTCTTACAGGCAGCCATATTTTACCGTATTGATCACCTTGCTTCCCCCAAGACAAAAAAGTGCCAGCAGTGAAATATAAACAGCAACTCTTGTTATAGATTTCATTTATTGATTTGAAAGTACCAAGCTTTAAACCGCTACGCTGGAAAGCAAGAATCTATACATCAAACAGAAGGTTAGAATAATAGATCATGGAACAGTTGGAAAAACCAACAATTGTTTAGAAGATATGATTTTTAATTAGCAAAAAGTTTGAAATATGACTTGGCTACCGAAGAGAGACATTTTAAAAGTGCGGATCCTACAAATAAGTGAAAACATGTTGACGTGGATAACTTAGATGGAGAGAAACTCTCCTATTATATATATAGATTTGTATTGTCACCGATTTTGTTTATTGTATCAACAACGTTCTCAGTTGCTTTTTTTTTCTCATGAATTTAAGAAATGCATATAATTTATTGTACGGTCAAAATTAAAGTAAAGTTTTATCGCTTTAGAATTAATTTTTCAATCCTTTTTTTTTCTTTGACATCTTTTCAATCCTTTTTATTTTGGTGCCAAATTTTTGTAAAACTGTATTTCAGTTGATTTTTGTAACTTGTAACATTCGTGATTCGCTTTAGAATGCATGTGTAAATGCGAAAAAGCTAGCCATATATATTACTAGGAGAAGTCTCACGCGTTGCGTGAGTTTAAAATTAATATAGTAAATTATGCAACACTATATAACTAAATATATATCAAAATAATTGATCTATGTAGTTGTTGTTTGCACATTCAAATTATGTTACGTGGTATCTTATTTACGTTTTATGTGTTTATCCCATTAAAAAACTTAAGAACAAATTTTAAATTACAGTAAATATGATTCTCATAAAAATTAAATTAAGTATTAATGATTTTTAAAAATAGGAAATCATTTTTTTATATATTTTTTTAGAAATGAAAATATCAAGTGATACAATAGAGAAATAGTGAGAAGACACATGTCAATTAACATCTTTTATATTTTGTTTCCTCAAAATTATGTAAGAATAATAAAAAAACAAAATCTCATAACCTTTATGAATATATTAGAACTAAGTTAATTGAAAAATGTCAATGATATTTCAGACAGGCACAAAAAAAAAATGTAGATATGATTAATAAAATTTAAAAAATTGTATTAAGAAAACAAAAAATTGCTAAACAAAATTATTCTTGATAGGAAAAAAATTGATCGAAAATTTGGAGTTGAATTAGTTTCAGAATGTGTGTTAAAAAAAAGAATTAGTTTCAGAATGTTTTTTAAAAACAAATTATTTTTAGATTTAGAATAAAATTACATGATTCCAATCCAAATATGAAATTTAGCTAAATAAAAATGAATGCAAACAAAAATATTTCTCTTATGGTTAATTTGAATGAGGTAAAAAATTGCAATCGCATTGCCTCATCCTCGTACATTTGCTTCTTTAGACATACAAATCCAAATAAAAATGGATTTAATGAAAATTGTGATGATGAAAATAAACATAATTAAATAAATAATTATTTTTTAATAAAAATTTGGTTGAGTTATTTTAGAAAAAATGGATAGACTCATATGGATCGTCTAATAACCAAGTCATACTTTTCTCTTTCACATTACATTGAAAGAATAAGGTAGAAAATATAGAGTTTTTACAATATATATAAAAAAAATCAACCCAAAAGAAAGAACAAATTAACATTTGTATTGTGATAATTTAAACTGTCATTAAAAAATGTGAAGGATCATTAATATGAGGAGAGTTGCATTCTTAAAATATATATGTTGAAAAGATGTAAAATAAACGTTGAAAATATGTAACAACTTGGTGGTTGTAGGATGATGAAAGATGAGAGAATAGTTACATATATACTAAAAATGAGAGGATTTACATTTACATTAAAAAAAAATGTGAGAGCTACAAATAATCAACTTAAAATGTTGAAAATATATAATATGTGGTTATAAGATGATGAAAGATGAAAGAATAGTCCTTATATATATACATTTAAAATGAGAAGATTTACATTTTCATAAAAATGTGAGAGTTACAAATAATCAACTTAAAATATTGGGGGGAGTTACAACTTGGTTTAATTAAGTGTAATGGTCAATAAAACTAAATTGTGTTTATTATGATTTTTTAATTTCTAAAATAAATGAAAATAACTAATATTCTTAAAATAAATGTTGAAAAGATGTAACAATCTGGTCTTATTAATAATTATGGCGTGTAATTAAAAATTTATTTTATATTTATAAAATTTAAAATTTATGGGCTCATTTAAAATTTTATTGTATAGTCTTACATTTGTTAGGGGAACAAACTACATCACTTTTGGAAGAGGAAATCAACATGAATAATAAACAAAATGAAATTTGTCTAATTAATTCATTTGTTATTGTAAATTGTATTAGTGTATTAAGTTATGGTAATTTAAGAGAAATAATTATCTTTGTATATGTTTTTTTGTAAATGAAAATATCAAGTAGTACAATAAAGAAAAATTGAAAAGACACATGTTAAAAGTTTATAGTCAATTATGTTGTTTGAGTTTCTTTTAAATGTATTAATGAGTTAAGTTATGCTCTAATTGTAATAATTAATTTTAAATGTGTAATTATGAAAATTTATTGTTTTTATATATGATTTTTTAAAAAATGAGAATATCAAAAGTAATATATAAAAAATAGAAAAAAAAAGGACACGTGTCAGTTTGTGGTGAAGGGAACCTTACTTTATTATATAAGATACTAAAACAGTGCGTTAAATCAAAAGATCTCATCTATTGGTATTTGGACAAGTTGAACTTTGAGTATATAAATTGGTAAACACGCTAACCGGATTGGTTGGGGTCTCGTTCGAGAATCAAAAGACAAAACCGAGTCAATTCCCACCAATCCTGGGATATATAAGATCCTTGGATAGAACTGTTTTTGGGCCCAAAGGATCTATCAATACATAATGGACCCATCAGAGTATTATCTGGTATATATATTTGGTCAGTCGCCAAAATAAATAAAATAAATAGAGGGATATATTGGTCTCAAAAAGTCAAATTTGAAGAAAAAATAAAATCATGTCCATGATTCAAATCACTTTTAGAAGATATCTCCACTTCAATCATACAAATAAATTTACTTTAATCATACATACATTCCTTTTTGATTCACTAATTGATATCATATTATATGGAAACACAAAATTATGTACATAATATATTAAATATAGCAATAATATTAATATTTTATAAATTATTACGAATTATTTACATATGATAGAAGGTTAGTAGAACTAGTGACGACATCAAATAATTGATGGAAGACAGCTCAGAGATGCTTCTGTCTCTAATATTGACAAAGAAAAAATTAAAACCATAAATCAGAACAAGTGCCTCTTCCCTTAATTCAACGGTCAGTAATTTTTCTCCGCTCATTTATTTTTCCTACACCCAAAAAAGTTCCCCAGCAACTAGATTACCCTAATGCCCCTGTGACGTAATCGCCGGGAATTATTATCTGATCGGACGGCGTTGACTTAACCGCGAGAGATAGACCTCACATTGTATCGACGTTTTCCCGATTCTAAACCCGGGAACCACCGTAAACGCAACTCCCGGCTCAGTTTCTGACGAACTTACTTCATCCTCTGGCGAGAAAAACGCTTCCTCTGCAACGCTCTTCATGTACACTTCTGAGAATCTACACCCTTTAGGTACTTGAAAGATTGAAGCTTCAGGGTCGAAGGAGAAAGCAAGGCAATGTAAAAGCCAAACCCTTTTCGCCATTTCGAGAAACGCAGTGCATAAGCTTGTCTCTGGAAACTCACCTGCAGAGACTTGGTTTCTTAGATGCAAATGTCCGAAGAACGCTTGCTCCATTTTTGGATGTATGAGCTGCAGATACTTCCCTCTGCAAAACCTAGCCAATCTTGATTTAGGACGTGATACTAAATACTCTTTTGTCTTCATCGATCTAAGCTCTGTGAATCTTTCAAAGAACACTGCTTTGTCTTCTTTACTCTTCTTCTTCGATGTTTCGTTTGAGAAGTAAGGTAGATGAAACGCTTCAAACATTATCTTGCAAACGTAATGCTCAAAAGCGAAACACTTATGGCCTTGCTTGTAATAGAATACTTCTGGTTGTATTGAATCAGCTGCCATATCGATGTCCCAAGCCGCGAGTTTCATCTGCTCTACCATTAACTTGACGAATCCTCGGATTGATTTGACTGTGTGGTGCAGATAAGTAAGGAAATGGGTAGGATTTAGCGCTGATATATGAAGATTATGATCCAATGGATTGCAAAGTTGACCACTTTGGTTTAGGCTCTTCACCATCAACTTGTTCTGATTCATTGATTCTTCAAACTTTTCTTTAAGAAATAAGATTTCAGATTCTTTAAGCTTTAACTGACACTCAAGCTTCTTCCCCATGATCTCATAAGTCTTTAACAGGCTTCTCAATTCTTGGATTTCCGCAAGAACAAGAGTTCTATCAGGATTAGGATCAAGCTGTTTCTTCAAAAAACTCTGTTTTAGCTCTGACAATGTCTTCAGCTCTGCTACTACCAAGTTGTCAGCTTTCTGAATCCCATTTGGATCATACGGTGACTGAGCATACTGCAACTGTGCATAACCAGATTTTATCGAAGAAATAGTAGCAAACAGCTTTGCAAGAAGAGCTTCCAAGGCAAGTCTTTTCTCATACTCTTCCTCCAGTTTGTCAAAGGACTCGGACAGATTTGCAGCATTCTTCACTAAATCTTTATCCAACTTAACATTTTCTTGGCTCTTCTTCACTCTCTCAACCTTGTCACCTTCTGGTATAACACCGGTTAGCTTCTTAATGTTGATAACTTTGGCAAATGTGCGTCTGAGCTTTCCTTTTCCTGAAGCAACATCCATTGGTTTCACAGACTCCATCTGCAATTTTATCACCAATGCTTTAGTAAGATGACAAACAATAGTGAAGAAGGGGTTGAATGAGACTAGTAACAATGTCTATATCGAACAAAAAGAGAAAAGTAAAAGCAAAGTTAGATCTATGACCATTAATGGAGTTTCACTTTATAGACTTCTTTAGTTAACAACAACACAAAAAGATGAAGAGCAGAGAAGAAGCTTGAAAAGATTGTTTCACCAATGGTTCACACTGCACTTTTGGTCACAAAGGAGGGAGAGGTATGCAATAAATATAGATAGTTACAGAGAGAGCAATACATGCCTAGATTATATAGTGGATTCATCTTACAGATTCAGCCAGAGTTGTGGGGACAATGTGGTTCATATACAAATCAAAATGTTTTTATCTGTAAGGAATAAACAATTAAGAAATGTCCAAGGAAGAAGAATAAACAACTTGCGTGTGTAGTACCATTTCTTTTCAAAAACCGATCTACTTTTTTTTCTTTTTCTTATTAGTGTTCTGAAATCTTTTGCTATATATGTGTGGGGCTATTTAGTCAAATTGTGCTGCCATAGAATCAAACAAAAGTGAGAAAAAACATATAATATAATAACACCCAACTGGGTTATCTCATATTTGCAGAACACATGACACATGCAAATAATTCAACACCCCTCGTTCTTATTTCTTAATTCACTTTTTTCTGAAAAAGAACAGTCAAGAAAAAAATGCAAAAGTGAATACAAAAAGGACCACTTATTTTTAATTACATAGAGATACTCAAACTTGTTCATAAGTTGTCAATAATGGGATACTGAGAAGCGGATTAGAGTATTCAGGATTCATAATTGTCACAAACCAAATCAGTTAAACTAGAGTCCAAGAAAAAAAAATATGCCCCCACACACAAACACACACATGTTTATATGTATATGATTCTCTCGAATGGTCATTTGATTCCACTCATTTGAAAAAAAAAAGTAATACAGAGTCTAACTTAGCTACCTAACATTTAGTACAGTCACAAGCTACTCACAAAACAGTCATATTTTCGATTTCACTACGGTTTAGACCCTAAACACATAAACCCAAGGAGAATTGAAGAGTTATGTTAAAGAGTGATTATAGAATCTGGAAATGGAGTCAAGAAACATCCTACCAGTAAAACCCAGAGAGGTTTAAATCAAAATGGTACTCGAGGTTTCATACAATTTTACGAAGTTCATTAAAAACCAACTGTAAATGGTAAAGGTTGTATGTACCTTCCAAAAGTTCCAAGGTTTCTATCTCTCTGTCTCTCTCACTATGTTTCTATGATCTGATTTGTTGTTCTCAATTCTCACTTCATTGTGGAGTGAAACTGAAGAAACAAACTGGCGAAATGACAAACCAACCTCTGCAGATCAAATCAATCATATAAAATTACAAATCACTACCTACCAAAGGAAGATTGACAAAAAAAGGATAGGAAACAAAGAACCATTATGAGAAAGGAAAAACTCAAAAAAAAAAAAAAAAAAAAAAACAGAATACTATGGAAAGCTAATGTGAATGCTTTGCCATGGCATTGTTGTTATGAATGATGATGGGATTGTGAGTCTTCACAAGTCACATTGATATATTCATTGCTTGAAAATGAGAGTAAAAGAAAATAACACAATAATAATGGAAACGAAATTATTTAGAAGAAACAAAATACGATAGAAACAGGATGAAGTTATAAATGTTGATAAACAAACCTGATCGATGAAAAAACACACTCTGTGTTTTGCCTCCTAAATAGTCTATTAACGACAAAAAGATGGGTAACAATAAAAAGATGGTTTCAAGACAAACCCGGCGCTCGAGAATGAGAAAAAGAGGAGAGATGAAAAAAAAAAGTGAAAAGAGAGAGCTTTTGAGAAAGAGTCGTCGTAGGAGGGAGACGAAGAGAGTAACAAATGACAGAGAGAGAGAGAGGCGAGCCTTGGGAAGTTCAAAGGAATTTTATTTACCTAAAATACCCTCGTATTCAAGAGATAATTACACCGACATTGCTACTTTACTCTACAGAAACGTTGAAAAGGAGGAAAGGGTGTTTTCGGTATTTCAGGGAATAAACATGCTACAAAACGTAGTCAGACAGAACGCAAAACAATCACACGGTTTGGGAGAAGTGAAACTACTTGGAAGCTGTTGTAACGTACTTACGCGAAGACCGGTCCGTCCCGTATGAGTGAGGTCGATGAACGACACGTGGCAATTAAAAACTCTAACCATTTTCCCACATTCTGCTGAAAACGCTTTCTTCGTTATTTGACTATTTATTTGTTATTAGTTCCGTAATTTAATTGCGTTGATGATGTTTAATTTGTTTATTAAATAAACGAAGATTTGCAAGTTCATTCTCTAATCTTTTTTTTTCTTTGTGATAAGACTCTTACTTTATTTGTCAAGTTGCATAAAAGACAGCTGAATAGCAGTATTGGCTTTCAATAAATACGTGAGGAGCTGAACAGGTACAGTTGTCTTATCGATGAAAGCAAATTAAGGATGCAAATGAATCATTTTATAAACGATAATTAAACAATATCGTTAAAATGGTAAATGCAAACTTATAGTGCCACTGATATATAATAGAATCCCTGAGTTTTTACGTTTATGAGTTATGAATAATTATGGCATATGAATGTAATTTATCAGCTGGTACCAAATGAGTTAATTGTCCGTGTCTAACGGAAAGAAAAAAGCAGAGACAATTGAATTTTAATTTCAAACCAAAATTGAGAGCTATGAGCGACCCTAATATAAATAAGTACATTAGTAAAGTAGGCTGACGAGAGATTATACTTAAAAGAGACATGCATATAATTTTCAACTATTTATTTACCTTATTTTGAAACAGAGAGTAAAAATATATGATGTGATTGGACATGCATGTCGTAGAAGTGCTTCTGATCTGATCAGCTTTTTTTTTTTCTTTTCCTAATCATTTTGTCTTATCTTCAAGACTTCTAGTGGGCTAGCATTTAGCACTCACTACCGGCCGCATCGACGTTAAAAACCTTAACAGGCTCAGTAATGGGCTTTTTTTGAGAACCAGACCCATATACACGAGTTAAGATACTTTTAAAAAGAAAAAAAAAAAAAGCTAAAGAGAAAAAAGAAAAAAAAACTTAATTTACAGCTTCATAAATTTTAATTTTAGAAATGACCTCAAATATTTCAGGAAAACACTTTGTAAAATTACAGAATAAAAAAGACTGTAGTCATCTGCAAATTGGTTTCATTCTATCAGTTGTTGTTGTTGTTTTTGTATTGGAATATGTGAATCGCTCTAGGTTTCGATTCGAACATAAATTTGTACTTGGAAGCAACAGGAAAGAGATGGGCGAATCTCAGATTCTACTCGCTGAGAGCTTTACAACTTGTTCTTTTAAGACTTTGTTTACTTTATGGATCCTCTTTACTCTTCACTGCTTTCCATTTCAAGCTCAAGCTGCTCCTGCTGGTAACTTAGCTTATATCTTTGCTTCATTTTATTATTATCATCATTGTTTTGGTTGCTTTGATCTATCTCTGGTGAATTCACTGTTTTTAAATTCTGGGTTTTATGTCCATTGTTGTAAGTTGTAACTATTGAATTCAGGTTCGTTGATTAAGCACATGTCATGGGTTCTCAAGTGGACTTCTGGATCATCCTCTAAAATATCCCAATCAGGTATTTGCTCAATTTGGTATTATCTGGGGATTTGAATTTTGTTCGTTTGATTGTTTGTTGTTCATAAACCTTGGTTTTAAATTTGATGAATCCTTTCTCTATCTGCTTCTTGTGGTGCAGATAGTAATGTTCTTGAGTTTGAGAATGGGTACTTGGTCGAAACTGTTGTGGAAGGAAATGAAATTGGTGTTGTTCCTTACAAGATTCGAGTTTCTGAAGATGGAGAACTTTATGCTGTTGATGAAGTTAATAGCAACATCATGAAGATAACTCCTCCCTTGTCCCAGTGTAAAACTTCCTACATTGCCTTGATTTCTTTTATTTATGACTTAGTTCTTATGTAATTCTGTGTTTGCGGATTCAGTTATATATACACGCTGTCTTAATGATACTTGATAATTTTTATGTATACTAATGTTATTTTCGGATGATCTTGAGCTTGTGTCATTATGTTTTCTATTTTTGCTTCATACGTAACATTTGGTTATCTCATATATTTATAAGTGTTGGAGATTGTTATGATTTTGTTTATGATCTATGTGCTTGTGGGCAGACAGCAGGGGAAGATTGATGGCTGGATCGTTTCAAGGAAAGACGGGGCATGCAGATGGAAAACCGAGCGAGGCTCGTTTTAATCATCCGAGAGGAGTAACAATGGATGACAAAGGGAACGTTTATGTCGCTGATACTTTGAATCTCGCTATCCGAAAGATTGGAGATTCAGGTATATAACAAGTTTTCTTTATAGGTTTTGCTTATATCAGCACTTAAACTGAAGAAGATTGGTGGTTTCTTGTGGTTGAAAAACATAATCAAACTGAGAAGAATTGTGTTCTTAACTGTCTGGAATATTTTTGCAGGTGTTACTACAATAGCTGGGGGAAAATCAAATATAGCTGGGTATAGAGATGGACCAAGTGAGGATGCAAAGTTCTCAAATGATTTTGATGTCGTATATGTTAGGCCAACCTGCTCCTTGCTGGTTATTGACCGAGGAAACGCAGCTCTTCGCCAAATCTCTCTCAGCGAAGAGGACTGTGACTATCAAGATGATAGCTCAATATCTCCAACTGGTAAGAAGTCAAAAACACCTCTTTCCATCGTGAACTACATAGATAATTTTGCATACATTCTGTTTAGAGGTGGATCTGAGAGTGTTAACTGAAGATCATTGTGTGCTTAGACGTAGTGTCTTTTTTTCGGTCTTGTGCAGATATCCTCTTGGTTATTGGGGCTGTTCTCATTGGTTATGCTACTTGTTTGCTTCAGCAGGGTTTTGGTAATTCTTTCTTCTCAAAGACGGTAAATTTCTATTTCTTCTCTTTCGCGCCTTTTCACTTCTCAGTAACCATATGCTACAAACAACAAAGATTTCTGTTTTATATTACAGCAGCTAGGAACAGAAACCAGCTTTGAAGAGGAGCATCCAGGCAAAGAGAAATTCTCCCGACCTGCCCCTGAGACAACAGCAACCAAGGAAGAACCTGGGTGGCCATCATTTGGGCAACTCATTATTGATCTCTGCAAACTCGCTCTCGAGTTCATAACCAGCCACCTAGTCCCAACCCGATTCAGAACCAGCCCAAATCTAAGGCCATTAAAAGATAGACTCAAAATGCCTGAAGACGAACAAGAAGCACCTCGAGTTCAAAGGCATACTGCCCCAGCACCAATCTCTGAATCCCGACATGCCCACTTGCCTAAAGCAGATGAGAGTTACCCGGAACAAAAGACCTCGAAGCTAAGATCAAGTAGTGTAATGAAGGACCCTACTTTGTCATCTTCCAAGCACCACAGGTCATCATCAAAACGGCAGGACTATGCTCAGTTCTATGCCTCGGGAGAGATTGCTCAACCGAAGATCCATAAAGAGCGATCAAGGCGTCGCCATAGAGATAAAACAACCGAGACAGAATCAAAGCCAACACCATCAGATATGGTGAAGCCTGTAGAGTTCAGTAATAGTTCAAAGTTTGATCATTTCAACATGAGGAGCAGCAAGTATGGTCCTGAAACTCCATTTCGATTCTAGAAAGTGAACTCATATCCTCATCAGAATGTTGTGTCCTATCTTTGTTATGTTTTATTTTTGATAGTTGTTAAGAAAATCTTATTACACGTGAAGAAAAAGAGGTTAAACTCTTGTCTTGCTTTGTAACGAAGGATCGATGATTTATACTGGAAACTCTGATTTATTTTAAACTTTGATCGTCGTTAAGGGTTTACTCGTTCACAAGAACCGGCTCTTCGTTAATCGTTGCTAACTTGCTATAAACACCGCAAGCAGTTTTACATGTATGAGTTCTTTTGCTACTGGTGGTTGAATTTATATACCATGTAAAGAAAGGCCTAGGTGAGATATATATATGCAATGCAAACGCTAAATGGGTTCCTTGCTTGCTATATGTAGTCATGTAGATCTTGGGCTGATAAATTGATAATGACAGAGGTAGGTTCCTTGCCACTTCTCTACGTTGCTGCAGGGTCAGTCAAATTCCCTAAACAAGAAGAGGAGGACGAAACTATAAACAATGATCCTAAAAATGAACAAAACATATAAAGGGCCCTACCGGGTTCGAACCGGTGACCTCTTGATCTGCAGTCAAATGCTCTACCACTGAGCTAAGGACCCTTTTGCTGCTCACCCGTGATCAATAGATATAAAGACTATTTTTGTTGAGTTTTCACCGGAAAAAAATTGGGCGCTCATAATAAAACACAGGAAAATCAAATCTCAATGTGTGCTTGGCATCGAATTAAAGAGAGTCTGATTTACAAATGTGGTCTAAGATCGAATTTGATATAAAAAAAAAACTTGACTTTTCATTCAGTTCTTTTGAAATTTTAATATTTGGATATGCACTTTGGTCTCAGCGTATCCTTCAATTGAACTTACTAATGAATTAACATTTGAAGTTTTAATCTTTACAATTTCATATTGTGTTCATTTAGCACTACACGGGTTTAGGTTTTAGATTATTTCTTTTGCTTGATAATTCGATTCACTGAATTCTAAGTAACCTATAGTATATGATTAGAAAAATCAGAAACGGACCCTTTTATTTAGATTCAAATCGAATCAAATACAATAACAAATGCTATATATTTTGTATTCTTCTGTGTTTAAATATTGTATTACTCAACCATATAATTGTAAAGAATCTCATTCCAAGTATCAGGTACCCCAGAGAGACACCAGTGGCTGCAATCACCGGAGGATTGGCCGCCTAGACCGTAAATCGAAGGATGACCATCTTTGCGAAGCAACGAAAGCATCGTAATGTCAAGCAATGTCACCGGTTTTGATATTTTCCCGAGTGCTCTCTTCAAAACTCCCACTTCTGCTGGCAATCCTCCTGGATAATTTGACCCCAAAAGTGGTTCCTTCTGTCCCACGCAACTCTTTGCAGCTGGTTCGCCCCACAGAACTCCTCTGTTGAAACCAAAACCGAAAATTTAAATTCTTAAAATTTTAAGATTGATTGTCTTTGATCAAATGCATAAACACTTACTTGTAATGAGACGGTGAAATTCCTTGAAAAAAGACTCTAGTTTTAGTATCTACGACCGTATCGACCCATTTTCCCCAAGTCCCTAGCGCAATTTCGAATGCGGCCACACGGTTCATGTCTTTTGTAACGTTAGTCCCTACTTGTATCCAGTCCCATCTGCCAAAATAAAACAAAACAAATCCAAACTTTGAACATTGTATGTAATTAAGCCCCCAAAAAAGCATAGTAACTAAGAGTTAAAATGAACGTACGGTTGTGAAGGACCTCTCCGGCTCCACCAATGCCAAGTATTAAAAATCAATGTATCCATCTCTAACCAATTTTTTCCATCATTGATCGAATCAAGTTTCAAAACTCTCCCAATCTTCTCCCTCACTATATCTACCAAATACACATTCCTGTCAAGCTTCAATTCCACTCCATACTCCTGCAATCTCACCACTCCACCGGTTTAGTTCATCCCGATTGTTCTTGACGTTATACTTAAACCAAAACAAGTGTAGAAATCGGTTATTACCTGGAATGTGAAGGTTGAGATACTGCCTTGACTGGTTAAAGTATACGAAGAATTGGGAACAGAAGAGTGAAGCATACATGTCAAAGATTGCCATTGATTAAGGCTAAGAGAATCACCAACAAACATTATCTTCTTCCCTTTGTTTCTCTCCAAAAACTCCACTCCATTGAACCTAACACAAAAAAAAAAAAAAAAAACGTCGGCGTTTTATGTCGGTGGCATCAATGGTAATTAACGAAACAAGCACCAGGGCAAAACCGTCAATAGGTTGAGAGTTAGTTCCCAACACAAGTGTGGGAGAATTTATGTCTTCTTATGAAGAGAGAGTTCGGTGGCTGTCCTAATCTCACTGGCGGCGCGTGTACCGCACGTCAGAACCACCAGTTGGCATATTGTGACAAAAGAAGAGTTCGTTTTCATCTCGTGCTGTTTTAGAGATTCCAAAATGAACATTCAATTATAGCAACCAACTAGTTTATAAATAGCATTCTCTTTTATCATTGGTCCCTCACTCAAAAGTGCTTTATTTTACAAAAAGGTATTAAAACAACTATCTGTAATATGTAATGTGAACCAAATCAAGATTTCTTCACACTATTGAATTATTATTGTGTTTATTTTTAAATTAACAAAATGTGCAACTATAGTTAACGCTGATGTAGTGTCATATTTCAACAAATAAAAACACCTACGAATAGATTAAAAAAAAAACTAGAATCAAACGTAAGAATAAGAAATTTGCTGGCTATGCGTGTATTTTATATCTGTAACGATACCTTGATGATGATTCAGTATCTAGAAACCAATATATATATATATATATATATATATATAGAAAACAAAAAGGATAAAAGAAACTTATAAATAAATGATGATACCTTGCTAATTTGCAGGACTGAGGCTGCCATCTGAAGGTAGAGTAATCGAGATCTGGCCGTCCATTTCTCTTGCAAGCGAACTCGCGTCTTATGAACGGACACGTGGAGGAATTGTAGAGGGGGTAAGAAGCGTCCTTCACCCACCGCCCTGTGAACATATCGCATCCCTCTGCTTCGTGGAGAAGAAGAAGAAGAAGAAGCGATAAAACTAATGCATAGCCATAAGAAATGGCGTTATCTCTTGAACTCATTTTTAAGTTTTAACACAGAGGAGATAGAGAGATTCAAATACGCTTCTGGTTTTTATACACACACGCATCTATATATTTATGTATATATTTGTCATATTAAAAAGATGGAAAATATTCTTTTTTGTTTTGTTTTGTTTTATTAGTCAAATATGTGAATTATAATGTCATATGTAGTTTTTGGTAAGAAATTTAGAAACAAGATCTCAATATTTCTTAGTGTGCATTTTCTCATTTAATGACGTTATTTATTAACAATGGTTTTGAAGATTTTTATTTTGAAATCTAAGTAATGTAATTTACATATGGTCAACAAAATATAATGATATGATTTAAGTATGATATTTATCTTTAGCATTTACTTCAAGATCTTTTTATTTTGTTTATCTTCAAAATCGCAAAATATTAGTTACAGGGTCGATATATATTCCTACCATTTACTTTGAGATCATTCTTAAATTTTTTTTTCTTGAAATAAATCGACTTGTTAGGAGTTCGGACCATAAAGATTATGTGAAGAGTTTTCTTTATGTTTTGTCTATTTAAAAGGATTTTCATTTGCCGGTGCTACCCCGTGAAAAAACTTGTGGACCTATAAATTGATATTTAATCATTCATTTTAGTTTAATCGCAGTTTTGTATAGAAATTTTCTAAACGACTATATAGATAGATCCTATTAAACTAATACAAGCCAAATCATTTGTCCATAGAGAAAAACAGATGTTAACAGACCAACAGTTTATTCGGTCGCACTTCTTTAATCCAAAATAATTGTTCTGGTTAGCTTAAGCCAAATAATTCTTATTAAATGTATCATGAAACCTATTAAATTACTAATAGGTTGGTTGACTAAGACAATCGCATTAAGCGGATCGATACAATAATGCTATTAGCGGTGAAATTATCTTGAAAATAATTTTAAGAAATTTGAAGATGTTTTAAAAAGGAACTCATATATATACACTACTAGTATGTAACAATATTCAGAAATCTTAACTAAATAGTAAAGGATATATACCAACCAAATCTCTGAAAGTTATGGAATAAACAATTTTCTCTCTACGGTCATACTTTTGCAATTTCATGGGTTTTTTTTTCTGCATTGGAATTCTAGTACATAGTAAAGCTCTGATGTATAACCCGAGTGAAGTTTAATTTTAATGTTGGCGTAAATTTTTCAAAACTAAAATATGGATTATATTTAAGAAAGTAAAAGCCAAACCATACGTCAAATAAACAAAAAGATGTTAACAGAACAACAATATTTGTCTTGACTCAGCATTATCTCATCTATATTGTTTTGGAACTCTTGATTTTCTTAAGATAAATAACCTCGTTTTCTGTTTCATGTAACGTATAATCTTCAAATCGTCTTAAAAATAATTAGAAATAAATAAAAACTTTACAAAGAGCAGAACAAAAAATGTCATAATAACTTACTCCATAATTCTTTCTTTTTTGCAAAAACATAATCCATAATTAAGTTCTGGTGTTCCAGTATGCAGAATCAAGCTTAACAGGGTAAAGATCGCCGGCGTTGGCGGTTGACGTAGAAGACGAAGTGAAAGGTCCGTCGGTGGTTGTCGTGTTCGTTATCTCCTCCTCACCTATCATGGCGTAATGCCTCTTCATCGCTCTCACGCTCTCTTCGTCCTTTTCACTTCCTTTGTTGAACGAAGCTTCAAGAAGCTTCTCAACATTCACCGTTGAATGGCCTTCGAGCATACTCACCACCGTCGACATTGAAGGTCTATCTGTGGGAGCTGGACTGGTGCAGAGGATCCCAATATGAATCATCGTCATTGCTTCTTGTCTGTTGTAATCTGTTCCTAGCCTCGGATCAACTACTTCTAGCAGTTTGTTCTGCTCCCTTAGAACGTGTACCTGTGGAAGACATTGAGATTCAGATCCATGAGTTAGGTTTAGGGCTTATGGTTTAGATATTAGTGAAATGATGATTTACCCAGTCAAGAAGGTAGAAGGTATCGGCTTTGGATCGTGAGCTCGTGTTGCTCTTTCCGTGAACAATTTCCAGAGCCACAATGCCGAAACTGTAGACGTCGGCTTTATCTGTCAAATGGCCTCTCATGGCGTATTCTGGAGCCATGTATCCACTGCACAAAAAATAATTTTGGTTATATCAAATCTCACAGAGCTGAAGCTTCTTGTTTGTGATCGATTTTATTTGACTCACTATGTTCCGGCGACTCGTGTGCTGATGTGTGTGTTTTCTTCTTCATCAAGCTTAGCAAGACCAAAATCAGAAATCTTTGGGTTTAGTTCCTTATCCAGCAAGACATTAGTGGCTTTGATGTCTCTATGTACGATCTTGAGTCTTGATTCCTCGTGCAAATAAGCTAGTCCTCTTGCTATCCCCACGCAGATCTTTTGCCTCATTGGCCAATCTAGTCGTATTTGAGTCTCTTGAGGACCTTTAATTTGATAGAAACAAAAACCTTGTTGTTGAACAAAACAAAAATTGGATTGGATAGAAAGTTTTAAGCTATAATGTGATTTAAAAGGATGAGACTAACCGAAAAGAGCTCGCGCGAGACTGTTGTTTTCCAAGTACTCGTAAACTAGCAAGAGCTGGTCACCTTCGACACAACATCCATATAGTTTAACCAAATGTGGATGCTGAAGAGCCGAAATCATAGCAATCTCGTTCAAGAACTCTCGATTCCCTTGTTTTGATTTCGCTGATAGCTGCTTCACCGCGATTACAGTTCCATCAGTCAATATTCCCTGTATTCAGACAATTGACAAACCTTAAAGATCATGTATCATTCATCGTTCTTTCTCTCATAACAACGCCATTTCACAGTATAATGCTAACCTTGTGTACAGGACCAAAACCACCTTCTCCGATCTTGTTTGCAGGATCAAAGTTATCCGTGGCTACTTTGATTTGCCTCAGCGAGAACGAACTGATCTGGAAATCTAAGCTCTTGAAATCTGAGGTGAAGAAACACAGTTGAGTTTAGGAAGAAACAAAGAGACATGACTCACAAAATGAATTGGTATGTTCAAAAACTATTTCAGCAAGTCTTTGCAAGTACCTTTTTCCATCTGACTCTTGGGTCTTAAGCAGCCTCTCCACCATAATATACCGCCTATTAAAAGCACAAGAAACACTGTTGAAGCGATTACACTACCAACCACTGTACCAACTGAGCTTCCACTACCAGTTCCAGTGCCAGGTTCCTTTGGTGGAATAAAATCTACAGCAAGATCATGGGAGATAAAGTCAAGAGCCAAAAAGAATCAAATAAAAGTGAAATCTCTCTGAGATAGTTTTGAGTTTAGAAAAGTTTACTTGGATCTACCGATACAGCCGATATGAGAGAACCATATACACCTCTCTCAGGAATAGCTTGAGTTCCTTTCCCAGCCCATTGCAATCTTATTTCCAGTTTCCCATTTGTAATCATGACCGGAAATTTTTTAACCACAGCTCTTCCCGCACCTTTTGCCTCATCAACAATATTAAAATCCTTCACCTCAAGTTTACCCTGCACATTATCACACCAGCCAATTGATTCAGCTATACAATCTTTCTAACAATCAAGAAACAAATTTTAATCAAATTACCTGAACATAAATGTCAAAGAATCGTCTTCCCAAACTGCGATAGGAGTTGTTGTCACTGAACATAATTTCAGCGAAATGAAGATTAACCGTATAGTTTCCTTTTCCAAGGCACAATGCGTAATAAGTGAGGGAGATGGCCGAGAGACGCGCGTGTGTATAAAACCTAGAATCTAGGCTAGAATTTGTTATCTTAAGTTCAGATGTATTCTCCCATACGTACTTTCCATTGTTAGACCGATCATCATCCAAGAAATTTCCAGTGTTGCTAGAAACCCACCCGTTTCCACTATCATAGTAACCAGGTGTATTCGATGTGTCAGCGTCATACTTAGTCCCATTGAATGGTATTTCATTACCACCACAGTTTATATGAAGGCTGTAGAAAGCTGAGAACAAATGATTGGTAACCGAGGTTAAATCAGATACGCAGATAGGTATTAAACGATATGGTGTTGTAATGTATATATAGCTTCGGAGACTTACGTTTAGGACAGACATATTTGCTCAGACAGGAAACATTTGAGCTGTAGCAAAACATAACGTAACATCAGTATTCTAGTGAGTGTTATATAGATCCAAAGCATTTAAAAGTTATGTGAATTACGAGTTATTTGTCACTAAAGGGCTTGTGCTTGAAAACATATTCCTGCATGTAAAGAGAATCAAGAAATCGTAAGCTTTATTGCGAATTTGAAGGCATGAGAAGTTGACATGTTTATTGTTCTTCTTACACGGAATTTTTTTGACATCCTTCGGTATTGATTTCTTTGGAGAAATTATTGTAAGTAAGATCACTGCAATAGAAGAGATATAACCAAAGAAAATGTTGCATCTCCTGTTGTCACTACAAATATATAAATATATCAGTGAAAAAAAACTCACATATTGTCTCCTTTGTCTACCATCCAGGTTGGTACTTCCCCGTTTAACATGTTACTTGTAAAATATCTGTAAGGTCACAAAACAAATTTTAGTGAGTTGCTCCATAGAAAGCTTTTAGTGAAACAGAGGAAAGAAGAGAAGAGCATACATGTTATCAACATCTGAAAGAACGGAATATGAGGTGGGGATTGGTCCACTCAATTTGTTAAAGCTAAGATCGCTGCAAAATGAGTCTCACAATGTCAGCTTAAGTTGTTTTTTCTTCTTCGATATATCGGCTTTATTGCCGAAAAAACGAGGTTACTAACAAATTCTTTAAGGTTCTGAGTCCAAGATACGGAGGTAAGTCTCCTGTAAGGTTGCAGTTCCGAAGAACCCTGCAACGAGTAGCGAGTAGAAATGGAAGTTAGCTAATTGAGGGTGAGAAGAAACCATTACTAAATTCGTTTGGTCTTAGGCTCACTCACAATGTCTTCATTGATGTCATGTTTTGTAGCGGCGGAAATGGAGATTCAGGTCCGCTCAAGTCACTGATTCTCCTACAAATTTTCAAATTTGGAAAAAAGGAAATATACATTATTGAGTCATTCAACAAAAGGCGAAAATAACGAATCACCACACGCAAAGTTTGTGTACTTACAAGTCTGTTAACTTCTGGAGAAGACCAATGGCACTAGGAATCGGTCCAACTAAACCACTTGCTTGAATAACCCTGATTGATGAAGCAAAGAAACAATTTCAATACTTTATAGGAACTAATACCGGTATTGAAAAGTGAAAGAATCTCATTCCACTGAAAGGATTGCTTACAGTTTCTGAAGTCCTGTCCAGTTCTGGATGAAATCTGGTATAGTACCAGTGAACTGGTTGTCACTTAAACGTCTAAAAACCAAGAGAAAAATCAGAATCTCCAGCAAAAATATGTTTCAAGATGAAATAAAAGCATAGGAATACTTACAAGTCAGTCAAAGTAGTAAGTTTGGCGAATGTACTTGGTATTTCCCCGCTCAAGTTGTTCGAACTAAGAAAGCTACAAAGAGAAGGCATAGTATCAACAACAGCAAAGAGCAATAACTGTTAAAAGAAAAAAGAGGAAGATATTTGAGAGAACTTGGACAAAAATTCCTACAGTCTTTGAATGTTGGGTAGATTCCCGAGCTCTGGAGGTAGTTTCCCTGAGATTTGGTTGTATTCCACAACACTAAAAAAAAAATGTTCCAGAAATTAACACATATAACCGAAACAGAGTTTACCAATAATATGAACCATTGTCTAAGAGCGAGAGTTGGAACAAGTGTACTCACAAACTGCTAAGGGTGGTTAAGTTTCCAAATTCTTTTGGGATAGGACCAGTTATGCGGTTTCCAAGCAGTGAGCTGCATTTTCATCATCCAACAAACATACTCAATCAATCAAATACATAGATATATATATAAAAATAAAGTGTATATGAAGAGAGAGATACATACATATTGACAAGTGGCAAGGTTACCCATTCGAGAGGAATGGAACCGTTAAGATAGTTTCTAGACAGATCACTGAAGAGAAAGAAGAGTGTGACAGTTAAGTGAGCTAAAGAGAGAAACTAACAGTGGCAAGATAAGAACATTCTAGGGTTAATAACATTGGTGAGTAGATCTTCTTACATCTCTTGTAGGAAAGGAAGTCCTGAAAAGCTAGGGAGAGATCCTTGAAGGTTTTGTGCCTTGAGAACTCTGTTTCAAGAAATCAAGATTAAGAGCGAAAGCAAAATATAGGCCCATTATGCTTTAGGCCCAATATTATTAATTCGGCACGTTAAGTAAAAAGAAGAAATTACAGTTTTTATTTAGTGACTTGGTGTCACGGACGGACGCGTCAAAACAGGTCAATAGCGACGGCGTCAATAAATAATTGTCTACATTGAAGCATCTAAAAAGCTACTGTACTTTATTAAATTAAAACAAGTGGAAATAAACAAACAATCTAAGTTTTTTTTTTTTTGTTGATTAAATAGTTTGATGGTAATAAGCTAATGAAAATGAGACCTATTTCCGAACAAGTCTAATTAATCAATAAAACGAAAGTACTAATATTTTCGAATTTTTCTTTCAATGCCTAACAATAAATAATTTATGATTTATGAATTACGACCATAGAGATTTATGATGTAAGAAAAAAAAGGGGAAGAACGCACATGCTGGTGACGTGGCAAACGCCGGCGGAGCAGTTGCTGCAAGTGACGGCGTATTCTAAACCCTTAGCGGCGTTAGGATTCCTCCATCCGCCGGTAGATATGGATTCGTCGCATGGATCCAGACTGAAATCCCAATCACTCTTCTTCAACGCCTTGGCTACGCCTTGTAAAGCCTCCACTGCCAATTTCAAATACATTTACACAGAACTAAATCACAACACCGAATCAAACATATACATACATACATACATACATTCATATAAATAAAAAAACATACCTTCTTCTTTGGGTAACGTTGCAGAGGACGCGAAGCCGGAGAAGAGGATAAGAGAGACGATGAAGAAGTAAGTGAAGAGAAGTTGCCGATTGAACGACATTTTAACATTCAATTTTCGAAGATCTGATTTGGAAGTCGAGAGGAGATGTGATGAAAGAGTGAAGAAGCGATGCTTATGTGACGACGAATGGGGAAAACCGACTCATCAAGACTTTAGAAATCGAGAGGAGATAAGTAAGTCAACATTACTAAAATAATGACTATTTTTTTTTATTAAAAAAATCAATCGTTTAATACTAATATTTAAATAGGAATAGGATTTAATTTTGCTACTTGCATGAACATAGTGGCCCACCAGGTTGTTGTATACATCAAAATAATTCATTTTGATTCTTCTTTATATATATATATATATATATTTTTTTTTATTTTTTTTTCTTGATGTAGATATTATTATCTTCGGCAAAGGTCTTAATTAGAAAGAAAATATTAAAAATCAAATGACTATAAATATGTGATTTGAAAGAAAGAATGTTTCTTCTCTATAAATTTTAAAATTACTCCCTTAAAAGGAAAAATAAGTAAATAATATTTTGATTGTTTTCTTTATGTTTGGTAGCTCCACTAAAAGTGTATTTTATATAATGACTATAATGTAATCAAAAATCGATCTAGAACGGTGTTATGGTACGGCATATAAATTGGTATAATATAAGGTTTTTTATCTGTTTGTATACATTAATCGTGTGTGACATTATGAAAAAACTCAAACCCTTTTTATCATAGTTGTCTGAAGTTGTGAACCATTATGCTTAATTTGGTGGGATTTTTGGCATAATTTATTTCAATAAATTATTATAGTCAAACTGTTTAACGCTATAGATCGATATTCGATAGAGAGTCTTCAAAGCATATTTACAAGAAATGAAAATTAATTAACAAAGCAAGTTCCACGCTGGAGATAACTTTTTTATGGTCTAGAAAATGAATAACTTTTAAGATTTCTTCTAGAATACAAATAATAAAGTACGTGTGGTCGTAATTAGTGTGTGTTCTAGCTCTAGGTTAGGTACGTAGAAAAAAGTAATTTGACGTGGACTGATTGTGTAGATATAGGATTTTTCTTTTCATTATTGTTACTATTTTGTACTCCGTATTATATTTTCTTTTCATTATTTCAATTTAAGATTGTCTCATGCAGATGTATATGTAAGAAAATAATGACAAGATATCAACTTGATGAGGTAATAGCCTAATACAAGATATCAAGATATCTCGAAGACAAGTCAAAGCCACTCTAGACAATGTAGGCCCAATATTAGACTCGAGACAAATCAACCAACCACTGATTAATTTTGATAATTAACAATTATGAAAAGTCATTCAAACTTTAGTCATTTCTTGAGTGGGACCTTTATTCAATTCTTCGGTACTTTCTAACGTAACAATTTCTCATTAAGCATCGAGTTCACATATTATTTCATATTATAATAATGTATTCGAATTTATAAATCGTTCCGTGGAACTTTTTTCCTCTTATCATAACCCAAAATCCAGAAATGTACAGTTTCCTTGGGTCAAACATCGTCAAATTCGATTTTTTTAAAAAAATGTTCTTATTAGGATTGTAATTAATGTCGTGGACCAAATATAATATATTTGTAACGTGAGTCTTTATGGACGTACGATCCAACTGTAAGTGTCAGTGACCAACTAGACATAAAAATTACAGAAACTGACTTGTGGGGTTAATTGACCATATATATACAAAAGTTACCAAGGGATAAAGCAGTCTTTTCAAGCATATTGATACGATCCATCAAACGTATTTCAGGAAGAAGAGAAACACTCTAAGGGAATCAGAGGGTACTGACTTAGAGGGAACCGATAAAAGACTCTATGACAACCAGAGGGTCTGAATTGGAAGAGAGAAGCAGTAGCTTCTAAACTAAAGAGAGGGTTCGCTGTACAGGGGAAATATAAGGAGCCGTTGCAGCTGTTCTTCTTTTTCATGCTTTTATGTCGTAGCTTGTTTCCAGGTGATGTACCTGAGGAAGAGATCGTCTCGATCTCTAGTTATCGTTTGATATTGAGTTGCATCTGTTGATACTTGGTAATTGGATTGGAGTTTTAAGTTTGATTGTTGTATTTTCAGATTTAATCACTCATCGCGTTCTGGGTTTCAATTTCAATCCACTCAATACTTAACATTGGTGCGGTGAGCGTTGACTATAGGGCTTTGAACAGGGCTACTATTCCGGACAAGTTCCCCATTCCCGTTATCGATCAGTTATTAGATGAGCTTCACGGCTCTGTCGTTTTTTCCAAAATTGACTTACGATCTGGTTACCATCAAATTCGAATGTGCGAAGCTGACATTGTGAAGACGGCTTTCCGTACTTTGGAGGGTCATTACGAGTTTTTGGTGATGTCGTTCGGTCTCACTAATGCACCAGCAACCTTCCAGGCATTAATTGACCATATATATACAAAAGTTACCGAGGGATAAAGCAGTCTTTTCAAGCATATGTACATGTACACTGTATTCTTTCTATGTGTTATATCGGAAAGATTCAGAACTCAAAAGCGTTATTAAGCTGGACAGAGAAAGAAGGCTGGCCAATACTTGCAAGTGGAGTATCAGCTCTAACAACTATTCCCGTGCGTCCAATGTTCCCATTCCATTTTGACCGACCAAACTGCAGTTTTCGATAGAGAAGTTATGGTCACGAGTGAGAAGAAACTGTCAGGTTTGCGAGAACAATAGAACTGAAGTTTTGCTTACAGATACAGAGGTGTGAAGAAGTGATACAATTCTTGTACCGGAATAAACCTGAAGTCGACTTGGTTTAGTTGGTACAATGTTTGGTTCAGTAATTGATACTGGTTTAGTATCAAGAAGAGATTGTCGCGATAAAGAGGATAACAAGACTCAGTTTTGGAAGTTGCAGAGGTTCGTTGAGCTCATCAAGACGTTGGAGAGTTTGTTGCGATTGTTGCAGCTTCTAAACCTCATATAAATACTCTTCTCTCTATCTTAATTTTTTGCAACGATTTCATCTTCTTCTTTCTTGTAACCCTAATCTTGAGCTCTTTTTAAAAGCTTGAGATTTTTTTGATATTGATTCTTAGTGGATTGCTGGAACGAATCCAGCCCCAGACGTAGATTCACCACATCGGTGTTTCGAACTGGGTAATCAAAGCTTTCGTGTCTTTGTGTTCCTGATTTATGGTTTCATGAGAGGGATTAATTGTGCGCATAATTAAAATCTGAATTGATAGTGTGGGTTGTACCTGCTTGAGCGATGGTCTATCGAGAGTTTTGGTGAATGATAGTAAGGTCGAATTTTTGAGTTTATCAAGGGGTGGTATCAGAGCCATTGGTTCTTCAATCATGGCGAATACGAAGTCGAATCGGAAATTAAAGATCCAGATCTTTGAAGAAAGCTCCGATTTCTCATTGTGGAAACGACGGATGATGGCTCATCTTGGCATTCTGGTCTTAAGGATGCGATTACTGATACTCGAGATGACCAAGACAATTCCACTTACAAAACAGAAGGAAAGCAACCTCAAGAAGGAGATGATCCATTGGATGATCCGCAAACAAAGGTAGTTCCTGATCCTGACAAGATAGAAAAGTCTGAACAAGCTATGAATGAGATTATCTTGCATGTTGATAATGATGTTTTGAGAAAGATAGAACTGTGTGAGAATGCTGCTGTGATGTGGAATACATTGAACGAGTTGTATATGGAAACGTCATTGCCACCGGATCTATGTGCAGCTCAAGTTTAACTCATTCAAGATGATTGAGTCAAAGACTATAAATGAGAATGTGAATGATTTCTTGACCATTGTTCTGAGATGAATAGTCTTGATATCAGAGTCACAAGGAGTTCAAGCAATTCTTATTTTGAACTCTCTTCCTACAAGTATAGTCAATTGAAGCACACTCTCAAGTATGGAAACAAGAATGTTGACAGTAAAGGATGTTGTTGTCTCTGCAAAGTCATTGGAAAAGAGAATTGAATGAGGCTAAAGAGGCTGGAAGCACATCTACTGCCCTCAATACAACGGAAAGAGGCAGGTCTCAAACCAGAAGTCAGCATAAGGGTGAAAAGGAAAAGGACAGGAGCAGGTCAACTAAAACAAGACTAACTTGCTGGTTCTGTAAGAAAGAGGGACATGTAAGAAAAGATTGTTTTGCTAGGAAGAAGAAGCAAGAAACAGAAGGTCAGAGTGAAGCTGGTGTCATCAACAGAGAAATTGGTTTCAGAAAGCATTAAGTGTAAATGATCAATGGTTAAGGATGTGTGGGTTCTTGACTCTGGGTGCACATCTCACATGACACCTAGAAGAGACTGGTTCGCTATTTTCAAGAAAATAAGAAAACCACTATCCTGCTTGGTGATGATCACTCAGTGGAGTCACAGGGACAAGGCTCCATTGTTGTTAATACACATGGAGGTTCTATTAAAGTTCATAACAAAATGTCATGTATGTGCCTAATCTCAGAAGAATCTTATCTCCACTTGTATTGATAAGTTGGGTTTTAAACACATGAAGGTGAGGAGGCAAAGTAAGATATCTTCAAGAATGATTATTGAACTGTCAGGAAAGCTTGTGAATGGATTGTATACCTGATGGTGAAACGTATTGACAGAGAAATGCAGTGTGCAGAGAGACTAAAACCAAGACAGCCTTGTGGCATAGTAGGCTGGGGCACATGAGTGTAAACAATCTAAAGATTCTTGCTGAAAAAGGATTGTTAAATGGTAAAGAGATCAAGGATTTGGATTTCTGTGAGCATTGTGTGATGGGAAAATCAAAGAGATTGAGCTTTAATGTGAAAGCATGATGCAGTGGATGCATTGAGCTAGTGTCATGCAGATTTATTGCCCCAAAGTGACTCCATCTCTATCAGGTAAACAGTACTTTCTCTCCATCAAGATGATAAGACTAGAAAAGTCTGGTTATATTTTCTAAGGACAAAAGATGAAACTTTTGAGAAATTCTGTGAGTGGAAAGAGCTGGTAGAAAATCAGATGGACAAGAAAGTCAAATGTCTTAGAACAGACAATGGGCTTGAATTCTGTAATAATAGTTTTGATGCCTATTGTAAAACTCATGGCATTGAGAGGCACAGGACATGTACGTATACACCACAGCAGAATGGTGTGGCAGAGAGGATGAACAGGACATATAGGAGAAAGTAAGGTGTATGTTGAATGAGTCAGGGCTTGAAGAAAGTTTCTGGGCTAAGAAGCTTCTACGGCTGCATATATCAAACAGGTCTCCATCCTCTGCATGGATCATAATGTTCCTGAAGAATTATGGTTAAAGAAGAAACACGAGTATATAGCACTTAAGAAGATTCGGATCAATAGCTTATGTTCATCATGATCAAGGGAAGCTGAAACTAGAGCGCTAAAGGGTGTTTTCTTGGCTATCCTACAGGTACTAAAGGATACAAGGTTTGGCTATTGGATGAAAGGAAGTGTGTAATCAGTAGAAATGTGGTTTTCCAAGAGGAAGCTGTCTCACAAGGATTTAAGTAAAGACTCAGAAAGTAAATCTCAAGTGGAGTCAGAAGCTTCATTCTTCTGGTTCTAAGGTTGTCACAGAGATAATACAAGAGCAGAGAAGCTCAGGTCAAGGTGGAGTTACTTCTGGATATGAAGTGGTTAGTGACAGTGAAAGTGATGAAGATCATGGTGAGATTTCTGAGCAATTACAATCTCCTGCAAACAGAAATAACAGTTTATCTGGCTATCAATTAGCAAGGGATAGAGTTCGCAGGCAGATTGTTCCACCAATCAAGATGAAAGACTACTCTCAGTATGCTTTTGCATTACTTACCTATGAAATGCTGAATGTGGAAAGAAGAACCACAGTGTGTTCATGAGTGCGCAAATGGACAAAGACTGGGAGAAGTGAAATGGTGTTATGGGAGAAGAAATGACTTCTCTAATGAAGAATGGCACATGGGTGATAGTTGATAAACCAGAAGGTAAAAAGATAATTGGGTGCAGATGGATATTCAAACTGAAACCCGAGATTCCTGGGGTTGAAAAAAAGGTACAAGGCCAGGCTGTTGTAGGGGATTCACACAAAAGGCTGGATTGACTATCAAGACCAGTCGTGGTAAAACATATCTCAATAAGGATAATGATGTCTGTGGTAGTAGATCAAGATCTTGAACAGAACAGATGGATGTAAAAACAGCTTTTCTACATGGTGATTGTGAAGAGGAGCTGTACATGGAACAACCAGAGGGATATGAAGTTGCTGGAAGTGAAAATAAGGTAGTCTTCTGAAGAAATCTCTTTATGGTTTAAAGCAGGCTCCAAGACAATGGACACAGCGATTTGACAGGTTTATGCCTGATGAAGAGTTCAGAAGAAGCGAGCATGATCATGCGTATATGTGAAGATGGTTAGTGAAGAAGAACACATCTATCTTCTGTTGTATGTGGATGATATGCTAATCGCAGCAAAGAGCATGGCAGAGTTAACAAGCTCAAGAAAAGACTCAGTGAGGAATTTGAGATGAAAGACATGGGACCAGCTAGCAAAATTCTTGGAATTGAGATTACTAGAGACAGAGAAAAAGGGATCCTGAGTCTTTCTATCAGGTTACTTAAAGAAGGTGTTCAAGGTTCAACATGAGTGAGTGTAAGTCTACTAATACTCCCATGGTACTCATTTCAAGTTGGCCTCAATTCAAGATGAATCAGAAATGATTGATACAGAGAAATGCCTTACTCTAGTGCTGTTGGGAGCATTATGTACTCGATGATTGGTACTAGGCCTGATTTGGCTTATGCCATTGGCTTAGTCAGTAGGTTTATGAGTAAACCAGGTGCAGTGCATTGGGAGGCTGTAAAATGGTTGCTAAGGTACATTAGTTTCTCAGGATCTGAGTTTGGTCTATACTAACAGAAAAGTTTTGGTGTAGGTATTGTGATTCTGATCATGCTGCAGATTTAGACAAGAGGAGATCAATCAGTGGCTATGTATTCACAGTTGGAGGCAATACAGTGAGCTGGAAGTCGTTTACAGAGCACTTGGCGTTTCTAACTCTGAGGCTGAATATATTGCTTGACTGAAGCAGTAAAGGAGGCAATTTGGATTAAGGGTTGCTGGAAGATCTCGGTTTTAAACAGGAAACAGCTCAAGTTTGGTGTGATTCTCAGTCTGCTATATGCTGTCCAAGCAGTGTTTTTCAACAGAAAGATCAGTTTACACTTCTGAGTGAAGTAATTGAAAGTGGTGAAGTTGAAGTGTTGAAGATTCACACTTCCAAGAATCCTGCGGATATGTTGACAAAGAGCATTCCTGTTACCAAATTTGATCAGCTTTAGATGTTCTGAAGCTGGTCAAGGTTGAATAAGGTGGTTAGAGCTTATTGCTGGAGGTTAGTTCCATGTATGGCAGTTTACTATGATGATGAAGAATTGTCTCAAGGGAATTGTGAAAAGTAATACAACACGGAATAAACCTGAAGTCGACTTGGTTTAGTTGTACGCAATGTTTTTTAGTTCATTAGTTGAAATTGATACGGTTTGTATCAAAGAGATTGCGGATAAGAGGATAACAAGACTCAGTTTTGGAAGTTGCAGAGGTTCGTTGAGCTCATCAAGACGTTGGAGAGTTTGTTGCGATTGTTGCAGCTTCTAAACCTCATATAAATACTCTTCTTCTATCTTAATTTTTTGCAACGATTTCATCTTCTTCTTTCTTGTAACCAACTCTTGAGCTCTTTTTAAAAGCTTGAGATTTTTTGATATATATCTTAGTGGATTGCTGGAACGAATACACCCCAGACGTAGATTCACCACATCGGTGTTCGAACTGGGTAATCAAAGCTTTCGTGTCTTGGCGTGCTTAATTTCTTTGTTTTCTGAATTAAATAGCATAAGTTGGTGAGCTGAATCCGAGTTCGAATTTTTAGAGATTGGGCAATTGAGTTTCAACAAGAGGCAAATGCTGAAGGATGCGCTGAGCACGTAAGCACATCACATTCAAGTCATCCCTCACCGAGTGAATAACTTCTGTTCCACAAACAAAGAGATTTACAAAACCACATTTAAGTTTCATGAGATAAGCTCCACAAATAGTCGATCCTATCTCTATCTACACTACAAGAGTAACTAAATCTCATGTCGCCTGGATATTGGCCCTGTGCTTGAAGAAGACCGCCACAAAGGCACAAAAGCACTTATCGTCAGTCCTTCGCCAGATACATATGTCAATTGCCCGTTTGGGAATTGCAAATCCATAAAAGACTGTCCAAGCCCAATGACCGAAAGTTTACCGAATCAGTTCCACAGAAGTGAGAACATAACAGCGGCTTTAAGGGAAAGAGGAGCTTACACAAGCTAAAGGATTGAGAGAGAGCATTGACATCATAAGCCACCTTCGATGCTTTGACCATAAAGCTGGACAGAGTGAATGCATAGCTTTCTGCCACGGAAATTAACAGAATTACATGAGTTTTGGGATAGAATTCTAAAAGGAGAAAAGAGGGATTGAAGTAGGAAAAGTTTTTGAAGCATACCTTCCTATCATATCCATACCAGAGCAAGTGCTGTTTTGATAAGTGTAACGGTAAAAGAAGCGTTGAATCGCGTAGAAAGAGAAGTGGTCCAAGCTGGAGAAGAAAGAGAGACGAATTCCCATCACTTGCAGTAGAACTCGAATGTGAAGCTTCTACCCTCCACAATGAATTGAAGAATTGAAGAAGACTCCTCAACCCACAGCACAGTGTCCAACCTTGCATATTTGCTTCAAAACATCACTAGTGGCCAGTATAGGTTTAGTATTATTTAACTTGCTTCAAAATATCACTAGTTTCTTCCGGATTGGCAGTGAAATTACCACTAGCCTAATTCTAGTCACCAGATCAGGATCAAACCAGCAGCTATATTTGTAAATGATTTACATCTTCATTCTCTATAAGCTATTTTACGTTGCTATTTTACGTTGCTTCAAAACATCACTAGTGGCCAAAAAACACCTACGAATAGATTAAAAAAAAACTAGAATCAAACGTAAGAATAAGGTCCGTCGGTGGTTGTCGTGTTCGTTATCTCCTCTGTAGAGTTTTAGGACCCAATTTGAGCAAGATACACTTGAATCAACTTCGAATTGAGATTGAAAATCGCATTTTTAACTTCCAAAGTGATACCGAGACGCACTTTAAACCTCAATAGAATTTCACTAACACTATAATCCTTAGAATATTTTATGCTAACACTATAAACCTTCAAACTCGTGTTTTTGTTTACTCCGTCACAAAATCTAACGGCACAATTACGGCCGTTAACGGAACAGTAACATCCGTTAACAAAACAGTTAATTTTGTTTGTTTAATTTCGATTTTGATTTATTTAATATCAATTTTATGATTTATTACAATTTACATTTTAAAAAAAACAAGATTTTTCCTTTTTTAAAAAAAAATCTTTAAAAAATTTATATTAAAAAAAGAAAATCTTAAAAAAGAAAAAATTAGGAATGAGAATGTGATAGTTTATATTAACAAAACAAGATTTTTCTTTTTTTAAAAAAAAAATCTTTAAAAAAAAATTATTAAAAAAAGTAAAATCTTAAAAAATCTTAAAATTTATATTAAAAATATATATTTTTTAAGATTTTTTAAGATTTTTCTTTAAAAATAAAACAAACAAATATTTAAAAATAAAACAAACAAATCTTTTAAATCTTTAAAAATCTTTTTTTTCTTTAAAAAGAAAATTTTTGAAAAATTTCGCAGATTTTTTAAGATTTTTCTTTTTTTAATGTAATTTTTTTTAAGATTTTATTTTTAAAAAGAAAAATCTTGTTTTTTTAAAATAAACTATCTCATTCTCTTTCCCAATTTTTTCTTTTTTTGAGATTTTTCTTTTTTTAATATATATTTTTTTAAGATTTTATTTTAAAAAAGAAAAATCTTGTTTTTTTAAAATATAAATTGTAATAAATAATAAAATTTATATTAAATAAATCAAAATCGAAATTAAACAAACAAAGTTAACTGTTTTGTTAACGGATGTTACTGTTCCGTTAACGGCCGTAACTGTGCCGTTCGATTTTGTGACGGAATAAACAAAAACACGAGTTTGAAGGTTTATAGTGTTAGCATAAAATAGTCTAAGGTTTATAGTGTTAGTGAAATTTTATTGAGGTTTAAGGTGCGTCTCGGTACCACTTTGGAAGTTAAAAATGCGATTTTCCCCTCATTTTAATAAAGAAGATGAATCGCAATCAGTAGTAAAAGACTAAACTGTCCTTCATGGTTTGTTGTAACTTCTTCAACAAACACACGTGTATCTCACGTGCTGCCGTTAGAGAGAGTCTTGAGCTAAACCTTCTCTTTGACCGAGAGGCTCTTCCACACAGGCTATTCTTAAAGTAAATCAGATTCATACTCTTCAAGTCTCCACCTTGATTTCGAGCCTTGTCTTATTCTAGTCCTTGGATTTCCTTCGCAGGATCTTTGAGTTTCACCACTCATCCTTCAGTGACTCAGAGCATCTCTAGTGCTCCTTCGAACTTGCTCACTGGTAATATTTTTGTAAAGATAATTTGCAGGATTGCACTCACTAGCAATCTTAACCACCTTGATCATACCAGCACATATGATATCTCTGATATAGTGAAGTCTGATATCGATATGTTTGGTTCTCTCGTGGTGCACTGAGTTCTTTGCTAGTGCGATAGCACTTTGAGAATCACAATACACCTCTACACACTTTTGAGGAAAACCAAGTTCTTCAGCTAGTCCCTTTAGCCAAATAGCTTCCTTTACAACCTCTGTTAATGCCATATACTCAGCTTCTGTAGTTTACAAGGCAACTACCTTTTGTAATCTTGATTTCCAGCTTATAGTGTTTCCTCCAACTGTGAACACAAAACAAGTAGTGGACCTTCTCTTGTCCAAGTCTTTTGCATAATCAGAGTCACAGTAACCTCTGATTAGGAAATCATCTTGTTTCCTATAGCATAACTTCTTTTTCTCAGTACCTCTCATGTATCTCAAGACCTACTTTGCTGCTTGCCAATGCTCCTTTAGTGGCATACTCATAAACTGACTTATGACACCCACTAGATAAGCAAGATCAAGCCTAGTGCCTATCATAGAATACATAATACTCCCTACAGTATTAGAGTATGGTACTATTTTCATTCTATTAACCTGACTTTCATATTCCTCAACAGTGGCTGACCTGAGTTAGAAATGTACTCCAATAGGTGTTGACACTGGTTTGGCTTGATCCATTTCAAAAGATTTTAGTACTTTTTCACATACCCTTCCAGTGATAGTGTCAGCAGACCTGCAATATGATTTCTAGTAATTTCCATACCTAAGATCTTCTTAGCTTCCCCTAGATCTTTCATTTCAAACTCTTTACTTAACAATTTCTTTAATTCTTCAACCTGATGCTTACTAACTGACGCTAAGCATATCATCCACATATAAGAGTAGATACACATAGGCACCATCCTCACACATTCTCAGATAGACGCAATTGTCATATGCACTTCCATTGCCTAGGTGACTGTTTAAGACCATATAGAGATCTTTTTAGCAGACATACCTTGTTTGGGAATTTCTTGTCTTCAAAACCTTCTGGCTGAGCCATGCCTATTTCTTCATCAAGGAAGCCATGCAAAAAAAGTTGTCTTAACGTCCATGTGCTGTAGTTCCATATCATATTGGACCACCATTGACAGTAAGTACCTGATTAACACATGTTTAACAACTGTGTTGTCAGTACCCTCTTTTTGAGTAAAACCCTTGGCCACTAATTTGGCCTTGAACCTAGGAGTCTCTACGCCAAGTATTCCTGCCTTTCTGGTGTACACCCATTTAGAGCCTATTATCTTCAAGTGTTCCGGTTTATCTATAAGATCCCATGTATAATTCTTCTTCATTGATACCATCTCGTCTTTCATAGCATCATTCAATTCATCCCAATCTGAATCTATCAAAGCCTCTTTATAGGTTCTTGGTTTTGCAATCTCTCCATCTTCTATGTAGTAAGCAAAACCCACCAGGTTTGATTCATTGTACCTTTGGTTTGCCTTCACAGTTCTCTTAACTCTGTCTCTTACGAATTGATAGTCACTTAAATCCTCTGCTTCTTCTTCATAGTTAGTTTCATGAGCTACTTCCTGAGGCGCATTCTGATTTTGACCTGAATTAGGTGTATTTCCTCCTTCATTTTGGTTGAGGAAAGCTCCACCTTGAGGATCAGTACCTAAATCAGTTTCATTCTGCTCAGGTTCTTGACAGCTTACTTTAAAGTCCTCCAGATTCATTTCAAATGTGTCTGATTGTGAATCCTTCTTCAAATCCTTATACACTACATTTTCCCTGAAGATCACATTTCTGTTTATTACACACTTAGCTTCATCTAAGAGTCACACTTTATATCCTTTGACTCCTTCTGGATAGCTAGTAAAAACTCCCTTCTTGGCCCTGGGATTCAATTTTCCCTGATCTGTATGAACATACGCTAAGCAGCCAAACTTTTTTAGTCCTCTTAAATCTGGTATGGCTGATGTCCAATTTTCCTCAGGCATATCAAAATCAATTGTTGTTGATGGAGACATGTTGATCAAATATACAGTAGTAGAAGCTGCTTCTGCCCAGAATTTCTTCTCCATGCCACTCTCACTCAAGCATACTCCTTACCTTGTTCATTATTGTTCTGTTTAACCTCTCAGCAATGCCATTTTGTTGTGGTGTATAGGCATATGTCTTGTATCTTACAATCTCTTCTTCTCTACAGAACTTCTCAAAATAGTGATTACAATACTCTAATCCATTGTCAGTTCTTAATCTCTTAACCTTTCTATCAGACTTATTCTCCACCATCTTTTTCAGTCAACAAACTTCTCAAATGCCTCATCTTTCCTTTTAAGAAAGTAAATCCACACTTTTCGAGAAAAATCATCAACAAAGGAGATGAAGTAGTGACAATTACATAAAGATAAAGGATTGTGTGGAGACCCCCATAAGTCTGAGTGAACATATCCCAACTTGCCTTTTGTAACATGTTGTGTAGGTGCAAAATTCACTCTATGATTCTTCCCATATACACAATCTTCACAGAACTGTAACTCTTTAATCACTTCCTTCTGTAAACATCCTTTCTTAACTAGGATTTCAAGTCCCTTCAGACTCATATGGCCTAATTTGCAGTGCCATAGAGCAGTCTCATCTATTGATGCCTCAGAAGAATTTGACTATGCAGTTTCTAATTCTCCTTGTAAGATGTACAATGTTTCTCTCTTCTGACCCTTTAAAATTGTTGAGCAGCCTTTAACTACCTTAAGAATCCCATCTTGTGATTTGAACCAGCAACCTTTATCTTCTAAGGTCCCTAATTATATCAGATTCCTAGACATTGTTAGCATATACCTCACCTATCTCAACACTACTTGAGTACCATCTGAATTCCTTATCCTGATACTCCATATTCCCTTAACCTGAGAAAATGTATCATTTCCTATCTTAACATATCCAGAACTGACTTCTCTAAACTCACAAAACAAATCTCTTTTTGGGGTCATGTGAAACGAACAATTATTTCCTGCAACCAACAGATTTTCTACTTCTGCCATCAAAACCATTGCTGGATCATTTTCTTGAACTGCCTTTACCATACTAGATTATCCCCTGTCTGGTTCTGGCCCCTTTCCTTTGTTCCTTTCTTGCCATTTATAACATTGTTTCTTGAAGTGGCCTTCCTTGCCGCAAATCCAGCATACTCTTTTACCATCCCTAGATTTAGATCTAGCCCTACTCTTGCCCTTATGTGACTGATTCGCAGTATTACTTCCAGGTCTTCCTCTAATGAAATATCCTTCAGCTACAGATCTCCCATTTTGAGTTATTTCTCTTTCTTTTCTCTAGCAGCTACCATTACTTCATCATCAAGACGTAGCCGTTTTCTACTGTTGCTATACTTCAGAGTGTCTACTAAGTTGTCATATCTATATGGAAGTGAACTCAGAAGTAAAATAGCTTGTACCTCATCCGGAACTTCGATCTGAAGATGATTCAGATTTGCGAAAATCATCAAGAAGTCATCAATATTGTCATCGATCTTCTTGATTTCTTGCATCTTAAAATTGTAGAAGTTCAGTTGGGTGTAGACTCGGTGTGGCAAAAATCGGATCATAAACAGTCGATCTAAAGTATACCAAGCCTCTACAACTGTCTTACATAGCTCGATCTTTCTTAGTACCTTGTCAGCTACATTCAAGAATATAAGATGCTTCGCTTTATCGCACCGTTCTAACCTCGCTTCTCAGTCATCGTCCCGTTTCTTTTTCTTAGCCGGATCTTGTTCTTCCTCCGCCGTGAGCGCCACTTCTGATTTTTTCACCAACATGTCCTTCAATCCAAGGACGCTAAGATGCGCAAGTATTCTTGTCTTCCAGAGAGAGAAGTCGCCCGATCCATCGAGATTTGGGAGAGATCAAATAAGAAAGAATTGAACGAAATCTAAGAACACAGAGAGTTAACGAGTTCGGAATCCAGAACCGGATTTCCTACGTCTCACAGGAGATACTCCTCCGGAAATCCACTAGAAACTTTGTAGAACTGTTTTACAACTCTCTCAAGAACTCACACTCTCTCAATCAATGAATCGTAACTCTAACTTGAGAAAACTCATTTTAATAATGAAGATGAATCGCAATCAGTAGTAAAGGACTAAACTGTCCTTACTTGTTTGTTGTAACTTCTTCAACAAACACGTGTATCTCACGTGCTGCCGTTAGAGAGAGTCTTAAGCTAAACCTTCTGTTTGACCGAGAGGCTCTTCCACACTTGCTATTCTTGAAGTAAATCAGCTTCATACTCTTCATCCTCCTCACCTATCATGGTGTAATGCCTATTCTTATCTTCTTTGGTTATTATCTCTTCAAGAAGCTTCTCAACATTCACCGTTGAATGGCCTTCGAGCATACTCACCACCGACGACATTGAAGGTCTATCTGTGGGAGCTGGACTGGTGCAGAGGATCCCAATATGAATCATCGTCATTGCTTCTTGTCTGTTGTAATCTGTTCCTAGCCTCGAATCAACTACTTCTAGCAGTTTGTTCTGCTCCCTTAGAACGTGTACCTGTGGAAGACATTAGGATTCAGATCCATGAGTTATGTTTAGGGCTTAGGGTTTAGATATTGGTGAAATGATGATTTACCCAGTCAAGAAGGTAGAATGTATCGGCTTTGGATCGTGTGCTCGTGTTGCTCTTTCCGTGAACAATTTCCAGAGCCACAATGCCGAAACTGTAGACGTCGGCTTTATCTGTCAAATGGCCTCTAAAGGCGTATTCTGGAGCCATGTATCCACTGCACAAAAAGATTTTTAAGTTACATGAAATCTCACAGAGCTGAAGCTTCCTGTTTGTGATCGATTTGATTTTACTCACTATGTTCCGGCGATTCGTGTGCTCATGTGTGAGTCTTCTTCTTCATCAAGCTTAGCAAGACCAAAATCTGAAATCTTTGGGTTTAGTTCCTTATCCAGCAAGACATTAGTGGCTTTGATGTCTCTGTGTACGATCTTGAGTCTTGATTCTTCGTGCAGATAAGCTAGTCCTCTTGCTATTCCCACGCAAATCTTTTGCCTCGTTGGCCAATCTAGTTGTATCTGAGTTTCTTGAGGACCTTTAATTTGATAGAAACAAAAACCTTGTTGTTGAGCAAAACAAAAATTGGATTGGATAGAAAGTTTTAAGCTATAATGTGATTTAAAAGGGATGAGACTAACCGAAAAGAGCTCGCGCGAGACTGTCGTTTTCCAAGTACTCGTAAACTAGCAAGAGCTGGTCACCTTCGACACAACATCCATAAAGTTTAACCAAATGTGGATGCTGCAGAGCCGAAATCATAGCAATCTCTTTAAAGAACCTTCGATTCACTTTTTTTGATTCCGCCGATAGCTGCTTCACTGCGATTACAGTTCCATCTGTCAATATTCCCTGTATTCATACAATTGACAAACCTTAAAGATCATATATCATTCATCGATCTTTCTCTCATTAAAATGACATTTCACAGTATGATGCTAACCTTGTGTACAGGGCCGAAACCACCTTCTCCGATCTTGTTTGCAGGATCAAAGTTATCCGTGGCTACTTTGATTTGCCTCAACGAGAACGAACTGATCTGGAAATCTAAGCTCTTGAAATCTGAGGTGAAGAAACACAGTTTTAGGAAGAAACTAAGAGACATGACTCAAAATGTATTGGTATGTTCAAAAACTATTTCAGCAAGTCTTTGCAAGTACCTTTTTCCATCTGACTCTTGGGTCTTAAGCAGCCTCTCCACCATAATATACCGCCTATTAAAAGCACAGGAAACACTGTTGAAGCGATTACACTACCAACCACTGTACCAACAGAGCTTCCACCACCAGTTCCAGTGCCAGGTTCCTTTGGTGGAGTAAAATCTACAGCAAGATCGTGGGAGATAAAGTCAAGAGACAAAAAAAAAAAAAAAAACAAATAAAGGTGAAATCTCTCTGAGATAGTTTTGGGTTTAGCAAAGTATACTACACCGAATCAAACATATACATACATACATACATACATTCATATAAATAAAAAAACATACCTTCTTCTTTGGGTAACGTTGCAGAGGACGCGAAGCCGGAGAAGAGGATAAGAGAGACGATGAAGAAGTAAGTGAAGAGAAGTTGCCGATTGAACGACATTTTAACATTCAATTTTCGAAGATCTGATTTGGAAGTCGAGAGGAGATGTGATGAAAGAGTGAAGAAGCGATGCTTATGTGACGACGAATGGGGAAAACCGACTCATCAAGACTTTAGAAATCGAGAGGAGATAAGTAAGTCAACATTACTAAAATAATGACTAATATTTAAATAAGAATCAATACAATAAAAAGGTTGGATGACACATCAGCTTTTTCAAGATTCGTCCGACAAATCATTTAAAATTAGTAAGTAACAAAAATATTTTATTTAATACACATTATATTTCATTTGTCATATTATTTTTTTTAGTTCTCCAATTTTATAAACAATGTAAAAAATAATTTTATTAAATATTTAATATTTGAAATAGCTAGATTTGAAGTTAATTTAATTTTTTAAAACAATAATCGGATATATTTAATTAAAATAAACCAACTAATTTTAATATAATTTTAAATAAGTTATATATAAACTAATACAAATAGCTTATTAATATTATTTATCTAGATTTTAGGTTTCTCTAATGTTTTAAAAATAATAATAAAGTGTATAATAGAGAGTATTGGATTTAATTACTCGATTTTTTAAATAGAGTGTATCTAAAATTTAAACTAAATCATATATAAATTAAAAAATGTATATATAATTTAAAATAATTATATATAAACTCATAAAATATAGTTTATTAATATTATTTATCTAGATTTAAGATTTATTTGATGTTTTAAAAATAATAATAGAGTGTGTTGGATTTAATTAGCCGATTTTTATAATAGAGTGTATCTAAAATTCAAAATAAGTTATATATAAATTTAATAGATATATATATAATTTAATATAAGTTATCTAGATTTGAGATTTATTTGATAGAGTGTATTGGATTTAATTAGCCGATATTTTTTAATAGAGTGTATCTAAAATTCAAACTAAGTCATATAAATTAAAAAATGTATATCATATATACAAATTTAACATTGAATCAATACAAATATTTGAAAATAATTATTATAAAAATATTATTTGTAAATATATGTAGCATAGAGTGGATTTTTATCTCCTTTGGAAAATCTGTTTAGAACATAAATCGGTTGAAATCACGCAAAAGTATTAGTTCGACTTGAAATTAGTATCTCAAACTCTTACAAGCAAATATTAATTAAAGTTGAAAACTCTACGAATGCGAGATTGTTGGAGAGAAGCAAGATTTAAAAAGATCTCAAACTCAAAAGGATACTCTTTGGGAATTGACCAAATATGTTGTTTGGAATACTAAATTTTTTTAGCAAAGATAAAGAAGACAACGACTCAAGAGCACACCAGTTAGATTGTTGTAATAAATTTAAAGAATTTTAATGACCGACAAAAGTTTCCTTGCTCGAGTGAGATCCAATATGTGAGTCGATTATGTGAAAGATCCAAATTTTGTTACAATTTTGTTCCACAAAAAATTAAGAATTTGACCATAAAAGTTATTGTAAAAAAAAAGATTCAATTTTTATGTTGGTAGAGTTGATGAGAGAGTTAAGATAAATCTGGAGATACCGTTCCCAGATAAATTAAGATATGACAAAAAATCACAAGAATAGAGAAATATATTTAACTAGAGATTGAGCTGGCGATATTATTGTAATAAATATCAAGGTTTTGGAGTTTCTTGCTCTTAGGAAAATATTATTTTAGTTAACTTTTTGATAAAGTTATTGTAAGAGAGAGTGGTGGAAATATGATTTCAGTATTTTGGAAAGAAATTTTCATTTATCATTGATTAAGCAGAAGAAAATATTTTAAGTTGACTTAAGATCAAGAGAAAAAGAAAAGAGAATGTTGAGTTCAAAACAAATAAATTTACAGAGATATTGAGAATAGAGAGAGAAACAAGAGAGGTAAAATCAAAGAAAAATGATCTCAAAGAGACAACTACCGGATATATCAATTTCGGAGATGTTTTGATTATAAGTATAAAAATTTATGGTGTTTTTTTTTGTATATTTTTTGTCTAAAATAATTTTTTTTATGTAAAAATAAAATATATTAAATTCGTAAATACAAAATAAATAAAGTTGAACTATGTCGAGCTGAATTTGGCGTCTCATACTCTAAGCAAATATTAATGTTGAAAACACTCCAGATGTGAGAAACAAAATTTGAAGATATTCAAAATTCAAGAGAATAATATTTGGGAATTGACGAAAGATGTTGTTATTTGGAAATGCTAAGATTTTGTAGCAAAAATGAAGAACACAACGACTCAGAGATTACACCAACTAGATTGTTGTAAGAGTCAAAAAAATCGTAATGAATGGGAAACGTCTTCAAACTCAAGTGTGATCCAATATGTGAGTCGTTATGAGAAATGTCCAAAATTTGTTAGAATTTAATTTCACATAAAGATTTCAAAATTTTCTCATCAAAGTTATTGTTAAAAAGATTCAAGATTTTGATGTTACAATTTATGAGAGATTCAAGATAACTCTTAAGATATTATTTCCAGAGAAATTGAGATACAACAAAGAATCGCATGAATAAAGAAAAAACTGGAAAATTGAACTGGCGATTTTGTTGTTTAAAGAGGTCAATACGTGAATGATTAATTTTAAGATGTTTTGATTACAAGAATAACAATGTGTGCATGTATTTGTTTTTAATATTTTTGTGTTTAAAACAAAAAAATTAATAAAATATTTTAAATTAATAAATATAAAATAAATAATATAAAATAAATTATTTAAACAAATTTCCGCAGCGTAACGCGTGTATTTATCTAGTAAGATTTAATTTTGCTACTTGCATGAACATAGTGGCCCACCAGGTTGTTGTACACATCAAAATAATTCATTTTGATTCTTCTTTATATATATATTTTTTTTCTTCTTGATGTAGATATTATTATCTTTGGCAAAGGTCTTAATTAGAAAGAAAATATTAAAAATCAAATGACTGTAAATATGTGATTTGAAAGAAAGAATGTTTATTCTCTATAAATTTAAAAATTACTCCTTTAAAAGGACAAATAAGTATATAATATTTTGATTGTTTTCTTTATGTTTGGTAGCTCCACTAAAAGTGTATTTTATATAATGACTATAATGTAATCAAAAATCGATCTAGAATGGTGTTATGGTACGGGCATATAAATTGGTATAATATAAGGTTTTTTATCTGTTTGTATACATTAATCGTGTGTGACATTATGAAAAAACTCAAACCCTTTTTATCATAGTTGTCTGAAGTTGTGAACCATTATGCTTAATTTGGTGGGATTTTTGGCATACTTTATTTCAATAAATTATTATAGTCAAACTGTGTAACGCTATAGATCGATATTCGATAGAGAGTCTTCAAAGCACATTTACAAGAATTGAAAATTAATTAACAAAGCAAGTTCCACGCTGGAGACAACTTTTTGGTCTAGAAAATAAATAACTTTTAAGATTTCTTCTAGAATACAAATAATAAAGTACGTGTGGTCGTAATTAGTGTGTTCTAGCTCTAGGTTAGGTACGTAGAAAAAAGTACTAGATTAATCTTTAAATTTAATTTGACGTGGACTGATTGTGTAGATATAGGATTTTTCTTTTCACTATTGTTACTATTTTGTACTCCGTATTATTTTTTCTTTTCATTATTTCAATTTAAGATTGTCTCATGCAGATGTATATGTAAGAAAATAATGACAAGATATCAACTAGATGAGGTATCTTGATATCAAGATATCTCGAAGACAAGTCAAAGCCACTCTTATTAGACTCGAGACAAATTAACCAACCACTGATTAATTTTGATAATTAACAATTATGAAAAGTCATTCAAACTTTAGTCATTTCTTGAGTGGGACCTTTATTCAATTCTTCGGTACTTTCTAACGTAACAATTTCTCATTAAGCATCGAGTTCACATATTATTTCATATTATAATAATGTGTTCGAATTTATAAATCGTTCCATGGAATTTTTTTCCTCTTATCATAACCCAAAATCCAGAAATGTACAGTTTCCTTGGGTCAAACATCGTCAAATTCGATTTTTTAAAAAAAAATGTTCTTATCAGGGTTGCAACTAATGTCGTGGACCAAATTTAATACTATATTTGTAACGTGAGTCTTTATCGACGTACGATCCAACTGTAAGTGTAAGTGACCAACTAGACATAAAAATTACAGACACTGACTTGTGGGTTAATTGACCATATATATACAAAAGTTACCGAGGGATAAAGCAGTCTTTTCAAGCATATGTACATGTACACTGTGTTCTTTCTATGTGTTATATCCGAAAGATTCAGAACTCGAAAGCGTTATTAAGCTGGACAGAGAAAGAAGGCTGGCCAATACTTGCAAGTGGAGTATCAGCTCTAACAACTATTCCCGTGCGTCCAATGTTCCCATTCCATTTTGACCGACCAAACTGCAGTTTTCCATAGAGAAGTTTTGGTCACGAGTGAGAAGAAACTGTCAGGTTTGCGAGAACAATAGAACTGAAGTTTTGCTTACAGATACAGAGGCAAATGCTGAAGGATGCGCGTTGAGCGCGTAGCCACATATCACATTCAAGTCATCCCTTAACGAATGAATAACTTCTGCTTTAATCCCGGGATTGCTTCCACCGAATGTGGGACACACACTGCTCCGGTTTATGAATTATGTAAGTATAACAAATTTTCTTTATCAGTTGAGAGGGAATTGGGGTTAGAGAAAGCTGTATACCTGACTTGAACTGTCGGTTTCATCAGTAGTCCGGATCTACGCCAAGCCAAGGGTTGAGAAATATCCAACGCAAATGCTTTGTCAGGCCAATGAACCATTGGTGTTATTCGGGTTCCGCAATTATTCTGTTCCACAAACAAAGAGATTTACAAAACCACATTTAAGTTTCATGAGATAAGCTCCACACGTATCATGTCGGGTTCCTATCTCTATCTAACCTTACAAGAGTAACTAAATCTCATGTCGCCTGGATATTGGCCCTGTGCTTGAAGAAGACCGCCACAATAAGGCACAAAAGCACTTATCGTCAGTCCTTCGCCAGATACATATGTCAATTGCCCGTTTGGGAATTGCAAATCCATAAATGACTGTCCAAACACAAAGACGACAAGTTTACCGAATCAGTTCCACAGAAGTGAGAACATAACAGCGGCTTTAAGGGAAAGAGGAGCTTACACAAGCTAAAGGATTGAGAGAGAGCATTGACATCATAAGCCACCTTCGATGCTTTGACCATAAAGCTGGACAGAGTGAATGCATAGCTTTCTGCCACGGAAATTAACAGAATTACATGAGTTTTGGGATAGAATTCTAAAAGGAGAAAAGAGGTATTGAAGTAGGAAAAGTTTTTGAAGCATACCTTCCTATCATATCCATACCAGAGCAAGTGTTGTTTTGATAAGTGTAACGGTAAAAGAAGCGTTGAATCGCGTAGAAAGAGAAGTGGTCCAAGCTGGAGAAGAAAGAGAGACGAATTCCCATCACTTGCAGTAGAACTCGAATGTGAAGCTTCTACCCTCCAGAGGTCTCCTCTGGCTGCCAATGAATGTTCCATACCATTTGTCCTACTGTCATAACTTGATGACATATCAATTGTTCCCTGCATTCCCGAGAAATATACAGTTACTAAATCAATAAGGAGAGAGAGAGAGAGAGAGAGAGAGAGAGAAAACAAAACATAAAGAAACAACTTTCGGTCTTGCAAAACCTTCACTAAACAGCGCCAAAAAAAATTGAAGAAGACTCCTCAACCCACAGCACAGTGTCCAACCTTGCATATTTGCTTCAAAACATCACTAGTGGCCAGTATAGGTTTAGTATTATTTAACTTGCTTCAAAATATCACTAGTTTCTTCCGGATTGGCAGTGACATTACCACTAGCCTAATTCTAGTCACCAGATCAGGATCAAACCAGCAGCTATATTTGTAAATGATTTACATCTTCATTCTCTATAAGCTATTTTACGTTGCAATTCAATCTAGAGATATCCATGCAGTAATATCAAACTTGAAGGTAGACTGCTATTAAATCACAAATTCAGGTGAAACACAGAAGTACAAGAACCCTCAAAATCGGTTGAAAACAAGTACCTTTGATCTTCCAAGCAATCCAGCCGTTCTTAGATAGGAATCTGCAACTTCCTCCTCAGACATAGTAACAGAAGCAGTATCATCTCTTTTAGAAAACCCTGAATCTCTCAACCGTTCTGCACTCAATCCCAAATCACCTTTTGTGTTCTCATAAGCCCTATGGCTCCTTGTACTCTTATCACTTTCCACAGAGACAACAAGCTTGTTATCATCGTCGTGCAGGAACGGTATAGGCAACCTCCTGAAGAATTGCTGAACCATCACGTTCAATCCAGCACCGAAATCAACACCAGCTTGACCTATCTTATTCCCAATATCGAGGATTGCCGTGACACCGTTGATGGGTTGGTTAATACCAAACCTAGAATCACTAATAACACTGAAATGTTGACTTGGGAACTCGAGATCGAACAGTTTCGCCTTGTGAAGATGATGATGATTCGGTGGCCATGGAAACGAAGGTGGGTTTATCTGAATCAAACCCGTAAATCCCTGAGCAAGTCGATCAGCTAAGTCTTGCCCATGTCGTTGAACCTCTTCCCAAGCTTCAAAAGATCTCTCTACTGACATCTTTTTCTTTCCTTGCCAATTTTAAATCCTCATGCAAATCAAACACGGAAAGCTCGGAGATTTATGAGTGAAATAGAGTTCTGAACCCAGAAAACAAAGATTTAACTTTTACCCAGAATCGACGAATTAGGGATATGGGATAATTCACCCTGAAGTCAAAATTAGGGTTTGAGAGTCAACAGAAACTCGCAAAACTAGGGAGACGACTCAGAAAGAAGACGAAAAGATGGGAAATTTAGGGGTTAAAGTAATCAAAGCGTTACGGAATCTAGGAGATGAAGTTCAAAGAGAAGAGCTCTGAAATGAAGCGAAGAAGGCACACAGATTAACCTTACCAGTTACCGCCACATTGACATGAAAGCAATACCTTTGGCTCTTGATGATAGGCCTCTTCCTCACGCCAACAAGTTTAACCCAAGATATTGTGATTTTTTTGTTTACTTCCTTAAATATCAAATCTTTGTCCCATCTATGATGGTCTGTAATATCAAACAGTACAGTATATCCCACCAAAGTACCTCTTCAACTTCAAGTCTTCCTTCGTATACTTTTACGCCAATACTTATCCAAACCCTCTGAGCCTAGTAGAGGAAGACGATACATATCAGTTCAGTCAGAGCTTACCCTAACCGAAATCGGTTCAATGTGTGTATACATGATGCTAATTTTGCAGTCATAATCGCAGAGACATGTTAACAACTTAAATGGGCCAGTTTATTAAAAGGCCTAGCTCTTTGATTCTCCGGAGGACAATTACATTTTTTTGTCAACGTACTCATTACCTTAAAAAGAGCCCAGTTTCGTATCTTGAAAAATGAGAATCTTTTTGAAACTATGTATTGGGTTATGCGATGATAGAACAGGCAAATGCAACTGAGATAATAACACAGTAGCAGAGTACATAGATGATTAATTACTAATGGGTGAATCTTTATAAAGCTAAAGTTGACACTGTAAAGTGTAAAGATATGTTCATCGACAATTGACATTTGTATAAATAAACTATAATATAAAGTTGCCACATGGTAGCGACATATAAAAAGGGAGGATAAGGTATTAACTATTAAGTATTAACGTTGTAAGTTGTTGTCTATAAGGAATAATTTTGGAACGTGAATAAGTTTACTTTTCGTGTTTTTTACCTTAACTCTGTTTCGTGAGAATGTCGGTTCCAAAATTCCTCCCACTCTTAGTTTATAATTTAATCTTATATGCTGCATGGCACTAATTTTATCTCATCAACCACATGATTCTAATTTGGTGCTGTAATTAATCAATTGATTAAATCTTCTTTCGGTGTACAATAATAATAAAATTGTTGATAACTTATAATATTAGAAAAGATAATGATTGTTTCTTGGTCTTTTATAGGCCATAACATTTCTTATTATTAGTAGTTCTCAAAATTTACTCGATGAAACAAGCAGAATATTTGCCAAAGAATACACCAATCTATTGGCTAGATTCTTAAACCATATATATATATCTTTACACTAAATCATTTATGTATGAAATTATATTATACAGTAACATTTACGTGAATTAGAGCATGGTATATCCTTATCTTCTTATCATCTTATCATATCACATCTCCATCTTTTATGAGATCTTTTCTTTGTTGTGACTTTTGAATTTAGATCCGAAAACACAAAATCTCATCTCGATTGGACGGTGTGCGCTTCCTGTCCCTCCACTTCTCTTCTCCAGTTGTTAGTCAGCCAGTGGCGGAGCTAGTGAACAATCATGGGTGTTATATGACACCCATGAATTTTAAAGTTTGGTGTATTTTTTAGTTAAAAGTTTTAAATTAACACTAGTCTAATTATATATTGACTCCTGTAAAATTGATTTTAAAACATTTTGACCCCTTCAAAAATATTTCCTGCTTCCGGGAGATTGAGTAACTACTCATAATGTAATAAGTATTTTAAGACGAAATTAGAGATATGATTAGTTTATGTGAAGATTTGGGCTTAAGTCACACTCTTCTCTCACACTCGTTTTGTTTTTAACATGCAAATAAAGAAGAAAAAAAAACAAGAGAGATACCGAGGTTTTATGAGTTTAGGTTCCGGTGTGGAATCGTATGTCTCTTCAAAGTTTCTCAGGAATCCACTAATACTTAGTTTAAGTCTGAGCTTATCTCTCTCTCCACAAAGATTTTTCTATATTTTGTTACAATGAATCGGATAAAATGAAGAGAAGAAAGGAAATGTTTAAATAGTAGAACCCTCATACCCACGTGCACATGTGTAAGCTCACGCACCAAATTTTCTGCGTGTAGAAAAACTGAACATTATTGAATCAACGATAAATGGAGTTTTACATTGAACTAGAAGCTAAACTCTATTAGGTGTGTTAACAATGGTATAATGGAGCTAATACAACAAAAGAATCAGAAACTATGAAGAGCTAGAATATAAAGACAATCCTTTGCAGAAAAACTGAACATTATTGAATCAACGATAAATGGAGTTTTACAATGAAATTGAAGCTAAGCTCTTATAGGCTTGTAAACAATGGTCTAGTGGAGCTAATACAAGAAAAGAATCAGAAACTATGAAGAGCTAGAACATAAAGACAATCCTTTGCAGAAAAACTGAACATTATTGAATCAACGATAAATGGAGTTTTACAATGAACTAGAAGCTAAGCTTTTTTAGGTTTGTAAACAATGGTATAATGGAGCGAATACAAAAAAAGAATCAGAAACTATGAAGAGCTAGAACACAAAGACAATCATTTGCGGAAAAACTAAACATTATTGAATAACATATATTCACCTGACCAGTTACCGCCACTTTGATAGCAATATCCAAACATTTAATATTTACGTAGAAAATAAAATCATATTTCTTGGCCAATTATGTTTGTGTGAGAAAGAGGCACACAAAACTGCAAGAGCGACATACTAAATTGTTGTAGTGATTCAAGTTCATTGCGGTTTCTTCGAAATATACATCAAACTAAATAATTTTGGGTGAAAATTCTGAAATAATTAAAACTCTAGAAAATTAATTTTTACAAGATTTAATTAATATCAAAGTATGATTCCAAGAAAAATAAAAGCAAAGAATCATAACCCACAATTAGAAAAAGAGAAATATATATGGTATATTTGTATTATTATTATTTATTTGTTCTTGTAAAAACCATGCTAACTTTTACTCTAAAGACATAAAACGCATCTTCGTCTCTAAGGTATTGGTGAAATAACAACTTGTATACGTCCCTTTTATTATAAAGCTGCTCCACTCTCTGGGCCTATTACATTCTTTTGTCAACGTGCTTATTACATTACTGACCAACAGTTTCCTGATTACATGCATGACCCCCATTTCATATCTTTAAAATTGAGAATCTTTTGTTTTGAATTATTAGTTGTGCGATAGAACTGTAGAAGACAATTAAGATTATAAATAGTGTCAAATGTACATAGGCGATTACTTATTATTCGGTATTTTATCTTTGAAGATATGTATGTATTTAGCTAAAGTTGACACTGTAAATATGTTTATAGACATGGGCACATAAAACTATAAAGTTGCCGACATATAAAGACAGAATAAGGTTGTAAAGTTGTAAGTTGTAACGATTAATTAATTCGCAAAGTTAATACAACAGTCCTATTTTTTTAAATATTTTTTGATAATTTAATCCTATGTGTCTGTGCTGTCACTAATTTATCACATCGACCAGGTGGTTCTCCATAGTAATTTGGATTTAGTGTTGTAACTACTGCCGCCTTGATTAAATCCACTTTCGGTGTACACCAATTATTATATTTTTGATCATTTATAAAACTAGGGAAGATTATATGTAATGATTGCTTAGTTGGTTAAATTTTGATACTTCACCATTCAGCTTTTTATATATCTTTTAATTTATATATCTTTGAATTAAATAGTATATATTTTCTCTGTTCCAAAATAAATAATATTTTTTTAAAAAATATTTATTCTCAAATATTTGATTTTTTATATTTCTATACTTAATTTATATTAATTTAATAGTTTATGACCATTTGAATCCAACAATACTTTTTATATTGGTTTGATGTTTATAAATAAAAAAAATATTTATTATTCTTAAATTCTGTACTTTAAACCAAACATCACTTATTTTGAAACAGAAAAAATATTTAATAAATTTAAAACATTTACGTAAATCATGGTAATCAACTTTTTATTAGGGCAATAGGACAAGTATCCCCCTCAAATCAAAACACATTCCTGAGTGTTTTCTTTGTTGGTTACCCAAATTTAAGTTTACATTATGACGCAAAGATCCACAATTAATTAGAATGTCGGATATAAGTAGTGTAATCAAATAAAAGCACATTAATGAAAAAATCCTTATTATTAAACTGTAGAAAAAAAAAACAATCAAATTACATTCCTTAAATTAACTAATATCACTGGACTAAACATATTCAATTGTTTAGGAATTTCTGGTATTTATCTATCAATTTATTAGTGATAATTTGATATGCCTTCTCACTCGGATGATAAGAGTCAAAGAACACATGAGTCGATGGATCTGAACATGTAAAAGGAGTAAATTTGTTGCACAACACCACTAACTCAATTGTTCCTGTACCACAACATCCTTTATCTGCTACTTCAAATCCTACAAAAATTCAAAAACATATATAGTATTGTTAATCTTAACATTAATGTACGTTTAAGAGATAAGAAGTAATTATCAATTCATGTCAATATATATTACCGTAATTTGTAGGATTGTTTATGATGTCGAGAAGAGTTTCGTAAACGTCGATAAATATTAGTGTGCTAGGCAACTCTTTCTTTAGAGCATCCAAAGTAGAAGATAGCTTTGAATTGAAATGAAGTGCCATGTTATTCAAATCTTCAAAACATTTTCTTTCAAAACCTCCAAATATTGTTCTTTGCGCAGGTACGCACCCAACCGGTACTCCGCTAAACACTCCGATCTTTTTAGCTCCAAGTCCAGATAATTTCTAAAACGTTATGAAGAATTGAGATATCATTTTAGAGATATTACTTTAAATGTTGTGGGATTATACGGAATAAAAAAATAAAATAAACTTACTTTGATGAAATCTGAAGCTAATTCGACAAGATATTCAGCATATGAGTTACGATTATATTCAACCGATCGAACCAAATAAGTCTCAGCGAGATCATTACTGCTAGAGACCACTAGAAACACACTTTTCTCCAATATAAACTTCACTTTTTCTTCTCCAAAGTGTTCCTTAATTTTTGATAAATATTCTTGAAAGTACTTCAGTTGGTCTGACATTGATACTACAGACTGAAAAATATGTATATAAAAGGTAGTCAGAAATATTATAACCTTAATAATTAAAAATATGTGTAAATATGTGTACCAGTAATGTAGATGTTAATGGATCATAACCGGAACCTCCAGAAGCAAAGATTACGCCTTTTAGAAGATCATCTGGCTTTAGATTCGAGCCTAAATATGGTGGTATTGTCTTTGCTATCCCTAATCTGTCCGCTGCAATGTTTTAGAAGCAAAAAATATCAATAGTATTCAAATAGTAGCCAAAACGTATAAATAGATTTGTATATAATCACTGTTTGGAGTCTAAAATGATAAAGAGTTTGATAGTTACCAATGATGTCAGATGGAACTTTCCCGTCTGAAAATCGACCGGTAGGAATGGCACCAGGAAAATCTCGACCATAAGGAGGAAAATTGGATTTAAGAAGAGTGGGGATGTCATTATTATTTCCTGTATCCATGATTGAGTCTCCAAATACTATCAGTGCTGGTACTGTTATGTTCCTACGAGCTTAATACCAAAAAAAAAAAAAAAAAGATTAGAATGTGATTGATAAAAGAACTCTTGTCCTGTCTTATAATTAAAGTTTAAACAAGTTTGATGTATGTACCACTGCTTGTGGTCGCTTCTACGACAAAACACAGCAATAGAAAACCTATAAAACGCGGATCCATGCTACTAGAATATTATAGATAATCGAAATGAGAAACTAATTTCACAATTTCTTTTTGTTCAGATGATGTTGAGAACACAGAAATTCCTACATATAAATATACATACTGTCTGAAAAAATATTGATACACATAATCTAAAACATAAAGAAAAAAAATGTTTAAAAAAGGAAACGGAAACAGCAAATTCTGGCAATGCATGGTTTTAATTAGAAAAAATAAAAATAACAAATATAGAATCTAAGCAAAAAGGAAAAAAAAAATCAAAGAGAAAACATACATATATATAGAAAGAGATCTTACATACATGCAAATATCGCATAAAATAATAACGTTTTGTAGTACATATACGTTGCATATACATGCATATATAGCTGTTTTCTTACTGTACATAGGCAACCAAAAAGGAACAGAAAAAAATAAACAAAAGATGAAACGATTTAAATGGGAAAGAAAGAAAAGAAAAAGTACATGCACATATATAATGCTGTAAAAAAAAAGTACAGTACATGCACATAATGCTGTAAAAAAAGTACATATCATACATACGATATGTCTAACTCCTTAAATATAGATGATTTCAATGTATATATACCTCTCATTCATAATATCTGAGTACTATCCGCATGATCATGTTTTTAAAGTGAATGAGACGAATTCTAAATTTGAATCCAGAGTATCTTCTATGATACTGAAAATAAAAATAACACGTCTTGTTAATTGTAATGTACACATGCTTGACATAATTAGATCCGAGAGAAATGCACATTGTTGAATATTGAAATAAGTATGGTATCAAAACCGTTGAACGTCTTTAATAGTTGATATACACCTATAACAATGTGTGATACGCATATATTCATAAAAGACTTTATTATAGTTGCTTTCAGAAAATATGTGTGGGTGGGTGACGCTGTCGATCAGCGGTTCCAAGCTCACACGATCACAAATCAGATGATGATGGTCCATAGACAAATGACATTAGATGTATGATGATTAGACCGAGACTTTCAAAATCCAATGAAATGTGGTCCAATTGGTTCTTGCCTAGTCGTATTGATCACAAACATTAAATTCATCCATTTTTATTTTATTCTTTCGCTTATTATACGTGTCTATATACATGTTATTTTGGACTACTTACTATTTCGGGAAGACACTCTACATAGCACTTGACCGGATTGGTCGCGAAACATTCATGGAATCTATTAATTTCCAGCAATAATCAGATATCTGACCAATCATGATTGGGTTAAAAAAAAATTAGAACCGTACACGGTTTACCCTCTGATTGTATTCTTCTTAGCCATCAATCAATTTGTTGATTTTTGTTTGCTATCATTCAATGATGTTTAAGGTAGACAAATTTCAGTAATCGGATTGAACACAAGCGAACCGAACCGAGAAAAAGTCCGATATGAAAATAATATTAGATATAACTTCGATTAGATATATTTTATAGAAAACAAAAATTATGTCATTAACAATCGATCTCATAAGAAAACCAAAACCAAAATCGAAGTATTCTTTTAAAAATGGGAAGAAGAAAAAATTGAACAGAAAGCCAAATAGAATTGAAGTTTCCAAAACTATATACAGTACTTGTATATTACAATATGATTTAAATCAAGTCGAGTATGTGATAATTACACGAGATATACTCAGAATGAACACGGAGTGTCCAATCCTGTCGAGTGACCTTTACTCTAGTTGCGTATCTGGCTTGTGTGCCGTTTTCATCACTCACGAGTCGCTTTCCTGTCGTTTTCTTCGTAACCTTGTATTTATTCGCCAAGTCATAACCAACCGTGTCCAACCACGTGTAGCTTTCTTATCAGCACAACTGACACGTTCAATTCCCTTCCACCGCTAATATGCTGCCACGTAAGTTTATCAGCACAACTGACACATTTAATTTATTTTATTTTCTCGCATGATTATTTTGGACCGGTTTTTTAAAAAATTACTCCTTCACTCCCGCCGTACCTAGTTGAAGGCAAAAAAACCGTCTTTGCAGCTACATAACCAAACCTTTTAGCAAAAATTGGTTAAAAGCCCTAAAATTAAACCACGATGATGATTAAAAATATAGCATAATTGGTATAAAAAAAATGGCGATGGTAAAATTTGTCAGTGATTCATACAAGTAGCATGTATAGCAAAGGTTTACAAAAAAAAAAAATATCAATGACCTGAAAACTACATAAACCACTGAGAGCATGACACGAGTCTTAGTACTATGATTATAAAAGAGTTAGTGGTGCTGATGTTTTTGGAAGTGGTAAAAAAATCATATATCAATGATGATTTGTATTGATACCAATCAAATAAAAATGGTTCAATCAGTCAGCATAATTGTTTCAGTGCTATCTGACATGAATTTCGAATATAACAAAGTAGGTCAAATTGGTAAAACTTACTAAATAATAAAATAAAGTAGGTCTAATCGAATGAATGAATTATATAGTAATTCAAATAATAACATTTCTTAAGTGTGTATTTTTCTTCTATTGGACACAACACAAAAGATTATAACACGTAAAACTAGTATACTTTTAAAAAGAGATCTATTACCTCTTCTCCAAAAGCTTATATTGATTATCAGTTAAACTATACTGACATCCAATCGCATGTATATTTTCTACGTAGTACTACTGGTTATACTTTTATATTATCATCGCAACATATACAAACCCAAAATTTAGAATTGCATAGTCGAATTTTGGTATCATTATTAGAAAAAATTTCCCATTATCATGGCATTCCTATTCATCCGTACACAATAGCTACTTTTAAAAGGGACATAGCAGAAAGAAGAAGAAAACATTATCCTATTATTGTTTTTGTTGCTTTTAGCAATTACCACAAAGTTCATCTCACCAAATCACATCACATCATATATATAACACATGGATCATCAACATAGTTTGCTTACTTGCAATACCAAAATCAATATATATGAGAACAAACTTTGTTCAGCTTTCTCATTATCACCAAATACCACCTGCTAGCTATATTTTGTTTTTTTATAACATTTACTATTTATATGCACTCATTTACTTGCTTGGTACCTCTCACACCTTTCATTGATCGTACATCGTCTCTCGTCTCTTCTGAACTTTCCAAAAACAAAACACCTCTCACCATTTTTGCCGGAAATAATTGCTCTTTTAGTCTAACGAATCATGGCGGCCGTCGATTCAACTGATCGGCGGGACTTCATCGTGAACATCGACGGCCAAGGGAGTGGAGCCGTCGGTGCTACAGGGTCAAGCAGCAATGCTGAGGGAGGTAATATTTGGAAAGAATCAAGTTATGATTTTTGGGATGGTGAAAAGGGTAAGAATGATAAGAAAGGAGACGACGACGACGACGAAGACGAAGACGGCGGAAGTTTCCATTTCAGGCAGCGGAAGGAGCGGAGGCATAAGTCGGCTGAGTTATCTGATCCGCCGTCGAAGCTAATTCGTCAGTTCCTCCACAAGCAGAGAGCTTCAGGAGACGAGATTTCTCTTGATGTTGAGCTTAACATGGCAGAGCTACAGAGCAACACGCCGCCACGTGCTGCAACTGCAAGCAACACTCCGCGACGTGGCTTAACGACGATTTCCGAATCTTCTTCTCCGTTCACGACTAAAAACAAAGCCGATGCTGTAAGACGGAGGCAGAACAGAATATCTCTTGGTGGAAGTAGTGACGAAGATGGCCGAAACAGAGACGAAACAGAGGTTTTGAAGTGTAGTTCGAATAAACCGATATTGAGGAGGAGCAAGACGAAATCAAGATTGCAGGATCCTCCAACACCGACACATCCAGCGATTGACAAAACAGAGATGAAGTCTGGTCGGAGATCCGGACTTTTTAAATCTGGGTTTCTTGGGAAAAGCCCTAAAGCGGGTACTCCAGGTCGGAGTGGAATCTTGGAGGAGGAAGAAGAAGAAGATCCGTTTCTAGACGAGGATTTACCAGAGGAATTCAAAAGGGATAAACTTAGCATCTGGGTTTTGCTTGAATGGATAAGTCTAGTTCTGATAATCACCAGTTTGATATGTAGCTTAACCGTACATAACTTGAAACGCAAGACATGGTGGAAGCTAGATTTGTGGAAATGGGAAGTGACGGTTTTGGTGTTGATATGTGGGAGATTAGTCTCGAGTTGGATAGTGAGAATCATTGTCTGGTTGGTCGAGAAAAACTTCCTTTGGAGGAAAAGGGTTTTGTATTTCGTCTACGGAGTGAGAAAATCTGTTCAAAACTGCTTGTGGTTAGGGCTAGTGTTGCTCGCGTGGCATTTCTTGTTCGATAAGAAAGTCGAAAGAGAGACTCGAAGCACTGCGCTTCAGTACGTGACGAGAGTGTTGGTATGTTTGCTTGTCGCTGTGATCATTTGGTTGGTTAAAACAATTCTGGTTAAGGTTCTAGCTTCATCGTTCCACATGAGCACTTACTTTGATAGGATTCAGGAGTCGTTGTTCACTCAATACGTGATTGAAATTCTCTCGGGTCCTCCTTTGATGGAGATTCAGAGAATGGAGGAAGAAGAGCAAAAAGTAACAGAAGATGTTAAAAGCTTGGAGAAATTAGCTGGAGCTAAGTTGCCTCCAGTTCTAAAGGAGACTGTTAAGAGTTTTATGAAAGTTGGGAAAAGACGTGGGCTGACTCGGATTGGTTCTAAGAAAGGAGAAAATAGCGAAGGGATAAGGATTGATCATTTGCAGAGAATGAACACAGAGAATGTATCTGCTTGGAACATGAAGAGACTGATGAATATAATACGAAAAGGTGCTCTTTCTACATTGGATCAAAAGATGCAGGACACAACTCAGGAGGATGAGGACGCTACGCAGATAAGAAGCGAGTACGAAGCTAAATGTGCAGCTAGGAAGATTTTCTACAATGTCGCCGAGCCAGGTTCCAGGTATAGTTCTATCATATTTCTCAAAGTTCTTGATTAGGTTGATTTCAGCTTAATTAATTGAGATGATCTTTCGGGTTTTAGGTACATATATTTGGAAGACTTCTTGGATTTTTTAGGTGAAGAGGAGGCTGAAAGAGCCATGGCTCTCTTTGAAGGAGCTTCAGAGAGCCATAAGATCAGCAAGTCTTGCCTCAAGAATTGGGTGGTAATTAATTAAGTCTCGAATTCGACATGTCAAGAATCCTTTATCATGGAAGCAGAGTTATCTAATCTCGTGATTTTTTCACAGGTTAAGGCGTTTAGAGAACGAAGGGCTTTGGCTTTGACCTTAAACGATACAAAAACAGCAGTGAACAGGCTTCACCGTATAATCAACGTGTTGATTGGCATTATAATCATAATCATCTGGCTTCTTATACTAGGAATCGCCACAACCAGATTCTTGCTAGTCTTAAGCTCTCAGCTTCTTCTAGTAGCCTTTGTATTCGGAAACTCCTGCAAAACCATCTTCGAAGCCATCATTTTCCTCTTCGTTATGCACCCATTTGATGTCGGTGACCGCTGCGAAATTGACGGTGTTCAGGTTTGTTCCCTCCTATACAATAAAATTGCTTTGCTTATAATGAGATGTTCTAATTAATAATATTAATTGTTTGTTTACCAGTTGGTTGTGGAGGAGATGAACATATTGACGACTGTTTTCTTGCGATATGATAACCAAAAGATCATATACCCGAACAGTGTTCTCGGCACAAAACCGATAGCTAACTATTACCGAAGTCCTGATATGGGAGACGCGGTCGAATTCTGTGTCCATATAGCAACTCCTCCTGAAAAGATTGCTGCTATTAAACAGAGAATACTCGGGTTAGTTAAACCCTCAACCCTAAATCCTAAATCCTAACAGATATAGTACTAGGTTAAATCTCTAGAACGTAAAGTAAAGATTCTTATGTTTAATATAATGCAGTTATGTAGACAACAAGAAGGATTATTGGTATCCTGCACCTATGATTGTGTTCCTAAGCATGGATGACTTGAATAGTGTGAAGATCGCGGTGTGGTTGACACATAGAATGAATCACCAAGACATGGGAGAGAGGTATATAAGAAGAGGTCAATTACTAGAGGAAGTGGGAAAAGCTTGTAGAGAGCTCGATATCGAGTATCGTTTATATCCTCTTAACATTAATGTTCGAAGTCTCCCTCCTACGGCTAGTCCAATGACTTCAGACCGTGTTCCTCCTTCGTGGATGCAACAACGCGGTCCTTGAATTGAAAAGATTCTAGAGAGATGATACTTTCACTGCGTTATGCGAAAGAAGATTATGAATGAATTCTTTTGTGTATGCAATATGTATGAGTGGTTTTGTAAACGTTTGTGATCATTTATGCAGTGAGTAGTTATTGTTGTAGCTAAGTTTTTGGCCTTGAGACATTTTTTAATATTGTCCTACTAAATCGAGGAAATGAATTGAAGGCGCAATTGTAATAAAAGCTTAGGAAATGAAACTGAAGTTTTTTTACGTCAAAATATATGAGAAAGTTTATGAAAGAGATTTTTTAGTTTCCATGGGCCATTTTTATAAGATGTTGTCATGTTAGCCGGATCAATATATCCTTAAATGTGTGTATTTGATACTAATAGTAATTATCATTTATTTATCATATCTATAAATGAAACAGTATCTAGACGTCTTTAATTTTGAATTATAATTAACAAAATAAAATATTGGATTAATTGAGATCGGATCGGGAACCAGAAACCGTGCCAAGGGCCGCGTTACTTGTGCATTTAACGAAACCGGGATAGGTTCGGATCCAGAACAGGATCCGGTTTCTCCTTCGTCGGTTTAACCCACCCAAAACCCCTAAATTCGGGTCTTTATAACCCAAATCGTCCATCGGATCTGATAATTCTTCGATCCAGCTTCTTCCACCCGTAACCCTTAAAAGAACTCCTCGGATCCTCCGATTCCAGATAGTCTCCACAGATTCTGACGCCTTTTTTTTATTAACAAAGGTGCCGAAAATTCAAACCTTTTGCTATTGCTCTGTTCGTCTCTCACTCTCTCAGCTATTTTTGTTCGTTTCAGAAACTCTGCCTTGTTCGCAAATTTCAAAAGGGTTCTGTTTGTTTTCAGTGTATGACTAATTTCATCCCAAAGTTATTAGCTTTGATTGAGTTCATTCAAGTCAATTTGTGTTGTTGTGTTATTGTTGAATATTGTGGCGCATCCAGGTTTTATGATTTGATCTTGTGTTGCAATGCTGAATTTTTGGTTTTGATCAGAGCTATATAAGTGTATAATGCTGATGGTGTTGGTGTTGGTGATGAGTGCTTAAACATGATCTTTGTAACTCTCAATGTCATTGTAATGTCTAAAGTTTGTTGCTTTAATCAATGAACAGGGATTTTGGTGAAGGAGCGATACGAGTATTATATGATGGATGAATCAAATGAGATAATCTTGCAGAAATCAAAGAGGTTGACATCTGTTGTTTGGAATTACTTTGAGAGAGTGAGAAAGGCTGATGTGTGCTATGCTGTTTGCATTCAATGTAATAAGAAACTCAGCGGTTCGAGCAATAGCGGAACAACTCACCTTCGGAACCATCTTATGCGGTGTCTCAAAAGAACCAATCATGACATGTCTCAGTTGCTGACACCTAAAAGAAGGAAAAAAGAGAATCCAGTTACTGTTGCTACTATCAGTTTCGATGAGGGTCAACCGAAAGACGAGTATCTCAGACCTAAGTTTGATCAGGAACAACGTAGGGACGAGGTGGTTCTAAGCCGAGGAAGTGGAGGAAGGTTCAGTCAAGAAAGGAGTCAGGTTGATCTTGCACGTATGATTATTATGCACGGTTATCCGTTAGCCATGGTTGATCATGTTGGGTTCAAAGTGTTTGCTAGGAATCTTCAGCCGTTGTTTGAAACTGTGCCACATAGCACAATTGAGGATTCATGTATGGAGATTTACATGAGGGAGAAGCAGAGAGTGCAGCACACTTTGAATAATTTATACGGTAAGATCAATCTTTCGGTGGAGATGTGGTCTTCACGGGATAATGCTAACTATATGTGTTTGGCCTATCATTATATCGATGAAGAGTGGAGGCTACATAGGAATGTTCTAAACTTTATCACCTTGGATCCTTCTCATACTGAAGATATGCTCTCGGAAGTAATCATCAGATGTCTGATTGAATGGAGGCTTGAGAGCAAGCTTTTCGCAGTTACGTTGGACAATTTTTCTAATGAAGAGATTGTCCTGCGAATTAAAGACCACATGTCTCAGAGCAGCCAGATCTTAATCAACGGGCAGTTATTTGAGTTGAAATCTGCCGCTCATCTTCTGAATTCCCTTGTCCAAGATTGCTTGGAGGCTATGAGAGATGTGATCCAAAAGATTCGAGGAAGTGTGAGATATGTCAAGAGCTCACAATCAACACAAGTAAGGTTCAACGAAATCGCTCAACTCGCTGGAATCAACTCCCACAGGATCTTGGTTCTGGATTCTCTTGTTAAGTCGAACTCTACTTATGTGATGCTTGAAACCGTACTGGAGTACAAGGGTGCATTTTGCCATCTGCGTGATCACGATCACGGGTTTGATTCATCTCTAACCGATGAGGAGTGGGAATGGACAAGATACGTTACCGGTTATCTTAAACTTGTATTCGATATTGCCTCTGACTTTTCAGGAAACAAATGTCCGACAGCAAATGTATACTTTGCTGAGATGTGTGATATCCACATCCAGTTGATCGAGTGGTGCAAGAACCAGGACAATTTCTTGAGTTCTCTCGCAGCAAGTATGAAGGCTAAATTCGATGAGTATTGGAACAAATGCAGCCTTGTTTTAGCAATCGCTGCGATATTGGATCCGCGATTCAAGATGAAGCTGGTAGAGTATTACTACTCTAAGATCTATGGCAGTACCGCTCTGGATCGTATCAAGGAAGTTTCAAATGGTGTCAAGGAGCTTCTTGATGCATATTCGATGTGCACAGCCATTGTCGGTGAAGACTCTTCTTTCTCTGGCTCTGGCTTAGGTAGAGCTAGTATGGACACTAGAGACAGATTAAAAGGATTCGACAAGTTTCTCCACGAGACTTCTCAGAACCAAAACACAACATCGGATTTGGACAAGTACTTGTCTGAACCGATCTTTCCCCGTAGTGGCGAGTTCAATATTCTGAATTACTGGAAGGTCCATACACCGAGATACCCTATACTCTCTTTGATGGCCCGTGACATTTTGGGGACGCCGATGTCAATCCTTGCGCCTGATTCAACATTTAACTCTGGGACACCCATGATTGCTGATAACCAGAGTTCATTGAACCCTGATATTAGACAGGCTTTGTTCTGTGCACATGATTGGTTGTCTACAGAAACAGAAGGTACAGTCCCAAACTCTATCTAAGTCTTCTTCTCCTTTAAAGAACTTAAGAAGCCAATCAATCATCAACTTCTACTGACTTTCCCTTTAAATCTTATAATGAGCCAAGAAACTCTACCATTGTCTAGACAATACGTTTAACCTTTTGAAGAGGACAACAAAATTCAAGGTACTGAGCTCTTTCTGTTCTGCTCTTCCACCAATTTCTTCATCATTTTTACATCTTTATTCAAAATGAAAAGTATTTTATTTATCTCGCAGTACACATTAACTTTGTTACTTTTAAATTATGGTAGGATGAACAGATTATGGATTGTCACTCGTAGTTCTCTAAGGTGGCGAAGAGAAAGCAAAATGCTGTTAGATGGGTGTGGCGAAGATGGGGACAAAAAGTACAGAGGTTTAATAAATTTTGCATTGAGTTTGTAATCTATATTTATGCATTAGGAAGATTAACATATGAAAGATATTGTTCTTGTAACAAATTGAATCCTCAAGTTTAAAGCAAAAGGGAAATAAGTTAAACCAGTCAGGTTTGTTTCTTCTTGTTCTGTCTTCAACTCTTGAGATTATCTCGACATGAAAACAAACACGAAATATAATAGGAATACGAATCAATAATGAAAAGTAAAAAATTTAAATAGATTGATCTGTGTGATAATAGTAATGTAAACAAAGATGAGTAGTGACGTAAAATGTGTAAAGAGAGCTACACGCAACTCGTCGAATGCAAAAAGAGTCAATGAATCATATGATAAATCAAATCAAATTATAGTAGAAACAATATAGTGAACACAGAGAGAGGACGTGTGTGTGTGTATGTGAGTGTTTTACGGTCTCTTGTTGGGTTCGAAGACGTATTTGATCAACGAATCTTTGATGGAAAGCATCTCTGGAAACTCCTTACTGAGCTTGGAACCATCCATCTCATTGTTGCTTCGGGGTGCGACGATGACCTTAGCCTGTTCTTCCAAAGTGAAGTTGGACCATTTGAAATCCGGATCTATATAAATCTTGTACATCTCTAGAATCTCGTTGTGGCTCACCACTCCTGGATTGGTGAAGTTCCATATCCCCCTTAGGTTCATCTTCGCCATCTCGATTGAGATTGGTAAGAGTTCGTCTAGTATGGTCATGCTGTTTGGGATGTTCACCACTTTGTTATAACGCGAGATCTTTGTGATGAAGTTTCGCGGGTTCTTTAAGTCAGATGAGATTGGCATCCGCACTCTCAAGGTGCACACGTTGTCAAATTCTCTTAGAAGCTCTTCGACCTGACAAAAATAGACACAAGATGATTTTTTTGGACAGTTTTGAGAGATTGGGGATCAGAAGTGATTTTGTAATGTGATATTATCTTACCATTGCCTTTGTTTTTGAGTAGAAAGAACCGGTGAAATTGGGTTTGTCTTCTTCTTTAAAACCAATCCCTGAACCTTCTGGATGCGCAGCGTCATACTCGAATATACAACCAGTGGCAAAGTTCATCATTAACAGATCATTCTCTCTGCAAACATCTGCTAAAGTCAAAGTTCCAGCAACGTTGACTCGGATGGTCTCGGTTTTGTGAGATTCACACCAGTCAACATTGGGTCTGCCGGTTAAACCGGCGGCGTTGAAGACATGACTTGGTTTGATGCTGCGAATATCCGCCACGAGAGAAGCTCTGTCTTCTAGTCGGCCTTTTCCATACTCGTATGGAATCCCTTGCTTCTCACATAGTTTTCCCAGAAGACCACCGAGCCACCCAGTCTTCCCATAGATGAGGAACTTTAAGAATGTTTTGTCTTCGCAACCACCAGCCTTGGTGGGAGTAACCACCGTGAATGTCTGATTACCATCCGAACCCTTGTGCTCGTCAGAGCCATCAGAGTGTCGGTCACCGGGCATCATCAGCATCCGTGGATGAGGAAGCAGAGCTCCAGAAACATCGCCCCACCATTCAGGGTTCTCAGTGTACCATTCCATTGTCTTCCTCAATCCTTCTTCCCAAGTGGTTCGTTCACACCATCCTAGTTTCTTCAGCTTCTGGTCATCGAGGAAGTACCTCTGGTCATTGAATGGCCGGTTCTCCACAAACTGAATGGTGGAGTCAGGGTCTATTCCAAAGAGTTTGCTGATGTCATTGGCAACGTCGATCACTCTCCTTTCTCGCGTTGTCCCGATATTGTAGACATGGTTAACTTCCCCTTTGTGAAGAACAACTTCAAATGCCTCAGCAACATCTTCACAGTAGAGATAACTCCTTACGTTAGATCCATCTCCGTGGATTGGGAGAGGCTTCCCATTCATGGCCAAAAGGATGAACTTAGGAATCAACTTTTCAGGAAACTGGTTAGGACCATAAACATTGTTCCCGCGAGTTGTTATAACCGGTAAACCATATGATCTACCATATGCCATGACAAGCATCTCAGCTCCAGCCTTAGTGGCAGAGTATGGATTAGTCGGGAGCAACTGAGAAGCCTCGTGATTTCCCACCGAAGCATCCTCATCAGTCTCTCCATAGACCTCATCAGTACTCACATGGATGAACCTCCTGATCTGCCCAGTGACTTTGCAAGCTTCGAGAAGGACATGAGTACCATAGATATTGTTCTTAGTAAACTCAAAGCTATTACCGAAAGAATTGTCGACATGGGTTTGAGCAGCAAAGTGCATAATGGTGTCGATTTCTTCAGTGATGAGAAGGTAGTTGACTAGGTCAGCACTGGCGATGTCTCCTTTCACAAACTTGAAATTGGAAGAGGATTTAGAAGGATTGAGGTTTTTAAGGTTAGAACAGTAATCAAGCTTGTCAAGCACAACAATTTTGTAGTCAGGGTAGCTACGAACTAGTCTGTTGGCAACATGAGACGCTATGAATCCAGCAGCCCCAGTGATGAGGATGTTCTTAGGCTTATAAGTAGCCATGTGATGTCAAATATAATAATCTGCAACATCAAAAAAACATGAAATTGCATTCAGGAAAGCTTCATCAAGGAAGAAACAGCACATCTTGTCACATATAGACCAAGAACAAAAACCCCATTAAACCGAGCAATTCGAAATGTAATTTAATCAAACAGATAGAGTACATTAAGCAGAACAAATCATTCAGATCCATCCTTTTTCGAAAATCCCACTATTCAGTTCTACAAACTCACGAGATTCCAATGGATAGAGCTGAGGAAGTAGCGGGAAAGCAACACACAATGCCATTAGCACGAAAAGTTACAGCTAATATAGCGAAATTCTAAAAGATCAGATCTAGATCCACAAGTATGACAAATGTAGCAAATCAAATACGCGAAAATTTCCCAAATTGAGCAGACGGTCTAATGACAAACGATTGAAAAGCATCAGACATCATAAAAAAAAAAACAAAAACGTCGCATCAAACGCAGCACGAACACGTACATATAGAAATTCAGCTCTCAGAGATCAAACAGAATTGGGAAAGAGAAAGAGTTCTCACGTACCGGCTCGATTCAGATCAGGATCAACCTAAGCTTGAAGAATCTCTGGGGATGTGTTGTATAGAGGTGAGAGATCAAAATGGAAATAAATAAAAGAGTGAAGAAAGAGAGGGAAGAACCAAACGAGCGTCTGAAAGGAGTAACCCCTCTCTTTAATTTCGAGACAGTTACGGAGAACCCTGGGGCGACTCCGTATTTACTTTATTGCCATTTTTACGCTTTTGCTAATTATTTAGTTTCTTTTTTTTTTCACCTTAAATTAATTGATTGCTATCATCATTTATAAATTAATTAACCGAAGATATAGGGAACGTCGAAATTTCGATTTGTTTGCATGAGTTTCGGTTTCACATTTTCTATATTAAATGCATGTAAGAATAATATTTTTGTGTAGTACGTATCAACTATGAAGGAACAGACATAAATAATTTGTAATATAATAAAAATCGTTTTCTTTATATCATTAGTGCTAGACTCTAGTACATGCTACTATCTAATGTATAATAATAGTGAACATTTGAACAAAACTGTGTATGTGAAGACATGTTCTTCAAAAGAATCCTACTAACAAAATGAAAAAGGTAAAACATTTTAAACAATATAGTAGATGTTGGATCTTGTTTGTCTTTTTTTCTTTTAAAATATGACTTGCTTTGCTTACAAAACTGTGTAACATGATATAAAGCCCATGAGCCACGGCTCATGGTCTCTTTTAATCACCACCTCCATGACTCGGATAGTGACAGATTCAATCATCACATTCAAACAAACAACGCATTTGGTTAGTACAAAATTACCATTAATCAAACTTCATCCGTTAATGTGAATATATAAACTGATTACTTTGTTCACATCCACTCATTAAGTATCCATAATCTCATGTATTTCTAAATTAAACATGATAAATTAAATGTTTATAGCTTTTTAGATAAACTATAACCAGGGGTTATCCGGAGTTTTATCACCCGGTTAATCTTTTAAACGTCGAGTAACTCGCTTACCGGAGTTTTTAATAGGCCTAAAACATGATACCATTTCAGCTGGCCAAATAGAGTAATTTAGTAAATTTCGTGATTGAGACAAAACTTTTTGTTTGGTTCAAAACAAATTGGTTTAATTTTGGATAGCCAAGTTAATTTTGTAGTATTTGGTATAATTCTTAATGACTAAGTAAATAGATACATAAGCTTATCAAGTATAGGCTTTATTCCAGCTCATTTAAAGAAGATTAGGCTAACTCACCTTGCTAAGCAATTGCCGCTTTATATAGTTCCTTCCATCTTCACCTATCTCCATGCCAACCAAAACCCTAGAACAATCAGCTTTCGTCTCCCAAATGTCTCACGATGTTTTTGTTGATATGGATCCCATCTTCCCTGAAGATTCGCCAACCAGCCAGTTCACGAGATCCTTCACTTTTCAGGAACAATATGTGTGGGAGCCCTATGACAGCGAGAAGCTTCCGGAGACATTAGCCTCAGGGATTCAAAGGTTTCTTCGTGTAGCAAACTTGGTTGAGTCTGAAGAACCTCGTACTGCTTATCTTTGTGAGTTTACTCTCGTCTTCCCTAATGTTTAGGTCAACTGTTACTATTTTTTGAATTTCCTCTGTTTTTTCTTGGCGGTTTCTTGTTAAAAACATAATAATTTCTATGCTAATCTTTTTTTGGTCTCAGGCCGTTTTTATACCTTTGAGTTAGCTCACCGAATTGACAGTAGTTCCACCGGAAGAGGTGTACGACAGTTCAAAGATTCTCTTCTTCGAAGGCTTGAGAAGGCAAGTCATCCCAATAGTAGAACGGGACACTGATTCTAGCTACTTTCTTAAGTCTATATATGATCTTTTGTTGTTTTGTAGGATAACGAGTTTACTATGATAAGAAGCAAGGAGATGAATGATAGTAAAGAACTCAAACGTGTGTATGATGCTTACAAGGAAAACATTATCAGACATGATGCAGCATTCAATTTGGATAATAGGTATATATCTTCCATTTTTCTTTCTTTTTAATCTACTGATTCACTATTGCTACTTATAGTTCAATTTCAGCGAGCCAACACTAACCTTTTGAATTTTTATATATCTTTAATAGTCAGCGAGAGAAGTTGATTAACGCACGCAGGATTGCTTCTGTTCTGTATGAAGTTCTCAAGGAATGTGACAAAACCTCAGCCCCAGAAATTATACCGTTAAATCAGGACAAGGAGACTGGGGAACTACTTGACATGGTCACCTTAACAGAGGAGACCCACAAGAGAGATTTGGAGGGGACCTTTGTCCACGAAAAAACCGAGTTGATAGCTGAGAAGTGCAAAGCCCTGGAGGAGGAGAAACAAATCCATATGTCTCAAGGCGATGACTCCTTCCAGTCAAACCATCTCACTAAAACTGAAATAGATGCCATCTACAAAGAGGTAACACGTTTGAGATCTCTAAAATTTATTTAATTTTCTAACAGTAAGGTTAATATATGATCTAACTATTTTAGATAATTTTTTTGGGGTTTTTAGGAAGTTCAAACAAAGAAAGATATAAGGTTTGCATATGGGTCAATGGAGTACGATAGTAGCAGACCGAGTTCCGCAGTTCCATTTTTGTTCGACGAAGATAAGTACCTTGAGACACAAGAAAGGTTGAACAAGGTGGAGAAGAAGATTGAAGAGATGAACCTGAAACTCAAAAATGTCGACTTCTGGACTAATATTTTTCCAGACCAAGTACCTCCTCCGTCCACGAGAGCGAACCAAACCGAAAACAACAACAAGGATAACTAAGCCTTTAAATTTTTATTTTCTGTCTAGTTCTTTTTTTTCTATGTTTTTAAGACAATAAATTAATTAAATTCAGGTTTTCTAATTATATTTCGGATATTTATTAATTTACAAATTAAGTTGATTAGAAAATCAACGAGGCCTGGTTTTACGTGACCGTTCTAGATCTTAGTTATCGTTGATTAGCGATAAGCCTTGTTTATTGTTTTGGGCCTACGACTCTCGCTCTCGCATTCACAATCCTTCAAAAGGGGAACCCAACTATATGTGTATAGTAACAATTGATCCATTATTTAAATTTTATTAAAAAACTCAGTCTATATTTTGTTTTTCGGAATTCATAATTTGCTACATTTATTATGTATAAATAATGAATACACAGTATGTATTGTGATAAAAGAAAAAGTTTCCTCAAAATATAGAAGATACTAGAGTAATGTATAGATATTCATTTTAATGTATAGATAATAACTAGATTAATTTGTTATAGATAACTGCTTGGGAATATAATTTTGAACACGTAATAACACAACTTTTATTTTTCTAAAAAAAACTGTAATATTGACCCATTGTAGTTGAGGATCATCTTTGTTTGCGGTGCACAAGCACACGGCACATTAATATTTTAACACATGTGTTTTTCCCCTCTTGTAATAACTAATTGTTAACAAATTGCGAAATTTGCACGTTTACAAATTAGCTGTTGATGTTTACATGGTGTGATCCATTGGTTTATGTATCTCAAACTTTTCCTAAGACAATAATTCATCATAACTTGTTAATTTTTAATTTGACAAGGGCCTGGTTATAACTATGGTTATCTAGACAAATAACAAAACTAGACACATTTTATTACTTCTTCTTTTTTTAACGTTTAATTAAATTTGTATTATGGCTATAAGCCAAGACATTCAGGGCGCCAAAAAAAAAATTATAACGAATCGCAAAAGTCTTCTAATGACTTTTCTTTTGCTTAATTCATGAGTTTTTCTGGTTGATCCAATTGATATTTCTACGTTACATTATAAAAGTACTCACCGGAATTCTGTATCGTATAATTTTCTGTAAACTGGATAAGCTTAAACACTTGATTACTACTATAATGTTGGCATTAGATAACTCAATATAAATGTTTTGCGTTGGTTAGCGATAGTGACTATATAAGGGCTCTATTTTAATTTATCGCAAATAAAGGTTTAAACTTAGAACTAATCCGCGTAATGAAGAATAAATGTGTCACAAAATAAAAGTCAAACCTAGTTAATACACATATTTTCGGAAGTTTTCGCTGATTTCTAATTTTCAGTTGAAACATTTTGTTCACCAATTTATATAATCCAATATACAGTAGCAAAAGATACACAATACTTGCGTAATTACGTTAACTAGATTTAAAGATTGATTGTCCCACGCTTTGTTAAACAGATCGCGTGGCTTCGTTTTTAACGTAGGTCATCAGTGACATGGATTAATTAACTATTCAATCAGTATTTTGATTTCAATATATTGATTAAGAAAAATCTAATGATTTATTCGATAACGTGAATTTCTTCACAAGTTAGGGTTTTTCTAGATAATATTTTTAATATATATTTCTATTTTCTGAAACAATAGTAAGATTATGATGGTTTCCTGGAAAACAAATGCGAGTTTGTTTTCTCGAAGGGTTGTTAATTCTCTAAAAGAAAGAAGGAAAAAACCATGCAACTAGTTAAAAAAAAAAAAAAGTGTAATTTACGTGTACCATTATTGGAGATTTACAAATCCATAATTAAAAATAAAAACTGGTATAATTGTGAAAAGTGTGGTTTACGTGTTCCATTGGATTTTTCATCCTCAGAGTTTTAAGATTATGATGAGTGACTCAGCGCGAGATACCGACTCAAGAAATCTTGTTGTTGAAGTAGAGCACACGACCACCAAATATTTATTATTATTATTTCAAAATTCTTGTGTGAAAGAAATGTCAAACGTAGACCACAAATAAAGCTTAAAAAAACACAATCCAAAAACGAAAGAATGATTGGTCAGCAACTATCAGATAACCAAGTGGGGATCACAATTAATACGAAATAATAAATCAACTTGGGATCAATGTCAATGTTACAGCTTAGGCTAAACAAAGAAAACATTTAATTAAACTGTCTCTCTTAGGCATTATTTTCAAACCCTTCGAGCCTTTTCAATCTTTTACAATACATTCTATTAAGAAAAAATATTATATTTACTGCATAAAATAATGGCGTCAAGCAGGTCTATAGGTCAAAGATCTATGTATTTTGAAGAATTTTTTTGAACAAATGTATAACTTTACGACAGTTTTGTTTTAATTATCTTGTAAGATGGTAGAACAGTCGACAAAGCCAAATCTGGGCCACATATATATAGTCGTATACATTGAGTGTTTTGCTCATTACCTTTTAAAGAAAGTCTTCTTTTGGGTTTCTGGGTTTCAGTTTTCATTTCTATAAGAAGAAATCTCATCTCTATTAATCCTCTGTTTTGTGTGTTTAATCCGTCTCCACAAGAACAGAACAGAGCAAGAAAAAAAAAAAGCTGAAGCTTTTGTTGTTCTGAAGAGATAACAAGAACAGAGTATAAGACAGAGAAGCTTCTCATGGATGTTTTTGCTTTCAATGGTTCTTTTTCCATGTGTAAAGATGTTGCTGGAATCGCAGGTAAAAAACTTTTATTCTATTCACTGGTTTTTTCTTATAAATTTTAAGCTAATTTGGGAAAAAACCCAAATAACTAAATTTCATTTGTTAGTTTAATAAAATATGTAACTAGATCTGGCTTATGTTCCATGAATATCCCCAAATCAGTATATTTGTTTGGCCAATTTTGGTCTGCACTTTTCTACTTCTGGGCACTGAAACAACGTTAATAAGAATCAAAATGTTGTTTCTGATCAATTTTCTAGGAGAATTTAACCAATCTGCTTATGTAGAAACAGAATTGATGCAATTAGTAAGGATATAAACTTTTATCTATCCGTTAATATCACTTCTCACTGTTTCTTTTTGTTCAGGCAACATATTTGCATTTGGGCTATTCGTTTCACCAATGTGAGTTCCTCTTCTTCACTTACTAAACTTGCTCCTTCGTTGTATTAAACAAGTTTTCTTATCTATGGACTTCACTGATATCTGTCTTTTTTTCCAGGCCAACGTTTAGGAGAATCATGAGAAACAAATCTACCGAGCAATTCTCGGGTTTACCATACATTTACGCTCTCTTAAACTGCTTGATCTGCCTTTGGTATGGCACACCTTTCATATCACACAGCAATGCCATGCTTATGACTGTCAATTCTGTTGGAGCCACTTTTCAGCTTTGCTACATTATTCTCTTCATTATGCATACAGACAAGAAGAACAAGGTTTTTGGATTGATTCTACTTCTTACTCACAATAAAGATTTGTGTTTCGTTTGTTAGTCTAATTAACGTTTTGATCATGGCAGATGAGGATGCTTGGTTTGCTTTTTGTGGTGTTTGCTGTGGTTGGAGTGATTGTAGCTGGAAGTTTGCAGATACCTGACCAGCTCACACGATGGTACTTTGTCGGGTTCTTGAGCTGCGGTTCTCTTGTCTCGATGTTTGCCTCACCTTTGTTTGTTATTGTAAGTTCCCAAAAAAATGTCAACAGATCTTTTCAAAATGTGCAGCTTTCTTGATTGCCTGACTTGTCTGCTCTTTGCAGAACCTAGTGATTCGGACAAAGAGCGTTGAGTTTATGCCGTTTTATCTCTCTCTATCGACTTTCTTGATGAGCGCTTCCTTCTTCCTTTACGGGTTATTCAACAGCGATGCCTTTGTTTATGTAAGTTACTCTTCAATAGTTTCTATTGCAATTTTTGTTGTTTTTCGTAAGAGTAGCATTAACAAAACTTGTTGTTTTTTCTTTCCACTCAGACACCAAATGGTATAGGAACTATTCTTGGTATAGTGCAGCTGGTTTTGTACTGTTACTACCACAGGAATTCTATAGCAGAAGAAACAAAAGAGCCTTTGATTGTTTCTTATGTGTGAGATTCGCGCAAAGAAGCAAATCTACTGTGGGGGAAAAAACCCAGGAAATGTGGTGACATCAAAGATTCTTTATTTGTTATTGTTGTTGTCTACTTTGTGTAGCTTCTTGTAACTATATCTACCGGCTTTCGTTTCTCTCATGGCGTGAAGATGTTTATCCTCTCGGCTTCAGTCATGATCGAAGGATGGAGGTATATTTTCAGCTTTGATGGCTCAATTGCTGAAGATTATCTGAAGACAAATGAACAGATTCACTGGTGTGGGTTTGTTTGTTTGTGTGATGCAAATCTATGGTGGCCTGGTGGGTCGATTTGAAGGACTTATGTCTATATATTGTTTGTTAGTTTTTTGAAGAAATTATATTTGTTTGTTCATAAGATTTTGTTTCTTTGAGATGTAAATCTCTGGTGGGTTGAGTCCATATATTGTTTGCTTTTTTTGAAGATTAAGAATTCTGCTTTCTTTGTCCCTCCAAGCAATCAAAAACAGAAACACACATATTGCAACAATTTTAGCAAATCGTTTGTTCAAAGGATTACGCTTCTCTTTGTCCCTCTAAGCAATCAAGAACACAAAAAAAGGAAAGAAGATTTGCATCTACATGATGTAGACTACATCACATAGGACATTGTTTACAGAAACATAGTTTTTCAGCATTCTCAGAATCTGACCTTTCATCGCGGTTGTAACTTGTAATACAAGAAACTTCCTTGCAGAGAAAACCATTGTCAGAGCAAATCTCTCAGAGTTGTTCTTACCATAGAACTCTGTTTTACCTACAAAACAGCAATGACAAGAACTTAATTATACCTGACCAAAAACAGAAAAAACAGTTGTGGTGTTAATTATAGATAAGGAGTAAATTAACACTCACTTGTTCTTGAAGTTGAGGATGATGACGCGGATGGCCGCGTTCATCATACAATATAAGGCCGCTAAACCGCGGCAATTCACATTTCTCACCCATCAGAATCGGTCGCTGCCAAACCGGATCAACCGCATTAAGACTCCTTTCTTTAGCCGCAAGCAATGGTGGCGGCCTCCGCGTTTCCATCTCCATCCACTTCGCTGCAGAGCTCCAACAAAACGAACCCATCAACGTTCTCTTGACTTTACTCCACGTACATTTCCTCTTTTCCTCCATAGCTCTTGATCCAACCGCTGTTTCGAACGCCCACTCCGCGTCTGCTACTTGCTTCCCTCGAGAATTGCGGTTGAGAAACGCTGCGGCTATGCAGAGTAGCGTTACTGCAGCCGCTGTTCCGACCAAGATCACAACGGCTTCTTTCGTTGTTAGCTTCAGTTTCTCCTCCAACTTCCACAAGGCTTCCATTGTTTGTTAAATTTGGGGTCTTTTTTTAGTGGTCTGTTGTGAGAGCAAAGTATATAGGTGAAAATGGTGAGCTTCATGTGAATTCCACCGTTATAGATTTATTCATCATTATGATATTTATAACCTATAGTTTTATTTACCTAACAATCAAATCTTTCATGATGATTCATTGTGTTTGGGTGTTGATGTAATTGTGGTATTAAATCTATCCGTTGTAGTCTACGTAACGGAAACTAAATACATTTATTGCTGCATATAAAAAAATTAAATATAACATATGTTATTAGTTGCATGATTGTTACGTTTTGTATGATTGTAAGGTTTTGGAAAGTTGTGTTAACCTTTCGTATCGTTTTAAGTTAAGAGTTAATCAGGTAGATAGTCAAGCTTTTTGTTCAAAATTAGCAAAAAATCGATCAACCACGATAAGGTAGATAGTCAAATTTTGATTGATTTTTATTATTTTTTCACGATTTGAAGGTTAATTAAATGGTTTGTTGTATGAGTATATCATATGGGAATCTTGTATCACGGTATAGCTTGTGGGGACAGAAGGTTTTTATAACATCACGAGCCGCACAACGTTGTCTATTCAAGTTCTTGTTGGGTGGACCTGTGGTACTACTACGAATTAAAGATGAAGGAGCAAACTGAAAAATCCAAAACAAGTGGCTAAAAATGAAAATAAGGTAGTATCATAGATAAATACTGTAAATACGAAAAATAAAAGGACTAATTATAAACATTATGTGTTAAACGAACCCTCGCTCTATCTGCTTCCGGCGAATTGGAATTTGGAGGTTTTGATTTCTTGAGGCAATCGAGTTCTTACAGTTGCGCGATCGTTCGTCGAAGAGTTCTGAGTTGATCGATTCCCAATTTGATGAACAAGGTGTTTTCTCAGGAGCCCTAATTTGTGTTTTCTCCTGTGCAAAAGCTTCTGTTGTTCGTCGTCGAAGGTCAGTTCGTGATTCTGAGTTTGTAGATTTTCGTTTTCCTCTGTAAAGCTCTCCAGGAATTGAGATTGTAAAATTGCGCTTCTGCTTACTGTTGAGAGACTCCTTTGCGTTTGTTCGAGCATAAGGCGTCTTGAAGTTTGGATATTTTGATCCTTGAGAATCTGATTTCTGTTAGCAGTTTTCACCGATTCTAAGATCAGAGTGTTGAACATTAAGGTAATGTCTGGAAGAAATCGTGGACCTCCTCCTCCTCCTTCGATAAAAGGTGGGTCTTACAGTGGCTTACAAGCTCCGGTCCATCAACCGCCTTTCGTTAGAGGCTTGGGAGGAGGACCAGTGCCTCCTCCTCGTCCTTCTATGATTGATGATAGTAGGGAATCCCAATTTAGAGTTGATGCAAGAGGTCTTCCTCCACAGTTTTCAATCATGGAGGATCGTCTCGCTGCTCAGAATCAAGATGTGCAGGGCTTACTTGCTGATAACCAGAGAGTCGCTGCAATTCATGTTGCGCTTAAACAGGAACTAGAAGTTGCTCAGCATGAATTGCAAAGAATGATGCATTACATTGATTCCTTGAGAGCTGAGGAAGAGATCATGATGAGGGAGATGTATGATAAATCTATGCGATATGAAATGGAATTGCGTGAAGTTGACGTTATGCGAGCTGATACTCAAAAGGTCCGTGCAGATATTAAAGAATTTACTTCGGGTAGGCAAGAACTTACCGGCCAGGTTCATGTGATGACTCAAGATTTGGCTAGACTTACAGCAGATTTGCAGCAGATACCAACACTAACTGCAGAAATCGAGAACACTAAGCAAGAGTTGCAAAGAGCAAGGTTAGACCAGTCTCTTTTTAAGATTTGCCTTTGTTCATCTTGATGTTAATGTGTAATGCTGTGATTTCTGTTTTGTAGAGCGGCTATTGATTATGAGAAGAAAGGGTACGCGGAAAATTACGAGCATGGCAAAATTATGGAGCATAAATTAGTTGCAATGGCTCGGGAACTGGAGAAGCTTCGAGCAGAGATTGCTAACTCAGAGTCGAGAGCTCATGGAACTGGTCCTGTTGGGAATCCTGGTATGATAGACTTGAATAATCACAAACCTTTAGAATTAGTCATCACAGTGCTAATTTAATGCACAAGTAATAGGTGAAAATAATTACTAGCAATGTACATACAGTCGAGCTACAGTTGAATGCATATGCTGATGTTAAGCAAATCCATGTTTTTGATCAGGTGGAGTTGTTGCTTATGGTGGTGGCTATGGAAATCCTGAGGTTGGGTATCCTGTGAATCCTTATCAACCCAACTATGTCATGAATCCAGTAAGTTATATATTCATAACTTTTATCTCTTCCCCGTGGGAATCTCTTTTTTAGTTTATACTTTTTACCAAGAAGACCATTGTCTTTGCTATAGTAGATGATATGACTGAACTCACCATAGTTCTGTCTAGACAGTTTCACACTTAATTTGAACTTTGAATCTTGGACATGACCCGAACTTCAGTAGCCAATAGAACAGCCTAATGTTTGAACAAGTCAATCTGGTGTAAATAGAACTAGCTCATTCGACTTATTAGACAGACCAATGTCGACTCAAAGATGTGGGCTGTGGTCGATGTAACATTGTAACTGAACAACAACTATCTTCATATATCTCTTATTCTTGTAGTTTAAGGTGCATATATTTATACACCTCTAAAGTAATATATTTATATGATGACAATGCTGGTTCAGGCACAAGCAGGCGTTGTTGGGTATTATCCTCCTCCTTATGGACAGCAAGCTGCGTGGGCTGGTAGCTACGATCTGCAGCAGCAGCAGCAGCCGCCACCACCAGGACAAGGACAAGGACATCAATGAAAAAAGTCAAAAGTCAAAAGTCAAGTCGTCCATTTTTCAGGCAACTCTCGGGAAAATTAAAACAGCCTCCCTTTTGTAACTTTGCTCTGATAGTCTGATGATTGTGAACAAGCCAACATATTTAAGTGTTGTTAATTAAGAAAAATGGAGAGCATAAGTTTTTTCAAAAACAAGCCCATAAATATCTTTAACGGCCCTAGTCGAGGCCCATAGGAGATCACCTCTCTCGCACTTCACTTGTAACAAAATAATAGGCGCGTGAATTCTAAATTTTTATATATTCGGTTTGATTGAATTTAAAAAACAGAACAGATTTCAGAAAATTTGGCGCACATACAACAATTGGCGGGTAAATTTTATTTTCGTATTTCCTTTTAATGTCCCTGAGATCTACGACTGTTCATTCACACAAACCCAGGGATCTGAAACTAGAAGCCATGGATGCTCAGTATCAAGATCTACCTCCTCTCAAGAGATATAGATTGATGCAGCGAGATCTTGAAGCTGCGCAACAGCACCAGCCACCGAACCAACCGGAGGCTAAGTCGTTCCAGTTGCCGGCGAAGAAGAGGAAGCAGACTCGAGTCGATTACGATGAAGATGGCGATGACAAGAACTCTAATCCCACATATCGTTGTCTTCCGGCAAAGAAAAGGATATGGGCGATTGATCCTGATTTGCTCTCCGGTGTCGGTAACCCCTTTTCGCCTTTTGATCTGAATATTGAGTATAAGCCTTCTGTTGAGGAGAAGTCAATTGAGAAAAAGTTAACTCTTATGGTTGAATCGAGTCTTGAAGTAGAAGATGATGATAAAGAGAATATAGATCCTCTAGGTGATGCAAAAGTTTTGGATCTAAAAGCTAGAGAAATAGATGATGAAGATGGGATTATGTGTGCTGTATGTCAAAGTACAGATGGTGATCCATCAAATCCAATTGTGTTCTGTGATGGTTGTGATTTGATGGTTCATGCTTCTTGTTATGGGAATCCTCTTGTTAAGGCTATACCAGAAGGTGATTGGTTTTGTAGACAGTGTATATCATCCAAGAATCAAGCAAAGCTTCTCTCTTGCTGCTTGTGTACAACTAAAGGCGGAGCGATGAAACCCACAAATGATGGTCGATGGGCTCACATCACTTGCGCGTTGTTTGTGCCGGAAGTTTACTTTGAGGATCCGGAAGGAAGAGAAGGGATTTGTTGTAGCGAGATACCGAGTAAGAGATGGAAAGATAGGTGTTATTTGTGTAAGGTTAGACGCGGTTGTGTTATCGAGTGTTCAGAGATGAGATGTCAGTTGGCTTTTCATGTTTCTTGTGGGTTGAAGGAAGATCTTTGCATTGAGTATCGTGAAGGCAAGAAGACTGGTGGTATTGTTGTTGGTTTCTGCAATGAGCATACCAAACTATGGGAAAGGGTAATATTTTTATCAAATTTTCTACTGTCTTTTTCTTTCTTTCTGATCTGTTTAGTTGTGTATGTATGTGTAGGGCTCAGCTCAGTTTTGATGATAAGTTTTTGTTTGTCAGCAACAGGAAAGTGGAAAGTACAAGATTGTTGCCAGAGATGAAGATAAAAAGTAGGAGCAAGCTCGAGAGCCATGACCATGCTTTTTTGCTTGCAACTCTGAAGCTTCTCTACTCATGTGATTTTGATTGATTTTTCTGATTTCATTGTTATCTCATATCTGGATTTAAATGCTGTCAAGTTTATACTTTTTTTCTGAAAGCTATGTTATGTTCAATCTTTCGTCAATCTAATTCCATCTTTGTTGACTCAAATCAAATGTTTTCTTCTTTCTTTCAATAATCAAATCTTCGTCACATATGGGATAATAATAATACACCCTACAAAAACAAACTCTTCCTTCAGAAAACGAATTAAAAACCCAGAAATCGAAACCGAGAAGAACATAGGAAGAAGCAATCGATCGGGAAATGTTGAAAAAAAAAATTTGGACCATTTCTCGATTTATGCGTGTCATCCTTGCGCAGGGGCCATGCTAATCTTCTCTGTATCGTTCCAATTTTATCGGATGTCCCCGAAGGGACAATCAACTTACTCGACTCTAGCCATATATAAACGCAGCTCTATCTCTTCACCTAACCGGTGTGGGATGAATGCTACTGTTTTAATTAAATGGGCCTGCCTCTCTTCAGATTCTTCTCATGGGCTTTTTTACTATTTCACGTTCGTTCGAGCTATTTTCAATTCTTTTTAGGGTGGAAAGAATGATAATAGAGTATTTATTCAATCAAATTCTTGAAGATTTCATTAAAATTCTAATCCTAAGATAAATTTTGAAATGAGATAAAAAAAATATCCGAATGGAAAAAATAAAAAAGGCAAAAATATCTTTTAAAATAGATCGATGATGAGAATTGTTTGAAAAGTGATTCTTCAATCAAGATAAAAAAACGAAGGCTACGTTTGAAGACAAAGTAAGCTGGTCATGCAAAAAGAGAAAAGTATAAAATGAAGTGAAGAAAAAAAAACTATGGAGAGATAATGAATTGTGAGGAAGGCAAGTCAAGTTTCTGTTGTGTCCTTACATTCATAGATGAAACATTGAAACCAACCCTTCATATTCACTGTCCTCACAAGTTTCACATGTAATCCATTAAAGTTGTAACCGGAAGAACAAAATTGTTGTTGATTTGGTTCTTGAACGTGATTCAGAAGAATGGAATTGTTGTTGGTTATATCACAAGAACTCGAAACCCATAAGAACCGAAAAGGAAGAAATCGATCTAGAAAATCTTCAAAAAAACAAAAAACTTGAACCATTTCTCGATTCTTGCGTGATGCTAATCTTCTCTGTATCATTCCAAATTCATTGCCTTCACTCCAACGCTTTATAAAGAACGATTCATCTCTTCACCTAAGCAACATGGGACTCTTGAAGATTATTAATAACTTAAATAAGCCCATCCCTCTCATTCTTCGCAAGCCCAATTAACACACAGCTTTATATATGAAGCTCAATTTCAAATATTATGGTGGAAACTGGAAACTAAAACCATGACCGTTTTGTTTCTGCAGATCGAGATTCAAAATTTGTCTGCCGGAACTCTGAGATTACTCCCACGAAACCCAGATTACTTTACAGCTATAAAGCATACTTCTGCTTTAGCATCTTTATATTCGACAGTTTCTGGGCAAATCGAAGAACAGCCGAAGAGATACGAGTACCACAATGTTGCTACATGTATCGCCACGTTGCAACGGTGTGCGCAGCGCAACGATTACATTTCCGGCCAACAGATCCACTGTTTCATGGTTAGGAAAGGGTTTCTCGACGATTCGCCTCGCGCTGTCACGAGCCTCGTCAACATGTATGCTAAGTGTGGTCTTATGCGGCGTGCGGTGTCGGTCTTTGGTGGATCTGAACGCGATGTGTTTGGTTATAACGCTTTGATTTCTGGGTTTGTGGTGAATGGGTCTTCTTTGGATGCGATGGAGATGTATAGAGAAATGAGAGATAAAGGAATTTTACCTGATAAGTATACATTTCCTAGTTTGCTAAAAGGATCCGATGCTATGGAGATTTCTGATGTGAAGAAGGTTCATGGATTGGCGTTTAAACTTGGGTTTGATTCCGATCCTTATGTGGGGAGTGGATTAGTTTCATCTTATTCGAAGTTCATGTCAGTGGAGGAAGCTCAGAAAGTGTTCGATGAATTGCCTGACAGAGATGACAGTGTGCTTTGGAATGCTTTGGTCAGTGGGTATTCACAGATTTTTAGATTTGATGATGCTTTGATAGTCTTTTGTAAAATGCGTGAAGAAGGTGTAGGCATGAGTAGGCATACCATTACAAGCGTCTTATCGGGTTTTACTGTGTCAGGGGATCTTGACAACGGTAGGTCAATCCATGGTCTTGCGGTGAAAACGGTATCTGATTCTGATATTGTTGTGTCAAATGCATTGATTGATATGTATGGAAAGAGTAAGCGGCTAGAAGAGGCAATCAGTATATTTGAAGCAATGGATGAGAGGGACATATTTACTTGGAACTCTGTTTTATGTGTTCATGACTACTGTGGTGATCATGATGGAACCTTAGTTCTTTTCAAAAGGATGCTTTGTTCTGGAATCCGACCTGATATTGTTACATTGACAACCGTTCTGCCCACTTGTGGTCGTCTAGCTGCACTGAAGCAGGGCAGAGAGATTCATGGCTACATGATTGTCAATGGACTTCTAAACCGCAATTCCAGTAATGAATTCTTCATACATAACTCTTTGATGGATATGTACGTGAAATGCGGGGACTTGAGGGACGCTCGGATGGTTTTCGACTCGATGAGGGTTAAAGACTCAGCTTCTTGGAATATCATGATCAATGGTTACGGTGTCCAGAGCTGTGGTGAGTTAGCTTTGGATATGTTTTCATGTATGTGCAGAGCCGGTGTCCAACCCGATGAAATCACATTCGTTGGGTTGCTACAAGCGTGTAGCCACTCTGGCTATGTGAACGAAGGGAGAAGATTTTTGGCACAGATGGAGACGGTATATAGCGTTCTCCCAACAAGTGATCACTACGCTTGTGTAATAGACATGCTTGGCCGTGCAAACAAGCTAGAGGAAGCATATAAGTTAGCAATATCAATGCCGGTATGCGATAATCCCGTAGTCTGGAGGTCAATATTGTCATCTTGTCGTCTTCATGGGAACACATATCTCGCACTAGTGGCAGGAAAGCGGCTATATGAGCTCGAGCCAGAGCATTGCGGTGGTTATGTATTAATGTCTAATGTTTATGTGGAAGCTGGGAAGTACGAGGAAGTGTTGGACGTTAGAGACACAATGAGAAAGCAAAATGTGAAGAAGACACCAGGTTGCAGCTGGATTGAGCTCAAGAACGATGTTCACACGTTCTTTACCGGGGATCAGACTCACCCGGAACTTGAATCTATCCACGCTTGGTTAAGCCTATTGATTTCTCATATGCATGGTCATGAGTCTATGATGCTCGACCACTTATTTGGGTAGACATTAGATCATCTGTAACCATTCTGTATAATTTACTATTTATGTTCTGCGAAAGACGTTTACGGACTAGAAAAATCTAACCAACCACATCTTGGGACTTGTAAATTCTTTGGCCATTCTTCTGTAGTATTAGCCAAGAGGCAAATTTGGATTTAACATTGATTTTACTTTGTAGTCCGTTTGTTCTTGAAAGGCCAAAATCTTAAATCTATTCCAACGAGAAATCACCTGGATGATCCAAGCTTACTGGAGCAACTTCCAAGAGCACATTAGGCTTTCGCTGAGACATTTGGTAGGGTTAAAACTGAACCATTTTTATTACAATCTCAAATGTGTTCAAATCAGGCTTCCATCGAATGATACTTACAATACATAACAACTAACGAGAGGAGTTTCTGGCAATAGCCAACAGCGCCAATGTGCTAAATTCTAAGACATGCCATACCCAACCGCACCCATGTTCCGGTGTGCTGCTACTGCAACCGCAGCGGCTCCAGCAGGACCAAATTGCGATTGTGCCTGCAACAGCTTAGCATCAAAACCCACCTTGTGCTGTGATTGGACATAAGGGTTTGGGTTCAGCTCAGCTGGCTTCACGGAGTTGCATTGGGAGGGGACAAACTGCGGTTTTGGTTGAGAAGCAGCTTCTGTACCACCGTGCTTCTCTTGGTTCATGGAGTTAGGATGGAAGAAACAGTTAGGAGATACCGTCTGTGGAGGGAGTACCGTGCTTCTGTAATATGATGTCCTAGCATCATAGGACGACTCTTTGAGGTTTCTGTCATTTTCATAAGTTACAGATGATTCCACAACACGGCCTGGTCTACCTGTTAGACATAAGGAAGGCGATTGACTTTGAGAACAATACTGTGCATCCATTTGTGATATTAACTATGATGGAAGATTGCTACAATTTTTCAGCCCCAGAGAAAAAGTCATATAATTTCATAGATTATAGTTGGGGAATTACCTGATGGTACTCTTGGTGGAGGCCCTAAAGGTTTAGTTGAATATGCTGAAGTTGATGGTACTACTCCGTTTCTTGAAGGCTCGAAAGAAACACGTCGACTGTCTGATGCATTTAAACTGGGTTGAGCGTTGGAGTTTACTGCACTGGAGTGAACTGTAGATCTACGAAGATGAAGAGGTAAATATTAATCACAACTGCCATACTGAATCAACAGAGACATATATTCTGCACAGTTGTTATGAATGGATGCGAAAACATACCGTGGAAGTGAAGCATGCTTCCTCTCTGGAGGTATGACTGGCCCACTTTTGCCACTATTTTCCTCTAGGTACGCAAATTGTTTCCTCAAATGACCGATGGCACTGCAATGTAAAATACAATCAATCAGCCAAAATGAATAACGAGAGAGTGTAATGTCTCGTGTTTATTTTTGCTATGAAGGAAGTCATGACTATGGTTAAAAAGAGGAAGAGGTAACAACCTAGGATATAGAAAACTTGATCCTTCAGAGTTCATATAATCCTTGAGCAGCTGCGGATGGTATTCTAGTATCTCTCTGTAGATAAGTTCTCTGATGTCATCCTTTGTCAACCTTCGTCTTTCAAACTCAAATTCCATCTTCGAGATCGGCTGAGAAGAAGGTTCTCTTTCAACCTTAGCAAGGCCCTTAAAGTAAGGATCAGCCAGCGCCTGTCAAAGAACATCATAGTGTTAACATCACCATGAAAGGAGCTGAAATATGAACTACAGCTTACTACACTAGAAGCAAGTCAGTTGTTCTAATAGGGAGGGAAAAAAGAATCTATTAACAAGAGAAATGACAGAACACGCACCTCTGCAGCAGTTGGCCTATCCTTCGGATCAAAAGCTAACAGTCTTTGTAAAAGGCGCAATGCTAAAGGATCTGCGTTAGGAAACTTTTGCGAAAAGGGGACAAGATTTTTCTTCCTCATTTCGTTCAAGTATTTTCTAGCCTTTTCATTTCGAACCTGCATTAGAAACAATATTATTAGTTATGCACGTCACCTCCCAGCAAAAAAAGAACTTGGTAATGTGGAAGCAAAAAGAACATACTCCAGCAATGGTCTCTGATTTTGGTGTGCCAAGAAGATCGGTAATTAAGTCTAACTGATGGACGACACTTTTTCCAGGAAACAAAGGCTTCCCTGTTAATACCTCAGCAAAGATGCAGCCGATGCTCCAAATGTCAATTGCTGGAGTATACTGCCAAAGATAAAATATCAGAATATTGAGCGAACAATTCTGAAAAAGTGCCTAGGCTGCCTGAGGGATTTCAATTTTGGGGAGCGTTCAAATCCTACTGAACAAAAATTATTTCCATACGTGGGTTCATTCTGCCCCACAGGGCTCAACTCTAACTTGTAGAGTACCAGACATATCTCTAACACTCGCTATTCCACACAGATTCTACACCAAACCTATAACTTTACAATCACAGAGAAAAAGGGAACAAGCATACAAGAAGAAGAAGAATTACAACTACCTTAGAACAGAATGATCCACAGAGCTCAGGTGCCCTGTACCATCTTGTGGCAACATAATCCTGAAACAAAAAAATAGGACAAAGAGAAGGAAATTCAAAAACACTGGAGAGATTACCAGAACTGAATTAAAAGTTAAACAGCAAAATGTGTAGATAAGGGTGCATACCGTCCAAAAGACTGTTGTAGGTGTATCATTAAACGACACTCTTGCTAGTCCAAAGTCACAGACTTTCAACTTGCAGTTTGCATTTGCCAATATGTTCTTCGGTTTAAGATCACGATGGTAAACATTAGCTGCATCCAGACAGAATTCAGTAAATTACAAAGTTTACGAATCACCGCAACATCTGAGAGGGGAAAAAGATAAAATATGTAACCTGTATGCATGTACTTCAAAGCACGAAGCATCTGATAAAGAAAAAACTGGTGGTGCTCAGGAGTCAAATCATCATTAGCTTTGATGACTTGGTGAAGATCTGATTCCATGAGCTCAAACACCACATATATATCTTTGAACTCCCTCTTCGAAGGCGGCAACATGATGCTTTTGATTTCAACAATATCAGGGTGCCTTAAGAGCCGGAGAAGCTTAACCTCACGGAGGATACGGAGAGCATCAGAGACATGTTCAAAGACATCATTAATCTTCTTAATCGCAACTTTCTCTCCTGTATGTGTATCAATAGCTGCACAAACAACTCCATAGCTTCCTTTCCCAATAACTTCAAGAATCCGATAACGGTTAGCATCACCATACTCAGTGAAAAACTCCATCTCTTTCATGTTCTGTAAATCACCAAAAATGATCAAAATTCAGGTCCCAAGAAAAAAAAGAATCATAAGATCTCCGATGAATCACATTCACTAAAGGGTACTCAGATTCAACAAAGAAAGCTATAAGAAACCAACCTTCTTCTCCTGACCTTGTTGCATCCTCTTCAAAGCAAATAAAAACTCAAGAGTCTCTTCCCAGATTAATCCAACGAACACAAAGGGTAAGAAAATTAGATAAACGCACAGACTAATTTTTTATTTTCTCAGCAACCAACACAAGTTTAGAAAGATGACCAGATCTTCACACCAGAAGAACCCAATACCGCTCAACAACCCTATCGTCTTCCTCAGTATCAAAATCCAACTTAAAACCCCACAATGATCTCAGTAAAGATCGCAATAAAAATGAAAACGAGTAATCAAAGAAAATGGCAATTCTTCGAATCACAAAACCCAAATTTTTTATAAAAAAATATTCCCAGAAACGAAAACCCAATCGAGATATCCAGAAAACCCCTAGATTCTCACAGCAACTCCCAAAACCAGACGAACTCAAAAGCGAGAGATAGAGGGAGGAGAGACGAGAAAATCTAGAGATCCTCAAGATCCAGCGATCGGAGAAAAGATGAATAGACAAAAATCTGAAGATCAGAAATGTTTATTTATATTCGGATATGGTGTGATTTCTTCTTCTTTTTCTAATTTAAATTTCCGTGTATTCTAATTTTGTTGTTTCTTCAAAAAAAAAAAAACAATTTCCTAAAATTAGCAATTTTCGTGGTACTTATTGGGTACGGGGGACAGGTCACGAGGAATCGCATGGTAGTATCGTAATTTACTACAAACGCTGAGTCTTAATAGTTTCGTTAGGTCCACTGTCGGTGATCTTTTTGAAATTGACCCGTTGTGAGGCAACTACCGATGAACGGACCCTTCAATACTATTTTAATATTTCTTTGTTTTGCATTTTGGTAATTATTAATTCCAGCTAATTTTTACCCTACAAGAAGTAGAGAACTCAAACAGTTACGTTGTTTGCTTTATCTCTGTCAATAACTATGATTTAACCATGTATATCTATAATATAACATAATAATTAATCGGACAAGTTTATGTTGCCGTAATACTTACCTAATCGTAGTTAACGTTTCACATGGCGAAATTTAATAGTATGATATGAATGGGGAAGACTTAAGTGTCATATTAGTAGTAATTACGATTACATTTTAAATAAAAATGGGGAAGACTTAAATGTCAAAAATAATAAAATAGGATGATGACTTCTGCAAGCGACCCTTGCTGTTGCCGCTACAACGTTAAGATCAAAGACATTAAAAGATTGCAAGTCTCATTGGTATATCGCTTTGAAGAAGAAAAAAAGTAACAAATACATTATAATAGTTGGTATAAAGGTCAATTATACTAATTTATTTGATTAAAAATATATATATAGAAGAAGCTAAGTTATCTATTAATATTGGACTCAAATGTTGTAGCATACCCCTTCATAGTTTAAGTAATCTATATGTTAAATTATAGATTTTGTTGACTTAATTATGTTAAACTTATGGTTTATTCTAAGTTTAATATTAAGGACCTCGATTTAATTTAATTCTACAAGTTTAGATTTTTTTTTTTTAAAACATATGGGTGAGATGTAAAGTCGGTCCATTAGCTAAAAGCATGAAAAAGACATACTTGCATATCATATAAGATGATCTCAAATCTTAAGCCACACAAAGAGCATATCTTATTATATATAAATGTAGGGCAAGGTGTCAACTAAGTGATAATATTTTAACATTTAAACAAAAGTTGATCTTTCATTTTCCATCACGCTTTCTTCGTTCCGGTGACCCTTTTAAATAGTGTAATCTACAAGTCTCTTCATATATATATTTTTATTAAGCTATACATCAATCTATATTATATTGGAAACGTGATACTCGGTATCTCAACATGACTACACAAAAAAATGGCTGATTTAGTCTAAACTGGTTTTTAAAAACTCGGGTATCACAAAATGTTCCCATACATTTGGGAGTTGCTTTAATAATATGCCACCGTTGAAGTTTCAACATGTGCTCATCATTCAAGTTTTTAAAATATATCTATCCAAATTTGATTTTTTGGCTATTAGCTAAGAAACCAATAAAAATTTCATCAGTTAACTATAAATCTAACTGATAGCATACTAACAACAAATTAAACCAACGTATAGAACAAAAGCTCATTAGAATGATCAATAATTACCGTTTTTGTTTGTTTTCACCCACTATGGTTACGGTTCAAAACAACCAAGATAGCACAGATGACAAATCGACCACATGAAACATAACTTTTGTTTGATTTGGCTTTATTCTAAAGTGGTGTAATTATAAGAGCCCAAATATCTCCACCAAGCAGATTTTTTCTAGTTTTGTTTGGTGGCCTTCTAAAATCAACGAACCTAATTTATAGTTCAATATTAAAAACACATCACCATCAAAATTATTATGCTAATAAGTTTGTGTCACCTATTAAGATTAAATAAAATAAAAGTATCTTTTACACATAACTCCAAACAACTTTTTTCAATCTTAGACCAGAAAAACAGAGGACCATAACTTAACAATAAACAATCTATGAGATTTAGCCTAATATTTATATATTATTATACAAAATATAATGCAATAGTCGAGTTGATAAAAGAAGACAATAGAGGATGTTGCATCATACAAATAAATTATACTATAATGCAAAGAAGTGGTCCACTGAGAGTGGCAGAAGAAGTTGCATGTGGTTAAGGGCACATCAACACTTGTTTCTGTCGTTAAACATGTCCAAAAGGCATATTCTTTTCTTTGAATCAGAGAATCCACAGAGAATATAATTTCAAAGTGTCAGTGAGTATCGAAACAAAAATGAAAAATTTGCCGTAAACCACAAGGAACTAGGTATTGCAAAAAGTCAACTTAGGGTCATTCGAAGACGACAGAGGCATGAGGTGAGGCTTTAGGATAAGACAAGATTCGTGCTTTAGCTTCTTCTGTGATTGGATTGGGCGAGGAAAGGATGACTGATCCAAGAATCTCAGCGTTGTCCATCACGTACCTCAACACTGATATCTGCAGCATGTTTGGCTTAAAATTTCTGATTTGCAGGACTTTGAGCATTGTTCTAATGCAATCCGGGGATTTTTCTGAACGTAGTTCCTTCAAGAACTTTGCAGTAGGGTTTGAACGAGGAGATGTCAGGTCCTGGTGGTTTCACCAGAAAGGTATGATCAAAAGATATTGGTGTCACAACATTCGATATTATTAGATATTTGTGACTTACACGGATGCTGAGCATCTCGAGTATTGGTGCGGCTGTGAGGAATTGCCTTAATATACAATGTTGTGTCATGTCGTATATCAAATGCAGGTAAACCAACTGTCTGAATTTGGGTACTTTAATCACTTGAAAATCCTTGCTAAGCTAAGAAGGGACGCCGATGTAAAGAGTTGTGAGTGAATTGAGCCATGAAAAGCTTTGAAAAGTTAAGAGGAAGATGTAATGTAACTAACCTCGAGACCCAAACTCTTCACGCATGCGAAGCTACGTAGAAACTTCTTGGACCACTGTGATCTGCTGAGAGCAAGATAAGCATCAGGTAAAGACGGTGGAAAAGACAAATGAATCTTTCGGGAATCGTTCCCGGAGAATGTGATTTTCTCAAGCTTTGAAGCTAACACCTTGATCTTACACACTTTAGAAGCATTTGGTACGTGTTCAGAGGTACACTTGAACATCTCAAAAACCCTGAGAAATGGAGTATCTAGGATCACAGTATCGGTTCTAAAGCAGCAACAATAAGAGGCTTCAAAAGTTTCCAAGACAGGAAAGTTCAGAAGGAGGTCCTTTGAGACGGAAGACATGTTGAAGATTCTAGCATCCTCAAGACTAAAGAACTTAAGATTCGGGAGAAGAGCTGGAGCGGAAATGTCAAGAATGCTCTTTGTTCGAAGTCTTAACTCCACAAGAGAATCAAAACTAGGAAAGAGTGGTGAAAAATTGATGCTTTCAAGTTCGTAGCAAGTGACAACAAGTCTCTGAAGATTGCGCGTTAGAACCTCTGATAACCACGAAATGAGAAGAGTCTCATCGTAGGAATTAACAGAACGTAGATGAAAACTGTTAATATGCGGACTTCCAATGTTGCCAAGCACACGCTCAACAAATTCAGTAAATCGAGAATCCATCGGATCCCTGTGTATTCTATCATCAAACTGTAGTTCTGTAATGCTTGTCCACATGTTCCTCCATGTCTTTGATAACACAGAAGTACTAACAGCTTCAACAGTTGGAAGATGGCTCAAAATTCTGCTAACAATACTCTCATGCAAAGTGCTGAATTTATCTTCAAAGTTCTGATCACTGCATAGGTGAATCTTCTTCGTCACTAAACACGCTTGTTTTGTCTCGGGATGCATTGAAATTGTTTCCCTGATATAGCCAAAATAAAAAAAATCCAGAGAGGAATGCAAAAAGCGTTAGATCATATATACGGAAAAGAAATGGAAATATAGGTGAAAAGCAATGTATTATTGATGTAAAAACATAGAAGAAATCATGAAAATACTAAGCAAAATACCAAATCTATGAATTTTCATTTTAAAAGCCTATTTGAAGAGAAGTTTATGACTAGAGAACAATGTAAGGTCTCTTCAATACGGCATGAACTTCTCTCATTCTTTCCACAGCTCTCTCTGAAGATTCCATTTGTTTTGACTTATCTTCTTGCTTCTTCTTCCGTTTGGTTTGCTTCTTCTTCCCAGGTTGCTTCCCATGGAATCCATGACACAGTGCCCGATATGCTTCTTTCTGAGTCAAGATCCTTCCCCACTTGTCAACCCTCTGAATCTGTATATCCTTAAAACCATCACTGAATCTGTCACCTTCATGATTGTCCTTAACACCTACAACAAGCTTGCTTTCCCCTTTGAAAGTTCCTTGCTCTCTAAGCCGGTTTAACGCTCCTGATAATCCTGTTCCCACATCAATCTCACGCATCATCCCATCTCTAAAACTAGAAGGATCATCAACGGAACCATCAATCCCTCTAGCTTTGGAACAAAGCCTTTGAAACACATCTTTTGGAATCTCCGATCTAAACCTATCTTTCTCCTCTCTTGAAGAACCAAGATTCTGGTCAGCTTTGGAACAAACCCTTTCAACCACATCTCTTAGTCTCTCTGATGAGTTAGACTTATCTTTCTCTTCTCTTAAAGAACCAAGATTCTGGTCAGCTTTGGAACAAACCCTTTGAACCACATCTCTTAGAGAACCAAGTCCCTGATCAGCTTCCAATCTCGAAGCAAGACCTTGACCTTTTTTATTTAGAGCAATATTTATAACCAATTTCTTATTCTTCTTCATCGAATCCTTCTTCACAGCTATTTCTAACTGAGACATCCTCATCAAAACCCCGATGATGAGACAGAAACGTACGATACCGAGAAATTCAGAAGCTATGAATAAATTCTCAATACCTTTATGACGTACATATATAAGATACAAGAGAATATTTTGACCTATCCTAATTAGAATCTTAAACAAATAGGAAAATTAACTTGAATACCTTTACGATGTATTGAGCACGGACGATCACAGAGAACCCAATCTCCAGATTCCACTTCAATCACTAACCGATAATTGTAACATATCAGTGATCTCGAAACAGCAACGATGATATTCGATCGAGGTGATCCCTAGATAATGAAAATTATTAAGGATTGACCAAGAACGCTATCTAAATTGACAAGTCAGTTTCGGTAGCTGACTAGTACAATTTTCTTGCTCTTCACGAGCGGAAACTATTATGAAAACCGAAATCCACGTCAGGGTCATTTTATTAGAGGAAAATATCAAACTAGTATGTAATATTATAGATTATAAAGAAAATTAACAAAATATTTTATTAGGATATCTTCTTTGCTATGGACGGTTAAATTTTATATTTTAAAATATTATTTTAAATTGTAGTTATGATAGGAGTAACCTCGTCGTATTACACCTATGATCTCAGAGTTTTCACAATGTAACAATAACACAATGTTTGGGCAATTAAGATTGCCTCTTTTGGCTTTTCTGATTTACTTAAATAGCAAAGTACAAAGATGGAGATGTAACTCCTACATAAACAGGAAATGGAGAGGTGGAGAAGATGGCTCCTATTACATAGGAAGACCCAGTCCTCACGTTATTAACATGAAACAACTGAAACAAAACATAGATAAGAAACAATTAAAAATCATGACATGTACTTCCGGTTTGGTATCTTTGTCCGGTTTGATGTTCGTCGTTCTGGTTCTATCCTTTTAGTTGTAGTTCCATCATTACTCTGCCCCTCCAAAATAAATCTTGTCCCCAAGATTCAAGGAAGGAAAACTCTTCTGTAGCTGGTCATAGTCTTCCCAGGTGGCATCCTCCTGTTGCAATCCTTCCCACAACACAAGTACTTCTCGCTTTGTGACTCCATTGATTGAGCTTTCCCTCTGTTGCAGAAACTTCTCTGGTTTCAAGCGTAACATCCCCGACACGCGTAGTGGAGGTAACACCCCCGAAGTTGGTGTATCGGAGCCTACCCGTTTTCGCAATAGAGAGACATGGAAAACTGGGTGAACTCGAGTATCCTCCGGAAGCTGCAAACGGTAGGCGACCGGACCGATACGTGCTAAGATCTGAAATGGGCCGTAATACTTCGTAGAGAGCTTCTGGTTCGTCCTGCGGAAGATAGTGTGTTGACGGTATGGCCGGAGCTTCAGATAGACCCAATCTCCCACTGCGAAACAGAGATCTCGACGTTTGTTATCTGCCATTTGCTTCATGCGGTTATTAGCAGCTCCCAGGTGAGCCTTTAGATCACGGAGAATCTCGTCACGCTCACGTAGCTGCTCATCGAGCTCGTGGACTGGTGTAGTGCCGATGTCGTATCCAGCCAATGGTGGGGGATCTCTACCGTAGAGGGCCTTGAACGGTGTCATCCCAATCGAAGAATGATGTGTTGTGTTATACCAGTATTCCGCCCACGGCAACACGAAGCTCCACTGTTTGGGGCGTGTGTGAACAAAGCATCGCAAGTATTGCTCAATGGTGCGATTCACCACCTCTGTTTGCCCGTCTCTCTGCGGGTGATACGCCGATGACATCCTCAGTTGGGTACCCAAAAAACGCCACAATTCTCGCCAAAATTCACTAACAAACACCGGGTCCCGATCACTGACTATAGACCTCGGAATCCCATGGAGCTTCACGATGTAATCTGTGAACTTTGCTGCTACCGTCGCGGCCGTGTATGGATGGGATAAAGGAATCAAGTGAGCCGATTTGGTGAGGCGATCCACAACAACCATTAAGGACGTGTGGCAATTGGAACGCGGCAGGCCATCGATAAAATCAAGAGAGACATCCTCCCATACCTGATTTGGAATTGGTAGTGGTTGTAGCAACCCTGCTGGACAAAGACTATCGGCCTTCACCCTTTGACAAACATCACAAGATGCCACATATTCTTTCACGGTTTTGTGCATACCCGGCCAATAGAACTGTTGGGCCAACCTCTTAAGGGTTCTGAGAACGCCGGAGTGACCTCCTGTGGGTGTATCATGGAACGCGTGTAGGAGTGAACGGATCAGTGGTGAATCTGCTGGTACAATCACCCGGTTCTTGTAACAAAGCAAATTGTTACGTCTTGAGTATGGTTGTCCCGGGAAATCATTGGCTAGCAGCCTTACCTTACAGAGATACGGGTTCGAAGTCTGAAGTTGGAGAAGTGAGTTCCAAAAATCTGCTTGTGGTCCGCTGATGGAGTGGAGACATGGACTGTCGAAACGACGAGAGAGAGTGTCCGCCGCGGCATTAGCTGAACCTGGCCGGTATATGATCTCGTAGTCCTACCCAACAAGCTTACCCATCCATTTTTGCTGTTCTGGCGTGAGTATGCGTTGCTCAAGCATAAACCAAAGACTCCTTTGATCTGTTTGTATCGTGAATCGTCGGCCCAAGATGTATGTACGCCACGTCCGTATAGCGATTACTATGGCCAACATTTCGCGAGCTTATGTCGACCAATTACGTTTCGCCACACCTAGAGAACGGCTCATATATGCGATTGGCTTACCCTTTTGTGACAGGACTGCACCTATGCCCTCTCCCGAGGCATCCGTTTGAATGACGAATGGTGTATTGAAGTCCGGAAGAGCTAGCGTTGGAGTGGAGGTCATGGCGTCCTTTAGATTCTGAAATGCCGTATCCGCTTCAGGAGTCCACTCAAATTGCCCTTTTTCAACAGATTTGTCAAGGCTTTTGCGATTATGCCGTAGTCTTTTACAAACTTGCGGTAATATCCGGTTAGCCCCAAAAATCCTCGCAGTGCCGTGACAGTCGTGGGTCGTGGCCAACTCGTCATCGCTTCTATTTTATGCTGATCAACCTTGACACCTGCCCCGGAGATTATATGTCCGAGATACTCTAGCTCACGTTTCCCGAACTCGCATTTCTTGAGCTTAACAAACAGCTTGTGGTATCGCAAAATCTCGAGAACAACGCGCACATGGACGAGGTGTTCGGCCTGTGAGCTGCTATAAACCAAAATATCGTCGAAGAAGACGAGCACAAACTTGCGAAGATGCTCCCGAAATACCGAATTCATAAGGGATTGAAACGTAGATGGTGCATTGCATAAACCGAAAGGCATTACCAAATATTCGTAGTGGCCGTTGTGAGTTCGAAATGCGGTTTTATGCACATCCCGTGATGACATCTGAACCTGGTGGTAACCGGCGGTGAGGTCTAGCTTCGTGAAGATCGTTGCCCCGTGTAATTCGTCTAACATGTCCTCAACGGTCGGTATCGGAAAACGGTCTTTGACGGTGGCCATGTTTAACGCTCGATAGTCTGTGCAGAACTGCCAGGAGCCGTCTTTCTTCTTCACCAACAGGACCGGCGAGGAGAACGGACTTGAGCTGGGTTGTATAAGCCCAGAATCGAGCATCTCCTGCACTTTTCGTTCTATTTCATTTTTTTGATAATGAGCATATCGATACGGTCGGACGTTGACGGGGTTTGTTCCCTCTTTGAGTGTGATGTGGTGTTCAATGTCCCGTTCTGGTGGGAGTGATGACGCGTCCGGAAGACATCGTCGAACTGGTTGAGGAGGTTCCGCATCTGATCGTCGAACTCAGGAGATGACAATTTCTCTTCTCGGACTGTTAATGCAAAGCAAGCCTGGCCCATCTTCGCTTCCTTCTCTAGTTCCTCTGATTGGGCCTTTTTTATCTTTTGTTGTTGTAGGCCTTGTATCACCACTCTACTATCGGCCGAACTGAATTCCAACGTCTGGGCTCTCCAATTGCAAACGATGGAGCCCAACTAATCAAGCCACTGTACTCCTAAGACCACATCCAAGCCCACTAGCGGCAGAGCAAAAAAATCGAGGGGGAAAGCTACACCGCCAATCGTTGTGATTGTTCTCCGGTAAGCTCCGCGACATCGTAAGGGGTGGCCATCGGCTACTCGGACTGAGAATGGTTTCGTTGGGGACATCGTAAGGTTTAAGCGATTAGCCACCCTGTCGCTTATGAAATTGTGTGATGCCCCACTATCAATCAACGCCACCAACCTCTGCCGGTTAATCGTGGTTTCCACCCTCATTGTCTTCGGCGAGTCCCAGCCGGTGAGAGATTGGAGCGTAATCTCCGGTTCGTTCATATCATGAAAAATCTCCTCCTCTTCGTCCTCTTCTGCGTCAGCCCCAAGCATGAGTAACAATTGCGATGTCTTACATTTATGCCCCGGTGTGTAACGTTCTTCGCAGCTGAAACACAGCCCAAACTCCGTTTGCGTTTCATCTCTTCCCAGCTTAATCGTTTTGGTGTTGCGGTTGACACCGTCTGTTGCTGGTTGTTACTTGTTGCCGCCGCTGTCCGTGGTGTGAATGAACGGCGATGTTTCTGTAATTGCTCGTCTTTGAGTCGTGCCAGTTTGATCATCGTACGTAATGTAGTTGGTGAAAACATACGGACATGATCAGCCACTGCATCTTTGAGTCCCCCTAGGAAGGTCCCCACTAAAGCTTCCTTGGACCAGTTCTCAACTTTGTTCATCAAGCGTTCAAACTCCTTTTTGTAGTCGCGGAATGATCCCGTTTGTTGAATTTTTGATAGTGCCTCATGAAAGTTTTCGCCCTCGGATGGTCCGAACCGTACCCAAAGCTCTTGCTTAAACGTCTCCCAATGTGCCGTAATTGGATCTATCCGTAATGCTTTGGAAGTCGATTGCCACCACGCGTTTGCTTCCGCCGTGAGATGGTAAGACGCAAAACTAACCTTCTGCTCCCGTGGTACCTCGTGGAAGGCAAAATACTGCGTGAGTTTACTGAGCCACTCAGTAGGATCTCCTCCATCAAACCGTGGGCAGTCTAGTTTGATGTGCCTATGGAGGTTTCCTGGTGCTGCGGCTGGTTGTGCCACGTCTTCTCGTCTCCCTACTGGTAAGTGTTGTTGTCCCCTTTGTATAGGTGGTCCGTTGTCACGGTTGTTCATCGTCTCGATCATGCGGAGTATTGCGTCTTCCATATTTTTGTTTGACTCTTCAAGACGTCGAAACTTCTACGTACTCGACTCGTCCATGACTCGAAACCTATCGCTCAGATCCGTCCGTAGCTTGTGTAGGTCCTCCGTGACCAGGCCAAGCCCCCTTTCTTACTCGTCCAATATGTCTTTGGTGTTAGCCATCGACACAGGGTTCGTTGTTTTTCTTTTTGGTGGAATTTTTGTGGTGGTGATGAAACGAAGTGGTGGTGGTGGAAAAAAATTGTGATCAGGCACGAGTGCTCTTATACCAAATGATAGGAGTAACCTCGCCGTATTACACCTATGATCTCAGAGTTTTCACAATGTAACAATAACACAATGTTTGGGCAATTAAGATTGCCTCTTTTGGCTTTTCTGATTTACTTAAATAGCAAAGTACAAAGATGGAGATGTAACTCCTACATAAACAGGAAATGGAGAAGTGGAGAAGATGGCTCCTATTACATAGGAAGACCCAGTCCTCACGTTATTAACATGAAACAACTGAAACAAAACATAGATAAGAAACAATTAAAAATCATGACATGTACTTCCGGTTTGGTATCTTTGTCCGGTTTGATGTTCGTGGTTCTGTCCTTGTAGTTGTAGTTCCATCAAGTTACGTGATATTTTGGATATATATTTATATATATATATATATATAAATACAAACATATATAAATATAATTTTTAAAATGCATTATTTGATATATCAAATATTATTTGAGAAAATAAAATTTAGTAGTCATAAATTTAATAAATAGAGACAAAATTATTAAAGTAAAAATATAAACAAAATTATCAATATAAAGTAAATGATATAGAAAATCTTTTTGTTTTTGAGGATCTAATTCCAAAAATAAAGCACGAGAAAATGGAAAAAAACTATATTCAATTAATTTGAAAGAAAGTATTATCCTTCTTTAAACTATTTCTAATGGTATATCATGTAATTAAGTACATACTATTTTTTATATTAAAAAGGTATATTTTTATTATATAGTAGATATATTCTCATCTATAGCTTTAAAAACTAATTTTAAAACCTAAAATTGAAAATCTGTCACCGAAATAATAAAATATTATCTAAAATTTAAAATTAAAATGAAATGAATTATTTCTTTAATATCGAAATAGGTGGCCTATTATTCCTTCTAATTAATTCTCCAAAAAAAGCAAAAGCATACATGTACAATAAAAGTATAATACTAAAAGATAAAAAAAATCAGAATAAGATGGTAAAAGAATAAAGCCCATTTAGTTTGTACTAATGAAGTTATGTGAAAGCGAGCATTTAGATGGTGCGAATCAAATATGAATCAAGGATAAACTATCGATGTTTTGAGCAAGTTAAAAAATAAGAAATTGTTTAGAGCATTTTATTTTCTCTGGTCAAGCTTGAGAATGTTTTTTGTGAATCTTCTCTTTCTTTGTTGCGGTGTGGGTTTTGTGGAGTCTTCTTTTTCTATTGGGTGTTCATTGAAGTTCATGTAAGACATGAAATTTGTTAAAATATGATATATTCTCTCTGTTTAGTTTTTGATCAAGTAGCTGTAAAATTCTTGGTAAATGCATGATATTATCACCATCAAGTCAAGTCATGATCATGACTTTTTTCTTCATTAAAATATTTTTATTCTTACGTATAACATCACAAGTTCATTCACAAACATCATATGAGGTTATGGAATTATAGCTTGTGCAAGAAAAGTTGAGCGCCAAACTGTGGGTGAATGGTGAGAACTGTATAAGGCGCGTGAACATAAGAAGGAGAAAGCTCGAAGGAGAATCTCTGCAGAATCAAAGCCATCACCATCTTTGCCTCCATCAGAGCAAAATTCTTGCCGATGCAGATCCTAGGTCCCCATCCAAAAGGAAAGAATGAGACTTGGCTCTTTGTTGCTTTTGAGAGACCCTCTTTGAACCTCTCGGGCTTAAACTCCGCTGCATCGTTTCCCCACAGCTCAATGTCTCGTTGGACTAGTAGAATAGGCAGATTGATCTGAACACCACCTGGTAGTGTCAAATCTCCGAGTTTCATCTCTTTGTTAACGGCTCGGTCCAGCTGGATTACTGGAGGATATAGCCTTAGGACCTCACAGAATATCATCGCCATCTGTTAGAAACATTCAGAAAAATCACCAAACTCACGAAAGGAAGAAGTGTCACAACTCCAAGGTTCATGATTTGGTTTCACTTACAACTTTGAGCTGGTTAAGGCCTTCTGCGTCAGGTTCTTTATTACCAAAAACTTGCTTCACTTCTTCCCGTGCACGACCCTGCCAGTCTTGGTGTTGGCTTAACAAAACCATTGTCCAAACCAAAAGTACTGAAGTTGTCTCTTGCCCAGCTATATAAAACAGCTTGCACTCCTCCACCACATCCGCAGTGCTCATTGCATCTCCTTGAGCTTGCCTTGAATTCGATTCAAGAAGGATACTCAGCAAATCATCTTTTGGTGCTTCCCCAACTTCTCTCTCCCTTTCCCGATTACTAATAATCCTTCTCAGTATAGCTTGGATCTCTTTTTCTATTACTCTAATCCTTCTGTTACTCTTCGTTGGGAGATACCTATGCAAAAAGAGAAAAGAATGGTGAATACTAACATGTTTCGCTAGTATTTTAGCGGTAAAAGACCAGAGAAAATGGAGTTTTACTGCCATCCAGGGATGTAAGTTGTCTGAATAGATAACATAATGAGCTGTGCTAGTTCCGCTTGAAGTTGAAATATCCTCTGCCCTTGTTTATAACTGCTACCAAAAGCAGTACGAGAGATCACATCCGCAGAAAGACTCACTAGCCATGGCCAAACATCAACCTCACACGAAGACCCTTTATCTGAGACTAAATTCTCCCATTCGCTCACAACCTCGATACAGCTCTGGTGGAAGACAGGTACCATATTCTACACACAGAAAATGGATCGTCAGCTAAGAGATAGCAAGATACATATTGAAGTATCTATTAAACATGATCTGGACAATGGAGAAACCTTGATCTTCTCACGGTGGAAAGCCGGATTAATGATTCTCCTGTGTTTGGCCCATTTATCTCCATCAGAGAAAGCCAATCCAGTGGCTATCAATCTAGCCAATGGGAGTGTACTATGCGGCTTCTGAAAATCATAAACTCTGTTGAAAACTTGTTTGATATGCTCCGGATTCATTATAGTGATGATTGGTATAGGACCAAGCCATGTGAAGAAAGTCCTTCCTGTTGTTCCACTCACACACAACAAAACATCAAATCAGTTCTACAAGTATTAGGTTTTTCAAATGTCACAGTTGTAAAAGCAAAAGAAAATTTTTAAACTGTGCTCATTAGGTAACATATGAGTGTGGAGCATGTTTAAGGTTACAGGCATGACACGTGGGATGATATCATCAGTTAGGTTGATGGGTTTTGATCTTGCCTTCGTCAAAACTCTGAAATTCCTCAAATCTCCGACAAGAGGAGCGTAAGAAGTTCCAGGTAGACCCTGTCCTCTCAAGTAACACTCTAACATCTTAGGTTTTAGCCAAACCCACATCAGGGTTTTCCATGTCCACCACATGACAAAAACTATAGTTATTGAATATAGAACATACATTATCATTATGTCAGATGCAGAGATCATTTGCTAGCCTTATTGGTCTTTAAATACCGAGAGTTGAAGGTGGTTAGGTCTTAAATGCTTTATTAGATTTGAGTTCCCATCAATAAATTTGACTTTTAATTTTAGCTTTTAATCCGAGCCAAATTCTTGTCCTAGAGGCCAAAATACCAAACGCTTTGTCTCTAGTACTGATTGTGTAATGTGGGAAGCACTTATCAAATTTTGCGATAGTCTAGGAGGCGTTTTGCCTAGTTTTTTTTGGTTTGTGAAAACAACAAATTATTAGTTAAAGACATGCATGGTTCTGCTCTTGTTGGTTTGGTACTGGTAGTGTACTAACTAATGTCTGAAATAGAAAATTGAATTTAACCTCAGGTCGAGGGTATACATATATTGGGCCTAGGCCCAACGGCTCCAGAAACGGAAATAGTAAAAACCAACACTTACAACGACCTCGTTCAGGCCGAACTTAACGCCGTCATACTGAAACTAAGGTTTCCGAGGTCGGAGGTTTAGACGTTTCGTGAGTCGCCACCGTAGGAAGCGATGATTTTGGAGAATATCAGATGTCCTTCTCGATTTGTCTATGGGTGCTACCTTTCATAATTTTAAGAGATTCTAAGATTTTAGTCGAGCACGGTTGAGGCGAAAATCACAACGTAATCGAGCTGTTTGATTGTTATTGCATATTTGGTTACAGCTGTACCGGATTTAGAGAGAAGGAGTCGTTGATGAAGTTCAAATACTGGGCGAATTTTAAATTTCGTTCCTTTTATATTTGGGTTTTAGTTTCACAACAGAGATTAGTTCCGTGAGAATCACTGTTCGAAGGGTTTTAATCTGCGAGACACGAGTTCTGACTTGAATACATAAAAAGATTTGAGTTTTGTATTGTGATCTAACTCGTTTCATCTGTGTATAACAAGTTCATTTGACAAAAACACAAAGGGGTTGTAGGATTAGAGCTTGTGCAGGATAAGCTGAGCACCGAATTGTGGGTGAATGGTGATGACTGTGTAAGGCGCGTGAACATAGGAAGGAGATAGCTCAAAGGAGAATTTCTGTAGAATCAAAGCCATTGCCATCTTTGCCTCAAGCAGGGCAAAGTTCTGGCCGATGCATATCCTCGGTCCCCACCCGAAAGGAAAGAAGGAGACTTGGCTTTTTGTTGCCTTTGAGAGACCGTCTTTGAATCTCTCAGGCTTGAACTCCGCTGCATCGTTTCCCCACAGCTCGGTGTCGCGTTGGACTAGCAGAATGGGTAGACTGATCTGAACACCGCTTGGTAATGTCAGGTCACCTAGCTTCATCTCTTTGTGAATGGCTCGGGTCAGCTGAGTTACTGGAGGATAAAGCCTTAGGACCTCATATAGTATCATCGTCATCTGCGAGGGATCAAATCATTCATCTTAAGTCATCAAAACACAGAAAAAGTCACCTAAAGGTTTATGATTTGGTTTTACTTACTACTTTGAGCTGGTTAAGGCCTTCTGTATCAGGTTCTTTATCGCCAAAAACTTGCTTCACTTCTTCTCGTGCACGAACCTGCCAGTCTTGGTGTTGGCTTAACAGAACCATTGTCCAAACCAGAAGTACTGATGTAGTCTCTTGCCCAGCGAAATAGAACAACTTGCACTCCTCCATCAGATCCTCCGTACTCATTCCATTTCCTTTTGTTTGCCCCAAATTCGATTCAAGAAGTATACCCAGCAAATCGTCAGTTGGTGCTTCCCCAGCTTCTCTTGCCCTTAACCTTTTGTTAATGATCCCTCTCAGAATAACTTGGATTTCTCTCGCTTTTGCTTTCATCCTTCTGTTACCTTTTGTTGGGAGATAACTACACAAAAATATTGGCACAAAGATAATGACAGCACGGTTCATGTCTTTATCAGATTGCAGCTTTAAAAGATCAAGAGTCAAGCTCTAAAGTCCTTATATTAAATCAGATAAGTGTATATTTTTCATTACCTAAATCCAGGGATGAAAGCTTTCCGAAAAGCTTGTGTGATGAGATGTGCTAGTTCTGCTTGGAGCTCAAATATCCTCTGTCCTTCTTTGTAGCTGCTGCCAAAAGCAGTACGAGAGATCACATCTGCAGTCATACTCACAAGCCCAGGCCAAACGTCTACCTCACACGATGACCCTTTATCCGACACTAACTTATCCCATTCGCCAACAACCTCACTACAGCTCTGGTGGAACGCAGGTACCATATTCTAAACATAGAAGCACAAAGTTGGGTTAGAGCCAAATAAACATACATACATACATACATACAACAATCTAGCTTGATTCCAGGTTACTAAACCTTGATCTTCTCTAGGTGGAAAGCTGGGTTGATGATTCTTCGGTGTTTCGCCCATTTATCACCATCATAATTAGCGAGTCCTTTAGCTATCAATCTGGCCAAAGGGAATGTATGCGGCTTTTGGAAATCATAAACTTTGTTGAACACTTCCTTGATTTGCTCAGGATCCATTATAGTGATGGTTGGTATAGGTCCAAACCATGTAAAGTAAGTCCTTCCTGTTCCAACCACATAAAAGATACAAAAGTTGAAACCTTTAGTAAATCAGATACTCTGCAACAGTTCTAAACAAAGGCGAATCAAGAGATGCCAACCAGGAAGCGTACCGTGAGTCTTGAGCATTTGCAAGGGATAAGGGACGACACGTGGTGTGATATCATCCGTTAGTTTGATGGGTTTGGATCTTGCTTCAGTCAACATGCTGAAATTCCTCTTCAAATCGCCGACGAGAGGGGTGTAAGGAGTTCCGGCAAGACCTTGTCTTCTCAGGTAACTCTCAAGCATCTTTGGTTTAAACCAAACCCACTGTAAAGTTCTCCATACCCACCATGACATAACAACTACAGCTACTGAAAGTGTTACTGATGCAACTGAAATCTCCATTTTTTTCTTCCAGAGAAGAGAGAGAGAGAAAGAGACAGAGAAGAGAGAGAGAGAGAGAGAGAGAGAGGTAGATAATATGCTAAAATTGTTGGGATGTAAAGGTTAAGAATTGTGGAAAAGATATGTATGTGGTGATGACATCACCCCTGATGTTATATTTTGTTTGTTCGCAATTATCTTGTAGTGAGTGCCTCACAGTCGCATGCCACGAAGGCGCAAGAAGAAATTTGGATTTGTGTGAAAAGCGACAAAGAGAGGAGGAGATAATGATATATTAGTCAATATAACTTCATAACTCATAACTCATCAGTCATAGCTTGAGTGGCGGGCAAGGGACGAACGTCTTCAACTTTGTGACGTTTCCTTGCCATTTACCAATACCATCTAGAGAAGAGAGGTAGATACGCTGCTAAAAAGTATCGGAATATAGAGGTTATGCTGTGGTGAGTATTTGATCTTTTACTTTACTTGGAGGCCGTAATAAACAAAATTGGACTTGTGTTAAAAGCGACAACAAGATGAAGAACTATTTTGGTCATGACTTGAGTGGTGGCCAAGTTATGAACGTCTTCAACTTTTTGACGTTTCTTCTTCAATCTGTAACTTCCACGCGTTTTACTCTTTTCTTTTCTTTACCACGACGTTGAAATACAAAATATTTCGCAAGTCATTTTTTGTTTGATAAAAGATTCATCGAAGTCATTTCTTTACAACAAAAAAGCCGATGTGTTAAAACAATTACAAAATCATTCCACATGGACACAACTAATTAAAAAAAAATAAAAAATTGGATGATTTAGAGAATCTCGTCAATGTATAGAATATGGTACTGTGTTTCAAATTTCAAGGGACTGTAAGATTGTTGAGGCGAAATCACGACGTGATCGACCTGTTTTGATTGGTGTTACGTGTTTGGCTGCGGCTGCTCCGGATAAATGCGTTACTGCTGCTAATCAGAAATCAGAAGAGAGGAGTCGGTGATGAAGAACAAATACTCAAAAGGGTTATTTTACTATCTCTTGTCTATAAATCTTCACTCAGTTTCGATACTCAAAAGGCTATAACAACTTAGTCCGTGAGAATCACTGCGCAAAGGGTCTGTGAGATTCATAACATAAAAAAGACTCGTGTTTTGTATTGTACTATGTGGACTCCTTATCATCTGTGTATGTATAGTTTATTTGACAACAACTCAAGGGGTTATAGGATTAGAGCTTGTGCAAGATAAGAGGAGCACCGAACTGTGGGTGAATGGTGATGACTGTGTAAGGCGCGTGAACATAGGAAGGAGAAAGTTCAAAGGAGAATTTCTGAAGAATCAAAGCCATCGCCATCTTTGCCTCAAGCAGTGCAAAGTTCTGGCCGATGCATATCCTCGGTCCCCACGCGAAAGGAAAGAAGGATACTTGGTTTTTTGTTGCCTTTAAGAGACCGTCTTTGAATCTTTCAGGCTTGAACTCCGCTGCATCGTTGCCCCACAGCTCGGTGTCTCGTTGGACTAGCAGAATGGGTAGACTGATCTGAACACCGCCTGGTAGTGTCAGATCGCCTAGCTTCATCTCTTTGTGAATGGCTCGGGTCAGCTGGGTTACTGGAGGATATAGCCTTAAGACCTCATATAGTATCATCGTCATCTGTGAGGATCAAATCATTCAGCTTAAATCATCAAAACACAGCAAAAGTACTAAAGTCACCTGAAAGTTTTTGGGTCGGTTTACTTACAACTTTGAGCTGGTTAAGGCCTTCTGTATCAGGTTCTTTATCGCCAAAAACTTGCTTCACTTCTTCTCGTGCACGCGCCTGCCAATCTTGGTGTTGGCTTAACAGAACCATTGTCCAAACCAGAAGTACTGTTGTAGTCTCTTGCCCAGCGAAATAGAACAACTTGCACTCCTCCATCAGATCCTCCGTACTCATTCCATTTCCTTTTGTTTGCCCCAAATTCGATTCAAGAAGTATACCCAGCAAATCGTCACTTGGTGCTTCCCCAGCTTCTCTTGCCCTTAACCTTTTGTTAACAATCCCTCTCAGTATAACTTTGATTTCTCTAGCTGCTGCTTTCATCCTTCTATTTTCCTTTGTAGGGAGATAACTACACGAACAGACGACATAGAGAATTTGACACAACATGGTTCAAAATCTCTTATATATTGCCGCACTACTCAAGCTCTAACATAAAAGGCTATGTATTAAAACCAGACAAGTTGCGGTTCTCATTACCGGTATCCAGGGATGAAAGCTTTCCGAAAAGCTTGAATGATGAGCTGTGCTAGTTCTGCTTGGAGCTCAAATATCATCTGCCCTTCTTTGTAGCTGCTGCCAAAAGCAGTACGGGAAATCACATCTGCAGTTATACTCACAAGCCAAGGCCAAACATCCACCTCACAGGACGACCCTTTATCCGACACTAACTTGTCCCATTCGCCAACAATCTCGCTGCAGCTCTGGTGGAACGCAGGTACCATATTCTATACATAGAAGCAGAAGGCACAAATTGGGTCAGAGCCAAATGGACATACATACATAAGGCAATCTAACCCGGGACTACGGAAGAAATAGATTTTAAACCTTGATCTTCTCAAGGTGGAAAGCCGGGTTGATGATTCGTCGGTGTTTTGCCCATTTATCACCATCATAACTAACGAGTCCAGCCGCTATTAATCTGCCCAAAGGGAACGTATGCGCCTTCTGGAAATCATAAACTTTGTTGAACACTTCCTTGATTTGCTCAGGATCCATTATAGTGATGGTTGGTATAGGTCCAAACCATGTAAAGTAAGTCCTTCCTGTTCCAACCACATAAAAGATACAAAAGTTGAAACCTTTTCTACATACTCTACAACAGTTCTAAACAGAGAAGAATCAAGATACCAACCAGGAAACATACCGTGAGTTTTGAGCATTTTCAAGGGATAAGGCACGACACGTGGTGTGATATCATCCGTTAGTTTGATGGGTTTGGATCTTGCCTCACTCAACATGCTGAAATTTCTCTTTAAATCGCCGACAAGAGGCGTGTAAGCAGTTCCGGAAAGACCTTGTCTTCTCAGGTAACTCTCAAGCATCTTTGGTTTAAACCAAACCCACTGTAAAGTATTCCATACCCACAATGACACAACAATTACAACTACTGAAACTGTTACCGATGCAACTGATATCTCCATTTTTTCTACCAGAGAGAGAGAGAGAGGTAGAAAATTGGCGACCATTCTCGGGCTATATAAATGTTGAGAATTTTGGAGAAGATGTAGATGTGGCGGTGACATCACCCCTGATGTCTTAAATACAATAATTGTGTAGTAACTAATGGAGAGCCCCACAGTCACAGATTACGAAGAGGGAAGAAGCAAATTCGGACTTTGTGTGAAAAGCGACAAAAAGAGGAAGAAATGTATTGGTCCATGCATTTTACTCTTTTCCTTTGATTTTGTCAAGACATAAAGTAAAAAGGAGAATAGTCACTGGACGAATATTTAGTAAAAAGATTTTGTATTATGACCTGGACTTTGTTTCCTCTGATTGATTGACAACAACAAACAGGGTTACAGAATTATAGCTTGTGCAGGATAAGATGAACCCCGCACTGTGGATGTATGGTGAAGACTCTATAAGGCGAATGAACATAGGAAGGTGAAAGCTCGAAGCAGAATCTCTGAAAAATCAAAGCCAGATGCATCTTTGCCTCCAACAGAGCAAAATTCTGACCGATGCAAGTCCTCGGTCCCCATCCGAAAGGCAAAAAGCAGGCCTGGTTCTTTGTTGCCTTCGCAATCCCGTCTTTGAACCTCTCCGGCTTGAACTCTGCTGCATCATTACCCCAAAGCTTAGTGTCGCGGTGGATTAACAGAATAGGCATATGGATTTGAACACCGCCTGGTAGTGTCAGATCACCTAGCTTTATCTCTTTGTGGGTTGCTCGGTTCATCTGGATTACTGGAGGATATAGCCTCAATACCTCATAGATAATCATTGTCATCTGTAGGATTCATCATCAAAACAAAATTGAAGAAATGCATCAACTTGAGAAAGGTTTTGGTTTGGCTTTAATACTTACAACTTTGAGTTGGTTAATGCCTTCTAGATCGGGTTTGTTATTGCCAAAAACTTGCATCACTTCCTCTCGTGCGCGAGCTTGCCAGTCTTGATGTTGGCTTAACAATACCATAGTCCAAGCCAAAAGTACTGAAGTGGTCTCTTGTCCCGCAAAATAAAACAGCTTGCACTCTTCCATGATTTCTTGAGTGTTTAGTCCATTTCCTTTAGTTTGCCCTGAATTCGATTCAAGAAGTATACCTAACAAATCGTCACTTGCTGCTTCTCCTGCATCTATTGCTAATGATCCCTTTTAATATAACTTGAATTTCTTTAACTATTGTCTTCATCCTTCTATTATTCTTTGTTGGGAAATGCCTAACGTATACAGGAAGAAGAAGAAGAAGATGAATATAATTCACAATTCCGAAAAGATGATCAATAATCTAGCATAATGGAAGGCCATAAACCTATTGCTATGGGAAATAGAACGAAAAATATTCATATATACATGAAAAGATTGTAACCAAGAGACATGCCAAAATTAGATACCAAAACAAGTAAAGTTTCTTACCGATATCCAGGGATGTAATTATTACCAAGAGCTAGTATGATGAGGTGTGCTAGTTCTGCTTGTAGTATAAATATCCTCTGTCCTTCTTTGTAGCTGCTACCAAATGCGGTTCGAGAGATAACATCTCCGGTCATATTCACAATCCATGGCCAAACATCAACCTCACACGACGACCCTTTATCTAAAAATAACTTCTCCCATTCGCACACGACCTCGCTGCAACTTTTATAAAACGTAGGGACCATATTCTATACACAAAATTTATAATCAAGGCACAAAAAAATTGTGTCATCACTCATCAGCCAAAAGCAATATTAACATGGTTCTGTGACAATATTAGAGAAGAGAATCTAAAACCTTGATCTTCTCAAAATGGAATGCCGGATTGATAATCTTCCGGGGTTTCACCCATTTATCTCCATCGGCATTAGCGAGTCCATCAGTTATCAATGTAGCCAAAGGAAACGTGTGCGTCTTCTCGAAATCATAAAATTTGTTATAAACTTCTTTGATCAGCTGTGGATTCATTATTGTGATGGCTGGTACGGGCTCTAACCATGTGAAAAATGTCTTTCCTGTTGCAGCCACATACCCATAACATATATTAGAAAAAGCGTTTTAATCTCTTGTAAACAGAAAATGAATTAATAATCGATACCGTAAGTGTTGAGCATGTAAAAAGAGTAAGGCATGACAAGTGGGATGAGATCATCCGTTGGTTTCATCGGTTTGGATCGTGCTTTCTTCAACATGCTAGAATTCCTTCTCACATCTCCAACAAGAGGCGTGTAACGAGTTCCGACAAGACCTTGTCTTCTCAGGTAACTCTCAAGCATCTTAGGTTTAAGCCAAACCCACTCCCAAATTCTCCATAGCCACCACAATACAACAACTATAACCAATGATGCAACTGATATCTCCATATGTTAATGTTTTTGGTCTCTTTATAGTTTTGAGAATTTTGATGAAGACATGCATGTGCTTATAGATTTGTGTTTCGGACAATAAAATATTGTTGTGTAACCGTCGAACTTTGGCCTTTATTCAGGTGCCTCCCGACCTCTGGCCACATCTGTCTTCCATGCCTTAAGTGTTGATATTCTTGGTTGCAATTAATTTCTATGCTACTTTATTTACTTGAAGCATGAACCAGATATATACAAAATACGACATTTATGGCATAGTTGATGACATCTCTCTCCATATGTTTATCTAAAGAGAGATGTTAGGATTTGACTATGATTTTGCCATCAATTGTTTTTGCAAATAAAATGGTCAAATTTGACTATGTAGTGCATATTCTCAAGTTTTATGGAAACTACGAGTCAAGTCAAATATTTCTCTTAAACAGAATAGGATAGTTATTAACTTATTATAGAAAACACGTTCATGAACATGCCCTAAATGTGTCCATAACTTCTCTACAAGACCAAACATAGTTTTGCTCCATGAAAATTGAAAATAATGCATTTTCTTATTCAAGAAATGGTTTTGTATTATGATCCCTCATTCCTCTTCTCCTTCTTGAATTCCTATTACTTTAACTTGGGTGTCCACTTTTTTGAACCGAACCAAATTAAACCCCAACAAAATCAATCTAAAATTTTAATCGGAATCCATTAGTTTATACTTCATGTTAGTATATTACGTAAAAAAAAATGTTAATATATTACGTAGTTGGAATGTTATTCTTTTTCGTGAGGAGGATTTTAGAGCATCAATCTTTTAAAAAACAGGGGAACTATATACAACGTGAAAAAGAGTGTCGACTTTTGTAGTTGATATGATATCTCATGGGTTCCTCGTATTATTGTGTTATATCAAGAATGTTCTTGATTTAAGAAAAAAATAAACAGAAGATTTTCGAAATTTTGTGTACTCTGTGAATCGATCTCAGATCATGTGGAAGATCAACGGAGCACCAAACTGAGTATGAAGTGTAAGAACCGTGTGAGGGGCGTGAGTGTACGAAGGTGACAGCTCGAAGGAGAATCTCTGCAGAATCAAGACAAGAGCCATCTTAGCTTCCATCAAAGCAAAGTTTTGGCCAGGACAGAATCTTGGTCCCCATCCAAACGGAAGAAACGAAACTTGGTTCTTCGTGGCCTTTGAGATCCCATCAGCGAATCTTTCGGGCTTAAACTCATGAACATCTTCTCCCCAGAGCTCGGGATCACGATGAACCATAAGAACTGGAATCACTACCTGTGCACCACCTGGAAGTGTCATGTCCTCACCAAGCTTTGTTTCTTTCTCTATGGTTCGATCAAGTAGTATCCCTGGTGGGTATAACCTCAACACCTCGTTAATGATCATGCTCAACTGTCAAGAAGAAAAGGTTCCGAGAGAACGTTAGTCTGAGATTTTGGCCTAGAATCTTCCGGTTATAGGAAAAACACACAAGATTAATGCTTTTACTATTTTGAGTCGAGAGAGTGTATCAAAGTTAGGTTTGTTGTTCTTCCCAATGACTTCTAAGATCTCTTCTCTAGCTTGATCTTGCCATTTCTGGTGATGGCTCAGCATAATCATGGTCCACACAAGCAGCACCGCGGTGGTTTCTTGGCCCGCGAAGTGAAACAGCCTGCACTCTTCGACCACATCTTCAATACTCATACCGTGAACTCCCGAATTCGATTCCAAAAGTATCCCCAAAAGATCATTCTTTGGAGCCTCCCCTGCTTCCATAGTACTCTGTCTTTTCCTGATGATCTCTTTCAGTCTAGACTTTACTTCCCTATCTATCTGCCACATCCTCATGTTGTTCTTTGTTGGTAGAAACCTAAACAATGAGAAGAACAAATGATCTTTCAAGATTCCTATATATCGAAAGAAGGAAAGAACACGAAACATCATCTTAATCTACCTCATTCCAGGGATAAAAGCCAGCTCAAGAGCTTTTAAAACTCGCCGGCCTTGTTCTTCTTGAAGCTCAAAGATTCTCTTACCTTCCTCGTAGCTACTACCAAACGCAGTACGCGAAATGACATCTGATGTTACATCCCCAAGGTATGGCCAAATATCAATCTCATTCGATGATCCTTGCTCGCTCAACAGTCTCTCCCATTTACTTACCATCTCACTGCAGCTCTCGTAGAACGCAGGTATCATAACCTGCAAAGCAAACAAAAGGACAAATCAATATAAGATTTATAACAGTTGCAAAACCATGAGAATTGATGTAAGAAAGACCTTTAGCTTTTCTACATGAAAAGAAGGGTTTATTATCTTCCTATGCTTAGACCATTTCTCTCCTTCACACAGCGCGACGCCAGTCGCAAAAAGCTCAACGATTGGGTGCTTTGGTGGCTTTGGGAAATCATAAACTCTGTTTAGAACTTCTTTGATGTGTTCTGGTTTCGTCACAATCACACTCGCTGTAGGTCCCATCCATATGTAAGATGTCTTCCCTAAACAAAAACCAACCATAGAAACAGAGGATTTTAAGACTAACCAACCCAAAAATTAGAAAAACAGAGGATCTCTGTTTTGCCGTTCAAATCAAACCGGTTCTTACCATGATCCTTAACGGTCTGTAATATCATAGGCATGACACGTGGCGTGTAATCGTCGGTAAGACTGATGGGTCTAGAATTTGCTTGCTCCACCATACTGGCTTCCCTTCTGGCGTCTCCGACAAGAAAGGTGAAAGTAGTTCCAGAGAGACCTTGTCTCTTTAGATAAGCCTCATGTTTCTTTGGTCTAAACCAAGCCAGATTCAGGCCTTTCCATATCCATACCGCAACCGCAGTTACCACCACAATCACGGCGGCAACTGCTACCGCTGATATCTCCGTATCACTCATAAATGCGCTTCTTTTCCAAATTTGTTAGATGTTTTTTTTCCCCTTTTTTCTGAACTGAAGTTGCCAGATGAAATGCTTTGTATATATAGATATATAAATTCATATTAATTTACGTATGTGTTAAGACAAAACAGTGTGGGGTACAAGGAAAACTCAATGAATGTTCTAGATTGTCTAAATCCATAAAACATTTTGTTATATGTTTTGCTCAAGTCTTCTGGTTTTCTTATCTATGGTTCCTAAAGATAGTAGAGTTGAAATTGGCTTCTTGGTATAGACTTTCCAAGATTAATAATGAAGCCAGAATAGAAAACGACCTTAGACTTGACTGAATATGACATTTACATTAGCGATTAACTATTTGTTTCAGAAATAGAAATTAAAATTTTCAAAAGCTATGGCTAGAAGCCTTCCTATGACATCTTTATGTTACAGAACAGAGACTTTTGATTTCTTCTTGTTTACCAAAGATGTATGCATCTTGCTGTTAGCAACCCTATAATACACAAAACCAACACTATAACTACGACAGTATATGAATCTAAACAAAAACAAAACAAGTAAATTGCATTTGATGTCAGCTCAATATCAGAATCTAGATAAGGTGAAAAAATGATAACATTTTTGGTAGACATAAGTAGATCAAAACCGGACTAGTATCGAATTAATAGGGTTGCTAACAGCAAGATGCATACATCTTTGGTAAACAAGAAGAAATAAAAAAAAGGATTATTCATTATCCAAAATGACCGAAGGATCTTGCTTCCATACAATATCATCATAAGAAAACGCTTTAGCTAAACAAGAAACCAACTGGTCATGAATCACTTCTTCTGAAGGAAGCAATGTATCTGTCTCTCTTCGCAACGATGTAACTTCTTTATCAGCAATCCCACAAGGCACAATGTGCTCAAAGTACTTCAAATCAGGATCTATGTTAAAGGCCAAACCATGACAAGTGATTCCAGAAGATATCCGAACCCCAATAGCACCAATCTTTCTATCACCAACCCAAACTCCAGTCTCACATTTGTTTCCTGCACGAGCTTTCACGCCGTAAATCGAAGCAAGTTCGATCATTGACCGCTCCAATGTCTCCACATAGTTCCTAGCACCAAAACCGATGCTGCGTAAAGAAATAATGGGATATAAGATAGCTTGATGAGGCCCATGGAATGTAATATCTCCTCCTCTTTGAGTATAATGAAGTTCAGCTCCAATTTTAGTGAGTTCAGATTCAGGAATCAGTAGATTGTGATCGGTTCTACGTTTTCCGAGTGTGTAAGTTGGTGGATGCTGAAGGGAGAGGAGGGTATCTGGAATTTGATGAGCTTTTCTCTCAGAGACTAACTTCTCTTGAATTTTAAGGGATTTCAAATAGTTGACAGTGCCTAGCCTCCAAACCTCTAGGGTTCTAGGAGATCTCATTTCCTGCAAATTACCACAGAATCAATACATATATTCACGCAAATTCAATGACTCAGAAGCTCCCCACAGATTTTAGCCATTAAATTTTAACACTAATCAGCTCAATAATTCAAATGTAAACACATAAATAGAGCAAGAACAAAGTCAGAGTCGCATCACCTTCGCAGAGCGCAGAGATGAGAGAACAGTTCCGATTACACAAAATCCCAACTCTCCGAGGAAAACAGAGATTTCTCCATAGCAAACGGGAGTGATGGATGATACAGATGCAGCGTCATGACGTCGCTGAAAAGACTGTCATGAAACCTGAGCAGAAACAAGAAGAACAAAATCAATACCAAATTCGAAGAAGAGAGCCGCTTTCTATATCTCCGTGTCTTCCTCGAACAAAATCTTCTGCTTCCCAAAAAATTAGCAGTGTTGAATTTAGAAGACTCCAATAATTGGGCCCAAGAGTTAGCCCTTATAAATATAGGCCTTACGAGCCCATTATTTTATAGTCTTTTGATTTTGAGTGTTCTTCTTTCGTCTTCTTCTACTACAACAAAAACCCTTCAACAGAAGAGAAAACCCTAGCGCATAGACTTTAGTGTTACTTGAATCTCTCTAACTATTGTCTTCATCCTTGTATTATTCTTTTTTGGGAAATGCCTAACGCATAGACTTTTCAAGATTAATAATGAAGCCAGAATAGAAAACGACCTTAGACTTGACTAAATATATGACATTTACATTAGCGATTAACTATTTGTTTCAGACATAGAAATTGAAATTTTCAAAAGCTATGGCTAGAAGCCTTTCTATGACATCTTTTTGTTACAGAACAGAGACTTTTGATGACGCCACTTTAGAAATTCAAATATCAAGCTTGTGCAAGATGAGATGAGCTCCAAATTGAGGACGAGTGGTCATGACTGTTTGAGGCGCGTGAACATAAGAAGGAGAGAGCTCGAAGGAGAATCTCTGTAGAATCAAAGCCATTGCCATCTTTGCCTCCAACATAGCGAAATTCTGACCGATGCAAATCCTCGGTCCCCACCCAAAGGGAAAGAAGGAGACCTGGTTCTTTGTTGCCTTTGAGAGCCCGTCTCTGAACCGCTCGGGTTTAAAATCTGCTGCATCATCTCCCCAAAGCTCGATGTCGCGCTGGACAAGAACAGTTGGTAAATAAATCTGAACTCCAGCTGGAAGGGTCAGCTCTCCTAGCTTCATTTCTTTGTTGACAGCTCGTTTAAGCTGAGCCACCGGAGGGTATAGCCTCAAAACCTCATAGAAGATCATGGTCATCTGTTGAAAGTCCATTAAAAAAGCAAACTTTCAATTGAAATTCAAGTAACTTTAACTAGAAATGCAGTTTTACGATGGAAGAGGATGGTGAAAGTTGTGTGTTTTTTCACTTACGACTTTAAGGTTGTTAAGGGACTCCATATCAGGTTTATTATTTTCCCCGAGTGCTTGCCGCACTTCATCTCGTGCGCGAGCTTGCCAGTCTTGGTGATGGCTTAATAAAACCATAGTCCAGACCAACAGTACTGAAGTTGTTTCTTGTCCCGCAAAATAAAACAACTTGCACTCTTTCATCACTTCTTCTACGCTCATTCCATTTCCTTGAGATTCATCTGAATTTGATTCAAGCAGGATCCCCAACAAATCATCGTTTGCTGGTTCTCCAGCTTCTCTCGCTTTTTCCCGTTTGCTCACAATACCTCTCAGTATTATGTCTACTTCTCTATCTATTGCTTTGATCCTTCTATTGCTCTTTGTTGGGTAAAACCTACACCAAACAACAAACTCTCAAAATCTTTAGTTTGGGACAGGAAAAAGACAATGGAGGTTGTGGATTTACCTCGACCCAGGGATGTAAGATTTCTTAAAAGCTTGTGCGATGAGCTCAGCCAATTCCCCTTGTAGTTGAAATATTTTCTGCCCTTCTTTAAAGCTGCTTCCAAAAGCAGTATGTGAGATCACATCCGCAGTCATATTCACAAGCCAAGGCCAAACATCGACTTCAAGAGGCGATTCTTTATCTGTAAATAGCTTCTCCCATTGGCAGACAACCTCGCTGCAACAATGGTAGAACGCAGGGACCATGTTCTGTAACCGAAAAACAAGGTCACAAAGAGATCAAACATATTACAGTCTAACTGGTGCAGACAGCAGAGAACCAATACCTTGATCTTCTCGAGGTGAAAAGCCGGGTTGATGATCCTCCTGTGACTCGCCCATTTGTCTCCCTTGTAACTCGCAAGCCCGCCTGCTAACAATCTGACCAGAGGGAATGTAGACGCTTTCTCAAAGTCGTAAACTTTATTAAATATTTCCTTGATGTGCTCAGGATTCGTTGTCACAATCGTTGGAATTGGTCCAATCCATATGAAGAAAATCTTTCCTGTTCCCCCAACATAACTCAATCAAGCACCAACAATGAACCTAACAGATATCAAGTCAAACTAAATTCTACACAATTCACTTCCCAACTTAAAAGAGCAATCTCTAAACCAGAAAATTGTCCTACGGATCTCTCAAGTCCTAAGAGGAAAGCGATGGGAGACACTATACCGTGAGAATTGAGCATCTTCAAGGCAAGAGGAAGGAGACGTGGAGTGATATCGTCCGTTATATTGATGGGTTTAGATCTCGCCTCCATCATCATATTAACGTTCCTCTTAATGTCTCCGACAAGAGGCGTGTAAGGAGTTCCGGTAAGACCCTGTCTTCTCAGGCAACTCTCAAGCATCTTCGGTTTTATCCAGACCCACTTCACGATCCGCCATGTCCACAGTACCACTACTGCTACAACCACCACTAAAGCTACTAATGAAAAAGGCATCTCCAATTCTCACACTCACTCTGGAGTCCGCAAGTTTTCGTGGGTCTTAATAAAGATTGAGACTTTTGATCTATCACTGGAGTTTCGATTATACACAATTTACAGTCAAAATCCCTTGCCGTGAAAGGGGCTTTGTCTGTAAGTGTCGTGTCCATCTGTTCTCGTCAACTTGCAATTTTTTAATCGATAAAATCTTGAAAGGTGATCCACTGAGCATGATGAATAGAAGTGCTACCAACTCTTTTGCTGGTTGAGGATAAGTGCGTGTGTATCAGACGCCGAGAGCTCCCCAGAGAACATGTGGCAAAGCCCAGACTGCAGATGAAGAGCTTTTTGTCAAGCGATTTATGGTTTAATTGATTTATGGAATTGCGAGATTAGATACAATGAACTCTCCAACACTTCCATAGCTAATACTTAGTGCAATATTAGCCAAAGGGCCAATTATAGAAGTGCACTCAACAGTCAACACTAGCTACAGTTGAAGGGTTAAGTGCCAGACGCCGAAAGATCCATTTGCAAAGACCAGACTGAGGACGAATTGTTGCTTGTTTACTATGTCTGCATCTAAAGCAGACTGATTTTATGATAAAGGGAGATAATGTACAACTTTCTAATATTTTCCTTACTCTAAAGATGTAAACTTTCTGCAACATTACATTAAAGCAGCAAAACTTTGAAAATTGATGAAAACTGGAAACGAGTGAACATGAAATCGTATTCTAGAACAAAAAAAAGTTGCAAAAGATGCAAACCTAAAAACTTCAAGTGAAGAACTCCAAATGGTGTTTTGTTCAGACTCGGAACTAGAACCTTAATCTGTTGGTTGATAAAGATATGGAGAATCATGTAAAGATTAGTTTTACATGAAGAGGTTGGGCTTTGATGCCTTGTATGTAGTCTTGAGCTTCCTGCTTGGTGGTCTGACCTTCCTGAAAACAAGAGGGAACTTGATCTTGGAGTTGTGGAACTGCTTGGTGCTCTCTCTTTTGCACAGCTTTGCAGGGACAGTTGCGGTCTTTATGATCTGAATGCAAGGGAACCTCACCCTATGACGAGAAGCCATCTCAGTGTACATCTGCTCCACTGCACCATTGAGTGTTGTGTCACGGTACTCCTTGTACATGTTATGGTACCCAGTTCGGCTCTGATAACGCAGCCAGATACCATAATTCTTGATTGTCGTGGGGTTCTTCTCGAAAATCTATAAAAGTGACACAAAAACATCATATGAAAGTACCCATCTTTCAGTATATATCAAAGATACTCAGCTGGGAAATGCAATCCATACCTCATTGATGGCAAGCATCTGCCCGTTGCTTTTCTTTACCTTCTTCAGTTTCCTCATGAAGTACCTAGATACAACAAGCAAATCCATTTCAGATCAGGGAATAAACAAGACAAACAGAGTTCCCATTAACAAACTGGTACAAAACAGGACATTGCATGACTTACCAAAACTTGGACATGGCGCATACTTCATTTGTGCCCCATAGCTTCATCCTGTAGATCTTAGGGTGCTCATCTTTCTCTGTCGGAAGGGCTCTCCCAACCACTTGATACTGGTGAAACTGCAATGTACATTAAATCAATTAGTTATAAAACGAAAAGAGATCAGTTTTGCAAACACTTAAACAGCACCAAACACTCAATCATATCAACTCTTTTAGCAAGTGACAAGACAACACCGATTTGGGATTAAGGATCGCTAACGAAGCTTTAAAGCTATCATAGAGATACACACGGATCAAATCCCATCCAGAAATTAACGCAGTCTACTTCCTCGGGTTCGTAAAAAGAAAAATTCAGAACCAACGGATGCCCATTAAAAGGTTTCATACTTTCTAAACCTATTTATCCCGATGACACGTTATCACGCCCGATCACAGTTGATGATTCTCTAAATCAATCTTCAAAAAAGTGACCAAGCCCCAGAACCACTCGTAGCTCAGGTTCCTCAAAAAGATCCGGAAACACAAACGTCAGAAGAAACTTACCCGGAATGCACCCATTTCAACGGAGAGATCAAGCTCTGCCGAAATCAGCCAAGAATGAAACAGAGAGCAAGAACTATAATAGAGGTTCTCTAGGACAAACCCTAGACCGTCTCTGTGGGCTTTTCTTTTTCTACTCTCAGGCCTTCAAAAATTATATATTTTCATCTCATTGCCCTAAAACAATTATTTGCAGCGGTCAAATTAAAATTACTAAAACCTTACATTATACAAATTTAATATTTTATTCTATCAGCATTGGAGTTTATTGACTTGAATTCATATTATCTAAACAAATGCTTATATTTATAATATATAGTTTTCCGGTAATTCACACATTAGTATGTTACTATGTTTTGAGAAGAACACTTATAAAAACAGCATATACAGTAATCTTGAGACAATAGACATTGAGCTCTTCAAGTATAGAAACATTTACAATCTTCTTCTGTAATAATATATCTCAACGGCCTAACCGGTCTACACTGGATTCAGAGTGTTGACATCTTCAGTTCAGGACCAGATCCCTGATCCTCTTACGGCTCCAAAGACGATGATGATGGTAGCAACAACAGCCTGTGACATGGGTTAGTCAGAATTGATTTAACATGACCAGGACAAGCAAAATGGGTATTGTTGAGTACGAGATAATATAAAGTGGACTTACTCCTACTGCGCAAGCTATATATCCTGGTCTCTCACGGGGGTTTCTAGAGAATAATAGAAGGAAGAATCCGATGTACCAGGGGATCGCACCGAATATGAAACCAAGGATGAATCTTCAAGAAACAAAAACCAAAAAGAACTTACAATATGTGGCTGTGTCTGCTCAGAAATTGACAAGAATGTAATGAGAAGAAAACTTAGGCTAAAATGATGAAGATCACTTACAATACCCAGCCAACGCCTATACCACAACAAGGAAGGCGATGGTGTTCCGCTGTAGTCATTCCTCCATTAACAGCATAACCTGCGAGCAACACTATAACTGATGAAAACAAGAGGTACCAAAACGAGCTTTACAACTGCATAGTGGTGAGAGTGGCAATAATGACACAAATCCCTTTGAGAAACTAGGATTTGACATCTTCATTTCAAAGTACATTTCGAAAGAGGACCATAAAGAAGAGGCAATAAAATAGCTGGATCAAGCTAAAATACAATCCTACGAAGCAATTGCGAATTTTAACAGCATTAATGAGTGAAAAAGCAATTCAACTATCCAAACAAAACTCGCAAAAGTAGAGCCTTCAATAGAATAACAGATCAAGAAGAAAAAAATGAAACTTTTATTATACCCACACAAAAAAAAAATAGAAATCTAAAAGCTGATCTGATAATGAGAGACGAAGAAGAAACTCACCGTGGACATAGGGCTGAGCCGGTTGAGGAAAACCGGTGGCCGGAGGCTGCTGCTGCTGCGGCGGAGGTGGATAGTTAGAGACGCCTTGAAACGGAGGAGGAGGAGGAGGCTGTTGATGATCCGTCACCACTGATCTGTTTTTATCGTCTTCCACGGCACCGCTCGTCATCTCTACAGATCAATAAACAAAAACAGATCTTTCTCTGATTTGGATCTGTTTTAATTGTATTTGAGAGAACGGTGAAGAGGTGAAAAGAACCAAAATATGAGTTTTGAGTTTTTCTTCTTAAAGTTTCGTATTTTGGGGTGCACCTGCCACGTGGCTTTTTCCAACCAGCTATTTGAGTTTTGCGTAATCCCAGGCCAAGGATTTAAGAAAAAAAAAAAAAAACAAAAAAGAGGAAGCACCGACGCAAATTATATTAACCATTGTTTAATAATCATATTTACGCGTCACAAATGGACACTTTACCTTCCACTAATATTCCTATCATTTAACTCCTTAAAAATTCAATTATTTTCGCTAATTTACTTTGTCCAGTTTAAATATTTTTCACAGACTATTTTAATTATTATTATAATGTCTTTGTGACCCAAAAAAAAAAAAGACAACTGGTCACATGTGCATCCAACAACCACAAAAATCAAAATACAAGATTAGAGGTGCATAATATTTGTCTATATAAAAGAGATAACAATAGAACAACATTTAAAGATGTTTAAAAAAAAAAAGAACAACATTTAAAATAAAATCTGTTGTTGACCAAAAAGATATTAAATGACTATATATTAGATGCTAATAATAATAGAGATAAGAGGAAACAGATAAATGTGTAAGACGTCGATCAAATCAATGCACTTTAAAATGAACGGGTAGGATCTCATCTCCACGGATTCAATTGAACATGACATTAGGAGTGGGACCTAATATCATTACACGTGTCTGACACGTTTGCACTCTTTCAGGCGGTTGACGCGTTTCTCTCAAGATGATGTTTCTTAAAAAACGACATCGTTTGTTGGCTTCTTAGAAGAAAACAGATACACGACGCCTCAAGAGGAGTTGTAGATCGAATGTTAGAACTTTGTTCATCTCTCTATCTCTGTCTGTCTTTATCTCTACTAACTAATCACCCCCCAGAATCAGGACAAATGTTTTCTTTGTTCATCTCTCTCTTTCTCTCTATGTCTGTCTTTGTCTCTCCTAAATAATCACCCCTCAGAATCAGGACAAATGTTTTCGTTGGTTCCTATGATCTTTTCAAACGCATGAAGTTCAACTCGATTCTGATGGTTTGGTTTCACATGATTGGTGTTTGATCACCAAAACAAAACAAAAAAGGCAAGAATCTTTGGAGTAGTTGCTCACTTCTGGAGTAGTAATAATGGAGTGTTCGGTTATCCATCATGTGGTGATTGTTTTACTGTTCCTTTGGGTTCTATCTTACTTGAATCGATCACACGCCCTTTTCTATTTCCTCGCTCTGATTTATCTCTACCTGGTATTGTTCCTTTTGCTTATCTCTGTTTCTTTTAGCTGTTAAAGACTGGCTTTTGAAGGGTTGGGTGACATACATCGTTGTGTTTATATTTGGTGGGTTTCTTTATAGGTTCATGAACGGTATGTGATGAGATTGAGGAGGAAATTGCAGTTTGAAGAGAGGAAGCAAGCTAACCAGAGACGGGTAATTGTTACCTTAGAGATAATGGTTCGATGTTTAAGTTGCTTTGTTTCCAATTCATAATGCACACATTACTTTTAAGTTCTAGGGTTCTCAATCTTGTATTGGAAGCTACTGACTTCAGCTTTGTTTGTATTAAATGGTAATCCTTTCTTGTTGGTTTTAATACAACATTGTAGGTCTTATCTGATTCTGAGTCGGTGCGGTGGTTGAATCATGCTGTGGAGAAGATCTGGCCTATTTGTATGGAACAGATCGCATCTCAGAAGATTCTGCGTCCAATCATACCTTGGTTCTTGGACAAGTATAGACCTTGGACCGCGGTAATCTCTATATATTTTGGTTCTCTGTTTTTAGTGTAGATGCCTCTTTTTGAGTCTTTCCAATTTCTTTGTGTCTAGTTAGACATTTTGAATACTACTTTGGTTCCAAGGCCGCTTACTGTATTACAGTGTACAGTCAAAAAAGTGAGTTAGTATTATTGATGGTGTGATAATTTTTGCAGAAAAAAGCTGTGATACAACACCTCTATTTGGGAAGAAACCCGCCTCTGTTGACAGATATAAGGGTCTTTCGGCAATCTACGGGTGATGATCACTTGGTATAGTTGCAAAAATTAAGTTTTGTTATAACCCTCGTTAGATTATTGCAGTGACATCTGCAGTGTAATATCTATAGAGGAAGTAGAACTTATACTGGAGTGTATATAGGTACTGGAACTTGGAATCAATTTCCTTACAGCAGATGATATGAGCGCAATACTCGCTGTGAAACTAAGAAAAAGACTTGGGTTTGGAATGTGGACTAAGTTGCATTTGACAGGAATGCATATCGAAGGAAAGGTAGTGGGTTTTATTATCTGTAGTTAATTCACATACGCGGGCACGCTGTCTTAAATGGAGTACCTTGCTTCATATGGATACCTTTAACTCTTGAAGGTGTTGATTGGAGTGAAGTTCCTTCGTCGATGGCCTTTTCTGGGGCGTTTACGAGTGTGTTTTGCAGAGCCACCTTATTTCCAAATGACCGTTAAACCAATTTTCACTCATGGACTTGATGTTGCTGTGCTTCCAGGGATTGCAGGATGGCTAGTAAGTATTGATGCCTGATAAGTTTGTAAACTTAATTAGTGGTCGAATACTCCTCTCTAGCTCTTCTGAGCTTTTCCTCTTCTAACACTCCCACCAATATTTTTTCTTTCTCAATCAGGACAAACTTTTGTCTGTTGCATTTGAGCAGACTCTTGTTGAGGTAAGATTCTTGTAGTTTGTCGCATTTCTTTTCCGGGATCAATTCCCTCTTGTAGTTACGCAAACATTGTCAATACAATCACCCCAGCTGATTGAAGCTTGTGTCTAATTTGCAGCCAAATATGCTGGTAGTTGATATGGAGAAATTTGTAAACCCGCAGTCAGGAGGTAACTATTGCAGGAGTTGTTCAGAATGCTTGACTTCTATCTTGTACTTCTTTTATTGGTTCCTCAAACAAACCTTGATTATTCAGTCCATATGATTACTTTTTTTTTTCTGTGTTCGTTCCAGAAAATTGGTTCTTTGTTGATGAGAAAGAACCAGTAGCACACGCTCTTGTTGAAGTCGTTGAAGCATCTGATGTCAAACCATCAGATCTAAATGGTTAGTCTGGAATTCACCGACCCTCCACTTTAGTAGTTTGAACTACATGTTATGAACTGGTCGGAACTGGATGCTTCAGGTTTAGCTGATCCTTATGTGAAAGGGCAGCTTGGCGCTTACAGATTCAAAACCAAGATACTAAGGAAAACGTTGGCTCCCAAATGGCAAGAAGAGTTCAAGATACCAATCAGCACATGGGACTCCCCAAATGTTCTTAACATTGAAGTTCAAGACAAAGACCGATTTAGCGATGATAGTCTTGGCGATTGTTCAGTAAACATTGCAGAGTTTCGAGGCGGTCAAAGAAATGATATGTGGTTGCCTCTTCAAAACATTAAAATGGGGAGGCTGCACCTTGCTATAACTGTACTTGAGGACGAGGCAAAGGTATAGAGATTCTGTTCAGTTTCCTTTAACGCAGAGTTTCATGATTAAGTCTTATGCAATGTGCATATGATTCTTTTACAGTTGAACGATGATCCGTTTGAAGGAGTGACAATAAGTAAGGAAGACATGTGGGCTTCTTTTGCTTCCGACTTTACAAATAAAGGTTCCTTCTCATCAGTGGTATCTGATAAGTCTCCAAGGGTTCCTGATAATATGGAACCAATTAACATCGAAGGGCAAGAAGAGACTGGAATCTGGGTACATCAACCAGGAACTGAAGTCTCACAGATTTGGGAACCAAGAAAAGGCAAAAGTCGATGCATCGATAACCAAATACAGGGAGTTCCCCATGATACTTCTGCTGGCAGTGTCCATTCCACTACATCTACATCACCCAGAAATGAAAGCAGCAGCACTGATGAAAATCAGGAAGAAAAGAGCACGATGAAGTCTGTTGGTCGGGGATTGAAGAAAATCGGTTTAGTGTTTCATAGGAATGGCAAAAAAGAAGAATGTCATCATACAGGGAACATTAATGATGATATCAGGTCTCCTCGGATTAATTTGAAGGCGTTAAATCAGAAGGATGTGGGGGTTAAGTTCATCGTTGAAGACAGGTTATCGGGACCTCTCACAGGAAGAAGTCCAAAAGGTGAGAGCTTTGGTTCTGAAGACAGTCAGCACAAGGGACACATGAAGGATGTTGCAAAGAGCATTTTTAAACACGCTGAAAAGTCTGCAAGACACATAAAGCACGCGTTTTCACGTAAAGGATCAAGGAAATCAAGAGATGGCCAATGTTCAACTTTGTCAGAGCAAGATATTGTTCCTGAATCTGAGTCTGTGTCGGGCTCTGAATGTAAGTGTGAATATTCTGATGATGAAACTGCCTTTAGCAGTGTGCAAGACCTGGGGACACCAAGAACAGCAAAACCCGAAGAAAATATTGTCAGGGTAGACAAAGATGATAATGTAAATACATCAGCAAACTCCAAAGAAGAGTCTAAAGGTGTTGCGGACATTTCGAAGAATAAAGAGGCAAAGGTAAATAAAGTAAATTTAGCAAACTTGGAAAGTACAAATAGAAATGCCAGGAACTCTTCTACTGGAGCTGAGACAGTTGCCACGCCCAAGAATATCGAAGGATTGAAAGGGAAAGGTAATCAATCAAATGCTTGAGGATGGAAATTTGAGTGTGTTCAAGTCGCATAGGTGTAAATGTACACGCCAAAGGATATTCTTGTACAGCTTTTGAGTTTTGAGTCTTTGTCTTACTTTTCAGCTTTTGAGTTTCTGTCTTGCTTCTTCGATTTTCTTTTTACTCGAAGAACAGACAGCTTCTGTGCACAGCACGCTCTATTTCTCAAACAATACAGCAGAATGTATAATAAACCCTTATTCAACAGTTTCCTGGCAAGCAGTAATGCGATCCAAATCTTCTTGAGAGTCATTGTTCTTTGAAACTACACACTGAACAGCTTTCCACCACATCCCTGGTTTTGGAACAAAACCATGATTCACCATTTGCCTTAAAACCCACTCCATTTCCGCAAACGACTTTGTTTCGCAAAGCCCCAGAACCATCTTCTTGTACGACAGAAAACTGGGTCTCATACCCCATGAAATCATCTGACACATCATCTCTTTAGCTTCCAAGTTCCTCTTTTTATCCAAGAGACCATATAGTACCTCCTGATAAGTCCCAGGGTTTGGTTCACACCCCTTTAGCTTCATTCTCTCCAAAAGTTCTATCCCTTCTTCAACCCTGCCTTTCTTCCTAAGCCCTGAAATCAAAATGTTAAATGTGATGGTGTCTGGTTCGATTCGTTCCTTCTCCATCCTCTCCAACAATTCAAAAGCTTCTTCGAACTTTCCCTTGTTACAAAAACCACGAATTAAAGGAGAAAACGTCATCACATTAGGCCGTGATTTTTGTTTAGGAAATTCGTCGAGCAGTTGGAGTGCAGCTTCCAAGTTCCCACTCTCACACAGTCCTTTGATAAGTATATTCAAACAACAAGCATCTATTTCAACACCTAGCTTAGGAGCACTCACAAAGATCTTATGAATCTCATCAAACAACTTGGCGGAAACAAGTAGATTCAAAATGAAATTGAAACTTTTAGCGCTTGGCCAGCATCCAAAATCCGGCATACCGAACAAAATCTCGATCGCTCGGTTGATTCTACCGGCTAAATTCCCGTAAATCCTCATCAAATTGTAGAAGAACTCCTCTGAGAAACGACATTTTTTCTCAAGCTTTACAAAACTCATTACTTGTTCGATTTCATCGAACATCTTAGCTTGTCCAAACTTGTTGATCAGAAGGGCGTAGAGAGATTCCGTTGGTTGATAATCTTTACGTTTAGAGTAATGTTGGTAAGCCGGCATCAGAAAACTTGGATCTTTGACATTTTCGAAGATTTTCAAAACTTCGTTTGGAGCTAACCAGTCCTTGTGCTTTAGCCTGACGAGTTTATCCTCACCGGAGTATCGTTGCGACGACGGCGCATATCTATCTGAAGATGATGATGAGAGAAGACGAACAGCAGAAGATGAAAGTGATCGGCCTCTTCTGGGATTTGAATTCGATGTTGCAGACAGAACAACAAGCCGCCGAAGAATCATTTTGTTATTTTGCCACACAAACTCTTGAACAAAAAAACTACTAACTGGTTTAAATATGATGATTTTAAAACAAAAACGGTACAAGAATAACTTAAACCAAGTGGTTTAGTTACGGTTTACATGATTTGACAAATATACCGAAAATTTTGATTCGCTTTCAGTTTGTAGCAATTAGAATTACAATTTGTAGGATCGGAGCGGTTTAAATGTAGACCCCTAATTCACGATTTTTGTACGGAGCAAATAATAAGTGAAATAGTTACAAGATGTACAAAGCAGAGGAGTGGAAGAAAGAAACGAGGCTCATCTTATCTATTCTTCTTCTTCCCTGCAAGAATAGGTTGAATTTGAAGCCTTCTGTTAAAAGCTTCGTTGAAGAGAAAGCGTGTCTGAAACGCAGAAATGATAGGAAGCCATGCTAAGATAGCCATTGGTGCAAACAGAACAACACCCATTCCATAATCATACGCTCTAGCAAGAACCTGTACGAACTCCCACAAGCTCGTTCCTTCTATCTTTGGCCTAACAGCTTGTGCAATCTGCAGCCAGATTTTTAGGGGATATGCGTAAGAGACTAAATTGTAAGAACAGTGAGAGGTAAATCTCGAAATGGGAAGGATTGGTACCAGAATCAGACCCCAACCGGTGGGCAAGAAAGCTAAGCAAGAGACTATAAGGTCCTTGACAGAGAGGTGACAGATGTTTGATAGAGTGATAATGACTGTTAGAATGCTCACGAAGATGAAGACTTTGAAGAACCGAAACACGAGATGTTTTCTTGTGCTGAAGAGTTGCCTCCCTAGATCTACGGCCTGCAAGAGAAAACAGGGAGAATTGTTTCTAGCTTGACTTTGGTTCTGTTTTTATGCATCTCTTTATTACTCTAGCAGAGAGAGAAATTAGATAAGAGACTTTACCTTGACTGTGAAGAATGTGGCAAGAATCACGACCCAAGAAAGTGCGTAGACTATGATATTTGTGCTGCTTTGGGTAATGTCAAGGTGATATACCAAACCATACTGATACACGAAGAACCTGAGGGACAAAATTATCTCCAAACAGCGAGCTCCAACACCAGAGCCACGTAGATGTGCTTGCTCGTCGTTCCACCAAGATTGCCAGCTCTTGTCTTGCTGAATCCCTATCCCACCTTGCTCTTTGATCCACCTGTTCCAGTCTCTCCAATCACCAACTATTATTTCCCAGGTAAAGCCTGAAGGGTTGAAGAGAAACGGGGCGCATAACCATGTAAAAGACATGAACCACACTGAGAAAGTGATGAATGAGTAAGCCATATTGCTTTGAGATGTATGCTTGAACAACTCGTAGACGACCAGAAGAATCATGAGCTCAAACCCTTTGATGAAATGGCTTCGCGAATATAATCTGTAATTTTCACTGAAGTTTGCATGGAACACCACCACTTTACGCCCTGTGGGTCTGTATTTGGCGCCTCCATGGAGAATTGTTCTGCCGAAGTAATGCGTTTTGGTTCCTAGAGAGAAAGTGAAGAAGAATGCAGCAAGCTGTAGCTGCATGAGTATGAAATCTTGAAAGGCTATAAGAAATCCTTTCTCCAATCCAATCTCCATCACCATTGGTAGACCGGTCAAGAGACCTAGCTGGATAAATGATTGAGAGGCAAGGGCTGTTTCTAATGATTTTATGTTTTTCACCTTGGCCTCAAGAATAAGCGTCTTCTGCAACCCACTGAGCACGAGGTACAGTTGACCATAGAGATAAATATATATCCCAATCACAGAAATCTGTTCACACGTCAGCAAATATTAGAGCTCGTCCAAAACTGAAACAAGAAAGCGTTATTATATAGCTAAGTTTCATGGACGTTACCAAGCTACTGAAGTAGAAACCAATGGTTGTAAAATAACAAGACAACATTCTGAAGAAATCAAATCGTTGTCCTAAACGGTATATGTCACGGCTAATAGTCTGCTCGCTGTTCCCATTAGCCACCTTGGCCTCAAACTTTGAGATCTGATTGAGGCCAACATCACGACCTTTTCCAACTTGGAGGTACTCATTGTAGGTTATGCATCCACGTCGTAGGGTGGTATTATAACCTACAGAACACACGGTAGAGTGTAACTACAAGTAAACCTAACAAAATTGCTGAGAATGAAGTCTTTATATGTGATTTCATACCAGCAAAAACATCTTCACTTAAGTTAATAGTTCTCGATGCTTTACTGATGCCACCCCTTGTTATGTGGAAAATTCTGTCAAAGACATCTGGATGTCCATAGTGAAACCGGACTCTGTAAATTTGTGGAAAAAGATATTAGATTTCCGCAGCCGCACCAAGTGGAAACTGTGATTTTAAGGGTTCAGAACTTAGGGATTATTGCCTGAGAGGATTAGCAAGAAGCCTTTGACCGATTGTAACAAAACTGGTTTCTTGATATGACATGAACCATGCTAGAGAAGAAACACTGCAATAACAGAAATTCGGTAAATTCCCTGCTTATGATATATCATGTCCTAGTTGTTACAAGGAGAAAGATATTTATATGCATGTACGTATGTGTGGAACAAACCTTCCGGTGAAGATGTGTTCCCTTAACCCAAGAATTGTTGGAGGTCTTCTTCCACGGTTTCGAAGAAATTCTTGCAGGAGATTTCTCATTTTAAAAGCCTCTTCCAGGTAGTGATCCTAACATTTATGTCAGAAGTTTTAGAAGACACAAAGGAGGTTAATTTATTGTACATCCAAGAGGCAGAAAACTTACTTGGTTCATGTCGATTGTCTGAAGTGCTTCGCCTCGAGTGAAAACTATGGCGTGATTTTGATTCTCAGGCTTCCCCTCTCCAATGTTAGGTGGTCCAGGAAGTTTAACACGGTAAATTTCCTAGAATATCAAAACCAAGTTAAATCATTGACAATTACCGTGCGCCGACGATTTTACAGTTCAACTTGCACATCAAATTTTCAAGCATTGTAGCAAAGTTTCTAATACCTGATCGAAACCGTTGACAGCTTTTACCAATATAGAGTAGTAAACCTTCTTTGGAACATCCAACACGATTTCTTCCCTCTCCTCAACGTATGCAACACGGAGAGATGGGTACCTAATTGTAACAGTCATGTAACATTGCTTTAGGGAAACATTTACAACTCTGGCTACTGAATTTAACTGAGGCTATGTACAATTTGCATAACAATAAAATATTACTTTATCATCAGGTCCAGTATGTCCTGCGCGTGGGGATCCCCAGCTGATTTTTGGGCTCCAAACATTTGGCAAGACACAACATACGTGAATTTCATATCTGCTAATGCATCAAGTTGTGCGGCTAAAGGTCTGTTACTTCGTTCCACGTCATTGTATCCTTCAAGAATATCTAGAGGAGAAACAGGACTACATTGGAATCTACCAGATAAATGTATTCAAAAAGAAGTTACAAAGATCAGAGACTAGAGTCAAGATGACATACCCTCGTCATCTGCCATGTCAAGGAAGGCTTGCAGTTTCAGAGCTTCTCGGCAATACATCATACCACGAACTGTGTTAAGCATGAAACAAAATAAAAATTTGTTAGTTTAAACTTTAAAGAGTGATGAGGATCAATTAGGCAATTTGCACATATTCTTATTGCTCTCACCTGTTCTACTCAATGTTTGTCCACGAAATGATGCCCAGCTTCGAAGCTCTTCTTCTTTACCCTCTTTCTTTAATGAGTCCAAATTATCACATCCCATTCGCTCCAGAAAGTTTTTCCACTCATCTATCAACCCAAAGATAAGACTACATTAAAGAAACCAACAGAGAATACAGACACCAATCAAAACGAACATGTGTTGCGACTTACCTGGAAAAATCTTCTGCATATAAAAGATGATTGACACGCTAGAGTTAGTGGAATGTAGTTCCTTCGTTGAATAGTTAATATCCTCCTGATAATGCGGTGTCAAAACACTGCAACCAAATTAAGTGTTAGTCATCATTTGATGATCCAAGCATGTACTTCGAGAATAAAGTAATAATTTGAATATCTTTCTAAGGTAAAGTCGTGAGGCAAACCTGAATGACATCATATTGCGTACTTTCGGAGCGTCGGGCATATCCATGAAAAGCGAAGTAGCAAAGAAAGATATGCGCCGCCGAGCTTCTAAGTTCTCTGGTATGTCCATTGCACTATCTTTGACGGTTAACAATAACAGAAAACGCTGGATCTGCCAAAACCAACGTAGATTATCAGCACACAGCAGCATTTTGCAGGGTTGGAACAGTTGAACGAAGACCACATTGCAGCACGTTCATAGGGTACCTGTTCACTCAATGAGGAACTATCTGGCAGTGGAAAATGAATGCATCTCTGTTCTCCATAAGATTCAAACAACTGTGGTTCTATAACCCTCATAAAGATATCTGTGTCCTCTTCTGACCCCTCCCGAGACTTGAGCAAATCCAGAATCCTAAACATGCATACAATTATTTAGCAATGTCAGCTCGCTTATTCCTTCACAGAGAGAGAACAGAGGCTCCATAACTTCGTAATGCACTAACCTGTCACCATGTACCATCATATCATTTGTTACAAGCTCAAAGATATCCTGAAGAGCCTTTACAAGTTTACCATGCAGTTCTTCGCTTTTCTCAAGCTGGAGTTGCTCTTCACTTCCTTCAACCTGGAATGTACAGAAGAACCCACGTATTGCTACTATATTTTAGGAAACTAAAAAAGCTGTCACTTTAAAATCTGAAATCTATAGCAACACCACAAGATGATTACCAGGAGTTGAACCAGCTCAATACATTTATCATGCAACGCTGGGAGCTCAGTCATCTTAAATTCTTCAAGCAAACTTGACTGTCTGATGCTTTCTTCTATCTCGTTTATTATGCCAGATATAATCCTGAGCCAATATCAAATATATAAATTACATAAGCCACCAGAAAATGAAGTTAAAGTTGTAATTAGCTATGAGGCTATACTTTTTCTCGAGATCACCAACAACAAGAATCTGAAGAATGTACTTCAAAGATTCATAGCATTCTTTTACTGCGTAGTACATGTACTCATCTTTCCGAATCCTTCGATAGAGAACCTCATCCTTCCCGACAAAATCTTTTGCAATGCTCAGAGCTGTTGAAAACTAGTAAGATGGGGCAGCTATATTTACCAACAAACCGAAATTCCCAACTAAAATAATTGTATAGAAAACTTGTAAGAAAATGTACTTTATTTGCAAGGAGGAAAATGGGCCAACGGATGATCCCTGATAATACCTCCGATGACATCGGCATCGTCATCAAATCTAGTTCCCTGAAGATAAAATATCACTTATTAGCTATTTATAGATGTCAGAACTATACATGCATACAATACAGAAGGGAGCAATTTACTTGTTACTTATCAGATCTTCTGTTCTGAAACTGTTAATGACTTGGTTCCACACCAAGACAAACTTGGCCATACTATTTTTCTGGCCGTCAGACCCCTGCGAAAAAAAGTGGATGACTTCTTTATGCGAAACTCAATAGTCCAGTAGTCCCGCTCATAAAAAAGTGTATCGTTTATTTTTGGTCACCAAAGTGTTCAGTTTAGTCTTTCAGATACACATGATCGATTCAGACAACTTCTTACCCTGCCTAAACTGAAAGGGAAAAAGCCTCTTTGTTTTCTCCTTTTCTCATCTTTTGTTGAGTGTGGAATAAGGGATGCATTGAAAGCAGAAGGTAAAGTATGAAACCGGCCTCTCAGCATGCCTAAAGTTCGAATCTGAATAGAAATAAAGGAACATGTTAACCTGGAACCAGCAACACCTGGCTAGAAAATGCAAAAAAAGACAACTCTCGCATTGAACAAATGCGTGCTTACCTCACCAAGGTGATGCAGAACTCCATACAGCCCACCAAAGATCGTACAGTAAACTGAATACCATATTTGTGTATCCATGAAATAGACCTGAAAGTTCAACTTTTGTTTCAGAATGGAAGGTATATGCATGGAGCTGGAAAACTCAGTAACTTTTTATCCACCTATAGACAACTCACCACCATGATCGGCGCCCATACTGCAACAATTGCAGCAGCATTACTCTTCACTATAAAAGGAGAAAACAATAAGTTCTTTAGTATGCTTTCAATACTACTTTACAGCAGAAGAATAAAAAAATAAAAGTATAAGAGTAAACCTTCTGGGAAAATTTCATGCCATTCATAGTTCCGCACGCCAACTTTCATTATTAGTCGTGTAGGTTCTATTAGAGGCTTTATCTGCATTTTCAGGTCATAACGAATGTAAGAAATTGTTTGAACTCAAAGCATACAACATCAGTTATCAGTAGCGCCTATCTGGTAACTGCATCAGTTCTAGTTACCTCAAATGCATAGCTGAAAGCAAACTTGGTCAGGAGAACTAGAATCCAAAAGAAGGTGTATCTGAACAGAAAACAAATATTAAAACCACAGAAAAATAGAACAGACACGGTTAACAAAAGTAACATAGAGGAAATTTGGCCAGAGACATACTTGAATTGTGACACTTGAGTTTCTTGCACTCCTCGCCCAACATATAACCTAGGCTGCAGAAAATCAGCTAGCAGTCAATAAAGTAATCAGAAAGTAACTTGTAAAGTGAGTTTGATATACACCAAAAGTAAAATAGACAAACTGAAGACATTTAACATACATTGTTGAGCTTTAATGCTCAACTGTGAGAAATTCGAACAAAAGTATGGAGTTTTTGAGATTAATGTACCTGTCCCCACCACGACAAAGTTTTGAAGATGCGATGATTGGATGACTCAATGTATTTGCTGATGGCAGGAACAAAAAACAAGACCAACTCAACAGCATTTCCTGTCAGGTATATCGTGACAGCCACCATATATGGAGAAAAACACCATTCACCAAGCCAGGTTTTGTAATCTGTGAAATAACAAATGTATTTCCTTCTTGAATGAGCATATAGCACTGGTAGAATAATAGTCCACATCGCAGCAAAACCTAACTTCACCATCTGCTTCTTCTTTTCATTGATCGGCATAGTGTTTCTGGCTTTCCATTTGAAGATTATGTCAAGAATACCTGCAACAAGCCCCATAAATTGTTAGCAATAAGTATTTTATCTTAGGTTTTATATTAAAGATGGCTGATTACCTTTTATAAGCTTAAGAATTGCAGAGGTAATGAAAATGCTCATGACATCTTCAAATATATTGGCATTAAACATTTGGAGTGGGGATCCCACATCATGACAAGCCATAATTATCAATGCCTGAAATGAAAATAAGATTTTCATCATTCGTAAATGTATACTTGGATATAATTTGAACGATGAAAGAGCAGAAGAAGAGGAACCTGTAGAGACAAAACAAAGAAACTCCACATTCTGTCAAAGCTCCGGAATATCTGCCAAAAGGAACGAGTCTCTACAAAATTTGTCTTCCCCAGCCACCTTGAGGTTGGTTTAGTTTGTTCCTCACTGAGAACCTGTAGTGGAGAGAAGATCACATGACGCAAGGAAAAATGTATCTATATAGCGTTTTGAGACAAACAATCTTTGTAAATATTTTTAAAACAATGCACTTTGCTGAACCTGACAACGTTAGTCCTACAGACAGCCAAAATTTTTTTCTGCATGATGACTTTGGAAGCCGTACACACATGAATCGACCAATTTGAATAATGTGCTTACTTAGATATTAAGCGATAATATGCTCCGTAGTCTCTTGAACAAGCTAGGAACACCATACTGCTATGACACAAATGAACAGCCTACTGATGAATAAAGCTTCCAGTATTCTTTAGGTTACTTAGTGTGTATATGCAAATGCATAATCAGGGGAAGAGATCCATGAGTTACAGGAACATGTACCCCAAGTTCTTCGTCATCCTCTATCTCTTCATCTGTTTTCTTTGTCTTCTGGCGAAAGCTAAACATTCCTCGCCATCTCCCTGGTTTACTGGTATCTGACGATTCTACACAGAAAAAATCGTGCTGACATTGGCCATCTAAGCACTCCTCGCCATTTTCCTGGTTCACTCGCATTGGCCAACCTATTTCGAAGCATTCGAGAGACCTGTAGAAGACGTTAAAAACTGATTAGTGATGTTGTTCACGGCTTTTAAACACAGATACGGTAGCAAAGAGACGAAATATGGTGAATGTTCTGACCAGAAGAACTCGTTCAGATCATCGTAGTTTCTCCACATTGAATGATCAGCAGTTCCATTCTTGTTCTTATCAGCTTCCTGCAGAAATATACTATACAATTGACTACTCGTTTTAAAGTTAATTCAAGCACTTAATCAAACAGAAGATCACCTTTTCGACAACCCTGTATATGGGGGTAACTACATTCGCAAGAAAAGATTCGTGTCCTACACCATATGCTGGCGCAACCTTCTCCCCAGTTATCATACTAACTGCACCGGTTAACACTCCATGCAATTCATATGCCATCTGAATTATCATCAACATCAACATTGTGAATATTGATCAGATTGAGTGATGAACTTTCTAAGAAGATGTATCAATAACATAGAAACAGAATTTTTGCGCTTACATGGTGGAAAATATAACACAGGCACTCTGGCATGAACCTCAAGTTTGACGCCTCTCCCCATATGAGAAGGTAGAGTCCTATATACAGTGTTTTATATTGTAGGGCTTCCTGTTTCACATAGGGCAACCTGCAGGTAGATCGTGAGGCCAAAAGTTAAAATAAATGGGCTAAAGAGATGAAAATACTATAGAAAGTGAACAGATGAAAATCATCTAAAATTACCTGATGTTATTTTTTCTCCCAAGAAATTTGCACCAGTTTGTGTAGTTCTTAAAAAACTTCTTCATCAACGCATCTACTGCCTCATCACCAGACTGGTTACAAGAATTAAGATTATGTCAGTTTCAAAGATGGAGAACTTAATTAATTCAAGAAAAAGGCGACATAATACAACACCTTTGGTGCTGAAGACTGCTTCTGAGGTTGCCGTATTATGGTATTACTGAGTAGTAGGATCAGATGCTCTCTCTGATTGGCAACATTTCCATTCTAGCGAAAGAAAAAATTGAAAGTCTGGTCACCATCTGTAATTACAGTCTTTGCAATACCGATAGCAAGTTCCTGACAAGTACCTGGAACCCAAATGCATACTGCAGGAATTCAAATAAATCCACAAAAGGCTGGTTCCTCTGAAAATCCTCTGGAGGAGGCAACCCGCGAGTGTTACGTACAATTGCAACAGCAGCTTTAATCTGTATTTAGGACATAAAGGAACATTTCACCGTGAAAATTTCAGTATGCTGTGTGACAGAACTATGCACACTACAATGAGAAGATCAAAACAGACAAAACACTAAATAGAAACAGAAATTAATTGGTGAGAAAACAAAATATTTTGGTTTCCCCATGAGGCCATATATCTTTATACCTCAGGCAGATGCATGATTGCTTGGTGTACCCCTCCTTTATCAAGAGGAAGAATGTTATATGGCACATAAAATTCAGATTTTGCCCGAATACTTTCTCTATCCGCAAGGGCCTGTCAGGAACCAACATATTTCAAGTAAGACATACAAAATTGTGAAACTAATGCACAAGTTATATAGATTCGGGTGGAGAGAAACGAGAAAAAAAAAAAAAAAAAAGAGGGCAGAACCTGCGGGCCAGCACCACTTGTGACTGTCTTGAGAACTTCATACAAAACAGAAGCAATTCTGCGTGCGTTAATCAACTTCTCTCGCTGACTATTAAGATAAAAATTCCAAAGGTTAGTGTTGGCTAGCTGAAATGGAACTAGACCAAAAGTTAGTAAATGACCTGTTATCAAGATTGAATGCTGCACCATGTCTGATAATGTATTCCTTGTAAGCATGATAAACACGTTTGAGCTCCCGAACATCGCTCTTCTCCTTTCTTCTTCTTACAGTAAACTCTTCATCCTAGAAAGGAAACAAAGAAGTCAAAACAAAAGTAAAGTGATCATTTGTTTAGAAATTTCTTGAATGAGTCGGAAATTGGTCCGATTGGTCATATCTTGTCAAAACAAATCAACTAGCAACCCTTATTGATGACTTGCCTGTTCAAGCCTTTGAAGAAGAGAAGTTTTGAACTGCCGTACACCTCTTCCGGTAGAATTTCTATCCATGTGGTGAGCTATCTCGAAAGCATGAAAACGGCCTGCGACGGCAAAATTTCAACATAATATGTTCAGAACATTGGTACTCAAGTATGATTCTTCAACAAGAAAGTGGAATATCAAAAAAAGTAGTAAGATTTGACTAAAAAATTAGGGAAGAGGGGAATGAACTCACAAAGATAAGCAATACGAGGTTCCTCAGACTCAACCAAATTAGCTATACGAAGAAACCTCTGAATCTCTGAGGCTAATGTCGCCGGAAGCCTCTCGCTATCAAATGGCTCCGACGACGACACATGTTCCCTAAAAGTTAGGGATCTCGTGAACTGGTGGCCGGTTGTTCGGTCCGGCGAATCAGCATCCCGACGACCCTGAATGGGGCGTGAGTAACTAGTGCTTGGAACATCGATGGGATCCACGGGGACGATTTCGTGAGACATATTTGGGATAAATCATATAAGAATCAAGCTGATTCTTCTTCTTCTTCTAGGGATTAGTTCGTCGGTGGGGTTTTGGAGGGAAGCAGAAGGAGGGAAGAGGTGAGTGGAGATGGAAGGATTTATATAAAGCGGTAATTGCTTAGCGAGGTGAGTTTCCATGGCGGAAATTTTTGAAAAAGAGTGAGATTTGAGAGGATGATGATGAGTGCGATTTCTTCCTCTTTTTTTTTTGGCTTTTTCCTTTCTTTATTAGTTGGCCGTTCTTTTTGAGAGGGAAAACTATAAAACGAGTACGAGTAGCTTATTAGTATATATTAATTAATGTATTTCTCTTCTTTTTTTTTTAATAATAAGATCTTAGATTAAAAATTGATCTTGATTTACAGTGAATATAATTTGCGGAAATTTTTTTGTTTAAAGTAATGATGATTATTAATCTTTTTATTTTTTTCATAGTTCGATATGTGAAACAAATCAGTTTTCACTTTACTATAACCTTTTCTTTATAGAGTTACGTCACAAAGTTCTATTTGTAATTTATAGATAGATAGGTGATATAATGTATTGAAAAGAAAAGAAAAACTATTGACCAGAATTTTTTAATTAGTATAGGTGAGTTTAAATCACATACAAAAAAAAAATCTTTTTATAACATGAATATTGAGATACTTGGTTTTTTGAAGAAATGTAATTTGGATTCCTGGTGGGTTCAAGTTTTGATTACTACATGTTGTGATTAAAATCCGTGAAATCATTTTCATATAAAAAGTTGAGTTTACTATGTTAAAGTCTATCTATAGAGGAGAAGTGTTAAATTGTTAATTAGCTTGCATAATTGGTCTTAAATGTCAGAAAGATTAAAGTTGGAAAAAACTTTTTAATTAACTAAGTAAGCTTTTTTCTCCAAAAGAAACATATAAAGACAGAGTTAAAGTGAAAGATATATAAGATATGTGTTATAAAGTGTTACCTTTATTTATCTGTTTTTATGGTGAAGAAATTTGAGAGAATAGATAAGAAATATTATACCCGCAGAGAAATTAGATACCGATAAGATGAAGAGAGAGGGAAAGAATTTTATTATGCTCTTAAGTGTTTCTTCTCAATCGTATACAAATGAACAAAATCAACTCTATTTATAGATGTGAGAAAGTTGATTTCATAGTGACATGGACTCCACTTCTATGAATTTATGTTGATTTCTTTTGCCTCCATTGTTGACATTCTAGAAGGTTTACAACACTCCTCCTTGGAGACCATCGTCACTATGTTTCTTGCATTATGTCTTATGTTGCCTCGTTAAAAACCTTTCTAGGAAAACCCAATGGGAAAAACCTAGTAGGATAAAAAGAGTGCAACCGCGCAAGCTCCCCCTCGAGTAACCAGACTTATAAATCTCTTTGATGGCGCATTCCAATGTTGTAAACATGCTTCTTGAACACCGAGGTGGGTAGTGATTTTGTGAAGAGATCTGCAGCGTTGTCACTTGAGCGAACATATCGGATATCCACTTCTTGATTTTTCTTGAGTTCTTGAGTATAGGAGAAAAATCTTGGAGGGATGTGTTTTGTTCTGTCGCTCTTAATATAACCTTCTTTTATCTGGGCAACACATGCAGCGTTATCTTCATATAAGATTGTTGGCTTTTTGTTGCCGATGATTCCGGCGGATTCTTGTATATGATGTGTCATGGACCTCAGCCATACACATTCTCTACATGCTTCATGAAGCGCAATAATTTCTGCATGATTTGAAGAAGTAGCAACCAATGTCTGCTTCTGAGAACGCCACGAGATCGCAGTACCTCCCATTGTGAAAACATAACCAGTTTGTGATCGAGCTTTATGTGGATCTGATAAATAACCTGCATCTGCAAATCCAACTAGACCAAAATCAGTGTTTTTAGAATAGAATAACCCTAAATCAATTGTTCCTTGAAGATAACGGAAAATATGTTTAATTCCGTTCCAATGTCTTCGCGTTGGACATGAACTATATCTTGCAAGCAGATTAGTAGCAAATGCTATATCTGGTCGAGTACAATTTGCAAGATACATAAGTGCACCTATAGCACTCATATAAGGTGCTTTAGGACCTAATACTTCTTCGTTATCTTCACAAGGTCTAAACGGGTCTTTATCAACATTTAGTGATCTATTGACCATCGGAGTACTCAAAGGATTCGCTTTATCCATATTAAAGCGTTTTAACACTCTTTTAGTGTAATTTGATTGATGCACAAATATTCCATCTTGGAAATTCTCTATTTGAAGTCCGAGACAAAATTTTGTCTTTCCAAGATCTTTCATTTCGAACTCTTCTTTCATATGAGTTCTTGCATCATCAACTTCCTTTTGAGTTCCTATTATGTTCAAATCATCAACATAGACAGCTATGATCACGAATCCGGTTTGAGATTTCTTAATGAATACACAAGGGCATATCGCATTATTGGTATATCCCTTTTTCATCAAATATTCACTTAAGCGATTATACCACATGCGTCCGGATTGTTTTAATCCGTATAGTGATCGCTGTAATTTGACTGAACAAATGTTCTTGGATTCTTCTGGGATTTTTGATCCTTCCGGGATTTTGAATCCTTCTGGGATTTTCATATAAATGTCACTATCTAGTGATCCATATAGATATGCAGTCACAACATCCATAAGGTACATATCTAGATTTTTCGATGCCGTTAGGCTCATCAAGTACCTAAATGTGATTGCATCCATAACCGGGGAATATGTTTCTTCATAATCAATTCCCGGTCTTTGAGAAAATCCTTGTGCCACAAGTCGAGCCTTATATCGTGTGACTTCATTATTCTCATTTCTTTTTCTTATAAAAATCCATTTGCATCCAACCGGTATTACATCTTCAGGTGTAATAACAATAGGTCCAAATACATTTCTCTTATTAAGGGAGAGTAATTCATTTCTCATGGCTTCTTGCCATTTCTCCCAATCGGGCCTTTCCTGGCATTCCGATACGGACCTTGGGTCTGGATCCTCATTTTCATTATCAATTTCTTTGGATACAGAAAAGGAGAATGTTTCATCCTCATTATCAATTTCATATCTAACCCATACTTTTCCATCTTGAGCATAATTAATAGAAATTTCACATCTTTCTGTATCACGCTCGACTTCAAGACTTTTCTCTTTCTCTGGTTCTTCTTGAACTTTTTCATAAATGTCTTCTTGACATTTTTCTGTAAGTGGTTCTTCTGGAACCTTTTCATTTTGTTCTCCCAACTTCTTTTTCTTTCGGGGATTTTTATTTTTCGAACCCATTGGTCTCCCCCTTTTCAACTGCATTTTGGGTTCATTAGCTTTATTCTCATCAATTTGTTCTTCAGGAACATTAATTCTTGATGGAGCATTTGCAGCAGGTATATATGATTTTGTTACCCTTTTTGTATCTGTGAATGCATCTGGTAACTGATTTGCCACTTTTTGTAAGTGCACAATTTTCTGAACTTCGAGTTCACGTTGGTTTGTAGGGGGATCTAGATGCAACAAAGATTGTGTGCACCATGTAATATCTTTTGGAACCTCTTTAATTCCTCCCCCTAATGCTGGGAATTCATCTTCATTGAAATGACAATCGGCAAAACGAGCCGTAAACATATCACCAGTTTTCGGTTCAAGATACCGAATTATACTTGGTGATGTATACCCAACATATATACCTAATCTCCTTTGTGGCCCCATTTTTGTTCTTTGTGGTGGCGCTATAGGAACATAGACCGCACAACCAAAAATACGGAGATGTGATACATTTGGCTGCTGACCATATGTTAATTGCAAAGGAGAATATTTATTATATGCACTTGGTCTTATTTGGATCAAGTTTGCAGCATGCAAAATAGCATGACCCCATATAGAAATTGGGAGTTTTGTTCTCATTATCAATGGCCTTGCAATTAATTGCAGCCGTTTTATCAAAGACTCAGCCATGCCATTTTGTGTATGAACATGGGGGACCGGATGTTCCACATCAATTCCCATTGACATACAATAGTCATTAAAGGCTTGTGAAGTGAATTCACCAGCATTATCAAGCCTAACTTTCTTTATGGCGTAATCAGGGAATTGTGCTCTCAATCTGATTATTTGAGCAATAAATTTTGCGAAAGCCGTATTTCGTGTTGTCAATAGATACACATGTGACCATCTGCTGGATGCGTCAATCAATACCATAAAATATCGAAATGGCCCGCATGGTGGATGGATAGGTCCACATATATCTCCATGTATTCTTTCTAAGAATTCAGGAGATTCATTCTTAATTTTGGCTGGCGATGGCCGAGTTATTAATTTTCCTTGAGAACAAGCATTACATGAAAATTCACCCGATTGAAAAATCTTCTGGTTTTTCAATGAATGGCCATTAGAATTTTCCACAATTTTCCGCATCATGACTGAACCTGGATGTCCAAGTCGTTCATGCCAAATTTTAAAGGTACTAGTAAACTGCGGGTTTACGGTAACATATGATTCAATCATATTTATTTTTGTGGAATATAATCCAGAGGATAATGCTCGTAATTCCTCTAATACAACTTTTCTTCCAGAAATTGTTGTTGTGATGTAAAGATATTCAATGCCATTTTTGTTCATAGTTTCTAAATGATATCCATTTTTGCGGATATCTTTAAAACTTATTAAGTTTCTCTGAGATTTTGGGGAATATAATGCATCATTTATTTCAAATTTTGTTCCCCTTGGCATTTGAAAACTGACTCTTCCAGAGCCTATAACAATCTTTGCATTTCCAGATATTGTATTCACGCTTCCGGCGGAATTATTTATTTTGAGGGAGGAGAAGTATTTTTTATCTTTAAGTATCGTGTGCGTTGTAGCACTGTCTGCTAGACATAAATCTCCATCCCGAATTTCAGATCTTGACATATCTGTATTTGTAATATTCATAAGGGATATATTAATAAACACTCAAATAAAGCAAACACTGATATTATAAGAAATATTTAAAAAAAATATATTTTACAACACACTTTAGAAAATGAAAAAGCACATACAACATTATTTTATATAATAAAAACGATGGTAGTTTTAAATCATCTTAATCCACATCTTGTGCGTTGATGTCTTCAGGACCAACGAGGAAATCAGAAATATCGAGATGTGCATCATCATTTAATCCATGGAAAGAGGGTCCGGCTTCATCAGAGACAAAGTTGGTTTCACTATCTCTTTCTTTTCTCTTTAGAGATTGCTGATATAAATCAGCCAAATGTTTCGGCGTACGACAGGTACGGGACCAATGTCCTTTCATTCCACATCTGTGACAAACATTCTCAAAATGTTTGTTTGTTGTACCGCCAACTTTGTTTTTCTGAGAATTTTTATTAATTCTTCCGGAATTAATATCATTTGGGCGGAATCCTCTTCCTTGGCCTTGTCCACATCCTCGTCCTCGTCCACGACCACGACCACGGCCTCTACCGTGCCCATGTCTTTGCAAATTATTGTAGTTGGTTGTTGCAACATTCACTTCGGGGAATGGAGCAGATCCAGTTGGACGAGTCTGATGGTTTAACACCACAAGCTCATTATTTTGCTCTGCAACTAGCAGAGTTTGCATCAGCTCCGAGTAAAGAGTGTACCCTTTTGCCCGGTATTGTTGTTGCAGGATTACGTTTCCTGGATGGAACGTTTGGAGAGTTTTCTCGATCATATCATATTCTTCTATTTTTTCTCCACACAACGCCATCCTGGAAGTGATTCCGAACAAAGCGGAATTATATTGGCTTACACTTTTGTAATCCTGAAACCGCAAATTTAGCCACTCATGTTTGGCTTTAGGTAAGATCACATATTTTTGGTGATCAAACCTCTCTTTGAGCGATTTCCAAAGATCTGCAGGATCTTCTTTTGTGATGTATTCATCTTTTAAACCATCATGAATGTGGTGGCATAAAAATATCATGGCTTGTGCCTTTTCCTCCTCCGATGTCGTTTTTATCGATTCATCGATGGTATCGAGGAGTCTTTTTCCTTTAAGATGTCTTTTTGCTGCTACTGCCCATGTCATATAATTTCTTCCGGAAATATCAAGGGCAGCCATCTCGAGTTTTACCAAGTTTGACATTATAACTGTAAACATAAATTAACAATTTTTATTAATCATAAATTTTAAATAATATATTGCAATTTCAATTATTATTATTATTATTCATAATATCATTAGGATTTTATTTAACTTATTTAAAAAAAACACACACATAAAACGCCTTTATATAAAAAGCGCAATTACAAGAAATACAATTACATAAAACATTAAAACAATATTTATGATAAATTCTCCGGGAGTATATTCTCCAACGGAAATTCCATAAATAGAAATAATAATAAAAATTACACTTAAAAGAAATAATAGTCGAGGCATATTTCTTGAAATCTTGAAAATTCTTCTTTCGAAATCTTGAAAAATCTTTGAGAGTAATTTGAGAGAGATGAAATTTTGTGTGAAAGGATGAATGAAAAAGAGTATATTTATAGATTGTAAAAACTATTCACTAGCCGTTATATAACCGTTGGAAAAGTTGAAAATAATTAAAAATTTTATGTTATTTTATAAATATATCCGTTGGAAATAACGGTTATAAAATAATTAATCTGAAAATATTTGAAAATTAATCAGATAATATTTATCAGTTCAAATATAATTTTATGAACATATGGTGATAGAATTAGTCATAACATAAAATAAACAGAGATTTAACAGCATAATTATGATGACAGAAATAACCATATTAAAAACAATAAATTATTAAGGCGGCAAGCCGACCATGAATTTAAAAGGACAATTAAACAAGTAAATAATTTTTCAGGCGGTAAAACCGACCATTGAGAAATAATTATGGTGACGGAGTCATCCATATTAAAACAGTAAATAAACAGTAAGGCGGCAGAGCCGACCATGAACAGAAAATAAATAATCAGGCGGCAAAGCCGTCCATTATAAAGTATTATAATATACATATAAAAGTTGAAATTATAAACGCTTATCGTGCTGATAACGTGTTATAAAGTGTTACCTTTATTTACCTGTTTTTATGGTGAAGAAATTTGAGAGAATAGATAAGAAATATTATACCCGCAGAGAAATTAGATACCGATAAGATGAAGAGAGAGGGAAAGAATTTTATTATGCTCTTAAGTGTTTCTTCTCAATCGTATACAAATGAACAAAATCAACTCTATTTATAGATGTGAGAAAGTTGATTTCATAGTGACATGGACTCCACTTCTATGAATTTATGTTGATTTCTTTTGCCTCCATTGTTGACATTCTAGAAAGTTTACAACAATATGAACAAACATACATTTGGTATATGCAGTAGTTTACTAATTTCATTGGATGACAAAAAAAAAAAGTGTTTGCTGCTAAATCCCTGCTTAAAAAAGTGTCTTCACAGCAATAGTTTACACCATAATACCAACGTGCATGGGAAAAGAAAAAAAAAACATTTAAAAAGAAAAAAAAAGCTGATTGACTGTAAAGCAGCTAAATCTTATTTAAATGAATTGGGATATAAAGCATATACTTGATGTGCATATGTGTATATTTCTTAGTCACTAAGAATATACCAAAAGACTACAAAAAAATAACTTGGGTGTCCGAATCGAACCACCAAACTTACCTTTTCTTTTGTGTTTTTATTTTTCTGTCTTGATTTTCTCTTATGTTATTTATTCCACAAACTAAATTTTCAAAAGCAACGAGGTTGTGTATAACTGTACGCATTAAAAATAATAATTTTACTTATTTATATTACCTAGTGTATAATGCATAGGCCTCTAGTGAAGCTTAATTGCTGGTCGTTTTGTACAAACTAACTAAAAGTGTAGGGAGTAAATGTGATGAATTGATGTATACGCCTGATTTATAGAATTGGACATTTGAGTATATCCACCAATATATGATTCTTGGATATGTTGATCAATCGCCCATGGCCCATGGGCTTTGTGTTAATGCTATGCATTTTGAATACAAAGCAACATACTAATGCTATAACCCTTTTTCTAAGTCTCCAAATCAGTTTTTAATTTTTTATCCAAAACATTTTTGATATTTCGACAGTTTACCAAAAGTTCTCATATCCAACCAGCACTAGTAGTTAACCGGTTTGTGCTCTAATAATGTCGATGTGTCACTGATATAAATCCAAACTCGTGTGTTGCATGTTGTTGACAAACAAAAAAACTTTCGTATTTTTTGGATTTTGTTATGTATTATATTTCTAAAGCCAATAAAACATGATTTTCACTTTTCAGAAAATTTTGTGATAATTTTAACAGCCAAACTACATTCAAAGTTCTTTAACCAAATTCTACACCAAGAGTCCAAAACCGTTTGCCCTTTGCTCACTTATGTTGATATTAGTATTATCATCTGATATGACAGTGGCATGCCTCTGGCCACTTTTTTCTCATAAGTTAATTATGCGAATATGCATCCATTATGTATTGTGAATAACAAAATCCAGTAAATGTCTTGGTGGAATTTTAAAGGTTGAAGTCGTTTCTAAATTATAACTTTAAAATCTTCGGATATTTTTTATTCAGTAAAATAAAAAAGTGTATAGTTCTTGTGAACGTCAACTCAACGGGAGTAACTTGGAAAAATAACTTTCTAAAATTACCGTAATTAGCACAATGAATTTTTTATTATCAAGTTATTATGATTAAAATATTCTTTTAAATTAAAAATATTTATAATCATAAAAGAGAAAAAAACATGTAAACTGGAAAATATATCTGCATCTAGTTCCATGTTGATGCATGCTAGTTTTGATGATTATTCTTGTCAAGTGATAATCACGATAAATCTTTTAACATATTCCTACGTTAATTTCCTTAAAATCATAATTAAAAAAATTAAAGAAAAAAAAAGCATGTAACATTAACATGGCGTTTACGAATGCAAACATGAATTCAAAAGGGTTATATAACTGATCGAAACAGCCTTCTTTTTTTATTTTTTGTTAACGGATTATAGAAAAGCCTTTGTTTCTTTTTTTTTTGTTAACGGATTATGAAACAGCCTTTGTTATATTATGACTTCACGAAATCAATCAATACATAACTACATCATTATCCTCTTGCCACAGAGAAAGAGCTGGTTCCTCAAATGTAAGTCCATAGTTAATATGAGAGTAATAATCACCACCTTCAATCTCAAGAACATTGCTATCTACAACACCATCCATGTAAGAAAGTTCCGTACACCAATTCATCATCATCTCATCATCATTTTGCGACGAAATCATACCAATATCAAAGTCGCTAAGCCACCCGAAATCACCTTGAAGACCGGATATTGTCTGTTGCAGATCCATTTTCCTAGCTTCTATGGTCGGAGAACTCATGTTGATCTCCACTTCTAGCGATCTAATCACACGATTTAACTTCTCTTCTTCCTCTTTGTTGATGCTACTATGATTTTCGACTGGTGATTCTTCTTCCAAAAACGACATGATAAGCTCATCGTTGTTAATCTCCATGCCGCCTTGACGATCAAAAGCATATTGCACAGACGCCATTTGTGAGAGGCGAAAAAGGGTTTTGAAGAAAAAAAATATTTATTACTTGGAAAATATATTATAGCTTGAGCCAAAACTAAGGTCTTATATATAGGCAAAGGTTAATTAACTAATTAGACATATTGGCGTATAAGATAAGATGTTCCCCACACACTACACGACCAATCATGTGATCATATGTAATGTGATATGATGATATTGATGATGATAATAATAGTTGATAATAAAGAATAAGAATAGGGTAGTATAGCTTTTGGCCTAACTGATAATGGACCATCGATGAGACATGGCTGAATGAAATTACTTCTTGAGCATCTATTTAATACTAATAAAGTTAGTTGAATGTCAAATTTCAAATGTACAAGTGGAATATGCGTACAGGCAAGATCTTTCAAGTTTGGTACAATGCACAACCCACTTATAGATATGGTTTAAGACAGGCGAAGAAACAAAGCCGCGACATCTACTTTACTCGTGTTTGCAATTAATTTAGGAACAAATCAACGGACGTCGAATTATTTGAATTTTAAAAATAGAACTTTTTAAAATGCTCCGGATAATACCCCCCCCCCCCCCACTACTATGTAGACAAAAGGAAAAAAAATACCATTACAATATAATATCCACAAAGTAATTATTTTTATGAAGATTTTATGCTTGAGGAATTTATTTCTACAAGAAAGAATAAAGTAAACGAAATGTCAAACTTTGATTTATACACCATCATCATTTCTTAAACAAAAGATTATGATTGGTAACAAAAAAAAGATTATGAGAAGAAATTACATGCGTAATAGAATATAAAGAATACCATATCGATATCAAAAATCTCACATATTTGTAAGATGAAAATATTCTTTTTATTTTAGTAAACCGAAGAAACAATATAATCACGGAATTGTAGAACATATATCACAATAATTCTCCAATTTATATTATCTTTTTGCAATTTGATTAAATGGAATGATTCGGATGTTAAATAGAAAATATCACAATTCTACAAATTCATATGATTAGTATAAATGGAGAAATTCAGTTATTTTATGAGTTATCATAGAGAACTAAAATCACATTTTAAGGTGGGCGTCGTCGTGTGTGTAAGAAGATGTGTTAATTAATACGATAATGTCTCAAACCTAACCAGTTTTTTCATAAAATGTGATTGTCTCAAAGGTTGTAAAAGCTATATCTACTTAAGAAAAAAAAAAGAAAAATGTCATAATAACCTTGAAATAACTCAAAAACGTCAATAAAACTATAAATTATGATTTAGAAAAATTAAACATGTAAGTTTTGGTTGATTTTCATTTAAAACATGAAATTTAAGTTAACCGAGCCAAACAAGACACGACGTTAAGTCAACTGACGGAGCAAATTACAGATTCTGTTAAAATATCGTTTTTTAAAAATAAAACATAAATTTTCAGTTTAATCATAAATTTTGAGTTGACTAAGTCATATGAGACACGCGTTTTAGAATTTAAAAAAAAAATACAAATCTAAGATTTGAACCCTTCACCTTTGAGACAAAAAGGTTATAGTTTCACCACTTGAACCGTAATACTTTTACACATACACATATATATAACCTCATATAAATATTAAAACTAAAATACCTTATATAACCCTATATATATAATTATATATGTATTACCTTATATATATAATCTTATTGATAATTTTACACAAAACACATATATATTTAATTTTTTATATATATAACCTTACTGATAATTTTACACAAACACATATAACCTTATATATATAATATTAAAACTCAAAACACATATATAAGGTTATACCTTTGTGTAAAATTATCTATAAGGTTATATATATATATATAAGGTAATACATATATAAGGTTATATATAAGGTGTTTTTAGCTTTAATATTTATATAAAGTGTGTATCTGTGAAAAACTACCAGTAAAACACTACGGCTTAAGTGGTTAAACCGTTGTTTTTTCTGGGTTCGAATCTCAGATTTGTGTTTTTTTTTAATTCCAAAACGACGTTTATGATTAAAAAAAACGTCAACTAAAAGTTTATGTTTTATTTTTAAAAAACGATAGTTTAACGGTATCTGTTAACGTTGACTTAATTTTCTTTGCTCCGTCAGTTGACTTAACGTCGTATCTTATTTAGCTCAGTCAACTTAAACTTCATCTTTTAAACGAAAGTCAACCAAAACTTACATGTTTAATTTTGCTAAGTCATAATCCATGCTTTTATTGGCGTTTTTGAGCAAGTTCAGAGTAATTAAGACATTTTTCCAAAAAAAAATCTAAACCTAACGAGTTTCTTCATAAGTTTTCTGAATTGTACGAATGAACAATTTAGACGCCTATAAGAACGGTTCGGGACACTAACGTATATTGGCTTGAAATGAATATAATGTAGGCTAAAACTAAGAATGCCGATGGATGTCACAATCACCAAACACGCACCGACACTAAATTGATATTCAAGATAAAGAAAAAAAAAGGGAAACTTTAATTTATGGGGTCGTATACGATATGCTTGTTAAGGTACGTGTCACATGTGGGTGTTGGACGTAGGAGAAGAAATGATTTGACTGAATAAATGAGATTCGAAGCATATTAGCACGATTGGTGGTTCTTCTCTAGTGGACCGACCCAACCCCATCTTCGTCGCTCGGTTCACATGTCTCCACCTCTCTTTTGCTCTTCTTTAATCTCAAATTATTCTCCAATATTTGTCGGATTATTAGAATAAATATTTGATACAAAACCTTTTAGTTTGATGGTTTTAATTTGTTATGCATCGTTTTAAAGAGCATTGTTAGCTCATGTTTTTCGTTATCAAAGACATCGTTCAAAGTAATAATCGTTTAATTAGTTGATATGGTGTCCAAAACAAATTAATTAGGTGATATCGGAAATTATTTTACACTGGTTTATTGTATATTGTTTTCTCATCGCTGGCACTTTTATAGATGATTTTATTATTAATATTTGTTTCGTAATTATGACTAATCAACAATATTAAATTCCTAATTGCGTAATTTTAGCAAGTAGTTACAAAATTGTAAAACATAAAACATTTATACGAATTACCAGTCAATACTCTTATATAAAGATATTGCATTTTCTTTTTAAAAACATGGAATTTGACTCTTAAAAGTGAGTATGCTGAGTTGATAGGAAAGTCGTCTTGTAAAACTTTACAATCATAACATACCATACCACATAAATTTAGTATTCTCGTAAATCTCAACTTTTATGTTTTATGAACGTTTCAGCCAGCGAATCAAGCTTGTAGTAGTGGCGGATTCAAAACATTTTTAAGTGGAGGAAAAAATAGGTTGAACTTGAAAACACTAGGGCAAAAAGACTAATTTTAACCAATTCTACATATTGTCTCTCATAGTTATATAGACATATCAAAGTTTGATGGGGATTGGGAACTTGCACCCACACTACAACATGTTCATCCCGACCCCCTTTGCTTGATGCTGTAGCACATTATATAAGATTTTGGGTTGGTTCCTCCTCTAAAGCGGTTAATTGTTAAATGTTTGTACATGCTTTTTCACAGTTAAATGTGTATACATGCTTTTATTGATATATATATATATATATATATACAAGAATTCATATACTCCCTTTGTTTCAAATTATCAATGTTTTAGGTTATTCACACATCATTGATAATCATTTGAGATGACAATTATATCCTTGTTTTTATTAAATGTTACATATTTTTCTCTTTAAATAATAACTATCACAGAGGTACATTGCAAAAAAAAAAGAAGAGTATATAATATATTCATTAGTTTGGAATTTGAGAGACCGTTTTGATGTCCCCCATCTCGTTTTATAGCAAGTCTTTGTGATCTTCTGCTTTGATTGTATTAATTCTCCTTTGATATGCGCGGGTTATAATTTCGTATTTATGAGTTGTAAAGTTGCTCATTTTAACCTAATGGACTTCACTGGACCATCAGACTCAACAATATTGGGCTGACCTTCGTAGAGGCAAGCCCACTAGCGACAAAGTATGTTGTTACATCATATGAAGGCTCAGAGATATGCTCACTAGAGTTGAATCATTCATTGATGTTAGTGCATGCTCACTAGTCTTGAACCAATATTTGCCCAAATAAGGAACCAAATACCTTATTTGGCGATTTGGCCGGGTGATGGACTCCTTGCTTTGGCGTTTGAGCACATGACGGTTGTGTCGAGTGGGCTGGTCGCTCCTGAGAGGATGATCCGTGCGGTAATCGAGCTGGCAAAAGCCATAGGTACAACAGGGCTAGTTGCTGGACAAATGATAGACCTCAACAGCGAAAGATTGAATCCAGAAAACGTGGAATTGCAGCTGTCTAGAGTTCATCCATCTCCACAAAACGGCTGCATTGTTGGAGGGTTTTAGGGGTTATAATGGGAGGTGGAACAGATGAAGAGATCGAGAAACTTAGAAAGTACGCAATATGTATTGGACTATTGTTTCAGGTTGTTGATGCCCAAGAAAGACGTGGTTTTCGTGGCAGGTATTACCAAAAAGGATTTTCTAGAAAATATAGACATATCTAAATGCGTGAAGTTGTTCATAATATTGCATAAAAGGTGATATCACGTGGACTAATTATAAGCTTTTCATAGTGTTGTGCGCAATAGAGAGCATGAGGATGTGTGTTTGCTGGATTAGTACTAAGATGGATGCTCTAGGAAATAGGTTTCATCCACAACATCTGGTTTGACTGCACTGACCTAAAGACTGCAGAATTGCGAATAGGAGCATTGCGTGCGACTTGTTAGTTCCAAACTCACTTGATCCTGACAAAAACAGGTGACTCATTCCTACACCAGCTATGTTATCTGTCTTTTATGTATCAGATTTTTGCAAGTTATCTGAGACTGTATGGTGTTTTCTCCCAGATTAGGAGCTTAGCTCTGGTCACCTGGCTACAATGCCCCAAGCGTGTTCTCCTAGAACAAATCAAATATGAACTGAAAGTACCTGATTCTCTGTATTTTACTTGGCCCAGAAGTTAAGATATCATTGTGTTCTAGGATCGATCTTCAAAATTTTCTTATATAGTTCACAATCTCTGGACTAAGGATTGTGCAAAAGGCTCTAGGATCAGAGGAATCAGGATTGGGCATCATATTTTCTCTATTTGTGAAGTTAAACTTTTTATAAGAACTTCCTCCAATTACTAATTAACAAAACCTGCATTGCATTCAATTATTTTAATTCTTATATGAACTTTTTTATGTGTTAAAATATGTACATAGATTGTGATTTCTTTTCATCCCATAATTGAAAAACATACATACTATTTTGTTGACCTTCATTGCTTCCAACTACAAGAAACCTATTAAGAGCTCCACAGACTCTTAATAAGCAAACCCAATTATAAAGTTCTACTGGAGACGGTGGACCGGCCATGGCTACTACTGTTCATCTCAGCTCATTCTCCCTCTTCATTCAATCCAGAGAAAGAAGATACAACTCCTTATCCTCCGTCAAGAGTCTCCAAAAACGCAAAATTTTGTCTCTCTCTTCTGCGCTCACCTCACAAGGCGGCAGAGACATGATTCCACCAGAGGGAAAAAGCAACGATCGGAACTCTGCCTTTGACTTCAAGTCGTATATGATCCGGAAAGCCGAATCTGTAAGTGCGGCTCTCGATGTTTCAGTACCGCTCCAAGAACCCCTCACGGTCCAGAAGGCCGTGCGGTACTCATTGCTAGCGGGCGGGAAACGTGTGAGGCCTTTGCTCTGCATTGCTTCCTGCGAGCTTGTGGGAGGTGATGAGGCTACTGCCATGCCAGCCGCTTGCGCGGTCGAGATGATCCACACAAGCTCTCTTATTCATGACGATCTTCCGTGCATGGACAATGCCGACCTCCGCAGAGGCAAGCCCACCAACCACAAGGTATGTTGTTAAATCATATGAAGGCTCAAAGAAATACTCACTAGAGATGAATCAATCATTGATATTAGTAAACGTTCACTAGTGTTGAACCAATTTTTGCTCAAACAAGGTATTTGGAGAAGACATGGCGGTTTTGGCAGGTGATGCACTCCTTGCTTTGGCGTTTGAGCACATGACGGTTGTGTCGAGTGGGTTGGTCGTCCCCGAGAGGATGGTCCGTGCAGTGATTGAGTTGGCAAAGGCCATAGGGACAACAGGGCTAGTTGCTGGACAAATGATAGATCTAACCAGCGAAAGAATGAATCCAGATAACGTCGGATTGGAGCATCTAGAGTTCATCCATCTCCACAAAACGGCGGCATTATTGGAGGCAGCGGCGGTTTTAGGGGTTATAATGGGAGGTGGAACAGAGGAAGAGATGAAGAAACTTAGAAAGTATGCGAGGTGTATTGGGCTACTGTTTCAGGTGGTTGATGATATTCTTGACGTAACGAAATCTACTGAGGAATTGGGTAAGACCGCCGGAAAAGATGTAATGGCCGGAAAGCTAACGTATCCAAGGCTGATAGGTCTGGAGAGATCGAGGGAATTCGCAGAGAAACTGAGCAGAGAAGCAGAGGAACAGCTTCTAGGGTTTGATTCGGACAAGGCGGCGCCTCTGGTGGCTCTTGCTAGCTACATTGCTTGCAGACACAACTGATATTTTTTCATGGACTGATCATATCGTCAATGCATCCAATCTCCTAACAAGTCCTTTTAGTTCGATCTATGGTCTTGTTCCTTGTTAATCATTTATGATGTGATTGTGATCATCTCTCTGTGTTTTCAAGTTGTATTTTAGTATTGTGTTTCTGAATCTTAAGGTCATGTTTCAACAAATATCAAAAAACGGTTTGCTCATTGGAACTAAATCGGAAGAAAAATGAGCGCATGTTAGCTTACGGGTACTTCAAACAAAACAGAGTACATTTTTTGTTATTGAAGTAGCACGAATTTAGGACCCAAAAAAAGCTAGCTCATTTTCAAAGTGTGCCTCACCATATTTAGACCAGCCTTTGTTGCAGACATGATTAATCTCACAAACACTGCTGTGTCGTAACTTGGAAGGTATTTAATGCCATTGAGAAAGAGACTGAAACATGATTTTTTTTGGATTCTCAATTAATTCAATCGTATTAAATGATTGTCTAACATTTTTCACGTGTCTATTTTGTAGGTCCACGTATGTGCGTCTAACATTTTTCCCGTGACTGGCTGACTGATTTTAATGTTCACATAATGTGCCCAGCTCAACCATAACCGAAGAGACGTTTCGTATATTGTTAATTCGTTTTATTTTTATTTAAATCATCCATGCAAACGTCAAACGCAACTTACGCAAGGCAGAGTAAAACAGAGTAGTTTGAAATGGAAACCAAACATTAGAACAGAGTACCTCGAAATATGATATCATCTGTATTTTTTCGGCAACATGGACCCCGATGTGGTTCTTGTTGCAGAACATGACTCGTGAACATTATTTACCTCTTGAAGAGATTTAATGCACTAGAGCGAGAGATTGAACAAGACACTTGGATTGACTGAATAAGATCATAGCTTGGATTTCCCACTGAATCAAAATGAATGATCGTCTGACATTGTCCCTCCCAATTAATATTTCGCAGTTCATCATTGTGTCCAACCATAACCAAAGATACTATTCGTATAATAGTTAATTCATTTTGTTTTTATTCAAATCAGCCATTGAAAGGTCAGGGCAAGACAGCGTCTAGGGTTTACTTAAAGAAAACAGAGTAATTTGAAATGGAAATCAAACATTAAAAACAGAGTTCCTCTAAATCTTATTTCGTCTCTATCTTGTCACAGTAACAACATGGAAGCAACAAGAATGGGTTTTGGTCTTCCTAACGTTCACAGCGTGCCTCTCTGTCTTACGACCAACCTCTCTCTCTTTCCCCGGCGTTTGCTTCACAAGCACACTCTTCCCCTGAAACCAGCAAAATACCGCTCGGTCTGTGTTAGGGCTACTGAGAACAGTGATGAACTTGAGAGAACTCGTCCATTGGCACACTTTTCTCCCACTCTTTGGGGAGATCACTTCCTTTCTGTTCCCTTAGATGTTGCTGTAAGCACATGATGACCTAATCTGTTTCAAGATTGTTGATTTAGTTTACATTATTCTTTATTTAATCTTTGTAGAAATTTGATGATCTCTCAAGAGAGATTGAAGTGAAGATGAAGCCAAATGTGAGAGATATGCTCATGTCTTCCGAACATAGCAATAACGAGAGGATCCGTCTCATCCATTTGCTAACTAACCTCGGAATCGCATATCATTTCGAGACTGAGATTGATGAGATCCTTAGCCAAGCTTTCCGTAATCTGGACGACATATTAGACAAGGAAGATGATTTGGAAACAATCTCCACCATGTTTGAGGTTTTCAGACTACGCGGTTACTATATGCCTTGCGGTAAGAATATTGGTGACTTTGAATCACACACACGTACACACATACATATACACATTTATAATTTGGCTTTCGACTTCACTGTAGATGCATTCAATAAATTCAAAGGCGAAGATGGGAGGTTCAAGGAAAGTTTAGCTGAGAATATTAGAGGGATGCTGCAGTTGTACGAAGCAGCACATCTTGGGACACCGTCTGAAGATATAATGGACGAAGCACTGAGTTTCACAAGGAATCACTTGGAGTCCTTGACAGAGAGTACTAAGCCCCACCTCTCTAGGCATATACAAAATGCATTGTTTAGAGCTCGATATCATAACATGGAGATACTAGTCGCAAGAGAATATATCTCTTTTTACGATCTAGAAGAAGATCACAACGAGATGCTGCTCAAGTTTGCAAAGCTAAACTTCAACTATTGCCAGCTACATTACATCCAAGAGCTAAAAGATCTGACCAAGTATGTTGTAGTAGATCATTTCTTTAATCTTTACATATATGTTAGTTTTGCTTTATTGAATATTTATGTTTATTGCAGATGGTGGAAGGAGTTAGATCTTGCATCTAAGCTACCCTACATCAGGGACAGAATTGTAGAGACCTTTTTTGCGGCACTCTCATTGTATTACGAGCCACGGTATTCGCTTGGGAGGATTATAGTCAGTAAACTTACCATGATTGCGGCTGTATTGAATGATACATGTGATGCATATGGCACTATTCCTGAAGTTACATGTCTCGTTGATTCTTTCCACAGGTGTTGTCTTTAACTCCTAACTCCTTTTTCGTTTATTATATGTAAGAGTGGGTAAAATGGCATGCAAAATGTTATTGTCTAGGTGGGATCTTGGGGACATTGAAAAGCTACCAAGCTATATAAGAATTGTCTTTCGAAGTGTGTTTGAAACTTTAGAAGAGATTGAACAAGAAATGAGGCCACGAGGTAGATCACGTATTGTGCAAGTAACGGTAGATAAGGTGAGTCCTCCAAATTGGGGTAGCATAAATTGTAGTCAAGTTTATGTTTAACAAAAAAAAAAAAAAAAGAATGCTGTTTTATATAGATGAAACAGTTGGCGAAAGCATACCTGGCCATCTCAAAATGGGCACGTGCCAGTCATGTGCCAACCTTTGAGGAGTACATGGAAATTGGTATGCAGACGTCAATGGATAATTGGGCAGCTTATAGCTTTATCGCTATGGAAGATTGTGATGAGAATCAAACGTGCGAGTGGTACAATTCTAATCCCAAAATGTTTGAAGCTATGAATGCCGTGTTTCGTCTTAAGAACGACATAATAACCTATGAGGTAATAATACATACAAAATCATGATAACAAACAATCACATTAACAGAAAATTTTGTCTTAAAATCAACTTAACAAGTTTCCATCGATGAGCAGCTAGAGATGAGCAGAGGAGAGGTGGCTAAAGGGGTGAATTGTTACATGAAGCAACATGGCGTAACCAAAGAAGAAGCGGTTAGAGAGTTAAACAAGATTGCTACTAATTATTACAAAATAGTAATGGAAGAGTACTTGACGACAACCGCTGTGCCAAGGCCTATCCTAGTGCGATGCCTCAACATTTTGAGACCCATCGATCTGTTTTACAAGGAGGGTGATGAATTCACTGTTCCTCATCTCGGAAAGCTCAAAGAAGTCATCTATTCTTTGTTCATCCAGCCAATTCCTCTTTAATAAATTGAAAAACTTATAAATAAGACACTTTGTATTCCTCTTTTTTCTTTCCCCTACCGTAATAACATAAGCGAATAGCCAAGCTGGCATATATTTGTGGGTTCTTTGTTTCTTCACTTGTAGTCATAGGCATGTCTAATGTCACCCAGGTAGCCAAACTAAGATTGTAACAGTTCGTCTTCCATGAAGTATATTCATCCTTAGTTCTATACACCGACATCCGGAGATGCCCTGGTCGTGGAAGCGGCGGTGGAGAATGAATAGTTTCATCGCTGGTGATGATGCAGCTTATGAAGATAAGCACCAATATTAAAACGGCGCAGGCTACGAGTGCAATAACCAAATCCAACATTTTCTATAGTTTCTTACCAATTTCCTTGAATCAAACTATTGACATATAACTCTCATAGAGTAAAGCGCCGAAAGAATAAAACAGGTTTATAAAGATCAAGACCAAGCAAATACAAATGTTCCCTAATATATAGTGAGATGTAAACGATAAAACTGAAATTCCATTTACAATATACAGTACTTAAGTTTTTGTAAATATCCGAGGTTGATTGGTCTGGGGAGATCGAGGGAACTTGCGAAGAAATTGAGCAAAGAAGCAGAGGAACAAGGAACAACTTCTAGGGTTTGATCCGAATAAGTCAGTGCCTCTGGTGGCTCTTGCTAGTTACATAGCTGGAAGACACAACTGAACTCGTGCTAATGAATGTATGGCGTTAGTTAATGAAACTTCAGTTGGAAATGTCCTTGGTATAAACCGGGTTACTGCATTGGACTCGTCGAAAACGGATGAGGATTCACATGAATCACACAACGAGTGTGGAGTGATAGATCTAATGACTCCTTCCGGCCAGAAACTATGACGTGAAAGACCGGTTAAATCGTCCATCAAGGCTAAGGAGATGTAAGCATCCTCCAAAGCTCTTAGACGTGGAAACCACGGACGTGGGAACCGAGGTGGGCGTGGCTAGATGTCTCCCGAAAGATTCGGTTTTTATCTGTTACAAATATTGTAACAAAGCTACTTCTCTCTCGGTATTTCCTCTAAAAAAAACTGTATCATTTCGTGTCATTATAATAGCTAGTAATTGGATCTTATTTAATAAAATATTTCTATCAAAAAAACATTATTATGTTGTAATTTGGAAGCAATTAGTTTTTTCAAAAATTAACTGAAAGATATGAATGTTTTTGATTCCCAAGTCTGACATTTACCCTCCAATGTTTCCCGGATGAGGAAATCAAGTAAACTTTTTCTCTTTGAATATCTGCTAACACTAAAAATCAAGGGAACATCTCCTTCGATAGATATGAAAAAGATCCCTGCAGCTTCATATATTCCCGTAAAAAAGGAATGAACAAGTTTGTATTGCAGATTAGAAATTCAGCTAACATTTTTTTATCTCACAACAGATATAATCACAAAGCATCACTTTCCTCGGCTTTTGCTCCTCAACCAAGTTGAAATATATGGGAGATAAGTAGATAACACATTTAAAACGAAATAATACAAACGTGATTTTCTGTACTTCCCACTAAATGATCGTTTGACATTTTCCCTCCCATTAGTCCCGGATCTCATATGCACTATTGACTTTTTATTTTATTTTAGTATATGTTTCCTTCCCGATAACCACGTTGTTTCCTTAAAGCATCTCTGTCAAAAAGTTTCTAAGAAATAAAAAATAGAAAAGAGAGGAAGAAGAAGTTTTAAGATGAAAAACCATAGTATCTCGATAAGATAACATGCTACTTGTCATCATATAATTGGTTCGATTTGTTTTGAACTTAAATTTTTATTCGATAACTTAAATAAGTGACGTTTTAGAAAAAAAAAGATTTGTCCCAAAATATTTGATTTTTCACATTTTTATGCTTAATTTATGTTAATTTAATAGTTTATGACTATTTGAATTTTACAGTATTTTTTTTTATTGGTTAGATTTTTATAAATAAAAAAATATTTATTATTTTTTAATCTCCGTGCTTTCAACTAAAACATCACTTATTTTGAAGACAGAATGAATATTATATAGTAGTATTAAACTGTTGAGAACTCCAAAATCGGTTTTTCACCTTTGTGTCTGTTCTGAGTACTTTCACTATTAGCCTTAGAGCATCTCTAACAAGAGGATTTAAGAAAATTTCTAAAGTTTCAATAATATAAAATAATCGAAAAGAATGAAAGAGAATATGACGAAGTTTTTAAATAAGAATTCTTGATATCTTAAACTTCATATGACACATGTCATTTAAAGAATGGGCAATTTTTTAATTTATAAATTAAAATTTAAATAAATAATTAAATTACATTAAAATGAATAAAATACTATAAATAAGAAACTCATCCGTTGCATATGCTCTTAGGCAGGTCTAGTGTCACCCTAGCAGCCAAACTAAGCGATTAACAATCTCTTTAAATAATTATCAAAAAACAAAAATACAAATGTAATTGTTTGTATTTCCCAATAAATGATCAACTGACATTTCCCCTCTATTGACTTTTTTATTTTTTTCCGGATCCAGTGCTGTGCCGTAATTGAATCGCGTGAATTATGTATGGGTGACAACTGTTGCATCCCGTTTCCCCCAACGCCTTGATAAGTGGTTGTTTGAAAACATAGATATTGAAGTGAGGCTTTTGGCATTTTTGATATTTGATGGTATTGCATACGGGATGATATATTGTAGATGCTAGATCTGAAAAAATTGTGGTTGCACAAATTGCTATGATTGATGGTTGTTAAAAAGATGGGTTTCGTTTGTTTTTGACAATGAGCAATGAGCTTCGTTGGTTTAATAAGATTGATGCTCTAGGATAAAAAAAAAAAAAATTATCCAAAGTTCCCCACTTTCAATTGTTTTGGCTGCATTGATCTAAGGACATCAGAACTGTGAAGATGAGCATGGCGTATGACTTGTTAGTTCAAAACTCACTTCATCCTGACAAAACAGGCGCTTCCTTGGTTTAATAAGATGGATGCTCTAGGAAAAAAATGTTTTACCTAAAGCTCCCCACTTTCAGCTGCTTTGATCTAAGGACTGAAGATGAGCATGGTTCAATATTCACTTGATCCTGAAATTAACTGGAACTGTTTTCTACACCAGCTTATGTTATCTCTGACTGTTTTATGGATCAGCTTTTTACAAGTTATCTGAGAATGCATGGCGTTCTCTCGCAGCTCAAGAGCTTAGCTTGGTCACATGGCTACAATACCCCAAGCGTGTTCTCCTATAAAAAAACAAATATGAACTGTAAGTACCAGATTCTTTGTATTTTTTTTTGTACTCTGATCAAGTGCCCATAAATTTAAAAACTCGGTGACAAAAACAAAAAAAAAAGTTTAGACACTCATAATGTCCTATAATTGAAAATATAATTCATATTATTTTGTTCGCAGATTACAGTTTAACATTACAGTAAAGACGTTAGTTAACCTTCATTGCTTCCAAGGATTAGAAACCTATTAAGAGCTCCACTTACTCTTAACTGGGCAAACCCGGAGAAAGTGGAACGGACATGGCTACTACTGTTCATCTCAGCTCATCTTCTCTCTTCATCCAATCCAGAGAAAGAACATACAACTCCGTATCCTCATTCAACAATCTCCAAAAACGCACCGTTATATCTCTCTCTTCTGCTCTCACCTCACAAGGCGGAGACATGATTCCACCAGAGGGAAAAAGCAATGATCGTAACTCTGCCTTTGACTTCAAGTCGTATATGATCCGTAAAGCCGAATCCGTAAATGCGGCTCTCAACGTTTCAGTACCGCTCCAAGAACCACTCACGATCCAGGAGGCTGTGAGGTACTCGTTGCTAGCGGGCGGAAAACGTGTGAGACCTCTGCTCTGCATTGCCGCCTGCGAGCTCGTGGGAGGCGACGAGGCTACTGCCATGTCAGCCGCTTGCGCGGTCGAGATGATCCACACGAGCTCTCTTATTCATGACGACCTTCCGTGCATGGACAATGCCGACCTTCGTAGAGGCAAGCCCACAAACCACAAGGTATGTTGTTACATCATATGAAGAAGGCTCAAAGAAATACTCACTAGAGATGAATCAATCATTGATATTAGTAAACGTTCACTAGTGTTGAACCAATTTTTGCTCAAACAAGGTATTTGGAGAAGACATGGCGGTTTTGGCAGGTGATGCACTCCTTGCTTTGGCGTTTGAGCACATGACGGTTGTGTCGAGTGGGTTGGTCGTCCCCGAGAGGATGGTCCGTGCAGTGATTGAGTTGGCAAAGGCCATAGGGACAACAGGGCTAGTTGCTGGACAAATGATAGATCTAACCAGCGAAAGAATGAATCCAGATAACGTCGGATTGGAGCATCTAGAGTTCATCCATCTCCACAAAACGGCGGCATTATTGGAGGCAGCGGCGGTTTTAGGGGTTATAATGGGAGGTGGAACAGAGGAAGAGATGAAGAAACTTAGAAAGTATGCGAGGTGTATTGGGCTACTGTTTCAGGTGGTTGATGATATTCTTGACGTAACGAAATCTACTGAGGAATTGGGTAAGACCGCCGGAAAAGATGTAATGGCCGGAAAGCTAACGTATCCAAGGCTGATAGGTCTGGAGAGATCGAGGGAATTCGCAGAGAAACTGAGCAGAGAAGCAGAGGAACAGCTTCTAGGGTTTGATTCGGACAAGGCGGCGCCTCTGGTGGCTCTTGCTAGCTACATTGCTTGCAGACACAACTGATATTGTGCATTAACTGATCCTATCTTCAGTGTAATCTCTTAACAAGTCCGTTTAGTTCGGTCTCTGGTCTTGTTTCTTGGGAACCATTTATGTTGTGATCTCGGTGTGTTTCAGGTTGTATTTTAGTATTGTGTTTTTGAATCTTAATGTCATGTTTCAACAAATGTCATAAAATCATCTCGTAAGTATTCGGATAATCGGAAGTAAAACGTGAGAGTAGGTTAATTGGTTTATTGAAACAGCAGCAGGAATGGGTTTCGGACCATCTGAAGAAGTAATGAATGAAGCACTGAGTTTCACAAGGAATTACTTGGAGTCCTTGGCAAGAGAGTACAAAATGCACTCTCATTGTTCTTCGAGCCACGGTTATTCGCTAGATCAATAGATTATAGATTCAAGTAATGTCAAAGAAAAAGAAAAAAAAGATTGTAGATCCACTTTTAACGCAAAGCAGATAAGCTCTTGCAGTACAACCTAGTTAAAAAATATGAGAGACGACGATTTTTAAAAAGTAATACTAACGTGATTGTCTGTATTCCCTAATAAATGATAATCTGACAAGAAATTTACTATTAAATGTTTCCTTTGTTTCTTGTTTACTTAAGGGAAATATACGAGAAAGCTTTTGAAATAGAAACAGAACCTAAAAACAGAGTACTTCAAGTAAAACAGAGTAGCTATATCTATCTATCTTGACTGTGACTAGATATGGAAGCAACAAGAATGGGTTTTGGGATCAAAAATTTCTCTTACCTTCACCAAGTCCCTCTCTGTCCTAAGACCAGCCTCTCTCTCTCTCAACCCCCTTCTCTCTCGCTGAAACCCATAAAACTTGACTTGTTCTGTGTTAAGGCTACTACTACGAGTTCGTCCAGTGATGATCTTGAGAGTAGTCGTCGTTTCACGCACTTTGCTCCCTCTTTTTGGGGAGATTACTTCCTCTCACTTCCCGTCGACGACTCCGTAAGTATTTGGATCAAAAGAAAAATTTTATGGACCCATTCACGAGCCTTGCTGCATAGACATGATTCTTTTTTTTATTTTATTTGATAGAATATGATTCTTGATCATATATTTGTGCATCTTTGTAGGAATTTGATGAAATAGCGAGAGAGATTGAATCGGTGATGAAGCCGAACGTGAGAGACAGGCTCATGTCTTCTCACAACAACAACAAGGACAAGATTCGGTTAATCCATTTGCTTATCAGCCTTGGTATCTCCCATTACTTTGAGACCGAGATTGAGATGATCCTAAACCAAGCTTTTGAAGAGTTGGACGGGATAATGGCCGAGGAAGACGATCTGGAAACAATCTCCATCATGTTTGAGGTTTTCCGATTGTATCAACACAAGATGTCATGCGGTAACGATATCATTCTCCTTGATTCATCACATATGTATGCATGCAAATCTATATACAACATGATGATGGCTGTATATCGGTTTCATTAGATGCCTTCATAAGATTCAAAGGTGAAGATGGGAGGTTCAAGGAGAGTCTAGTCGGGGATGTTAGAGGAATGCTACAATTATACCAAGCAGCGCATCTCGGGACACCCTCTGAAGATATAATGGAAGAAGCGAAGAGTTTTACTAGGAACCTATTGGAGTCTTTGGCAACAAGTACTACTATTCCTCCACATCTCTCCTCACATATCCGTAACTCCTTGTACAGAGCTCGATATCATAACATGGAAATACTAGTCGCAAGAGAATACATTTCTTTCTACGACCAAGAAGAAAGTCATGACCAGACGCTTCTCAAGTTTGCAAAGCTCAGCTTCAACTATTGCCGTTTGCATTACATCCAAGAGCTCAAAACTCTCACCAAGTATACATGCTACCCTAGTTCACCATATATATTATACTACTCTTTTCTTAACTCTTATTAACTATATAAGGATAACTGGGAAAAGATAACTAAATTTTTAAAATATGACGAATCTAGACTAAGTGTTTAGATTTGAGGGGTTTTAGGTTAAGTGTTTAAGATTTAGGGTTTTGATTTTATATGATTCTGTTAAATTTATAAAAAATCATCACGCGGTTTCCAAAAAATTCATCATGAAGTTTGGTCTCAAGACCCTTTTTCAAATTGAAAATGTTTCATCTTCTTTCTATACATGGTAATTCTGATAAGTAACCTCAAGATTATAGACTCTGTTTGGTCCATCGTAATATAATTGGATATGGGATTTTGTTAGATTCTTGTGCCATGGGAGTGAAGTAGCTCATGATGACCCTTATATACATGGAAATATATTGTTTGTTTCTTCTTCTTTGCAGATGGTGGAAAGATCTAGATGTTGCCTCTAAGCTTCCTTACGAGATCAGGGATAGAATTGTGGAGAGCTATTTCCCTGCGTTGGGAGTATATTTCGAGCCACGATATTCACTTGGGAGAATTATTGTGGCTAAACTTATCATCATCATCGTTGTTTTGGATGACACGTGTGATTCATATGCAACTTTCCCCCAAGTCAAAAGTCTTATTGATTCTTTGCAAAGGTACTTTTCCCAAAGTGGTTCTTTATGCATCCACTTTGTCTTTTTGATTTGAAAACCCGTTTTAACAAGAAATATATGAAATGGTAAAATGGGCAGGTGGGATCTTGAAGCTATTGACGAACTACCAAGCTATTCTAAAACAGTCATCCGAGTAATATTGGAAACAATGGGGGAGATTGAGATAGAAATGAAGCCCCGAGGAAGATCTGCTAGTGTGCAACACACGATAGATGAGGTAACTGATTGACCAAACTTAATTTATACATAAATGTTGTTGAATGGTCAAAAACATATTAAAATAATGGTTTTCATTTTCAAATGTTTGACAAAGTTTTTCTTTTTCTATCAAATGAAAACCTTAGATTAAGAGTATAGGGAGGGCGTACCAAACAATATCAAACTGGGAAAGTGCAAATCACGTGCCAACCTTTGAAGAGTACATGGAGGTTGGGCTGGTCACCGGGGGGATGGATGATTTTGCATTATACAGCTTTATCGCGATGGAAGATTGTGATGAGAAACCATTGTACGAATGGTTCAACTCCAAACCCAAAATATTCCAAGCTTTGTGTACTCTATATCGTCTGAACAACGATATTGTCACCTACGAGGTATAGTACCAAATGAATGATTTAAGATGATTAATTATGACTAGGTCTTCGTATTTTTTTTTTCATTGCTATAAACTTATAAACTCTATGGGTATATATATATAATGAGCAGAGAGAGATGAGCAGAGGAGAGGTGGGGAATGGGGTCAACTGTTACATGAAGCAGCACAGTGTTACTAAAGAAGAAGCGGTTGAAGAATTGGTTAAGATGGCTAGAGATAACTATAAGATAGTCATGGAGGAGCTCTTGAAGACAATCGATGTGCCACGTCCAGTTCTGGTTCGTTGCCTCAACATTGCACGCTTGATCCATGTGTTTTGCGAGGATGGTATTGATGAATTCACCAATCCGCATGGAAAGCTAAAAGATCTCATCACCTCGCTGTTCACCAATCCTATTCTGGTTTGACCATACCACAATTTTTCTATTATGATCACATTTTGACGTATCCAACTACCAACAACTTCATTGCTTCAAATCTGGCCTCTTTTTGTCCACTATAAGTAATTTTAAAACTCCTAATTTGTGTTTACTTTTAATAGTAATAACCTGGTTCATATAAAGCAGTGTGACGTTTCTCAACTAAAATTCTTCATGAGTGAGACGTAGGACCAAATAAATTTTAGGGCACATCTATTCAACAATGAAACAAAAATGGCTACAAATGTAAAAAACTGTTTAATTCGAGAAAGACATTTTTTTTGGTATGAATGTTAACATTTATTCATCACAAAACCTTTTTACAACTTGTGTGGCTTTGAGTTTAAAAGTTCCAAAATAAATTACAGACCAAAATCATTAAAAACAGAGCATTCATTAGGTGTTTCTTGTTGCAAACCAAGTTATGAATCCTTCCTAAAGCTTGGGAGTAGATTCCTAATTTTTGCGATCAATAAGAGACGTCATGAGAGAGGGAGAGAGACCTTGGTTCCCATGACGTCGTTTGTTTCGTTCACACCAGATGGTATGTACACTGATTTGGAATACATATCTCAGGAGATAGCGTTGTATGCGAGTAAGGCTTGAATCAATCATTAAAGAGCTTGTCATCGTGTAAGATGCTGAGTGCTTGTTTTGCAGCAAACCCCTCATTGTCTTTTCCCATAACTGAGCTAAGTATGGACATTCAAAGAACAGGTGATCTCGAGACTCCATAGAATGCTTGCAGAATACACATGAAGTCACAACCTGTCCTCGCCAAAAACTCATCCGATCCTCTGTGATGAGGCGATTATGCATAGCTAGCCAAGCAAGAAAGGAGTACTTGGGAGTTGAGTGTGGAAACCAAACTCCTTTGTACCAATTCTTCAGTGGCCAGAGCTCCCGAATATTGTTCCATATGTGTTTCGTCGAGAAAACACTTAAGAATTTCCCTTCCGCACTCTTCCATGTTGCCTTATCTGAAACGTTCCGACACGGTTAGCCTTGAACTGCTCAATCTCCCTCTCAATGCCATTCAACAGAGGTCTTTTGGACAAGAGAAAGACATTTTGCGTACGTTCTCAAAGAAAGTGTGCAGGTAACATTAAAACCAGAAAAGAAAGTGTGTCATACATGATTATTGAGACAAGCTAATTGGCCGGGACACCGTCTACGGTTCGTATGGAAATTGATGACAAAAAATCATCAACAAAGATAAATAACCATATTTAACAAAAGTTTGAAAAATGTAAACTTAGTAGCTTCATATGAAACACAATTAGTAATTACTCACATTTTTAATGGAAAAAATAACTTTTTCACCTCAGCTTCCGCCTCCACAACCGCCACTGCTACAACCACCACTTGAACCCCTATTAAGAACGGCTGCAGCCAAAAATATGGCAGTGCCAGTGCTCATCACATCTCGATCTTTGGTTCTAGACACAGGCATCGGTCGCTGCACTGGTCGTGGTGGGAGTGGTGAAGGAAGCTTTGTATCGCTGGTGATGATGCCTCCACCTCTGTCACCGCCACCTGAAGCACCATAGACATCGGTTCCAGCCACTACTGACTTGGCGGTGTCATCGCCTGTTGAATATTCATCCTTAGTTCTATACACAGACATCCGGAGCTGCCCTGGTCGTGGAAGCGGCGGTGGAGAATGAATAGTTTCATCGCTGGTGATGATGCAGCTTATGAAGATAAGCACCAATATTAAAACGGCGCAGGCTACGAGTGCAATAACCAAATCCAACATTTTCTATAGTTTCTTACCAATTTCCTTGAATCAAACTATTGACATATAACTCTCATAGAGTAAAGCGCCGAAAGAATAAAACAGGTTTACTAAGAACAAGACCAAGCAAATACAAATTTTCCCTAGAAGAAAAGTTAAAAATAAAAAACGTTCCAATTTTTATGACCATTTTTTCAATACACAACCAATTGAACCGAGACATTATTGAAAGCATATCAAAGATTTCTATAAATTGTCATTGACTGCCGTGGATTTGTATTAACATTTTTTTTTCTAAAATTTTCTTTATAAGGTAATATGTGTTGATGCTTTTCTAGAAATTTTCCAAATATTATCTATTGTTTTATTAACATCATTGCTCTTTCTTCATTTTATTTGCATAACAAAAGATGGGGTTTTGGCATGTGTGTACTCAAAATTGTTTTTTGTTGATTGCTTTTTTATTAACAGAGTAAACTCCACCGGTGCCGGAAAAATGAGGACATAGGTGTCAGCTTGGCTATGGACGTAAGGCTAACCCGTTGGGTTTTAGATCAATCTTTTATTTATCACAAATTGTACCCTTATAATTTTATTATCCCCTGTGCCTGAGGAACTGATAAAGAAATTACAAAACGCGGTTACAGTAGTACACACAACTAGAAGGAAAAATCAACAGAGGAACGGAACAAAGAAAAGGTTTCTGATTTAAGCGAACGAATCAGGTTTAGTCATATCTTGAAGGTGGACGTGAATCATATGATCTGTGTGAACCATGAGACCTCGGTGAACTTGAAACGTTTGATCTTGGAAGATGAAACTGAGGATGGTGATATTGAGGCTGTTGTTCAATTGGCTGTCTGAGATACCTACAGTTCGAGATCGTGACCTGTAAGTGTTGAGACAAGAAGTTTAACTCTGGAAGACGCTGCAGATTCTGACAGTCATTGATTCTCAGGTTTCTTAGGGCACTCGGACCAAACAAATGCTCATTTGAGAGCTGAAGAGAGTGCAGAGATGTGCAGTGATCGATTTCAAGGTCAGCAAGGTTGGCGAAATGACTTAAAGGAAATGTAATGAGAGAGTCACAGCTGCTTTTTATGCTTAGCGTTTGAAGGTTCCCATAGCTGTATTCGTGGTGATCTGGCTGGAAATCTAAGAGGCCACATTGATGGATGTGAAGAGAGATCAGAGAAGGAAGAAAGGTCGGTATCCGGGTTAGCTCTGGGCATCTCATTATGTAAAGTTTCTTGAGAGAAGGGAATAAGCCTCCTCTTGTGACCCTTACGTCTAACCACTCTTCCCAACCTGGCAGGTTATCAAATCGCAGCGTTTCAAGCGATCTAAACGGCTGTTCGTCTCGATCACGCAGTTGTAGATCGCTGAAGTAGAACTCAGTACCTATGCGTCTAAGCCCAGCCATTCTTGAAATGTAAAGTTCTTTGAGACCTGGTAGTTGACCAAGAGATGGCAAGGAGGAACAGTATTGGCACTCTCTGAGGCGTATGGACACGATTCTAGAGAACGAAGAATCATTCAACCATTTTGGAAAACTTCTTCCTTTGTATCTCTCAATGGTGAGTTTCTCGATATGAATATGCGGGCGTAACTTCTCAAAGACTTCAGCTTCGTTTTGCGTCCTGTGAGGATTTATGTTGCTCTCTGAGCTAGTAGATCCAGTTCTCCAGACAAAATCTATCTCCTTTAGATGTTTTTTGCTGTTTAAGTTTGCTCCTGCAGCATCAGCAACATCCACAACTCGTTGTAGCTCGACTAATTTAAGTTTTCCATGAAGTTCATGAAGCTCTCCTAGTTCACAAATCCTTGCCCCATCACTAGCACTAGCGAAAAAGGTTGTAAGCGTCTGGAGGCTCTGCAATCTACCAAATTTTCGCGGCATTTGTTTTAGCTTCGTTCCAATCAGATCAAGATACCGCAGATTGATAAGGTTGCAGATGTCTGTCGGAAGCTCCTTCAGACTGGAACAGTAGGAGAGAAGAAGTGTCTGGAGGTTGTACATATAACAAAGGGATCTTGGAAGTTTCTCGAGTTCAGTGCGAGAGAGATCCAAAAACCGGGCATGGCTCAAGTTCCTGAAAAAATCCGGCGGCAGCCTTGCGATCTTGTAATGTGACAAAGACAAAACACGCAAGCGGGTAAGCTTTGAAAGTAACTTCTCGCTGACCATTGTATCTAAGCAGCATGACCGAGAAGAATTTGTGAGGCTGAGTGGTAGAAAAGTTCTGAGAAACTTGACCTCGCGAAGAGCCTCAAACTCCATAGACTCAGCATAATTATCTCGCAGGTACGATAAATATCTGGTCCTTTCTGAAACCTGAAGTTTGTATCCATCGTCAAATTTCGAGCTGAACTCTCCTGAAGCAAACTGAGACAGCTCATTGATAAAATCATGCATTATATATCTCGTCTTGGTCTTTTGAAAAAGCGACCTTGATTCTAGTTCAGAAAAGTACTCATCCCCGAGCTGTTCTAGATTCTTACTGCTTCTCTTCTGTTGCAAGAAACCTTCTGCCATCCACAAAAGAACTACCTTTTCCTTCTCAAACGCATGTCCTTTGGGAAATATCGAGCAATAGGCAAAACATCGTTTCAAGTGCGCTGGAAGGTAGTAATAGCTTACTCGTAAAACTGGAAGTAGGTTGCTCTTATCAGCGGGAAGATCCCAAATCCTGCTGCTTAGAACTCTCTCCCATTCTACGACTTTACCTTCAAACCGTAGAACGCCACCGAGTGTTTTCACAGCCAAAGGCAGGCCGCGGCACTTGTGCACTATCCGTTCTGCAAGATCTCCAATTTCTTGATTTAGGCCCGGATCTTGATTACCAAATACAGTTTTTATAAACAACGACCAGCAATCTCCATCAGATAATGGCTGAAGGTTGTGTGCATGGACAGAACACATATTGGATGCAACACGTTGGCTTCGTGTTGTCACAAGAATCCGGCTCCCTTGAACAGCAGGTATGAAAGGTTGGCGTAGAAGATCCCAATCCGCAAAATTTTCATTCCACAAATCATCTAGAACAAGCAGAAACGGTAAGCCTGTTAACCTCTCCTTCAATTTGACTTGAAGTACATCCAGGTCGGTGAATTCGCAAGGCCGGGAAGTAACGGATTCATAAACCTTTTTGGTGATCTTAAAAACGTCAAAGTCCTCTGAGACATGAGCCCAGACTCTAGTTCCAAAGTGACTCTGAACACGCTGATCATTGTATAGGAGTTGTGAAAGTGTGGTTTTGCCAATCCCTCCAGTTCCAACAATAGCTACAACAGTTAACCCGTTATCGTTTCCATTTTCAGGAATCAAATATCTCATGATCTCATCTTTATCGTCAGCTCTACCAACCACTTCAGATTCATCCACAAGAGATGTCGTTGGCAACCTTTGTTTGGGTATCATTGCAGTGAGCTCTTTCAAACCAAGGACATTTCTTTGTGAGGCTAAACGCTCGAGCCTCATCGTGACCTTCTCAAGCCGGGTATCTAAATGTTCACTATTACCTTCAAGAAAATCTCCCAAAGACATTCTACCACGAAGCTGTCTCAGCCTGTTGGAGGAAGAAGATTCAGCTCCTATGTTGAGACGGAGAGCTTCTGTAGCAATATCATCAAGAGCATCTTCAGCATGGTAAACAACATCTCTCAGCTCGTTGACCCATTTTTCCACCACCGGGTTTGTAATCTGCTTCTCCTCCGCATCTATCAGAACCGCACTTATTGTCAACAACGCAGTGTTGAGCCGCTCTAGTACATTCTCGTTCAATTCTCGCCTCTTGAAGAAGTTCTTGAAAGGTGCAGACATCAGCATCTGGAAGAGAGCTTGTAAGAAAGCTGAAAAAACCACCTCTCCTACAGGCATCTCGTCTATCTTTGCACACACAAAGCCCTCTGGAAAAAATAAGACAAAAAAGAAAAGAAATCAACAGCAGGATGAACAACTTCACAGCAGGCTAATTAATTACTTCAGTGTTATCCTCCTCAAATGATTTAATCCACAGGGGTCAATTTGCCAAAGGTGAATCAAAGATTCCAATGCTAAGAAAATATAAGGCAAATGGTCATATAACAGTTTGATGGAAATTCAAAAAAAACTAACCTTAGTTAAACAAGGGAATGAAATTCGTATACTAAGTTGACTTGACAAAACACACCGTGAATCATGCGACCGAAGTGAATTCTACAATCATCAACAGAAACTACCTCGAAAGTGATTGGAAGTTGCCTGCATTTCCTGATGATAGCCTGAAAAGGACGAAACTTATGAATTAGTCAAAATCATTTACTTAGATTAATAAATAGTAGAGGAGTTCTCATGTTTACTTGAGAAAATACTCTGAAAATGCTTTCTGATTAGTTACAATGAGAATATATTAATAGGTAAAAGGCGACTTCAAATTAAACGAACATAATATTAAATTCTGAAGTGATTCCCTCGTGAGCTGGCAGGAAAAGTCTCAAATTGTCTTGGTCCACCAACTGAGACAAAGTCAATATAACAAGGTTACACACTAAAATGCAAAACCATGAGTTAAATCAACGGATGTACATCTTTTGGAGTCTTCGTAAATATTTAGTTAGGCATTTAAATGTTTTTGTCTTTTATAGGGTCAAGGCGTGAAGGGTCTACAGTGTCTTTCTGCAGCTGGATTGGCTTAAGCAGATGTAGATTTAGAGAACAAAACTTGCAAACATAATGACCAACAAAATACTAAAAAATATCGTCTGAATTTTAATTAATTTTTTTTTGTGTTGTTGTTATAGGTTGGATTGCAGAATTGAGTTGAAATCAACACCATCTGTTAAATCGTTTACAGATAATGATACACAAATAAGAGAAGATAGATTAAAAAGATGGTGTGATATATAAGAAAACTCACGTCACGTGGTATTTATTGGCTAAACCAAGAGATTAGCAGGACCATTTCTTCTGGACCCTTCTTAGGAACATCGAAAATTGGAAAGTTGGAATATTATGCAGCTGCAGCCAAACCCTTTTTGGCTTCCTCGTCTGATCTAAATGCTGCACATAGATCCCAAAATATAAACACAACGCAGAACATAAGTGGACACGGTAGAAGAAGACGAAGAAGAAAGAAAAATTACAGATGTTTCTGAAAAGGGAAAAGGAAGAAGCAACCCAAGGAGATAGATAAAACTCCATACTGCAACAAGATAAGAAGAAGAATAACAGGTCAGATTCATCTTACTTCCTCCTTAGTTTGTATACTATTTCTTGACTGTGACTTGTTGAATGCTCCATGGCCACTGCAAACAAAATGTAATAACACTTTTAGAAAAGGGGGATGTACATAACAGTTTTAGGCAAAATGTCTGCAAACTTATGAATCTTGTGATCAAATGGAAGACGAAAATCTCCAGAATCTTGACATTATTATCACTTGCTGCAGGCCAGCTTGAAAAATTGCATAAAAAACAGCAAGTCAACAAACCCCTTTCTGCTTGCTTATTACAATAATTGGCTTGGATTTTCCTGTGTAACTTGCAGCATTTCCTTGCCTCCAACAAGTTACAAGGGAAAACATGGCGAACTCCTTTTCATCAAATTGTGTGAACGTGATGGTTGAGCGGATTAACACTTCTCAAGAATTGGTCGAAGTATGTAAAGGAAAGTCCTCCAGTGCATTGCTGAAGAGATTGAAGGTTGCTTTGGTGACTGCGAACCCGGTGCTTGCAGATGCTGAGCAGAGAGCAGAACATGTCCGGGAAGTAAAACATTGGCTTACAGGAATCAAAGATGCTTTCTTCCAGGCAGAGGATATTCTTGATGAGTTACTAACAGAAGGTTTGCGGAGAAGAGTAGTAGCTGAAGCGGGAGGCTTAGGAGGACTATTCCAGAATCTCATAGCTGGTCGCGAAGCCATCCAGAGAACGATAGAACCAAAGATGGAAAAAGTAGTTAGACTACTGGAACATCATGTGAAGCATATCGAAATTATTGGATTGAAAGAATATAGTGAGACTCGAGAACCACAATGGAGGCAAGCATCACGGTCAAGACCTGATGATCTTCCCCAAGGCAGAGTGGTCGGCCGAGCGGAAGATAAGCTAGTACTAGTCAATTTGGTGCTTTCTGATGGTGATATAGGTATTAAGAAACCAGCTGTGATCTCCATAGTTGGCATGCCAGGGGTTGGAAAGACTACCTTAACAGAGATAGTTTTTAACGACAGCAGGGTAACCGAATATTTTGACGTTAAAATGTGGATCTCTGCTGGGATAAACTTTAATGTCTTCACGGTTACAAAAGCCGTTCTGCAGGATATCACTTCAAGTGCAGTTAATACTGAGGATCTACCTTCACTCCAAGTTCAGCTGAAGAAAACACTCTCGGGGAAGAGATTTTTACTCGTTCTGGATGATTTTTGGTCTGAAAGTGATTCAGAATGGGAAAGTTTCCAGGTCGCCTTAACTGATGCAAAGGAAGGAAGCAAAATTGTTCTAACCACACGAAGTGAAATTGTCTCCAGAGTCGCAAAGGCTGAAAATCTCTACCAAATGAAGTTGATGACTAATGAAGAATGTTGGGAGCTAATCTGTAGATCTGCTTTTGGAAATATATCAGTCAGTTCTATCAACCAAGAACTAGAAGGAATTGGCAAAAGGATTGCAGAACAATGTAAGGGCTTGCCGTTAGCTGCAAGAGCCATAGCATCTCATCTCCGATCAAAGCCAAATCCTGACGATTGGTATAATGTATCAAAGAATTTCTCGAGCTACACCAACAGTATTCTTCCAGTTCTTAAATTGAGCTATGACTCTCTCCCTCCTCAACTTAAACGATGCTTTGCCCTCTGCTCAATATTCCCCAAGGGTCATGTGTTCGATAGGGAGGAATTGGTGCTCCTATGGATGGCAATAGACCTCTTATACCAACAAAGGGGTAACAGAAGATTGGAAGAGATTGGAAACGATTACCTTGATGATTTAGTTGCTCAATCTTTTTTCCAGAGATTGGACATCACCATGACAAGCTTTGTGATGCATGATTTCATGAATGATTTGGCAAAAGCTGTTTCAAGAGATTTTTGTTTTAGACTGGAAGATGACAATATTCCGGAGATACCAAGCACGGCTCGACATTTTTCATTTTCTAGAAGCCAATGTGATGCTTCTGTGGCTTTCAGGTCTATCTGTAAAGCCGAGTTTTTGAGAACCATTCTTCCGTTCAACTCTCCAACGGGTCTTGAATCTCTCCAACTAACAGATAAAGTTTTGAATCCTTTGCTCCAGGCATTGAGCGGCTTACGAATTCTTAGCTTGTCTCATTATCAGATAACAAACTTGCCTAAATCATTAAAAGGTTTGAAGCTGTTACGGTATCTAGATCTGTCAAGCACCAAAATAAAAGAGCTCCCGGAGTTTGTGTGTACTCTCTGTAATCTGCAGACACTATTGTTGTCAAATTGCCGCAACCTCACAAGCCTGCCAAAAAGCATTGCAGAACTCATCAACTTGCGCCTCCTTGACCTCGTTGGCACTCCTTTGGTAGAGATGCCACCAGGAATAAGAAAGCTGAGAAGCTTGCAGAAGTTATCAAATTTTGTAATAGGAAGACTGAGTGGTGCACAACTGCATGAGCTTAAAGAACTTTCTCATCTCCGAGGGACGCTTCGCATCTCTGGGCTACAAAACGTGACCTTTGCAAAAGAAGCAAAAGACGCTGGTCTGAAAAGAAAGCCATTCCTTGATGGGTTAATCCTGAAGTGGACTGTGAAAGGTTCTGGATTCGTCCCTGGTAGTAATGCATTGGCATGTGACCAGAAAGAAGTACTAAGGATGCTAGAACCCCATCCACAATTGAAAACGTTCGGCATTGAGTCTTATCAGGGTGGAGAATTTCCTAAATGGTTGGGTGATTCTTCGTTCTTCGGTATCACATCCGTCACTCTCAGTAGCTGCGACCTCTGCATATCACTGCCTACACTGGGGCAGTTGCCTACACTCAAGTACCTCAGCATTGAAAAGTTTAACATTCTGCAGAAGGTTGGTATAGACTTCTTCTTCGGTGAGAACAACTCTAGCTGTGTACCGTTTCAATCCTTGCAAACTCTAAAGTTCTATGGCATGCAAAGATGGGAAGAATGGATTTGTCCGAAACTAGATGGTGGGATCTTTCCTAGCCTCCAAAAACTTATAATACAAAGATGCCCCAGGTTAACAAAAGAGTTTCCAGAAGGACTCCCTTCTTCCACTGAAGTCACCATCTCTGATTGCCCCCTAAGAGCAGTTTCTGAAGGTGAACATTCGTCCACAACGAATCTGAAAAATATTCTAGAAAGTCCAGCCAGCATTTCCTCTATGAGCAGAAGTGAAATGTATTCCCCTACAGGGAATCCAAGATTGGATGAGAGTACTAGTGCTCAGCCAGGTTTAGCTTCAAGTAGTCAAAGTAATGATGACAATGAAGTAACTTCGACATCCAGCTTGTCATCTTTGCCAAAGGTCCGTCCACTGTCACAAACAGAAGACTTAGACCAATATGAAACTCAGTTTGAAAGCTCACATCAGATTATTGAAGAACCTGCTGTGATCTCGGCAAGATACTCAGGATATATCTCGGATATACATAGCTCGTTAAGTCCATATATATCAAGAACATCACTTGTTCCAGATCCCAATGATGGAGGTTTCGGTCTTCCTGGAAGTAGTAGCTACCAGTACCAGCAATATGAAAAGCCACCTGTCCGGAGTCCACCGTCAAGTGATGCAGATAACAAAAGGCTTTCACTATATGATGATGAAACAGATATGGAATATTTAAAGGTGACAGATATCTCTCACCTCATGGAGCTTCCCCAGAATCTGCAGTCACTCCACATAAACAGCTGCAATGGACTCACTTCTTTACCGGATAGCTTAACGGAAAGCTATCCAAATCTCCATGAACTGATTATCATTGCTTGTCACTCTCTGGAATCTTTCCCTGGGAGCCACCCTCCAACCACATTGAAAACCTTATACATAAGAGACTGCAAGAAATTAGATTTCTCAGATAGTTTACAGCCAACACGGAGTTACTCGCAGCTCGAGCACCTATTCATCGGAAGTAGCTGCAGCAATCTCCTCATTTTCCCTCTATCCTTGTTTCCAAAGCTCAAAAGCCTCTCAATTAGGGATTGCGAAAGCTTCAGAACTTTCTCAATTCACGCCGGACTTGGAGACGACCGTATCGCTCTCCAGTCTCTTGAAATTAGAGATTGCCCAAATTTGGAAACTTTCCCACAAGTAGGACTCCCAACGCCGAAACTCTCTTCAATGTTACTCTCAAACTGCAGAAATCTCCGAGCTTTACCGGAGAAAATGTTTGGACTCACTTCTCTCTTGTCACTGTTTATAATCAAATGCCCACAAATCGAGACTATACCTGGTGGAGGGTTTCCCAGTAGTCTTCAAACCCTTAGCATCAACCTTTGCGACAAGCTCACGCCAAGAATCGAATGGGGTTTGAGAGATTTGGAAAATCTTCGAAATCTCGAGATTGAAGGAGGAAATAAAGACACTGAATCGTTTCCAGATGAAGGGTTACTGCCAAAAGGTATTTTTTCTCTGAGGATAAGCCGATTCGAGAACCTCAGGACACTGAATCGAAAAGGGTTTCAAGATACTAAAGTTCTTGAGACAATGGAGATCAACGGCTGTGATAAGTTACAGATATCGATAAATGAAGATCTTCCTCTTTCCTTGTCTTGCCTGAGAATAAGCTCATGTCCATTGTTGACTAAGAATTTTGCTGAAGCCGAAACAGAGTTTTTCAAGGTATTCAACATTCCACATGTGGAAATCGATGGTGAGATCTTCTCTTGAGAAAAGATTCTTTATTTATTTGTGACTATACACACTAGAGACCTTCCTTACTTGATGTACACGACACTGTAAATTCACAGTTATTACCACCATTGGAGCTCTTCTCAGAGATCTCCAAGATTTGATATTGTATCTCAAAACAATTGACTTTATCAGAACTTGTTGATCAAACCTTGAAAAAAAATGGTGAAGGCCAAGAACTTTCAAAAGCTAATGCTCCAAAAATCCCTTAGAGAGAAAGATGATGAAACAGATGGAAGTATCTCAGTCGAAAAGACAGAAAGCCTAACAAGAACTCCAAAATCAGAGGCAGGATCATAGTGTTCCCAGCTACTAACATAACTGGAGATAACTGTTCTAAAACGCAAAGATAATGGAAAAAAAATTAATGAAGGAAATGAAATGTTTGCAGTCATCTCTCTTCTGAAACTCCAGCTAGTCGGGTCCCTTTCTAGTTTGTCGATGGTGGTCGAGTGATTCTTGGCCTCACTGGTGTCTTTGACGGGCTTACCCTGAATAAGAAGATATAAAGCCAAATGTAGATCCAATTGAGATATTCAGAGAAAGCTTTAAGACACTGCATCAACCGAATCTACCTTATCGTTTGGGAACCAACGACCATCCCGCTGCAGTTGAGCGCCCTAAGTGCACTATCTGCCTGTTCATTCCAAAAAACAAAAAAAAAAACAAAATTTGAGTTTGCAGGTGAAAACAATGCCAAGACATTGTGTCAATTATCTTACATCCCTTAATCAAACATTGCACTCAAGAAACTTCTTGGCATCAGTAAAAAGAGCAAAAAAAAAAAAATATAGGGAATCTGTTAAGTTACATCCATGAAGAAAAGAACTCACCAGAGCAAATTCAACAAAAGCTATGCGAGTTGAATGCAACTGGTCGCCAAGAAGCCTCAGACGAGTTACCTGCGTATTAGAACACAAGTTAAGCATCCCTCCTTAAAAAAATTCCAAGTTAATTAACAATAAGAGTGAGAGAGATTAAATAGTATATGTTCTGACCTCACCACATGCGGACTCAAAGAAGTTTTTCACATCAGCTTGAGAAACCTGCAATCGTAGCAAAAAAAAAAAACTTAAACCAGGAGACACTAACAAAAGTATGTATAGATTTTTTGTAGATAGTTCAGCATTTACCTTCTTGTCGATATTTGTGCAGTAGATTGTCCTTGTGCACATCTCCCTTTCATCTTCTGACTGAATTAACCCCAACATAGTAGATATTAAAGTAAAAACTGAAACCAAAATGATCAATATCCCTTTAGGAACATTTGAGCTTACCCTGGGAAGAAAAGTGGGATTCACTGGAAGAATAGCAGTTTTCGAGGGTAACACCCTCACCGGGTAGAACCCAAGCATGGTTCCACCAAGGCCTAAAGCTTCTCGTGCCCCCTCTGTAGAATTTTTTTACTATGTAAATGGTTACTGTGATTATTTTGTTAAAGCATTTCAAGAATCCAGCAGCCAAACTTACGGTCATCAGCAAACTCAACGAACGCAAATCGAAGAACTGAATGTGGATCGCCACAGATTCGACAGTCAACAACCTTCACAAAATAAGAACTCAATGTTACTTCACAAACTATTCTATACCACCAAAGTAACTTTTTTGATCATGAAACTTCTTGCTACACAATCGTGCAGTAATAAAAAAAAATTCTCACTTTCAACAGAAAGGTTTTTAAAGTTCAGTACCTTTGACACAGCCTAAAGTAAACACATTTAACAAACCCATTAAGTTGAAATATGTAACCAACATTTAAAGCTTACTTGGCCACAGTTACTAAACACGGCAGCAAGACCCTCCTCAGTCACCTATATCACAAAACAGAATTGTTACATGAATGCAACTTAACTAAATTTCGATCGAGAACCTCAATAGAGACTATAACAAACTTACACTCTGGTCAATGTCAGAAACATATACTGTTCTTCTAATACTATCCTCTCTTTGAGCCTTAGAAATCCTTCCAGTTAACCTCTTCCTCCCTTGGCTATAATTGTTTCTTCTCTGTAATCACAAGACATCAACAATACAGAATAAAAGCAAACCCATTTATAGTCAAAGTTTAAAGCTTTACAACAAACAGAATTTGTACCTTCCTGATATTGTCGTCCTTTTGGGCATCAGGATCAAAGTCTTCACCTGATTGCTTCTTGGCATCGTCAGCCGAGAGAAATTGATTAGGTTTCCCAACTTGATTGTTCTTATTCTTCGGGTTGTAGTTAGAAGGGAAAAACTCCTTAGCCAAAGGATTCAGTTTCTTGATCATGGCCACAAGCTTCTGCATTTCAAACTCTGATTTGGGTTTCAGCTCGGATTCAGCCTCGGTGATCGAGCCCTTCTCAATAACCTCACTGACGATCTTTTCGCCATCACTTTTGATATTAATTTCATAAACATCGTCCAGAACAACATCAGTGGTGGGCATCTCAGCCATTGGATCAAAAACTTATAATAACTCACCAGAAAACAGGAAACAGACCCAAGGAAGAGAAAGGTTTCTCCTTTTTCCCCGTAATAAAATTCGAAACTTTGACAGAAAGATGATGATCCAAAATGTTACACTCTTAATGGAAACCCATTTGAGAAATTTGGACAAATTAGCGCAAAGAAACACGAGAGTGGGGTTTGATCTCGTAGATGTATATAAAAACAGACGTTTAGTGAAAATGTATTAATAAGCCCACCATAAAAAAAAATACAGAAAGCTTCTGTGTGGTGTGGTTATGGACTTATGGTGGTGTGACCATCAAGAAGTGGGGGAAGATGATGAAAGGAATGATGAGGTTTTTTGGCTTCCGTTTTGGCCGCTCTCTAGTTTGGCCTTTTCTACTTGCATTAGACTGATTAAAATAAATAAATAAACAATTTTTATTATTCTTGTTGTAAAAAAGAGACATATTTAATTATCTTTGTGTCCCTTTATATTTATTTTTCTTTACACGAATTGCCTCACAGTTTACGTAGGCCCTAAAATTATATTTTGAGAATTTTGAACCAAAGTTATTTTGTAGGTGTTCTAGATTTTGGCGATCTACCAAATTTAATCCTAATAAAGAACAAAATAAACTGCACACTATGGATAAACAATATCTGATTTTAGATTGTTTCAAATTCGAGGCAAATCGAGTAAATCGATAACTCGATATGTTATCATCATATCATATAAGGAATCATATAAAGTGACGATTTTTATCAACCATGCCATTATTTTGTTCCATTTTGTGATTATATTCGTCCTCTTTTTCTTTTCTTTTTTTTCTTTTGGTTAATTCTTCTTCCTGTTCCATTTTATTGTTTAACATTTGCTTTTCAAACAACATTTTGTATCGTAAGAGTAGACTCGTTAAACTAATAAGTCCGTTGGTTGCTGCTACTTATGCATAAATCTATGTGTTTGTTATGAACTTATCTATTTTTCTTTTGTTTTTTTTTGTATAAAATTCGTTTTTCTCCAGTATATTCAATTATTTAATTTGAATACCAAACTCGGCGATTCAAATATCTGTTTATTCAACAACAGAATCCACCGTCTTCGTCGAAACTTGAATAGAGTGAAATTGTAATTGTTATTGATAATTGATGATTTTTATTTTTTTTGTCAAGTAACTATATTCTGTTTTTTTCACATTTTTCTCGTTTGAGTAATACATCAAATACAGAATACTATTCACTCATTTTATCGAATATTTATATATATATTATATATATTATAATATTATCCATCGCGTGATTTTCTGGACCTCTTTATTTATTTATTTTAGAAAGAAAAGGTCAATTATGATAAGGTATCTACTCTTTATATTTTTCTTTTTTCTTTATATTTGTCAATTTGTTTTCAGTATTTAAAATTATTTAAAACGTTTTCCCCTTGTTGCAAACAAACGACTCGACATGTCACAACAATGTATGGATCTGTTTAGAAGAATTTATATTTTAATTGCCTAAAGTAAACCAATGTTCAAAGAAATAGTATAATGGAAGACGCGTTCCATTGTTTAAACGAAGTTTCCAAAATAAAGTATTTTATACACGTTTGATGTTATTACGAGAGATGCTTGTACATTTAAGACCAACTATATTTTATCATATTTGACACCAAACTAAGAACACCTAATGTGTCGTTCTCTTATCTTTTTTTTTTATCGTATATGCATAAACATGATGACACATACGGTTTATGTTTTGTTTTAATATATCGTTGTGTAACCCAAACATGGACAGAGAAAGTTTACTTGACTTGATGACACGAGTTCCTTTCGACAATTAATGTTATTATGTACATTTTCATATACACACGTGTTGGCCGTTTTATATATATAATAAGAAATTATATCCCTCCTCGTATAATGATGATATTGTTGTTGTTTCCGTTCACCGTTATACAATAATTTATTTATTATTGTATTGTATAACCAAACAAACTCAAAGATAAATCTCTCTCGTGATGCTGGTGATTCGCTTGATGGGTTTCTAAAAGCAGTGGAGCTGAATGGGAATATGTATCAACATGAAACCATATTCTTTCAATACGGATTTTGGAGAGCTATCACCACTTTGATTGCCAAATTGAGACTCCGTGACGTGAACATTGTCCATGGTCCATGGAACTTAATTCCCCCTGTAAGGTCTCGTACGCTCCAGCCAATGTTGCATTTCAGGAGCAGGCCAACACGTTTAGCGTTTAGCCAAGCCTCCCAATCCGTTCTTAATTTAAGGCCTTTGAGAAGTTTTGAATCCTTTGTAGAGGTATGGAACACAAAGCCTCCCACCAACGATGTCGGGACGTTCCAGGCCCATTTAGGCCCATCATTATTCCCTGTAAATTCAATATGACTAGTCGTATAAACCAATGACAAACATAATTTATGTTGGGTTTTAATATTTGGGTCCAACTAACTATAAAGAAACATAACAAATATTTTGATTTTGGGGGTCTAGCTTATACTATTTTTATTACCTTTTCTCTCCTTCGTTTTTTTTTTCTTTTCCTCATTTTATTCTGTCATTTTTACATCATCGTTAAAGATATTTGAGATCTAATTTTGTTGCAAATGATGATCAATCTATCATACTTATATATATGTAACACATGCGATTATGATAAATGACTTCAGAAACGACGAAGTGTAGCTTGCAGCTCTTTCTGCAACACTAGGATCTCTAACTGATGATTATTATTTGCGTCATATCAACGATAGACAGTTTAGCCCTAATTTTCAAAAACACTACGAACGACTTTGCTTGGTGTAAAATTTTTTAACCTTTAACCACTTGACCAAAGAGCTTTCACAACTTTCTATTTTTTTTTTCAAAATGTTTGATCTTTCACTTCACAGCACAAAGTTGTTAACTCTATTGTAAAGTGTTTTCTGTTGCTTAATTTTATATTAAAAAGATAATTGAAAAATACCGGAAGTGAACAACAAAGCGATTTTTGAAATTAATGTAATTTCATGTTACTATTGAAGTTAAATTTGATTTTGGGTTAAGTTTAATTATGGGTTCATAATCTCTAAATCCAAAGTTAAGCCTAACTTCTAGAATCTCTCTAGAAACATCATCACTTCCTCAAAGTATTCTAAAAGAATTCTATTAGTTAGATATTTAGAGAAGTATGTAAAATAATCTAGAAGTCTGTAAAATAAAATCTAGATATTTTAGTAGAATCATAGTGATAATGGTAGAATAATGTAGAACTTTTGTAAGCTATCTTTGGAGGTTATAAATACCTCCTCACCCCCCTTATTTGTAATTAAGTTAAACAAGAGAAATAAAAACTAAGTTCAAAGACAGAGTGTTTCACATAAGTTCTCTAAGTCTCTCTAAATTTCTTTCAAATATTTTCTAATTGTTTTTTTCCAACCTTTTATCATACTTAGAGGATTTCTAATCATAGTTCTTTTGAGTATTTCGGGGTATTACGGTTTTGGGTTAGTGTTAAGCACTATTGGAGTTTCTTTACAACTGGTAGGTTTCATTTCATTCACGTGTAGTAGTGTGTTACGTATACTATCATATTCCATCGTTCTTTTTTTTTCTTGGTCAATTTTTTTATTTTATTTGGTCACTGTTCCATTTCCACCGTTGTTTTAAAGAAATAAAGAAATATGAAACTGATTCTCGACGTTTCTGCAGACGTCTAGAATATACCAAATGAACCAACGTACCAAAATCTATTTCTAGGCTTCGAGCTAGCAAAATCGGAATTGAGTTCTTTTTCCAACTCTCATTGTGAATCAAGTTCTAAGAAACTTCCTTCAACGTTTATATTCTATGAAAAACGTGTCTTTTATAGTAAAAGAAAAACTGGCCACAAATGGTACGTAAGTGAAACATACTTATGTGTTGACAGGAAAATAAACAGAAATTTACAAACATGACCTATCTTTTTCGTTGAGTACATGTGTTTGCATTCAAAGAATTACATAGAAAAATACCATATTGTTTTTGAGTAAATGTCTCTAATTGTATGAACAGAATAAATACATAAAACCATAAGAATTTTTTTTTTCCTGAAGAATCAAACTCATAAAATACTAATGATAATATCAGAGTTTTATCCACATGACAAAAATGAAAAGAAAAATACGAGCAACTACGTGAATTTACGAACATTGGATTCACGGCTTCCTTATATTATCAAGTTTTTTCTCAGAAGAATTAAGGGGACATTCATTAAAATCTGTTAAACACTTTAACATAATGTGTATAAAGAAAGAAACGATTCATATTCAACAGTAACTAAATTTAAAGATAATGGTACGTCCACTTTTATCAAGTTCGAATAAAAATAAAATACGAAATAAGATAATTTATGTTGATTAGTACATACATAATATAGAACATGGGGATAATATAAGTGGTCAAATTATAGGATTCCGATAACAAAAATGATTAAAGCAAATTAGAAGTTTCAACTCATCGAGTGCGGTCGGTTAAAGCGCTTTGATGACCGTTATGAAACGCGTCAAAGACTCGAAACACAAATCAAGTCTTTTAAAAAAAACAATAATGCATCGCCACGTGTCGGTCATCTTCTTGGTGAGACGGACACGTTTTCTCCACCGTGTCGCTTTCTGTCGGAAGTCCCTAAGCAATGACGTGTCTTTAAACTAACGGTATCGTATATTTGGCGGCAGGTCTTGAGTCATTCGAAAATTTGCCGTCTTTAAGTCTTTACTATATTGTAGTTTATTTCTTTTTTACTGCTTGATAATAAATTTTTTTTTTTAATTATCGAAAGTGCATAATAATATTTACAATCAATAAGTATCATAAAATGCCTTTTTCCTTCTTTTGTCCACTTTCGGTTTTTTTTTTCCGTGCTTTCGTGACTAAAATTTATGATTTATACATATACACTTTCAAAATTTAGGGGCCGATTGATAACGATTGTAACTTTTGATTGTAGAGACTTTAGCTGTATAGACTTTAATTGCAGAGATTTTTGTTGTAAAAACTTTGGCTGTAAAATTTTTTACTACCGATTGGTAAAGATTTGACTGTAAGAATTATATTTTAAAATAATATAAAGTATGTCGAACAAAATAAAGTATACAATATATATTTTGTTCTATAATTAAAAAATTTTAAAATTTGTTTATTGATCTTAAGTAAATTTATCTATGTGTATTGCATGCCTATCATATTTGTCCGTTCTGACATAATTTTAATATTTGTTTCTTCCTTTTTTATATCGAGAAATAGATCTTAAAAGAATAAGAAAAAAAATCAGTTATTAATTAATTCAAAGTTTTTAAAAATTAATTCATCAATGAGTTTTATGGAAAGTTTTAATACATGTGAGGGAAAAAACAAAAAAAAAACTCTTAGCTTTTATTTTTATTTGTTTTAAAGTCAGGTTTACGAGTCTTTAAAAAATAACTGTAATCAAAGAGTAAAATAGAAAAGTAGTGTTGTGAAGACTTTTAAATTAATCAAAGCCAAAAAAGCATGATTGGTAAAATTTTAACTGTAAAAACTTTTAAAAAAAGTTACAGCTTTAAAAGTGCTCCCCAATCAGCCTATTAATATTGTCTATACTTACCAAAAATAGTCTATTACTATCAGATTTTTAAATGAAAAAAAAATGTTAGCTTTATTGTTGGATTGTAGCTATGTATCGGTAGTAATTAGCTATTGATTAGCCCACATGTAACGAATATATATATATATATATATATATATATATATATATATATATATCCGCCATTCCATGATTAGTTTAAGTAGATAGATTATAGAATTTGATAGAGACCTTTATTAGTATTCTTTTAATTTAGAATCTTAAAGTTAAGTAGTACTGAACGACATGTACTGATTGGACAAGACGGTCGAATAAAAAAGAAACTATAAAAAAAACAAGAAGAAGAGATATGGAGAGAGTGGGACAGAAAAAGAAATTTGATTCGAAGGGAGCTATTAAAATGAAAGGAGTGCATGAATCAATGAAAGTGAGGTAGTGAGAGTCTCTATCTCTTATTTTACGCACCTTCTTTAATCATAACTTCTTTTGTCCTCTCTCTATAAGAAAAGTTTTAACTATTGGAGGTTATGTTCGTTTCTTTCAATGATATAAAGCATAACAATTATTACTATGCTGAAACAAGTAATCAGGTATATATCCAATACAAAGTAAAGATTCAATCTATTAACAGTTAACACTATAATTATTTGTTAAGTATAATTGTTAGTTAATTAGATTTGAGACTACTGATTCTGTTAGAGTTCAAATACAATCTTATTTTGAGAATTACTTGCTAACATACTGATTATGTCATCATACAGTCTGTTTTCAGAAAGAGGGGTGTCTACTTGTAAAGTTTTGTTTGCATGCTTAGTATTTCATAGATATATGGTTCAAACCTTGTAAGTTTGTCTTGGACCCCATCTTTAAAGATTTTTTCGTATTCTTTCACCTTTTATGATTTTTTAATTTCCGTTTAACCCTTTGTTTAGTTTGCTTTTGATACGTCTAGGCAGAATCTTTAAAGGAGTCTCCATACTTCCTGTCCTGCCTATATATAAAGTTCTCACAATGACTTTTGGTTTTTCTTTTTTTGTAAGTTGTTTGATGCCTTTATTGATGAAAACTGTTTGATAGTCTTTCACCTAGAGCTGTCAAAATGGGTGAGCTGTCCATGGTCTGCTCACGTCCATGGACCGGTTATGGACAAATCCGTTTTCGAGCGGGTTTAAATGGACATGGTCTTCATTGACATGGACAAAATGGGTCTGGACAAAATGGGCGGCCCATAACACTTAAAAATCTAAGTCAAATTGATTTAGGGAAAAATTAATATTCATCCTAATCTTTCTCTCACGGGCGGCCCATAACACTTAAAAATGCAGTTAATTATAAATTAATAGTTCAATTATGAATTTTTAAATATTTTTTTTTATAAAAAAAATTATAGTTTAGTTAAAATTTATAAAATTTTAATTTATTTTGGGGTTTTTCATATAAATACGAATTATACAAATTTAAACTTAATTTAGTTCAATTATGAATTTTTTGAAATGTTTTTAGAAAATTTAAATTCAATAAAATATTAATTCAGTAATTTTGAATTATTTTTATTATATTAAAGTCGTCGGTTTTTCGTCGGAAATATCAGCGATCGATCATCTGTAAACCATCGGTAATCTGTCGGTAAAAAACATCAGTTAATAGTGATCGGTTTTTGTTGGTTTTTTATCCGACGGTGTACCGACGGATTTACCGACCACTAACATCGTCAGTTAGCCGTTGGTATTTTATCCGTCGATAAACTGTCGGTATTTTCTGACGGATTACCGACGGATTCTTAATTTCCGACGAATTAGAACCGACGGATAAATCCATCAAAAAACTGTCGGTTTAGGCTATTATCGACGACTTACTGATGGATTTGGCCGTCGGTTTCCTTTTATTTTCTTGTAGTGTAACTTTTGTAATACTTTAGTTTGAATTCATATTTAAGTTTAATGATTTAGTTTTAAAATAGGGTTCATTGGACAGCTCATTTGGACATGGTCGTTAATGGGCATGGTCTTTAATGGACGTGGTCCTTAATGGATATGTCACTATTTGTCCATAATCAAAATGATCAATATTAGACCGGTCTAAATTGAACCGGTCCAAAATAAACGTGGACAGCCCATTTGACAGCTCTACTTTCACTTAAAAGAATCAGATTTTCAGTAGACACAACAATAACTATTGTGGACACTCTTATACTCCTTTGGTTCCATGATATAAAATGTTTGATAAATTTTTTTTCCATTTTATAAGATGTTTTGCAAATTTCTATACCTGTTTTTAATGTTATTTGATATTTTTACTCTTTAAATTATACAGTATATTTTTTATGATTGGTTGAATTATGTTTTTAACTAATTATTAAATAATGTTTAGTTTAAAAAAATTAATATGCGCGTTTTTATCTAAATATCTTATATATATCTATATGGAACAAAGGAAATACTTTTATACAAAATATATTTTTGTCAAGAAAAATATGTCATAACATTCCCCATCAATTTTTCAGAAAAATAGAAATGGATGATAAGGCTATTCAAATATATATGTGTGTGTTTATATTTATATATGTCTAAAAGAAATACAATTACGGGGTTTATAACAATAATAATAACTTTATTTTTAGTCCTATTTTCTTAAAACAAATATAATATCCGATCCGGCCTAAAGTGTTTAAATTAATGTTCAGTAATGAAAACACATTTCAAATATAATAATTTAATATTGTGATATATAATTATATTAATAGTAACCAGTCAAAAATACTTATGCATCCACCATGCACCAAAATGTTTCTGATATAAAAATAAATAAACGCGTCTAAGATATGAAATTCTTTCTATAAAATTGGTTGTTTATCAGGATTTAAATATAAGAGAAGTATTCTTTGACAATAAATTAAACTATATATAAACAAACGGAGAACCGCACTCGAAAATGGTCGACGTCCTCGCGATTACAAGATTTAACCTTTGCACTAAAAGTTTATGGAAATTTATAATATAATAATCATGTCAAAATATCTAGAATATAAAAGTTCGGTGACTCAAATAAACAAAACACGTGTCTTTTGATGTGAATAAAGTCATAAACAAAGGTCTAGATATTTATTCGCTTCTTTGAATTGAAGCTATATTCAAAGATGTAGGGTATTGAAGAAACAATGCAACTCAGTGCAATTAGGAACTAAGCCTAACACACCGCACCCTATAAAAGTTATAAAAAAAAAAAAAAAGAAGAAGAAGAAGAAAGTTCCAAAAATACAAAAGATTAAAAAAAAAAAAATCCAAAAATACTACAGATATTTAACTTCTTTGGTGCTATTGCAATAATTTAAAATTAGCTACATAATGGTTAAAATTACCAATTTTATTTATTTTGAAATAAATATATGGATTTTTGTCCTTCTTATGTCAAACAGTAGAATAGGATACATGGTTTTGTGTTAAAAGTGGATTAACTTTTAAACTTTTTATCAGAAACATAAACACGGCCTCCAATTTGTTTTATTTTATTTTTGTCCTTCTTATATGCAGTAGGCTAAGCTTTATCAACAGAACCTTTTCCTATTAACTTACTAATTGTTGTAGTTAAAATATGATTAAACCGTATCATATCAAAAGCAGACTTTGATTATTCCGAAAAGTGTGATTAAGTACACCGAACCAAAGATTACAAAGATCAAAAAGGAAATAAGAAAAAAAGTTAACAAAGATAAGGCTTTGCTAAATACTATATTAGGTCAAACAAAGAGAATATTACATACTACCTAAATAAGTCATTCTTGGTTAGGTACGAATAAACGAACGACAACTAAGCTCTTCGAGAAGAAAGATCTTATTTTTTTGTCACATCTCTTATAAATTTATATACACTGCACATCTGGGGGAAATTGTCATCACCTCCATTACTCTCATCTAGAGCGTTAAGAATATCTTATGAAAAGAGTTTGCAGTGGAAGTTTATATTTTATTGTTATTATTATAAGTTATTGTTATTAGTGACATCTACTAGTACTGCACAATTTTCGTGTGGTACAAAACACTGCCCTTGTTGTCAAGCATTATCCTGGTAGTATTAAAAAATGCAATTATAGTAAATAATAATAGTTAGAAAGAAATAAGAAATAACATGAACTAATTAAGTGGACGCGGTTTCGGGTGCGATAGCTCACCACGCAAACGCATATCTTTGGAACGACAACTATTCGACGGTGGGAATAAATTTTTAATTAGAGATGATTTAGTGATTTTAAAAACTGACCAAAAACGATTTTATAATTAAGTTATTATTCGGATTAGCCAATCAGGCAAATGAAATTCAGTGAGTACATTAGCATTTCAGTGATAATTTGCCGACATCAGGAGTTTGCTTTTAGAAAAGAAAACAAAAATTATGTGTTTTTGTTTCTAGTGCTTGTAGTCGTTTAGTTCGTTGGTCGTATTTAATAATTGCATGCAACGTTAAAAATTAATAATGCTGTATATAACGCATATTTTTTTTGTGAACCAGTAACTTTGAAAAAATATTTCTCCAAATTTATTAGTGTCATACAAATATCTTTATTTCTCTGGATTTTAGTTGATATAATTTTGAAAACATTCATTATTGTTTTTCTACTAATTCCTTGTCATTCAATTGTTAGTTCTAATATTAATATTAATATTAATCAAGTGGTCTTGGTACTGTTATATGCAAAAAAAAAAAAGGTTTTAATATAATCTAGTAATATATCAAATACTTAATTAAAATCATGTAGATAGCGACATCGGATGGAGCAAATTAGTTTGCCTGATTGGACAAAAAAAAAAAAAATAATAATTATGAATTTACATGCGTTGCAATATTATAGTAAGACGAATTTTGTTTTTACATTACAAAATACGATGCGATTTGTGATTTATAAGAGATGGAGTTGTCATCTATAAATTTGTACTTGTATTCTTGAAACAAACAAATTCTGGTATGTCGAGCTTACTATTTTAGAATTTTGTGATATATGTGCATCGATTATTATAGGAAACGAGACATCAGACAAGTCGAGTACATTAGCTCGGAAATCATTTAGAACCAACGAAGAAAAAGGAAATTGTTTGATAATGACGATGATTGTTGTCGATACTTAGGGACTTTTTTTTATAGAAAACAAAAAAAGTAAAAAACTAATTTAGATATTAACGAGGGTACGAGACCAGACATAATACTATGATCTTGTGATCTTACCATTAGTGCTCTATATATATATATATATATGTAGAACTTTGACCAACTTTACTGGCTGATGGAGGAAAATGAATATCGTCTCCTCAAATAGCAAAGTTAGTTAAATGTAAAGACTAAACAAATCAAATGAGGTTGATACTTGACAAAGCCTTCTTTTTTGGTAATTTCATTTTACTTTCCTTATGACTGACTGATTATGCCATTTACTTTTTCACTTTTTCTAAAGAAGCTTAATTCCTAGAAATTGTATTACGTGCAAGTTAATCAATGACAGAATCAATGCATATGAATAAACAGAATTATAATGAACATATGGATAATAAGCATATTCGCACACCATTGAGGTTAATCGGCTCATACGGAGATATATAATCATTTCTGTATCTCTAGACATTTGAATAAAAAATAATTATTTTCTATAACTCTCTTAACATATAACTTACAAAACAAAATACAATTTGTTTTTGTTATAAATAACATGCATTGTGCGGATTTGAACTTCGACGGTGATGCATCAACTGTTTTTAATATTACAAGTTTTTTCTTTTTACTTTCTCCGAAACTTTGACATATTGGATTGTTATCTAATTGGTTACGAGTAATTAGATAAATAACTTTAGTTATTTTTTTATATATAAAATATGATAAAACTACCTTACCATTTCAAGGGCACAAACAACTTTGATTCACTTGTATGCATAATTAGAACCAGAAATCAAAGAAATTATGTTGAAGATAATAATGTCAGCGTTCAAATTGAGTTTGTTCTTCACTCGTGAGAATGCAATTCGAAGGAATACAACATGCGCATAATAAAACAAGGCAGCATATGGAATGGGGTCCATATTGTTGTGACGTTTTTTCTATAATTTTTAGGTTCCTAATGAAAATGTGCGAAACAATTACGAATCAAGTGAATGCAAGACAACTGCAGATTTAAACAACGTGCCGTTATGTCTCCATTCAAAAACTTAGTAGTAACATAAACTTGATTTGACACCTGCCAAACATGGCCCTTAATTAAAGTCTGCTCCCCTTTTTCTCGTGCTTGTCTCTCTTCCAAGTAGTAGGTCTTGGTCAAAATTCCAATGTCGTCATACCCACACATATTGGCTCCAATTATTTGCATTCATATATAAACATATGAAAGTTTTATAGATTATAAAAAATAGTTTTTGATCTACAGTAAAACCTCTATAAATTAATAATCACTATAAATTAATAAATTCTTCTGGTCCCGAATCGGATCAGTGTAAAATTTAACATAATTCGATAAGATAATAAGATAATAATTTTTAAAAAATTTCTATGTAAATATATGGTCCCAACAATATGATAAATTAATAATTATAAATCTTATGCATACATACCTAAGACAATTTTGTAAAATATAAATATGTTGTTGTTTGTTTATTCTTAAAATTAGAATCTTGGTAGAGCTTATCTCTAATTTTCTTTATTGCATCCATAAATTTTGGTATTGTATTCACATAATTGTTTTGCGTATTTAATCCGTCATGGTTGATTTGACAACATCTTTTAGATGAGGAGTCATTGCTAAGTTTGGCGTAAAAAAATATAAGATGACGTAAAAAATGCTTAATGAATTAGCAAAAAGAGTTAGCAAAACAAAAAAAATGTCGTAGAAGGTAAAAAAAAAGTAAATACAAAAAAAAAAAAAGAATATTAACAGAATATATATATATATATATATATATATATATATAAAATATTGACAATAATACATAAGAAAATTCAAATAAAATAAAAATTAAAAGATTATGAAGTGAAATTTTTTATCTCTTTTAATCAATAATTTATTAATCAAATAATTATTAATTTATCGATAAATTAAAACCTCTATAAGATAATAAACCTCTATAAGATAATTATTTGATTACGAACTTCCAAACTGAAACTTTGTAACCAAATTTAGATATTGTTTAAATAAATGCATTGTACAAATACTTATATTTAGAAGATGCGTTTTAATTGAAATTGACAAGCAATTTAATTAGCTGGTGACAAAAACGTTTTAGATGGTTTAAAAAAAAAACTAAAAACTTAGACTAAATTATCTGACAATTTAATGACACATTATTTATAAGGAATTATGATATGCATTAATATTTAAGGGGTTTGATAAGTATTTGCTTATAATATGTAGTGTCTATTACATACATACTTTTCAAAAATTGGATAGCATTTCGTGGTGACCAATCAAAACTGTTTATCATTTTTTTCTCATCAGCAGTTTGAAATCTCATCCATTCATTTAACTTTATGAAAACATTCAACCATTAATGTAATTAAACATATGATAAACGCACATGCAAGTAATTATATATACATAGGGAGAGAGATATGCTCTTACTTACGCACATGTATGTGTATGGTATCTCTGAACGCTGATTGGCCGGTCGGCGCAAGGCTAACAAAAAATCATAAATTCAGGGGCCTTAGGGGCACTTGGATGGGTCCCACAGAACACTGCTGTGGGCCCGCTACCATTTTGTTATTTCGTATTTTTGGTTAATTTAGAGTGGAGGTCCTCTTTTTATAGCAGGTGCAGCCTTTTTATCTCCATTTTTTGTCCAATAATATGGGAATGACCCTCGCCAAACCTTTATATATATTATTATAAAAATTCTTATCCATTTAGAATATACTCATATCCATAATTGTAAGTATATGCGTAGTTGATGGCCAAAAAAAAAAAAAAAAAAGTATATGCGTAGTCTTACGTTCTTCGCGTGCAATCCTTTTTGATTACTGTTTTGTAAGTATTACTAGTTTAGTTTTGTTAATAAGAAGATAGGTCTAACGCCTATCGAAAAAACTGAAAATTATACTAAATTTAATAAAAGAGTAGCTTTTTAATATCATTTTTAGTGTTTTTTTAATAGTTTAAAAACGTATAATATATATATATATATACAATTGATAATATGGTTGATTTGGTCTCAATTTCTTCAACATTTGGGTCTTATTTTGTATTTTGGTCTTGTTTAGATTCAAAATCAAGAATTAGAAATAGAATGATTAAAGATAAATGAATTATTATTTTAATTCTCAACAATTTGCAACACGTTAAATATTAGATAAGTTTATAATCTACGAATATAAACTATCTAAAAGCCAGTTCTCATATTTGCTGTAGAAACATTAAACATTTGATTAACCACCATATAACGATTTTCCATATATTTTGGATTTATTTAGGACCATGATTTTTAAAGGAAAATACATATTCCACGTGACAGAAAATATGACAATATATAATAGAGAAATTCCTTCAAATACCACTAAATAAGTTTATTTTCTAAAAATACCATAATAAGTATTATTTTTCAAAAATACCATTAAAAAGTTTTATTTCCAAAAATATTACAAAATTAAAAACTGAATTATAAGGGTTTATAATTTAAATATTTGGGTTTGGGTTTAGTATTTTGGGTTTAGGGTTTAGTTTTAAAAGTTTAGGATTTAGTTTTGAGGGTTTAAAGTTTTGTTTTAGTTTTGTGGTATTTTTAGAAATAAAATTTTATTGTGGTATTTTTGGAAAATAAAATTTGTTATGGTATTTTTGGAAAATAAACTTATTTTAGTGGTATTGATGAGAATTGCCCTATATAATATTCCAAGAACAAGATATATAATTAATTTGAAGGCCAAACTTTCAACTCTAGTAAGGTGTGTGATATGTGAATACACACATTTATTTATATATATATATATATATATATATATATATATATATATATATATTATTTTTGCATCAATACACATCCATGAAACATAATAGAAAGAATCAATTAATGCCTTAATTGGTACAACTCATAGTAGAGCAGTAGTATTAAGCAGCACAAACATTATGCTGCTAAACCTGTTAGCTAAATTAAAATTATCTGATTGATAGAGATGTTAAATATATATTGTAAATTACTAAAACAGATATAATTATATGATGTAAAACTAATTTATTAATATAAAATTTGTGAAACCACAAACATACGAAAATATATTATTAAAAAAAAAACTAAATAGTAAAAAAAGTATGTCGTTATTAAAATATCATATGAACATAAGTTATATTTCATATGAACTATAATATTTATAAGTAAATAAAATAATTACAAATAAATATTTTAATTGTTTTACAAATATCATACAAATATAAAACTCTCATATTTATAAAAGAGAAAATTATTATTCAATATCAAAAAGTATCTCATAAAATAAAATTTATAATAGTTTTTATAATAGTTTTTGTAAAAAATTAATAAATATATTAAGAATATTTTTGTCTTTATGTAAAAATAAAACTTAATGTTTGGGAAATGTTTCGTCACAAATTATTTTTCTACGGAGCATTTTAGGTATCTAAATGCTTACTTTTATATTTTTGTTTTTTATATATATTTTGTAGTTATATTAATATTTTTATTATTATATATGATTAGATGATAAAAAATATTATGCTTTTTCAACCCTTAAAGCAAAATTCAGTCAACACAATATTTTAAAAATTGGATACTCTAGTGAGAAAAAAAAAAACAAAAACAAAACATGAACCTATATGTAATTCAATTATAATACGCGTACCACGCACTTGATGTCTATTCATGATATATACATGAGAGATGCATTTGTATACGGAACTTCTTATTATGAACAAATTTAGAAAATCTTATTAGCTTTAGTTTCCATATAAACACGTAGAATCGTAACACTGTAAAGGAAAATACAAAATATACTAAAGGTATACAATAAAAATGAATTAAAACTGCGATGCATTAGGACATCCTAGTGTTATATGATCTGACATGTGCGTGCGCAACACATGGTCTTGTGTCGGGTTCATGTCCTCCAATCTTTATTATCCACGTATGAAGAATTGGAAAGTTTGAGTCTTTGACCGACAAATTATTTCGTTGAATTTATTCTCTCGTATGTTTAAGGAACCAAAATCCGTTCGTTAAAAAGTTTACCGTTATATATATTGACTTTTTTTCTTTGTTTCATTAGAAATACAATTTTAAAATTATTATTTTGTTTCAAAATTGTCATTTTTGTAAAGTAACTTTATAAACAACAATTTTAATTCATTTACATAAAATAAAAAAAAAGTTCGATTTTGACTATCCTTTAATTAATTAGGGTATATTAATAAACTGTTTATATATTTTAATTTTGTTTAATATGTTTGAAATATGTCAAAAACAAAACTTTAAGCAAAAGAAATATTTTAGTCGGATAATTGGATGTTTCTACAAGAACAACGTTATGTATTATTAGTCAAGACACGTTTGATATTATTACAACAAATGATTTGTTTGAATGAATATATAGAATAGAATCATAGCAAATCAATAATAAAAATATTGAGTCGTATAAGTGCCATATAGCGTCGGGTTGGAAGTGTTATTTACAACATAGTAGCTCAATTATACGCAGAATTCTTATATCGGATATAATTGGAGCACACAATTATTAATGTGACATGTGACGTGAACAAGTCGACCTTTGACCCACCAAAAAATAGAAACCATAGAACCACGTCTAATCGATTAGGGTTCTGACAAAATTCCATTCTAAGGAAGATAAGATTTCTGTTTTATTTTTTTTGGTTGTTGTTTAAAATACTTTGAATCATTTTATATACATTTAAGTATATAGTTACCGTTTATATTTCTTTTCAGTATTCAGATTTCAGTTCCAAGTGTTGTATTATTGATCCAACCCCTCTTGACACTTTCAAAAAGTGGATGCATATAACATCCCTAATCTTCCCAATTTGTACGTTGAAAAGTATCTCGATATGTGTAGAATGTAGTTCTCTTTACTAGTAGTTATCTTACAGAGTTAAACATGCATGCTGATATATGTTCTGCCTCGATTTGAGACGAGTAAGAAAATTTGTGCAAATTTCAGTAACCTAGACAACAATGTTATCATATTTTTAGCTATACTAAAAAATTGGTTATTGTATGGTACTCAAATCTTCAATAATTAAAAATTAAACTTATCTGTTATAAATTTAACCTCTAAAAAACATTATCATCCACCGTTTATATTATGGTTTAAAACATGAAAGCATGTACGTTGATAGTCTATTAAATAAAGAAGAAGTGAGAGAGTGAGAAGAAACGAGAGACTCCTAAGAAACTCATCTCATACTTGTCTTTATATCATTGATTCAAATTTTTTTAATAATTCAATTTATGTAATTAAATTATATTTTAAAAATTAATATAATATTAGTAAGAGACTTGAGTGAGTCTAAATAATAATAACTTCATATTGTATATTGCGTTTTCTACATATAATTTGAATATTATATATTGTTAGTTATAAAGAAAAATCTTATATCTTGATATACAACTCTGGTCTCATATTTTAGCGAGCGAGATGCTGAATTCAGAGAAGTCTTATAAATTTACTCACTTTAGCATGTCCCTCTTTGGGTTGTCAAGTTCGTTCTAGTTCTCTTGCTTACTTTTGGCATGATGTATGTACTAATTTGGGTTCGTAAATTGACATACGGGGCTGAATCGCCCAAGATTAACCGAGATTCCATCATTGGTTAAGGTCTCTCAATGATGAGAGGAGCTCCCGCCTCCATTCCTCAACATCAAAGCCAACCACACTACCAGTTATAGAAATTCAACTTTTCCTCAAGGCAAAGCATGCCGACTTGAACCGATTTCGTCTTTAAAACAAAAAATGAAAAAATTTCTGTTTCAGTTACTTCAAAACGGGTTTCGCGATAGTTTTTATTGGTTCACAATAGTTTATATTTTTATTACTTGTATCTTCTTTCAATTTTATTAATCTTTGTTTTGCATTGTAAGTTTCAAATATTATCTTTTGAGAAAAGTAATATAATAAATAAAAGTATTATTTTTTATAAAAAAAATACTTTTTCGGTTCCATAAATAATATCATTTGACATATTTCACGCATATTAAAACAACTAATAAAAGTTATATAACATTCTTAATTAATACACTACAAATAATAAGATTAAAATTTGATTTTTTATTTTAAATTTTATTTTAAAAGTATGAAATGATATTTTATTTTAAAAAATGTTTTAAAATAATATTTTTATGAAACGGTGAAAAATAATATATATATATATATATATATATATATATATATATAATTATTGATGAGCGACGAGTACGTCCGTCAAACACAACATCTTCGCTACGTTTCCCGAAATCATGTTATGTATACACATACAGTACATAAATACACAAAATGTCTGTATACGCATCGTGTGCACACACTACATAAATATTTAACAGATATATACACTCAAATTATGCATGAGGTGTCGATAAAACTGACGTGGCGATAACTTATGATATATTTCTTTGTATCTTTATAAAACTAAAAAGAAAGGATGGTTAAGATCACAAGCATGATTGAAAATTATATAGCCTGAGGATGATCGAATCAACCGTTATTTTTATATGATGTATTATTATTCTTAATTTTTTATTCCAGCTTCCATTTTTCATGGGGGCTTTAATTGAGTCATTGATGACTCTAATCAAACGAGACAAAAAATCCCACTTAGACTTAATATTTTAGTTGAGGCTATATAATTAATTTTTAATTACTTTTTTTTTTCTATCGGCATTATATTGTAGGGTGTGGTAGCTAAAATTTTAAATACATACTTATTTCAGATTAGTAGTTAACCCGTGGTACTGATGAGCTAGCTAGGTGCCTAGGCATGATGTTATTGGTCGTCAAGGAAACATAATTCTTCATGTTCCATAAATTCTGATGTTAAGAGTCTCTACATTGCTCAATGTTCATCTTACACAATTTGGTGTTCAGATATTGCTCAACTTGTTCTGTAATTTGGATCCGATGGACCGCGTGTAATCATTATTTCTTTGACAATTACCTAGACTAATGCTACTTGGAATGGGACCTGGCAGATAGTACAATTTATCATTTATTCTGCTCTGTGATTGTTGCCTACCTTGTGAATATACATATACATATCAAATAGACGTATTTTGATGGGTCTCACAAGCAGATTAACCTCAGAAGGTTTGGAAATTCATATAGAACATGACACTGATCCCTATATGCATAATATATGTAATCTATCCCTCCGTGTTTTATTTCTAGTTATAGTTAAAAAAAAAAAAAAACACTAGTCACGTATCTGCATGAAACCTCAGATGATAATTTGACATTTCAAACATTTACTACTTTATTGCTCCTTTAGTTACACACAGAACTTTTATAATAGGAAAAACTATCCATTCTCTATTTTGGAAGCCATGTTTTAATTGGCCGGTGCAAAACTTTGTAATTGCATGCTCAATTTTTTTTCTTACGAGTTTAATTTCTAAATAAAATATGTTCCGCTATAAATCAGTCTGGAAAGATATATTATATGTTGTGTAGTTAAATATATTTATAAATACATAAAAATCATGTATATCGTAATAATTCTTAAGTTTAACTGAAACTTTTAATCTAGTGATTTATATTTGTGTTTTTTTTTTGTGGTAGTTTTTTTATAATAGTGTTACGCCAATGATAGAACTCATATTTAAAAAATTTGAGAGTTTAAGCGTGTGAATTATAGATTTTAAAAATAATTAGGTAGGAAAGTCTTGAAATTAGGATGCGTAGACAATTGTTGTTAGAACACAAGATCGTGTGAAGTCCAAAAGAGCTTATCGCTAAACCGAGTTGTCGAAGAAACGTGTATATATTACCATTTAGAACGATATTTAGAACATAATTATATACAAGTGGTTGCCAGAAAAAGCATATATATAAGTGAACATGAATAAAAAGTTTTTACCTAACTTTGACGGTTTAGGATAATAACTAACGTATTACAAAAAAAAAAAAAGTAGTGGCATTGCTCTAATTAAAAGATTTGAATATGATTCGTTTCCTTCTACTATTACTATATTATGTAATTTTGTTTGGTCGTATAAATTAATCACATGGAGCGTATGCGAGTTATTTATCTGCATTATTTTACGAGGAGAAAAGAAAACTATGAAATTTTGGCTGGATCCACATAATAGAGAAGTTAGATTCGACTTATATTAATATTTAATAATATTTCACTTGAAGTATGAAATTAAATATTATTCAGTCGTAAACGGATACGGATTTAAAAAAATAACTTATTCACAGATTTTAAGATTCAAGTTTATTTTTTTAGAAAATGAAAAAAAAATGTAAAAAAGAAGTAATATGAAAAAGGCGAAGATAAAAAGAGAAATAAAAACAAATTAAAGCAAGCGTGATGGAGAGAAGAAATGAAAAAGAGAAGAATGCCACGTGGTATATGAGAGAACTCGGTGATGAGGCAAATACGCGGGCTATCTCTAAAACGTGTCCTCTTCACTAACGACGTACCAAACCAATTTGATTTCACTTCTCTAACCAAACAAAATAAAACAAAAAAAGATAGACGACACAATGGTCCAATCGCAGAATAGTGAGACAATATCGACCCAAATGTCCTTTTACTTATCTTTTTACGTGTTAATTTTCTCTTATTTTATCAATTTTCTCTTATTTTATCAATTTTCACTAATGTAATATTTTGTTGTTACACGAGGCCATATCATGATTATTCAAAGTTGGTTTGGTGTAGGGATTCTTCCCCCCGATTTTTATATGATTCTATTGCATTAAACTATTAGACGGAGTTTCTAGAAAAAATAATACGTGAAGTGTGTTTCTTCGTTAAATAATACGCCAAGTTTGTTACGTTATTTAATTTATGTGTCGACATATAATACTCACAAATTCAAGACTCTTCTAATTTCTAGTAATTTCATTATATATTATAGAGTAAACAAGTCCGAATTCGTTCTCAAGGTCATAGCCTATGATTATTAATACAAAATATTAATGACTTTATTGTGCTTAGACTGTTTATGGATTATCCTTGTATATCATCAATTTAAATCTTTAAATGGTGACATAAATAACATATTTTGAAAACAAATATATACTATATATTTATCCAAAACTAAATATGATTTAGAAAATATGTCGATAATTCTTTGTTCCCAACAAATATTTGGGTAAATTTGTTTAAGAGAATCTGATGACAAAGGTAAAAAACATAAATGCGAGAATCCCTGTTGAGTGTTGACCAAATAGAAAAAGGAGTGGTCGAACACCTCTATAGATCTCGTCAACTAAAATCCAAGTGAGAAAAAACATTATCACTTCAGACAATTCAAAGTTAAAAATCTTAGAGAGCAAGTTAAATGATGTAACACACCGACTTTTTATAATTTGCATGCGTGTACTATTAGTGGTCAATCAACGATTTTGTTCATTTCTGTAAGTTATGATTTTTGGGAACTATGATAATAGACAATTAAAAGATATTTAGTGGTCGATGTTTTGGTTTATTCGGGTATATATAGACCGCGGCACAAGTACTTTGTATGTTTATTTGCGTTTGCTAGTTTTATTCCAGGTTCTTAAAAGTTTCAGACTTGTTAAGTTACAAAATGATAATCAGACTTAGGATTTGGATGAGATCGCGAAGTATTTGGGTTCTTGCGTCCGTATAGTTGATAGATATGACTATATACACGCTCGGAGGTCCAAATTATATAACATATATCTATTGTACGGACACACAAAACTCTTGACTCAACCAATATATAGGACAAGCCAAATAACATTCCAATACATGTATAACTCTATTCTTTTATATTTTGACACTACTAAACCATGGCATATACATGAAAATATAACGTAAAGTCTTAAGATATTTTTTCTTGTGGAGATGAATAGGCCAAGTTGGAGTTCGCAAACAAGAAGCTCTTGAGCCACGACATAAGCCAAGTTGATGATCGTAATTAATGAAACATCATATTGACACTAAATGTATGTGGTGCTCCTTCTGTTTCAAATTTCTGTTTATTTTTAAATGTAGTTTAAGATTTTTTCACACAAATTAAGAAAACAATTAAATTTTATGTTTTACTTCTATTTAATATGTTTAATAATTTTTTTCATTGGTCACAACATTATAACAATAAGGATAAAACTGAAATTTTTGAAAAACATATGCATTAAAAGCCTAAAACAACACTTAAATTGAAACAAAATTTAAAATCTTAAACTACATTTAAAATGAAACAGAGAAAATATATATTAGGGATCCCTATGCATCTATATATGTATTTGTCGAGAGCATTTTTTTTCTAACCCAAAAAAACCTAAAATGCATTTTGCCGAAATTAATATGAAACCAACGATCAATTGTCCTAATAGTTCATTTTTGAATCTTGAAAACGTAGGAACATAAGAAGTCACGAGTTCGATTCACATTGGAAAGGGTCTGCTCTCCAAAGAAGAGTTAATTTAACATGATTTGGGATTCGTCCTAAGAGAATTGTGGGTTTCGGTCCGGAACTTCCTAATCATTCAAAAAAAAAAAAATAAGAATATGAATAGTAACACATTAATAACAGTAGTAAAACTGCTAGACTACACATCTTATCATATATATGTAAGACAAATTCCAAACTATTCTAGGAATATTTTTACACACTAATTTCATGTTACAAGGACTAAAAAACCACCGATAGACAAACAATGCCTTGTAACGTCTTGAACCCTCAAACTCAAGAGGATACATTTTACCAGAATAGAGATTTTAACGACATGTATCTTCAAGTTGCCAAAGATTGGAAGCTTTAGTTACCAAAAAATTAGAAACAGAAGAAGCCACAAAAAAAAGAAAAAAAAAGACAAAAGGAGTTAAAGATTGAAGTGATGCATTTGTCTGTCTATGTGTGAAAGGTCTCAACTTTGAACCATAACATATTTAGTCTATATATTTTTTTCTCTTAAAACCTCCACTCACTCCATTCCCTCTCTCTGTCACTGATTCAACACGTGGCCACACCGATGGAACTCTCACCATTCCCCTTTACCCACCTCCCGGTTTATATAAACCCTTAACACTTCATCGCTCTCAAACCAACTCTCTCTTCTCTATTCTCTTCTCCAGTTAAACAATAAGATAAAAACAGAGCCTTTACAACTCTCAAATCGAACTCTCACTTTAAGCACCAAATACTGATTGGACTTATTTGAAAAAATGGCTTCTTTCACGGCGACGGCGGCGGTTTCCCGGAGATGGGTTGGTGGCAATCATACTCAGCCGCCATTATCGTCTTCTCTAAGCTCCGACTTGAGTTATTGTAGCTCCTTACCCATGACCAGTCGTATCACAAGAAAGCTCAATATTTCATCTGCGCTTCACACTCCTCCAGCTCTTCATCTCCCAAAGCAATCCTCAAACTCTCCCGCCATTGTTGTTAATCCCAAAGCCAAAGAATCCGACACTAAACATATGAATTTGTTCCAGAGAGCGGCGGCTGCAGCGTTGGACGCGGCGGAGGGTTTCCTCGTGAACCACGAGAGGTTACACCCGCTTCCTAAAACCGCCGATCCTAGTGTTCAGATCGCCGGAAATTTTGCTCCGGTGAATGAACAGCCCGTCCGGCGTAATCTTCCGGTGGTCGGGAAAATACCCGATTCCATCAAAGGAGTGTATGTACGCAACGGAGCTAACCCGCTTCACGAGCCGGTGACTGGTCATCACTTCTTCGACGGAGACGGTATGGTTCACGCCGTCAAATTCGAAGACGGTTCAGCTAGCTACGCTTGCCGGTTTACTCAGACTAACCGGTTCGTTCAGGAGCGTGAATTGGGTCGACCGGTTTTCCCCAAAGCCATCGGTGAGCTCCACGGCCACACCGGTATTGCCCGACTTATGTTATTCTACGCCAGAGCTGCAGCCGGTATTGTCGACCCGGCACACGGAACCGGCGTAGCCAACGCCGGTTTAGTCTATTTCAACGGCCGGTTATTAGCTATGTCGGAGGACGATTTGCCTTACCAAGTTCGGATCACTCCAACCGGAGATTTAGAAACCGTTGATCGGTTCGATTTTGACGGACAATTAAAATCCACAATGATTGCCCACCCGAAAGTCGACCCGGAATCCGGTGAACTCTTTGCTTTAAGCTACGACGTCGTTTCAAAGCCTTACCTGAAATACTTCCGATTCTCACCGGACGGAACAAAATCCCCGGACGTCGAGATTCAGCTTGATCAGCCGACGATGATGCACGATTTCGCGATTACAGAGAACTTTGTGGTGATACCGGACCAACAAGTCGTTTTCAAGCTACCGGAGATGATCCGTGGTGGCTCTCCGGTGGTTTACGACCAGAACAAGGTCTCAAGATTCGGAATTTTAGACAAATACGCCGAGGATTCGTCGAAGATAAAGTGGATAGATGCTCCGGATTGCTTCTGCTTCCATCTTTGGAATGCTTGGGAAGAGCCAGAAACAGAGGAAGTCGTTGTGATCGGGTCTTGTATGACTCCACCAGACTCAATTTTCAACGAGTCCGACGAGAATCTCAAGAGTGTCCTCTCTGAAATCCGTCTCAATCTCAAAACCGGCGAATCCACTCGTCGTCCGATCATCTCCGACGAAGATCAACAAGTCAACCTTGAAGCAGGGATGGTCAACCGAAACATGCTCGGCCGTAAAACCAAATTCGCTTACTTGGCTTTAGCCGAGCCGTGGCCTAAAGTCTCCGGATTTGCTAAAGTTGATCTCACTACCGGAGAAGTCAAGAAACATCTCTACGGTGATAACCGTTACGGTGGAGAGCCTCTGTTTCTCCCCGGAGAAGGAGGAGAAGAGGACGAAGGACACATCCTCTGTTTCGTTCACGACGAGACGACATGGAAATCGGAGTTACAGATAGTTAACGCCGTTAGCTTAGAGGTTGAAGCAACGGTTAAACTTCCGTCAAGGGTTCCGTACGGATTTCACGGTACATTCATCGGCGTTGATGACTTGGCTAAGCAGATGTGAGTTCTTATTGTGTATATAGACACGAATACATATACGTGATGAAGAAGCTTCTAGAAGCAAAAAAGAGAGAGAGCCATTTTACCAGTGGGATGCTCTACATATACGTCCCCGGAATCTGCTCCTCTGTTTTTTTTTTTTTTTGGGATTTTGCTCTGTTTCTTTGTTTTTTCTTCATTTGGGGTGCGGTTGCTAGTTCCCTTTTTTTTGGGGTCAATCTAGAAATCTGAAAGATTTTGAGGGACCAGTTTGTAGCTTTTGGGCTGTAGGGTAGCCTAGCCGTTCGAGCTCAGCTGGTTTCTGTTATTCTTTCACTTATCGTTCATCATAATGAGAAGTATATAAAATATTAAACACAAAGATATGTTTATATATGTGCATGTATATATAACGAACATTTTGTTTGATTTAAAATACCCTTTATGTCTATGATTTTTATTTTTATTTGGTTTGTTCCATCACCGATAGATTTTATTGGTAAAAATCTGTTTCTCAATGATTATAGAATTTTAAAATAATGGACCAATGAGAGTAAGACAAAGAATCAAGTAAACTTTTGGACTTTAAAACAAAAAAAGTTAATAACCAAACCACACGCCGTATAAGTTTTAGTTAGTCAATTTTTGGTATTTGCATGGAAGAGAATCATCAAAGTCAATTTCAGTCAATTTCGAAATAGAAACCAACGAGTGGAGTTAACCCACGTCGAAAAAAGTAAGTATGTAATTTGAACATGACACATTGTAATTATTAACCCATTAAAAAGATTAGATGACATTTAGTAGCCGGTCGTTGTCATAAACCTATAGTATTAGAGAACATTTTGTTTTTTTTTGGTAAGCAGAACCGTAGACATTGGATATGTGAGTGGTGGGTGGTAACACAGTGGAGAGACCAATCAAAAATAGTGGAATTGTGACGAAATTAACGGCATTATTCTTATAAAGAAGTAATCACGCATTTGTTACTTTCTAAAAACATAATTTCAATTTTTTTTTTTAAATGAATCTGATAGGGTGAACTTTTATCGTTGGATGATTATAAATATATATAAGCAACGAAAGCAAAGTCAACTGTCCGAAAGCGTGTTTCGGTGTATCGAGATTAAGACATTTCCAAAGTAATTGGTTTGCATTGATTAACATTATATTTGTTCTCGTTTATCAACTTTCATTAGGGAAATTTTACATATAAAAAGTTTTAATTAGGCAAGAATAACCTCTGGTTGCTCTCTCTATACACAACAGTTTGCATAGACTTAAAGTTCAAATTAATTATTATAATTACACGTTAATCGTCGTATTTTTCTATCTAGATAAAATTAAAGCCAAAATGTTAACGACTACACTAATTTGAGTGCAACACTCATATATACAGAATAACCTTTGAATTACTCTTACTCTAAGTTTTGATCGAAATATTATGGGCTGAAAATTTAAATTTTTGACGTTACGTACAAACAATAAATTACTTTGTATATATACGTGTTTAAGCATATATGTCATATTTTTGTGTATATACATACACATGTGTATATGGTATATATGATTAGGATAAGTGGAAATTAGTTGACTGGGTGATGGTGGACAAAAGAAGCATAAGCTGAACATTGCATTAGTTAATGCTAAAAGGATCAAAAGCACACTAGTTCACTTTCACATTTAACAAAAATATCTCAGACACCAAAAAGTGTTAAAACAGAGGTCATACATGATTTTGAAAAATGTCAAAAAGAAATATTAATATTTGGCCAACTAGGAGATATCTTCTTCATATTGCGGATTTTAAATTTTTGTTTGTTTGTTTGTTTGTTCACATTCTTCCAATATTATGGAAACCCACTAATAGTTAATATTCTTGTTGAAATATAATTATATAGTGTATATATATATATATATATAGTGTTTTTGTTTTTACTTTTTAGAGATTTCCAGTAAGATGAAATAAAACTAATATGATTCGAGTAAAAATAAAAGTTAATGTGATTGTTTCCTAAAACAAAGAAAAATACCTTTAATTACTTCCAAAAATTATATTTTTACTGTCTACAAAAAAATATATACATATAAAGATATGATTTGTTTTTAATTTTTTTGCGTTCTACTATAAACTAAATTATGAAATAAGATTACAGTAAAATTAGATATTGTAGACATAAATTGCACCGACTAAAATATCTTCAAATAACCTATTGTGATCTAGTGGTTATAAATTGCACCTGGCTTGAGCTCTAAAATTTTAATTATAGTTAATAGTATAAACTTTATAAAATGGCCGTCTCAAACTATTTGCAAGACTTGTTCGACCACTTCACATATAATGTTTAAAGGCGATTCAAAGTTCTTAGATGTTAATATATATAGGAGTATTTAAAAGTTTTTGTAATAATACCTTAAGAATTAATTGTTTACCAAAACATAATAACGTAAGAAGAACTTGAAATATTGTAAAAGGATAAATAACAATTGTGAAAGTTCTTGGGTGAAAAAAATTAATCGGTAGAAAATTTTTTGGTGGGTTGCATGGGAACTATTTCTTATAAATAATACTTAGACGTTTAAGTACGGCCGTCCACGTTTCAGTATGTTTAATGTTATAATAAACTATGGAAATAGGTGACTGTGAGGGAATATACTGAAGCAACCAATTAGATATTCACTATTTACCCAATTTAGAAGGTGACATTTTTCTAACTAAACCAAGCCTAACAACTTTCCTTTAGTGGAAGGTTGGCACTATTCTTTCGATTTATATATTAGCAGTTACGACTTACTCTTACCCAATATAGACCGAAAAATCCGGCATTGTGATTCGGAGAACTATATGTCCAAATGTGATATCTTGGTTTTTCTTATATAAATAAATATTTTTTTTATGAATTTATATTTAAAGCTAACAAGAAAATATGCGGTTGGTATTGTAAGGTTCACATGTAGCAGCTTTGTGCTTTAATACTTTCTAGAATTGTAGACTTTGGTAACATGTGTGCCAAAGTCTAAAATAGTGATGGTCCAATCTAAAATATAAGTAACAAAAAAAAAAATTTATTAAAATAATTAAAATTTTAAAAATAATTTTAGTTGCGAAATTAATGGATGTGGGAACATTACTTATTAATTTTATGGAATAGCAGAATATTCAAACCCCAAATTAAGATAATAAAGATTTATATGATTGAGAACCAAAAAACTGCAAAGAGAGTCGAAACCCTACAATACCATTCTATCATTTTATACGAATTATCAACTAATTCGGAGTATTATAGTTATTTATTATCAATAACTTATCTAGCTTATAATAATAATGTTACGTAGAGTCCATAGCTTATAAACATACTTATCAAGTGGAGGTCATAAAATATAGAAGCTGATCTCTGTCTCTCTTTTGTTTTCTGCATAATTTGTTCGTCCTTATTAACTAGTCATTGAGGAGTTTTGCGGCGCTTTATTTGCCTCTTCGTTGAACAGAAGAGACCACAACAATAAGAACAGAAGAGACCACAACAAATAATGTTAGGAGTTTATTGTTGTTCTCGAGATTTTAGCATGTATGTTCCTCTTAATTATTTATATATATATATATATATATATATATATATATATATGACGACGAAACACCAAACGTTTATGATATTTTTCTATCGCACGAAAAACAAAGCTCAAAACGTTGAAAAGATTTCGTTTTCTCGTAAACAAGTAAAATTTTTATTCATACAGTTTTACCGGACAAAACGATATGGATAAATTAACGTACTTCGTATTGACAAGAATTAACGTACCTAATTTACTAACCAAACATAGTACAATGTTTCTTTTTTTTTTCTGTAAAACTCGGATTTCTGTAAGTTACATAGCTCTTTTGCTTCAAGATTGGTTTTAGTTTTAACATTTTAAATTATGGTCAGATAATCAATAAAGCATCAAATGATTAGCTCAACGAAGTGTCGCAGGATATTCTCTTTGACAATATATGTCTTATAGTTATATGTATATATGTGGGTATAAAATATTAATATAATAATTTTTATAGTTGAGCAAGAGGCGACGTGGCAAATGTTAGTTATGAACTTATGATCAGACATCGAACCAAAACAACCAAATGTTAGCTAAAGTATATTGAAATGTCCAAAGATAATAATTTATTAAAGAGTGACAAGAAATTTTGAGGGGACCCCTATGCTTTCAACTGTTTAAATTTAAATAATTAAAGTTTGTACAGCATTCTATCAAGCTATTCTTTTTTGAACTTTTACATGTGTTACTATATGGGGAAGACGACACAAAAGGATGGTTCATTGAAGGGATATATATATATATATATATATATATATATAGTTATACTTTATAAACTCGAACTATAGTGTAAACATATATGTATATGTGTATATATATTGACATATATGTGATATATTTGGGATCCATATATTTTATTTTTTAATATAGAGATTATAATAGTCAATATATAGAGTTTTAATAGTAACCCTAACTAAATTTGTTCGATTTTAACAAACAGGTTGTGCCCCCTTATTCTCAAATATATCTGAATGTATTGATCAATTATCACCAATATATCCTGAAACAATCTATATACAGTAGTAAGACTTTGTCATTTTCTAACTCCTTGAATTTGGATGTCTAATGAGAGTATATAGTAATGCAAATCCTAATTATTTATGTACTTATTACTGCTCCAATCGTCATTGATCAAAGTAAGAGTAATAAACTATATAAAAGAAATAGAGAATATTCTCAAAGCGATGAATAATTATTGGGGCACGTGTTCATAGTTCATACATTGAGCATAAAATCGTTTGTTGTGGATAAAAAAGCGTCAAAGCGATGAATAATTATCAACAAATAGAATATAAAATTTGGATTTCATTGGTATTTTTAAAATGTGAAGAATTGGAGGGGAGAGTGACGAACAAGATGATGTATACCACTATAATCGTGCCTCATATATTATAAAAAGATAAACGCCAATAATGCACGCCACATTACTTATACTTCCAAAACTTTAGTATATAATATCTATATGTATATATACGATATCTTAACTAACTGGTAACTACCATATATTAGTTAGTCTCATCGATCTAATAATATAGATTCGAATTTTACTTGGATATCATCCTTCTTTATAAACTTATAATCGATTTATTTTAATGAATATTTGATGCTGAATATATATATTATTATATACATAATTTAAAGCTCCCCAGAAAGAAACCAACAGCATTAAACAGCTGGGGGGATTGTGTTGCGTGGAGGTCGACCTTTCAGCGTTAAGATAGGCCAATCATGTTTTTGATATATGATGTTATTTAATAATATCATTGTACTAGCTAGTATTTATTTATTCTATGTATAGTACAATATATTTTTGTAAGTTTTTTTTCTTTGCATTATATATTAGAGTATCATATATCTCACTCGTAACATCCGTCATAATCTTTCAATGTTCTCGTGAATAGTAAACACACACTGATTAGGATGTTACCCATTATCCATTTTTGTTTGTTTGTTTCGTAGCTGCTTTATAGTTTTATCGAGTTACTAATTAGAACACAACACTAAAAATAATTGTTTAATTGCTTTGGCTAAGTTCGATATGTGTTTACTTGGTGTTCATCCGATAAACTGATATGGATTGATCCGAAATGAACTTAGATGATTGAATAATATAGTTTAAATAGTTTATTTATTTATATATTTTAAGAACTAAATTCGCATTCGAACCAAGGAAAAAAGGCAAAAAAAACAATAGTTTATATATAAAGCTTTTTTTTTTGTTGAGAAATTAAGAATATATGATTAAAATTAGAAATTTTTTTTTTGATCGCGATAAAAAACAGAATTAGCATCAAAACCGTACCTAAAAATCCACACAAATATATATATATATATTGTAAAATACTATTATTAATAAACCAAAAATCTAAAAAACCGAACATATCTTATTGAACTAACTCTGGACTAAACACCTCTACAAAACCTATCTTTTTGTAGAGATATTGATGTACTAGATATATTACCTTAGATAATAATACGTCTCAAGTAAAGTCTCAGATTCGAGTCTTGGTGTTAGGGAGGTGATTAACTAACCTAACTCTGATCCCTTTTGTCGAAGGGACTACAAACCTAAAACTTGGAATATCTTTGTTACTAAAAATAGGAAAAAATATATATTGTAGCTCGCAATTTCTGTGGAATACATAGACTAGAAACGGATGCGGGATGCTGATCTATAATTGGCACAAAACTATGTTACAAAACGTTGGTATGAACGTGATTTAAACTTGGATATCCAGATACATCATATATATGTTTCAAAACTTAATTTATCCAGGACATATGAAATATAGTTTAAAAATATTAATCAGTTTAAAAATATTTATCCAAAACTTTTTTTTCTTTGCAATATTGAGACAGAAAAATCTGTCTGGAGGCGAGTCACCATGGACCGCTTAAGATGATATGATAACTTAGCACATGATTGAAAGCCACAAAATGGATAAAGCAGACCAATTTTCATTATCTTTTTGGAATTTAACGTAAATCAATTTGCTTTCATCATCGTCATATTTCCCGAAAGTGATTAAGATGTCGTAATCAGCCACGCGCAGAAACCTCTGGACGTATTAGAGGTTTTGAAGGCCAGAGATGGACACTACCACGTGACCGTCAACGTAATACAAACCCAGTCTCATAGGGCACTCACTGATTACTACGAAGAACAACAACCAAAGCTTCTCTCTTAACATTCTCTCATCTTTTTGATGACATGAAAACGATGCTTCTTATGACCCACTTCGAGGTTGAAACCCGGTTGGAAATATCTGATAAGGTCAAGAGAAGTGAAAGGCTGCCAAATCAACCCGCCGACATACATACTGGGACTGCAACTTCTGATAAGGACTGTTGGTGTTGGGTTTCTTACTCAACCCATCCAGTGAAAAAGCCCATGGAAAAAGAACTCAATAATTCTATTCACGCAATGTAGTTCACTCAGCTCACATGACGAAGATCTAGGCCCGAAACTTAATGCTAATACGAAATCCAAGTGCGGATCTTGCATCCACGAGGATCAGCACAAATAAATGTCTGCTAGTCAAACAAATAATGCTGATAAATCAAGTGAAGAATCATGTGATCAACTAGTGCAACACAGAAACATGACGCATCATCCTTTCAGTGAACAACTACTAAGCTTCAACCTACCAGGTTGCAAACTTCACATGCAACTGCTGAAGATGGGAAACGTTCCACCTTCAGATACGACTAACTATTGCGAGCCTCGACACAGCCCTGGAACTGATCTTAGAAAGAGTTTCAACATTCCACAGCAACGCTTAAAGAAAGCCATATATAGCTATGGTTAATCCCTACTTGAACAGCTTATCGAGCTGGAATCAGAAGAACAGTCTTACCAAGATAATGAACAAAGAACATAAAAACAAAAGTAATCCGAAAAACGTTTCTTTGATCACCAAAGGTTTGGAATTTAGAATATCTCATCCCATTACAGTAAAAGGGTTTATCCAGGTAAAGATTGAGAAATTAGAGACCATAGCCATATCAAACAATCTTGAACTCAAGAACAGAGAGCTCAAAGAATCAAACCTAACAACACTTATTCTTTCTCTTCTTCCAAGACTCGGTCGTCAGTTCAGGTTTTAGATACTTCTCTGCTTCGATTGGATCTAACCACTTGAGGGGATGCCGATTGAAAAAAGGCCAATTAGGGACAGTGACCATAGCTGTAAAAAGCACAACTCCAGCATAGATCATCATCATTGTCCCAAACGAAGACGTTGCATATCCAGTAATGAAAGCAACAGCGCCAAAGACTATGAGCAGAATTTGCATAAGCTCTTCTGCTAGTTTTTGCCCTTGCCAATCCATTTCTATGTTTCAAAATTTAGCACAAAGTTCGTAAATCAAAATCCTAAATTGAATTTTACAGAGCAGATCAAACGTGAAACCTATTAAGAAAAAACTAATTTCCAGCCTAAAGTACCTTAATTACGTCTATAAAGAACACTAAATTCGAGCTTAAACCTGATTTATTACCTAACTTTGCAACGAAAAGATCCAGAATTCGTTCTTGGAAGAAGGATTCAAGTGCGAAACTCGATGATCTGATCTTTAGGAAGACGACTGAGGTGAAGACGAAGCCGGCAAATTTCGACTGTCCAGATTCGCCATGGTCTTCAACCCAACAACACGTTGTATAAAAAACATGCCGTCTGTTATACACTGGGATGAACAACCTGTCATTTCTACGCCATACTGCATAAAAACGTGCTGTCTGCACTATATGCCAGTGAACACCTTGTCGTTAAGATAGCTTTCAAACCAACGGCCTAGATACGACGAAGTAATAAGTAGTAACGTTGCCGTCTTTGCTATAGCACGGTGAACAACTTGTCGTTTCTTTGAACCTCTCTTATCAGGCTCTGATGATATACACAGCCTTTTAAAAATAACGGCCCATATTGTCGTGAGTTGAAAAAGGCTTTTATAGTGATAAAAGCAAACATTTTCTTATTCGTTGACGGATAACAAACTTGCCGGTAAAGCTCGGGGATAACAAACGAGAAGCGACGGTGGTCCGTGGTTAGAGCCGGCGGGAGGATTTATTCGAAGATGATAGGCCGACGTGCTGGAACAAATCGACTCGGTATGAGGAGGGACGACTCTCTTCTGACTCGGTTTGTTGACTCAGTATTCTATTTCTTCCGATTGGCTGAGTTTGAGATCCTGTTTGTGTTCTTCATCCTTATAACCTACGTCATCTTCAAAGATCTGGTAAATACATCCGATTAATTCCTTTTTACAATCTCGATTTCGTCTCCGGTTCGCATTTTTCTCATGTTGATTTGCTTCTTTCTTGTTATGTTTGCAGACGTCGAGACCTGAATACAATCGGATTCTTGTGGAGAAACCCGGTGGATCTGACATTTGGCCGTTCTAAAATGAAATTAGAATTCGTTTTGACTGGTTAGTTCTCGGTCTCTGACTTGAGTACAACTCATGTTTCTGTAGGACGTATGTGCTTGTATACGGCAATGAACACGTTTATCTTTCTTCTGTTGTACATGTCAGTTTGTTCAATAGGTCAATGTAATTCTCCGTCGTTTGTGTTTTGATTAATAAAGAGTTCGCTTGCAGTTACTACACTCACTGTGTTCATTGCTATCTCCATGTTTATCTTGTTCTCTGGGATTCACAATAAACTTATTTGTGGGGTATGCAAATATATGGAATTTAGAAAGAGGAATGGGCTGACGAAAGAAGTAGCCAAATAGCATTACAGAATCTCTAGGCTTGGTTTGTGTATTTGATAGAGGGAGAAACAAGTCTTGAGATAAATAGCAGAGTAAAAGCCAAGTGACTAATCATAGTATTAATAAGTTTAGTCATTACATGTTCTGTGTTGCTGCTGTTCTCTGCTTCTTCTTGTTGTATTCTGTTTATAACCTGGCCAAAGGACGTGGAGTGTCCCATTCGGTGGTAATGTGGTTACGGGAGATTTCCTTCAGAGACCGGCATCCACTCAGTGCCATAGTCAGCTCGAACTCATCACGTAGCATTTGAAGCACTTTTCTAACTCCAGCCTCTCCTTCAGCAGCCAATGAGAATACCACTGGTCTTCCAATCTGAGATTGAGAGCATAATAATAATGTGTTAATACTGTCATTGGTTCCAGTCAGCTTTCTGATAAATGGACATGACGCTTACGAATATTCCAGAGGCTCCAAGTGCAAGTGCCTTGAAGACATCTGTGCCACGTCGAACACCACCATCCAAGAAGACAGGAATTCGTCCTTGTGTTGCTTTGACAACCTGAACACAGGATAACAGAGCTGAAATTGTTGGAAAAAACACTAGTTGACAACACAAATTGATATTCTTAGTCGAGAATGATCTACCTCTTCCAGGGCTGAGATAGTTGCTGGGACGTAGTCAAGCTGGCGAGCTCCATGGTTTGACACAATGATCCCAGCTGCACCAGCTTGAATCGCTATCCTTGCTGCACGAGGATAATTATAGTTGGCGTCGTTAGGTATCTTATTAAACTTAAGTGAAGCAGACATTTGTTTTTCAGATGGTAACTCACCATCTTCTCCTGTAAGAACACCCTTTACAAGAATCGGCAATTTGGTGATTGTCTGGAGCCACTGGACGTCCTATTCGTGTAAATGAAGTGAGAGCGTCAAAAATCAAGTTACTGTTCTAAGTTCTAACTGCTCAGTTTGTTGGTAATTTTTTAAACTACTCTGTTTACCTTCCAGCTCAAGGTACGGTCAATTTGACCAGCAACATACGAAGCCAAGCCAGAGTCATTGGCCTGCAGGTGGAAACTTAACAAGCTCAGAAACTCTGATGAAAGATAAACATACAACTCTACGTTAAGACTGCTTTGTGAGAATCATTTTCAGGCTATAGGCCTGGATAGTATCTGATGAATGATGAATAGTATCTGATGCATGCTTACCTCGTCCATCTTTCCGAGGTCAAGACCTTCAAAATTCTTCAATGTCAGGTTAGGGGGCAAAGTGAATCTGTAGCAGAAGAACGTTATGCTTTCGAGCTATGTGTTTGCATGTTAAGATCCAGTAAACTCTCGTCATATATCAACTGACTTGGCTTTACCTGTTCTTGATATCAGACTCTCTGCGGCCTAGCCTTGGGGTGTCCACAGTGAGAGCAATGGCTTTGAACCCAGCCCTCTCAGCTCTTCTCACCAGCTGCTCAACCACATTCCTGTTCTTGTATACCTACTCAACGATCATAACGTGTGAACCATCAATTGTGACCAGGTTTTTCAGTATGTACAACAAGCTCTCGAGATGACTTACATAGAGTTGAAAGAATCGGATCCCTGGCCCTGTGGAAGCAACTTCTTCAACGCTGGAAGTAGCCCATGACGATAGTGTCTGAAACATCATGGAAAAAAATAACTCAAACCAGAGACATGGGTATGCATGGGTCGCGGATTTTAATATCTCCAAACACCGGAAAGATGAAGAATCTTGCTTTGGGTGAAATATTTCGTAAATGATATAATAACATACCATGATGGTTCCAGCTGCAGATGCAGCTCTAGCTGTAGCATATTCCCCTGCATTAGTTTCCAACAGATTCGTTAGAGCAACCTTAGTCCTTGTCTCTAGCTAAGTTTTCACTCCATAGTCTCTACATAACTCAGTATTTACCATCAGGGTGAGCCATCTTTTGCATGGCAGTAGGAGCAATCATGATGGGCATCGAGATTTTGAACCCCAACACGGTGGTTGTCATATCAATCTTGCTCACATCAATCAAAATCCGAGGCCGAAAGCTATTAAACAGCCCAAGGTATGCATCACATCTCTTGTTAAAACCAACTGCAAACAATAAAAATCATGTCGTAAGAAAAGAAAAGAAAAGAAAAACTCACAGGATCCTCGCGAAAGCGTTTCTGTTCTCTTGAAGAGTCCATTGGTCCTCTGCACCAGAGGCATAGTAATCGTAAACCATCTTAGGCAACTTCTGCTTAGCGATGGCGTCATACTCGGTAACGTTTGTGATCTCCATTTTCCGATGTTGGTCTGTCAAAAAGAGCAAAAAAGCCTGAGTTAGCTAATTCTTGTGAAATTCAGACATAGTCACAGCTACGTTTCTAATCTCTAGAGCGGAACATGTCCATAAACTGTTTGGTCTAAACAGAGAACCTCACACACCTTGATTGGAATGGAGCTCTCGAAAGAGATGAAGAGTGTGAGTGGTAAGCAAAGCTTGTGTTTTTATATATCTTAACGATTATATTTTGTAAAAGGTTTAATATTTGTGATGAGTTTATTGGCTAGTAAATAACTATTTCTGTAACGGTTGAAAAATAGTTGGCAATGGAAAAAAATAATATGGATGAGAAGCTGGAGGTGAAGAATGGTTGGGGAGATATGGACAAAAGATCAGATGGGTTGTGTGTGTCTTAGATTGTCCTTCATATTATCGTTCTTAATCTCGAAGAAAAAAATAAATAATTCGTAAACACTGAATTGTTTTTCTTTCTTTTTGTAAGTCCATAAAATCCAAGAGTAAGCCAAATTCTATTGGGCTTTTACTATGCGAGACAGAGCCCAACACAGTCTTTCAGATTGAGAAATTGGAAAAAGTGGAATATACCCAGTGAAGAGAACAGAGAGGAGCTGAGGCTTTCTGAGAGATTAATTCGCTTACATTCTTCTATATTGCCCTTTCTATTCTTCAATGAGGTTTAATTTGATTTGTTATGAACCTATCTTTTCCAGGTTCTGTGTTCCCACATCGTATTGTTTCGTGCTCTTTTAGATTTTGCTAGTTTGGGTCACAGATTAAATTGCGTGTGTTGAGGTTTCTGTGCAATGTAAGATAGAACTGTGCTAGTGTCTAGCAAATTATAGAATGGACTGATGGTAGAAGTAGCCAAATAGCATTACAGAGAATCTCTAGACATTGTTTGTGATTCGATATAGGGAGAAACAAGTCTTGAGATATAATTTATATTAAAAAAAAAAAAGAAACAGAGTAAAAGCCATGTGATCAATCAGAATATCAATAGGTTTAGGCATTACATGCTCTGTGTTGTTGTTGTTGTTTTTTTCTTCTCTCTCTCTCTATAACCTGGGCAAATGGCGTGGAGTGTCCCATTCGGTGACAATGTGGTTGCGGGTGATTTCACTGAGAGACCGGCACCCACTTAGTGCCATGGTTAGCTCGAACTCATCACGTAACATTTGAAGCACCTTTCTAACTCCAGCTTCTCCTTCAGCAGCTAGTGCGAATACCACCGGTCTTCCAATCTGTGAGATTTCAGGGTATTAGAAATACTATTTTATTACTGTCAATGGTTTCATGTTGCTTTCTTGGTGAATCGAAATAAAATATGATGCTTACAAATATCCCGGAGGCTCCGAGTGCAAGTGCCTTGAATACATCTGTGCCACGTCGAACACCACCATCCAAGAAGACAGGAACTCGTCCCTGTGTTGCTTTGACAACCTGAACACAAGAGAACAGAACTGAAATTGTTTGACAAAGCACGTTCATGAGAACACAGATTGATGCTTGTAGTTGAGAATGATCTTACCTCTTCAAGGGCTGAGATTGTGGCTGGGACATAGTCAAGCTGGCGAGCTCCATGGTTTGACACAATGATCCCTGCAGCTCCAGCTTGAATCGCTATCCTTGCTGCACGAGGATAATAATAGTTGACTTTATCAGGTATTCCTATGGAAACTTAAGTGTTGGAAACATTTTGTTTGTCAAATTATAACTCACCATCCTCTCCTGTAAGAACACCCTTCACAAGAATTGGCAAGTTGGTGATTGTTTGGAGCCACTGGACATCCTGTTTTTGTAGATGAAAGTTAGAGAAATCTGAATCATGTTTGGTTTGGTTTTACTGGGTGCACTCTGATAATTTGTTATGTTCTCTTACCTTCCAGCTCAACGTACGGTCAATCTGACCAGCAACATATGAAGCCAAGCCAGAGTCATTGGCCTGCAGGTGGAAACATAACAACTTTAGGAACATAATCAGGAAACAAAACCGTATGCTTTAAAACTTGTTTTTTTGAGTGGATCATTGCCACTATTCAGACTAAAGTACTGGATAATATCTGATCGATGCTTGCCTCGTCCATCTTTCCAAGGTCAAGACCTTCAAAGTTCTTCAATGTCAGGTTTGGAGGCAAAGTGAATCTGTCGTAGAAGAATACACATCGTCAATCTATAACTTTTTAGCTATACGTTTGCATGTTCTAGTCAATTCTAATCAACTCTTATCACATTTCAATTGATGCGGCTTTACCTGTTCTTGATATCAGACTCTCTGCGACCTAGCCTTGGGGTGTCTACAGTGAGAGCAATGGCTTTGAACCCAGCTTTCTCGGCTCTTCTCACGAGTTGTTCAACCACCTTCCTGTTCTTGTATACCTACTCGGAACAATCATAACGTCTGAAGTCTGAAGCATCAAGTTGACCAGGTATATATATCAGGATTGTTCATCAAACGACTTAGATTACTTACATATAACTGGAAGAATCGTATTCCTGGCCCTGTGGAAGCAACTTCTTCAACGCTGGAAGTAGCCCATGAAGATAGTGTCTGAAACGTCATGGAGGAAAATAACACAAATCAGAGACATGTTTATGCATGGATGGTGGATTACGAAGCTCTAATCACCGAAAAGGCTAAGAATCTTTCGTTGAATGAAAGTGTTCTTGAAAATATAATAACTTACCATGATTGTTCCAGCAGCAGACGCAGCTCTAGCCGTAGCATATTCCCCTGCATTAGTTTCCATCAGAATTGTTATAACACAGGCCTAAAGTCTTTCTCTCTAACGATACTAAAGCAAGTTTTCATTCTTTACAGAATCTTACCATCAGGGTGAGCCATCTTTTGCATGGCAGTAGGAGCAACCATGATCGGCATCGAGATTTTGAACCCCAAAACGGTTGTTGTCATATCAATTTTGTTCACATCAATCAGAATCCGAGGCCGGAAGCTATTAAAACATCCCAAGGTATGTATATCAAATCATATCTCTTATAAACCTATAACAAAAAAACTGTAGCTTATCATAACAAAAGAAATACTCACAGGATCCTTGCAAAAGCGTTTCTGTTCTCTTGAAGCGTCCATTGGTCTTCCGCACCAGACGCATAGTAGTCGTAAACCATCTTAGGCAACTTCTGCTTTGCGATAGCATCATACTCGGTAACGTTTGTGATCTCCATCTTCCGATGTTTGTCTCTGTCAAAAGAGTTAAAAGGCCTGAGTTAGTCGTCTTTGTGGAATTAAGACTTGTCATAACAACTATTCTAATCTCAAGAATTCAGACACATTGTCTCTGTTTTGGTCTTAAACACACACACACCTTGATGTGGAGCTCTATCGAGAGATGAAGGGTGTGATTGAAAGCTTATATCATATATATCCCAACATTTATATATTTGGTAATACTTTTTTTTGATGGATTAAATTGTAACAATTGAAAAAGTTATTGGCAAGTTGGATTATAATATGGATGAGAAGCTGGAGGTGAAGAATGGTTGAGGAGATACGGACAAAGATCAGATGGGTTGTGTCTAATCCACAAGCAACTTGTGTGTTCCTTAGATTTTCTTTCATATTATCGTTCACGTTCTCGAGGAAAGAAAAAATAATAATAATAATTTCACAAACCAATTGTTGCATAAATCCAAGAGTAGTAGGAGTATGATTATACGAAAACCCAAAAAAAAAAAAAAAACAGGGCGTGCGAAGTAGAGCCTGATTCATGGGCCTAATTTGAAATAGAAAAGCCCGAAACTATTGAAGCTTAACATAGCCCATAATATGCAACACGTCGTCACCGTCTCTCTTATTTAGCTGTTGTTTGAGATTTGAGAAGATGGAAAAGTGAAATACTCAGTGAAGGAGAAGACGAGAGAAAAAGAAACAAAGCAGTCACAAAAGTGAGAAATAAGAAACAGAGGCTAATACGTTTTATATAATCGGAGATAACAATTATCGCTTTCAATGGCGGATCGGAGCAAAGGCTTTGTGAGGGATGAATTCGTGACCTATGCTTACATTTTACTGTATATCGCCCTTTCTAGTGGTCAAATCTTCTTCAATAAGGTTTATCTTGAATCTCACATTCTCTCTCTCTCTAGATCTGTGTTCTCGCATCGTATTGTTTTGTGCTCTTTCCCTTTTTAGAAACCGATCGCTAGTTTTCGTGAGGATTGAGCTTTGCTTGTGTGGGAGGCTCGGTGCAATGTGACTTTTTTTCTGACTGTGCTAGTTTTCCGGGAAGTTGACTAGCTGATTATGGAATCCATGGGTAGTGTAGAAATCAACATCAGGTGTTCATTCAAGCATAAGTTTTGTGTAATGTTCCTGTTTTTAGGTTTGATCGCATTGCGTTTGCTTTCGTCTTAACCCGATGGATCAGTTTTTCAGATTAGGTGCTTGTGCTCGTACGTTCTGTAGCTTTCCTGTAAAAAAACTTCTGTAATTCCTGAGAATTGACAATAAACTGTAATCACATAAGCTCGATTTAAGTCTTGGGGAGTGGGGACTGTTGCTGAGCAGTTGAGCGTGTCTAATGGCGCCCTGTTTGTTATTGTTTATGCATCAGAGTTCACCACAGTCCAAGTTGTAGCAATTAACGAGTTCCTTCTTTTGCTCAAGACATGGTTGTTAATGAAAGTTTGCTTCACGACTAAAGTTCTTGTCTCTGACTTGCTCTTCTGCAGTGGGTTTTGTCATCTAAGGAAATAAATTTCCCTTATCCGCTTGGATTGACTTTACTCCATATGATGTTTTCCTCTGTCTTGTGCTTTCTTCTTACCAAAGTTCTTAAGGTAATCTTGCATTAAATGATCTTTCTGTATTGGGTGTTCATAAGTAGAGAATCCAAAGATTCTGATTTTTGGTCTCTCTTTTTCTCTATTTATTTCTTCATGAAGATCGTGAAGGTTGAGGAAGGAATGACACTAGAAATGTAAGGAAGAAAGAGACTTCGTAAGCAATTTGATTTTGGAGTAGTTGAAAATACCCATAACTTTAATTTTCAATGTAGTACTGATCTATGGTTAAGTAATAAATATCTTACTTTATGTACTCAGATATGTTACATCAGTTGTTCCAATAGGTGCAATGTTTGCGATGACCCTCTGGTTGGGAAACACTGCCTACCTATACATATCAGTTGCATTTGCGCAGATGTTGAAGGCTATAAGTAAGAAACTGCCTGCTCTCATTTCCTCATAGGTCTTATGTCTACTTCTTATATCTAAATGGGAGGGACTGTTGATACCAATATATTCTTGAATCATACTGCAGTGCCTGTTGCTGTGTTTATTCTTGGAGTAGCTGCTGGACTTGAAATGATGAGCTGCAGGATGCTTTTGATCATGTCTATCATAAGTTTCGGTGTTTTAGTGGCTTCTTATGGAGAATTAAATATCAACTGGATCGGAGTGGTTTACCAAATGGGGGGTGTCGTTGGAGAAGCCCTGAGGCTGATCTTCATGGAACTTCTTGTCAAGAGGAAGGGCATCAAATTAAACCCAATCTCTCTTATGTACTATGTGAGCCCCTGCAGGTAAGTGAAATCGAAGTAGAAGTCATCTCAAATCAATTCTCATTATGTAAGCCTAAAGTTACATTATTTTTATGTGCTTCCTTTTGCAGTGCTATTTGCTTGTTTGTACCGTGGATCTTTCTAGAGAAATCGAAGATGGAAGGCAATGGCACATGGAACTTCCATTTTGTAGTGTTGACCCTTAATTCTCTCTGTACATTTGCCCTCAACTTGTCGGTTTTCCTGGTGATTTCTCACACGAGCGCTCTCACTATCCGAGTTGCTGGCGTTGTCAAGGATTGGGTGGTTGTCTTGGTCTCAGCTCTTCTCTTTGCCGACACAAAACTCACAATAATCAATCTTTTCGGTTACGCCATTGGTAAGACAAAACTCCTCACATATTAGTTGGTTTAGAATCATGAGCACTATAATCAAGCTTCCTCTGATGTTGTGCTCGGTGTTCATACGCAGCCATTGCCGGTGTAGCGGCATATAACAACCATAAGCTGAAGAAGGAAGCATCCAAAGTGACCTCAGAAACTCCAGTAGATGGTGAATCGATACCGTTGGTGTCGCAAGTTAATACTAATACAGAGAGATGATGATGGCCTAGAAAATGTAGTTCTTATCATCATCAGTCTTGAGGTAATCTTTGATTGTTTGTTTTGTCATATGTACCGTCCGAATTATAACTTATACAAACTATCTGTACCAGAAATAGAAAAAAGAAAAAGATTTAATCAAATTGTTCAATTCTCATCCTTTGTTATTCACAATTTGTAGGTTAATATGTGAACTAATATCTATCATTCACATGAGGCAGAAGAAAATAAAAAGAGTCAATTTTGCACGATTTTTTCCTTTCCAAGTAGTAAATATTTTTATTAATATATCATCAGTTAAAATCTTTTCACATTTATTAATAATTTAATATAATCAGCTTAAATTTAAAATGTCGTTAAATAAGTTGTGATTTCCTACTGGCTTAAAAATGGGCCTAAAAAGCCCAGTAACAAGTATTTCCTTTTTTGTTTACCTACCTGGGAATTTCTATTTAAAAAATACAAAAAAAATAGAAAAAAAAATGGGAGAGGGTAAATAACCTGGCGAAGGATTGTGGGGTTTGTTGCTGGGCGGGTCTCTTCCCTCGGCAGTTACCTTCATCAAATTCGATCTTCTTCTTCCTTCCCCCAACTCCAAATCGTTAAATCTTCCTACTAGAAATTGATACGAAGAAGCCTAAGGGCGTGAATTAGAGAAGAGAAACGCACGCCTTGTTGTTATTGTTGTTGGTGGCGAGAGATGCGATCGCAGCTGTTGGCTTCGCCTTGGCGGCGAGTCAGCGATGAGCGGTTGCTTCTGTGGTTTTCTCCGGCGGAGAATAACCGATTTTGAATGGGATTTAAACTGCAGATGAGCTGGATGCCGAGTCTACTGAGTCAGAAGCGTAGGAATGGTCCGCCCTTAGGGTTACGGAATCTCGGCAACACCTGCTACCTCAATAGTGTCCTTCAGTGCCTCACTTACACTCCTCCTCTCGCCAATTTCTGCCTTACTCACAAACACTCCTCTCACTGTACGCCCCTCTCTCTCTCTCTTTTTCGTTTAGAGCTTTTGATTCTTCTGTCGCTTCCATTAGATTACTTCTCTCGTGTTCCGTTTTGATTTCACGCGTTTAAGATTACCGGCTGATAGGGGATCGAGACTTTTTCGTTAGGAAGTTGATTCAAACCAAAAAAAATGTTGATTATAAGCTTCATACAGGTTTTGGTATTGTAGTTACTTATATACTTTTGGAAATATCAGAGATAGTTCTGTGTCTTACGAGCTTTTTCTCTTTATCATTCATTTGTTGTTCTGACGCTTTTGGTTGGTGTAAATATTCTGGTAGGCGACTCATTTGTGGATGGGGAGCGGAAAAGGGATTGTCCTTTTTGCATAGTTGAGAAAAGAATAGCAAGGTCTCTTAGTGTGGATCTTACAACCGATGCGCCTAACAAGATTTCAAGCTGCCTCAAAATTTTTGCTGAGCATTTTAAGTCTGGGCGTCAAGAGGACGCTCATGAGTTCTTGCGGTATGTCATTGATGCATGCCACAATACGTCTCTTCGCCTGAAGAAGTTGCGCATGAAGGGTAATGAACCCTTTAATGGCAATACTGCGGTGAAGGAGATTTTTGGTGGTGCTTTGCAGAGCCAGGTCAAGTGTTTGTCATGTGGTGCGGAGTCGAATAAAGCGGATGAGATTATGGATATCAGTCTTGAAATTTTGCATAGTAACTCAGTGAAGGAATCATTGCAAAAGTTCTTTCAGCCAGAGATTTTAGATGGCAACAATAAGTATAGATGCGAGACGTAAGTGATTTGAATCTTCTAGTTGTCTTTCTTTCCGACTCTTTCAGTTTGAGTTTCTGGTTTTTTTCAACAGAACTTTCCATTTGTTTAGCTGTAAGAAATTGGTGACGGCAAGGAAGCAGATGTCAGTACTCCAAGCGCCTAATATCCTTGTTATCCAATTGAAAGTAAGTATATCATGTTCTGTTTACAAAAGGTAACAGTTATTTTAGATAAGAATATTTTAAATGTGTTTTAATAAATTGGTTTTGCAGAGGTTTGAGGGCATTTTTGGTGTGAAGATTGATAAAGCCATTTCATTTGGTGAGCTCCTGGTTCTCTCGAACTTCATGAGTAAAGCAAGCAAGGTACAAAATTCTGACACTTTCAACTATGCTCCAGTTTCTGTTAGTGGTGTTACATATCTCGTTAGATGCAGCATCTCAGAAAATTCAGGGTTATAGTGCAGGACGAACAGTTTAGTGTAACGTTTACGTTATTAATCCTTTCGACATGATTTGCATATAGAATATAGAATGAAGTTGCAACGTTCATAGTTTTTACGTTGGCTAAGTTTTGTCCTTCAAATTATTGTCCAATATGACAGGACAATTAATCTTGTCAGGCGTAATTACTTTCCAATTCACACTTTTTGTTAATTGTTTTACTCTATCGAAATTGCAGGACCCTCAACCGGAATACAAGCTCTTTGGAATAATTGTGCATTCAGGATTTTCTCCTGAATCTGGGCACTATTATGCATACGTTAAGGTTCGTTTCTTGCCTTTTCAATTTTCATGCAACGCAAACTCTTGTACTGCTTGCTGATTTCTTAACTGCTTTGTGTAGGATTCCTTGGGTCAATGGTATTGCTGCAATGATTCACTTGTCTCACGCTCCACCTTGCAGGAGGTTTTGTCAGAGAAAGCTTATATCCTGTTTTTCAGCCGCTCAAACCAGAGGCCAGCATCTGCTAAAACTTTAGTAACATCCAATGGGACTACATCTCATGAGGTTAAAGGCTGCGAGACATCAAAGCCCCAGAAGTTTATTGGGCCACTTAATGGTGTCAACATGAAACTTCAAGCCGAGCAGTCCTTCCAGAAGGATAACCTGGCTCCTACAAAGCCCCATAAATTTATTGGACCCAAACCACGAACCGAGCAGACCCTTCGAGATGATAACCTGCTTTCTTCCAAAGTTGAAAAGGCGCCTCTAAGGCCACATGCGAAGGTCAGTATATCTGTGAACCTTGGTGCCAAAAGGGTCTCTCCTTCTGTCAATGGTAGGCTTTCTTTCCACCAAGATGAGAACATAGCTCCAAAGGCAAACAAAGAGAATAGTGTATCAGTTTCGTCAGCTAGAGTTTTCTCTGGCACAGAGAGAAAGTTTGGTACTGAAAATGGTGGCAACGGAGTTAAAGAAAACGGCAGTGCACCAGGTAGTAGTAATCATAAAGTGACATTGCAACCCCATGAGCTTAGTAATGGCTCCAGCAATGGGGGTGATCACCACAAGGATAACTTTAATCCATGCGAGAGTAATGGCTCACAAAATGAAACTGATCGCCAGGAAATTGAGAAGAACGGTGTTACTACCACTCAATCCAAAGCCTTGGGCTCTTCAACAAAGGAAGACCCTTGCATTTTGCTCAGAAAAGATGAATCATCTCGGAATGAACTTGAAGCAATAAAAGAGAGGTAATTTCAGTTTTGTGCCTTTGCTTAATATTCAAAGAATATATTTGATGCCATAGCTAACCTATAATTGATTGTGTTTGCATATATCCTCAGCCTGAAGAAAGACGCGCTGTCACATCTACGGTCATGCGGATGGTATGATAAGGTACACATCTCCATGCGTGCCAAGAAGAGATTGCGTGCAGAGCAATCAGTAGGAGAAGATGGTAACGAGTTAAAGTAAGTGAAACCCGACTTGTTGATGTTCTCTGCTATCTTCTCATATTTTCACTGCCTCTTACTTGAGTATAGTAGCTAGAATTTGCATATATTAGATTTGGACCTCTTTTAGCTTCGTGCTTCATTATAATCATCATTATTTTAATTCACTTTGTGGGTGTTTGGACCTTGTGTTGTGCAGGAGGAGGTTGATTGAAGATGTAAAAACAAGTTTAAAATCGCAGATTCCAGAGGAATTAAAAGCAGATCTGGTAAACCGTATCTGGGAAATTAGCAAGAAGTACTCGTGAAGCATTATTTTACTTAAACCAAAATGACTCAAATCTCTGGATGCTTAAAGCCTCTACTTGGGTTCCCTACACACTCTCCTCAGTCCTCGTTTTCATCATTGCTTAACCCATTTGGTTGGTGTGATACAGAGAGAGCGGATCGAGATTTTTTTCCTCTGAGGGTCTTATCATTATTACATTTTTGGAAGAGAGTAAAAGTAAATTACCGGAAAATGAAAAGATAATAGATATCTCATTCTGTATAATCATAAAGCCTTATTTTTTTCTTTTCCTCTTATCGATGAAACTTTACGCAAATTTATTAGTCCTGTGGAAACTAATATAAGATCGTTCTTGGATTTAGTATGTGTTTTCTATAAACATTAACATCGACGTGGCTTCGTTCCAGTAAAATCAATGGATAGTTGGGTTGGTAGTACATATATTGAAGCATGAAAGAACATTCAAGAACTGAGAAATAGATGAAAAAATCTGATGATGAAGAGATTACAAAAGGATTCTCTTTAACGTTGATTGGGCCAAGAAACGTAATGATTTCTTTGGTTTTATTGAAAAAAGAGAAAAAAATGCATTTTGGGATAGCAATTGAATGGTCTTAAGAAGAAGAGAGTCTATTGATCTTGGCGTAGTGAGCAAGAGACCAGGAGGAGGAGCCTGGACAAGAAGAAGAGTGTCTCTCTGCAGTGGCCCTGACTAATTCTTCAAAGTCAAAGTCTTCCTCGGAGATTGTTGTCAACATGTTCTTGAATGGTTCTCTCGTTGCCGATATAAACTTAGACGGAGCCACCTCAGTGATGAACCTCGAGGTCTTAACTGTTTCCATTGGTGATTGAGATTGAGATCTTCTGAGGGATAAAAGCTTCTTCGTTGCGCATGGGAAGGGGATTAGTAAATAGAGAAAATGAGATATTGTTGATAGTTGACACGATATTTGTGAAGAATTTTGGTGAGAGTTGAAGCGAATTTATAGAGAGTATGAAGCACTTGCACCTACAAAAGGACAACAATACATGTGGAAGCGTACTTACACTCCGGACAAAACTCAAACCTAATTTTCTTTAGTATACATGATTAATCAACCACCATATCTTTAATTTGAAAGCATTCAACAAAATGTTAGTTTTTGTTGTCACCGAGCATGATTATCTTGTAATCTATAATGTCAAGTGTACCAAATTAGAACCATATCTGGCTTTGAAACCTATATCAATATATGATGATGAAATCATTTGATTACACAACCTAATTCGGAATATATAAATAACAATCAAATCCAGATTATATCTATAAACACAGTGGTACGGATGCAAAATTAAGTGATAGGTACGAAGTTGCTTTCAAAAGGGACGACGGTGTGGGGATTCTTCTAGCTCAAATAAATTAGCGACAACCATCTATCGCCTTTTTAGCATTTAATTTCTCTTCTCAAATTATAGTTTTATGAATTTCCACCCTTATACTTTTTTTTTCTTTTTTTTTCTTTTAGAGCTCATATTTATTTTCATCTTATATTTCCCAAGACTCTACATAATATACATTTTCTTTTTTGAGATTCAGATAACGTGGCTCAATGATTAAAAAAAAAAAAAAAAAGTTACTTAAATTAAGATATTATATCAGTTTCCCTTTTTCCAATCCTCTTAATATACGGCTGTATGATATGATACGTACCCGTTAGTATAACTAAATAATATTTTTCTAAACTGGAAATGAAAATTTTGACAGCAACATAATGGTACACATAACATATCATAGCAAAATGAGTTGGCCAACCAAGGATTTGCCAAACTTTTAGCATTAACTCATGAAGATGACATGTACACACTCACTACCGTCTCTTACTAAATTCAAAAGCCAATTTGTAGGTGCTGGCTATTTAGGTTTTCTTGGTTAAAGTATATAAAGTTTGCTTCCTTTTTTTTTTGAATAATTATTTTGCAAGTTTTATGGTCATCCAATTAAAAATAGATAATTACTTTTGGAGTTATTTTGATCAATCAAATATTAAACTATATGCTATTAGAACTCCAATGGATGTTACTAAACACTTACCAAGTACACACTAATGACTTAGAAGAAGAAAAACTCAACCACATATATTAATGCCCTGATGGGACAATTCAGGTAACATAGTTGTTAGACGTCGTACCATGTATAGTGATACGGTGTTATATAGAAACCGCAGAAAGAAAATAAACTAAATTAAGGACCACCTCTATTCTATGGCGGAGAGAGGTGGCCGCGCCAATACGGCGTCGCATGGGACCATTTTGCTACTTCAAGCTTCCTGCCACCGTCTCATTTACATATAAAAAGGAGTATTTTGGAATCTTCCTAATAAACTAAACCACTAATGAATGTATATAGAGAGTTATTTAACGTAAGCTACACTCTTGCTGACGTTAACAGGGTCTAGAACTTGTAAATCTTGTTGAAGAATGCTTAATTAAACGTATTTAATTATTTTAATTTATACAAGCATGCAATCATAGACATATATAGAATCTGATATTTTAAATACTATTCCCATTTCCCACTGTAAAGACCATTCTCTAATATTCCATTTATCCACGAAAAAATTAAATTCCTCTACTGGTTTCTACGACCATCTATATCTATTATTTCTTTGTCTTACATAATTACAAATTTCTGCGCCATAAAGTAGTGGAAAGAATATAAACTATTCGAACTAAATCGGAAAATGTGGTCAGCCCATCGATTAGATTATATTCTTTGATCCCATCTTTTAAATTATATTCTTTAATTAGGGTTTTGGTCAAAATTCCCAGCCATGCATATGGAAATGGAATCTAGAAATAAAATAATATACATATTATCATCGCATTTGTATGCCTATAAATACTGACACATCCCGATTAGGCTTTACCACAACACATATTTGAAACAAATTAGCTCGTGATCGAAAGAAGATGATGGGAGTCTTCGGTTGTATCAGAGGGTCTTGCATGAAGGAATAAAGAATGGAATTGAGCCAAGGATGACTTGCCGGTTTAAACACAACCGGTTTATGACCATTGATTTGGTCTCATTCACAATCTGTTGATTTGTGTCTGGCAAGTTGACCTTGGCTCTGCTTCGTTCTCTATTCTTCCATGTTCGATTCTAGATATATATATATATATATATATACATGTACACACTCGTATATATATGCACACACTAATTAACATAGAACGGACTTATCATGTCATATATATATATAACACATAAACCCTCCAAATGTTACATATAATTCGATGTTTGTCTCAAAATTATTCACCTCGTTAATTAGTCTTTCATGCTTCATATGTTCTTTTAATTTCAAAATTAACTTCTCGTAAATCTGAGAAACTTTCTTGGTTGGATAAAACAAAACAGAAACACTTTTTTCGTTTTTTGCTTTCACTTTTAACTTTTCGTAAGAACTTAGAATCTAACATCACTTTATTTAAGTATATTATTTACGTCTCTTTCTTTCTTTCTTTCTTGTAATTCCCCTTATCATCCAAAAAATAGAACATTAATTGTGTAAGAGAATATACTTTTGGGTAACTATATCAAACAAGTGTTTAAGGTGAAAGCACTAACCAAATGGTTTCTATTAAAGGAGAAATTACTATCTTGGTTCAGATCAGGAATTGATTTCACTCAAGCGCAAAATCCACTAAATTAATCCATTTGGTCACTGTTTCTTTGGATCATATAATTGGTCGGTAAAAAAAGAGGAGTCAAACTTGTAAATGACCTTAATACATTTGATTTAAGGAAATGACATTGGGTTTTTTAATTACCATTGGATCCTCAGATTTGCGAGGTAATTTCAGCAAATAACATGGTATTTTCTCTGAAAGCACGCTATTTAATCATAAAGCACGTTTTCGTACGCATTATTCATGATACAAGCATGATCGTTAATTTTGCCAAATGAGATATATTTTACTAGACTCTAGATACCACACTATTTTTTATAATACACGATTGCAATTTCGTCAAAGAAAACGCTAATTTACCAAGAGTCACGTTATTTTAAAAATCAACAATTTCGTTAGAGTGCATAAAAGTGTATTTTTTAAAGTCAATTTGCTTGAACATCACCTTCCTTCTTATAATTCAGTTTGCCACCATATACATAAATAGTTTATGCTAGAAATAAGGCTACTTACCTAATTCAGCATATTAGTGTATTGTTATTATTTTAACAAAAAAAAAACATGGTACGTTAACAAAAGTTGAGACCTAGCTAATATTAATTACTTTGGTTTCTTTCCTCTTAACCCATAAATTTAAATCACAGGTGGATATATACATAGTTTGATTCAGAGTATGATGCTTGAAGATGCGACGGGTGGATTATGCAACGGTCGATACTATAAATCTCATTTTGATACGATAATTAGTGCTACGAATTCAATACGATTCACGTTTCAACTATTTTAGGTTCTATTCGATCTGTCTAGAGGGTGGTCAAAATTATTTTGGTCGCGCCAAGCCATGGCGGTGGAATCCATTTAATATTAGAAACTCGATTTAGGTATGTGAACATGAAGTCTCTTGTTTTGTGAGAGTGTCCTTCCAACATGTGTAAATACACTGAACCATTCATGTGAATTAATTTTCTTAACAAATATTGAGCCCCATAAACCCGAAAATCATTAATGAACTGAGACATAAATAAATAAACAATCTATATATCATTATTTACTAAGGCCTAATCAAATATCAAACTCCCTTCATTTCTGGTACGTAATACCAAATTTGGAAAAATATGATAAATTAGAGCAAGCAAAGCAAGAGAGGCACCTAAAATTAAGACTGGTGACGACGGCATATATAATCACGTGACTATATTGAATGCTATAAGGACTAGTTTGTCTATTATGACTTGAAACCCTTAACATTATAAAAGACAAAGATCTCTCAGCTTTTCTTAAACATCAAAAAAATATGGACAAGACTGATCAAACAGACATTGACGACTCAGCTTTAGAGCTTAACCGCACTGAGAATACGGCAGAGGCGGTCCTGCGAGTAGTATCAATGACTCTAAGTATTGCGGGTCTTGTGATCATGATCAAGAACTCAATCTCCAGCGACTATGGCTCTCTTTCTTACTCAAATCTTGGAGCTTTCATGTTACCTTCTTCTCTCTGTCTCTATCTCTCCTTGCTTCACTAGAGAGTAATCAATCAATGAACCTTTGCTTTTTATTTTTCACTGCTTGTAGGTATTTGGTGAGTGCTAATGGCGTTTGTGCTGCCTATTCTCTTCTTTCTGCTTTGGCAATATTAGCCCTTCCGTGTCCAATAAGCAAGCTCCAAGTCTGGACATTGTTCTTACTTGACCAGGTGGTCACGTATGTGGTTCTAGCGGCTGGGTCTGTATCTGCAGAGACGGTTTACTTAGCATACTATGGAAACATACCCATCACTTGGAGCTCTGCTTGTGACTACTATGGAATCTTCTGTCACAAGGCATTGATCTCAGTTGTGTTCACATTCGTTGTCTGCCTTCTCTACATGTTGCTCTCGCTTATCTCTTCCTATCGACTCTTCAGCAGATTTGAAGCACCCTAAGTAGCGAAATTGAAGAACACAAAGAAACAAAAAAGGTAACAAGAGGGACAGAAGAAAGATATATGTACTGTTTAGTTGAAGACTTGAAGTGAAAGAGTACTTTGAATAAAAAGAGTAATTGAAAATTAAAGGTTTTTTTGCTTATTACATTTTTTCTCTTAAAAGATAAAAATACACATTTTCTTTCAGAAACTACATCATGTGAAATTCGTTATTTTTCCGTAGTCGAAATACGAAAATTTATTAATTTAACTCTTTTAAGTTTTAAGATAGTCTTGTCGAATAGTCGGTTGAACAATTGTCATCTTCATGGTTACATATTTTTTTATATTAAAAAAAGGCAAGTCTTAATCTAATAATACAAATGACAGAAACTTTCTTCAACCATCTCAATAAACTTTGAAAAAAGCTTGAGCGGTTTTAGTCCTCGAGGAGCTTGGTTTTTGACAACTGCAGCGATTGAACCACAAAATGCGAATAAACTAATCACAAAGCCCATTTACAGATATGGGCTGAGTTTGTCTAATATGAGACTGGGCCGAGTTTGACTTAGTCAACGTCGCTGTTTGACTTCTTGAGAGTAATTGTAGTTGAAAGGATGTGTTTGTGTCCCTTTGTGTTGGTTACGTTAATAATTCCGAAGTAGCGTTATATTATATTTTAAAAGCTACTAGTTAGATATCTATAAATATATTTAAATAATTTCAACTTAAAGTTGGCCATAGTTCAATGTATTTGAAAACCCATATGATATGTTGTTTTGATAAATAAATTGGTTGTGGGCTCCAAGGTGATGATTAGGAGCTTCTGTTATGTTTTGATCTCAATGAACGTTGTTGGCACATGTGATATGACCATGTCAAACTTGTTGAATTAAAGTGCAATGGATTAACTAGGGAGCTTGATTAGGAGTTAGGACACACTAACCATAACAAAATTAACAAAACTAATCATTGCATCATATAAAAGAATTCAAACTAAGATGCATTGCACCTCAAAAAGGTCTTCATATGGTTTACACTCCAATGCATATTTTCTCGACGTTAATATAACTTCGATGTCTTTTATAGTAACAGTTTCGGGAAGAAGAATTGTAAAAAAAAAGAAGTTAAAATATTGAAAAATTAGATCAAGAGCTTATATCATCGTCTCTCAAATAAATTATTTTAATATAATTTAGTTGTTTATTAAATATTAAACTTTTTAAAAAAATATGATCAAAATATATAAAAACACATATCAAATGAGTTTAATTGTTCTCAAATGTGAGATTAGAGGTTCTTAAATGCTCACTTTTTCTCTTACTTTTTATTAATTTTTCAACTTTTTATTAGTGTAAAACTATCTTAGAAACTATGAACGCAGATCATTTAATTTTCTCACAAAATCAATACACTAAAAGTCCGGTCTTTCCATTGCTTGACACATCAGCTTTTTAAAGCTTTGTGAAGCTGACACCTCATTTAAAACATGTACCCAATCAAAACATTTCAAATAATACACATCATATTCTATTTGCCACATCACTTCTCCACATCATATATAATTGATTAATTCTATTTAGCTAGATTTAAAGTTTATTTGATGTTTTAAAAACAATAATAGAATGTATTGAATTTAATTAGCTGATTATTTTTAATATAATCCTAACTGTCATATATAAAATTAAAAAAAAACTTAGATCATATATACAAATTTAACATTGAATCAATAAAAATAATTGAAATTAATTATACAGAAAAAACATAAGAAATTATTTGCAAGTATAGAGCGGATTTTTATCTCATCTAGAAAATATGTTTCAAGACATAAATATGTCGAAATCACTCTTAAATATTAATATGAGGTGAAATAGCGTCTCAAACTCTTACAAACAAAAATTAAAGTTGGAAACTCCCTGCATGTGAGATTGTTGGTCAGAATAAATAATTTTGAATTATAAAAAATTAAAAACAAGTGTGATATGGGGTTTTAAGAAAATATTATTAGAAAATAATTGCATATCTCGTCTATTTTATTTATTTTTCAATTTTTAAAGTCATATATACAAATTTAACATTGAATCAATAAAAGTATTTGAAAATACTTATTAAAAATATCTACAACATAGAACATATATTTTTCTCCTCTATAGAATTTATTATAGGACATAAATATGTCAAAATTATGCTAAACTATTAATTCGAATTGAAAGCAAATATTAAAGTTTGAAACTCTCCGAGTGTGAGATTTTTGGTTAAAAGCAAAATTTGAAAAGATCAAAAACTCAAGAGGATATCTTTTGGAGCTGACCGAAAATATTTTGTTTAGAAAGACCAAAAATTTGTAGCAGAGATAAAGAAGACAACGAAGTAGAGATCACACCAGTTAGATTGTTGTAAGAAAGTCGAGGATATTGTAGTGACTGACAAACATCTCAGAGCTCCAGTGGAATCTAATATGTGAGTCAATATGTGAGATCCAAAGTTTGTTAAAATTTTATTCCGCAAAAAGATTTTGGAATATGTCCATCAAAGTCATTAAAATAAAAGAGTTAACCTTATGATGTTTGTACAATTGATGAGAGAGTCAAGATAAATTTGAAGATATTGTTGTCTGAGAAATTGAGATACAACAAAGAATAGCAGAAATAAAGAAAAATATTTAACTGGTGAAATCGTTGTAAGAAAGATCAAGGATTCAGAGTTTCGTGATCCTAAAAAAATATTATTTTGGCAAAATTTTGATGCAGTTATTGTAAAAGAGAGTGTTTTTGATATGATTTCAATATTTAAGAAATAAATTTTCATGGATAATTTTAATAAACCAGAGAAAAATATTTCAAAATAACTTAAGTTCAAGTGAATAAGAAAAAAAGAGGTTAAGTTCAAAACGAATTAATTTGCACAGAAATTGATAAGAGAAAAATATAATAAAGAGAGGTATAAGTATTGAAAAAATGATTTCAGATATGATTTCAGATATGACACTATTAAAAAATTAATCTCAAATATGTTTTTATTACAAAAATAATAATTTGTGTTGTATTTGTTTTTATATTTTTCTTCTCTAATACAAAAATAAGTTTTATAAAAACAAATTATATTATATTAATAAATATAAAATAAATAATTTAAATAAAACCCCGCAGCGTAGCGCGGGTATTTATCTAGTAACTATAAAAGCTGATCATAAACTATAGCAGTAAAAGTTTGAAATGTGAGTTTTTAGAATGATTTAGTATAGAAGATATTTTAATAAGTGAAAAAAAAAATATGTATATTTACATTCTCATGTTGGGCACGGACTAGATTAATCTCAAGACTCAAATGACCAATGTGTCTATATTTATTAAAAAATATTATTTTATAGACATCACACATAGATGAGGAGATATTTCTCTTTCTGTTAGAAGTAGTTGTGGCAAAATGGAACTATTCATCACATGAAAGGTTAGCATTCTTTTGTCTTCAAATAATGGTTTCTCTAATTAATAATTAATACAGGTTGGATTCTTTGCTCCCATCAATTATTTTTTTTCTTCTCCAAGTTCTTGTTTTTTTTTTTCCTCCTTTTGCCCGTGTATTATTATTCTTATATAGCATTTGAAATTGAAGCAAATAGAAACAAGAAACTTTTAATGAGAGTTAGTTCATTCGTGATATAATGAAATAGCTAATGTGATGCATACTTACATGTATATATACTGTTAAGTCACAGTAGTAGACTGTAAAGTAAGGCTACTTGATTAAATTTTGATTATTGATAAGGACGTATTAATAATATTACTATCACGTACGTTCATCGACCAGAGTATGATCAATGGATCGATTCAATATGCCAAATCACGTGGTTAATTAAGAAAATCCCATTACTTCAAATGCAAATCGTTTAAAAATATATTGTCATTATTGTGTTTGATACCAGTTAACACATATACTTTGGGGAAGATCCTCGTGTTTTCCTTTTCCTGAGATCTTGGGTTTAACATGTTTATGTTTTGCAACTTACATCATGTAAATTATGTACCGGTCATCTGATTTGGTATTTATCTGTAGACTGGAATTCAACGATTATATAAAAAGAGTGTATCATAGATTGTTTTTTTTTTTTTTTTTTTTTGGTTCGACACCTAATATAAAATTATTCTTAGTTGAGTATGAGCATATATATTCTTTAAACAAACCATACCTAAATCAATCATTAATCTTTGTATTATCCTCTCTATACGGCCGATTATGCCATCTACTAATCGTCAAATGTCACCCGTTAGCTTTCTTAAGACTAGATGTATATTTGTAGATAATAACTCCATGAATCAACCTGACCAACGAGCAAACCACGAGCTAATAATTTGATAACTTCAATAATTGATCGACTTTGACAAACAAAATATTAAAAAGGAATAATTGATTTTTTTGAAAAAACAAAGATGGTATTATATAACAATAATAATTAAAAAGTAAGTTTTCTCAATTGTAGAAATAATAATATAGGTAATGAAATAAATGAGAACTAATTATTGGAAGAATTATTAACCAATTAGTTTAAAAACTAGAGGAGGCCCACAGATATAGGATTATAAACCCAATTTAAAAGCGACAAAGGTGGGTTCAATGTTGGCCACGTGGCAGACAAAGTAAGACTTTTGAGTCGGTGTGGGTCCCGCAACGGTAAGAAGACTTAGTAATGGCCCATCACATGGATCCAGTTCCCATATTCTCTTCAACATGCGAATCCCTCTTAAATTTCTGACCCACGACACACAAAAAAAAAAGGAATAATATACTATAATAACGATAAATTTTAGTTTCAATACTAAATAGTAAAAAACCAATTATTAAAATTTGTATCGTTTAGAGAGATTATAAAAATTTCCTCATAACCAAGTTGTTGCTGTTTAACAAGAATACTGAAATCGTTTATGAAAGATACATGCTTCTAATCCACTAATATCATAAGTTGTCACATACAACTTTTAAAATATGATTTTAAATTCCAAACACGTTAAGAATGAATATATGCCCATGCATGATGCATTCGTAATCTCTTTCTTTTAGCATCAAATTTTGATAGATAAAAAATCATGAGATAGTTTGTATTTATTGGAATACGTTGAAAAATAAAATTGTTAGTTGATAACTATAGTTGTTAATTTGTAGTTTTAGGTTAGATAGATAATTACTAGTAATATGTCCAAAACTGATTGCGAAGCGACTAAAAGTCTAAAACGAAATATGAATAAAAGCAGCAATTAGTGTGCTTCATAGACTATACTAATAGTAGTACTAGTAGTACTACTATTTAGCAATAATTGTATATATAATTACTCTTTAAACGTTATTAGATAAGATCGTTAGTGTAGACTGTAGAGTAACTACACGTAAGTGTGATGAAGCTAACTTTTGAGGAACGTTACAGCCGACAAGCTGTTACTGCCTCATTAATGCACACAGACGCTCAATTAATTTCACTGACCTTATGTTTCTTCGCATCCAATTTTGATTTTATATGTTAACTCCTCATCTTTGTTACGCACCCTTTTTTTTTTTTTGCCACCTTTTGTTACACACCTATAAAAACCTAAAACAATTATAAAAATTTCGTAAAATCTTAAATATTTATTTCCAGTCAAATCTATTTTTTTCCTTCTAATTAACTTAGTAAATATTATTTCTCCGATTCAGTTTAAATGTTGTTTTAGGATCAAAATTTTGTTTCAAATATTCGAAAATTTCAATGTAATTGTTTGATTAGATTTTCAATTTTGTCTATATTATTTTATTGTATTGACTAATAATTTTTTTTAAAAATATATTATTGAAAAATAAAACAAAAAATTTCATAGTTTTTTTAATAAGTAGGCAAATTTTTAAAAACGACACTTAAACCGAATCAGATGGAGTATAAATTATGAATTATGACATAATTGTAAATTGTAAATGGGTAACTATCCTCGAGCTATTGTAAATTTAATTCACTGTAACTTTTTATTTTACTTTAAAATATAAAATCGTCGGTGTTAGATAATATAAACATGTGCTTGCACACCCAAAGATTAGTCATAATGACTTTCACTCATGTTTAATATAGTTATTTATACTTCAATCAAATAAAAAACTAATAACCCGTTAAGGTCAAACCCATTATCACTTTCCCTTGTCATTTCCCAACTTCCCAAAACCTCCAAACACAAAAGTTTTTCATTTAATCAATTAGTATAACTAATAACTAATCAAACACCCTTTCTCCTCAGGTTTCCACTGCCCTCTTTATAAATATCTCAGAATCCTTCGAACCTTTACTCACACACAACAAAAAAAAAGTGAAGCAAGAAAACAAAAAAAAAAAATGGAACAAGAAGACTTCTACTTCCCTGACACCGATCTTGATCTCAGCTTCACATCCACCGTCACAGACCGTACATTCGCCTCCTCAAGCGCTCGTTCCAGCTTAACCTTAAGCTTCAACGACAGACTCTCCACTTCCTCCGCCGTAACAACTTCCTCCGCCTCCTCCTCAACCGTCAACCACCGTCGTCATGATCCTCACTGGTCAGCAATCAAATCTGCAAAACTTCTTTCCTCCGACGGAAACATCCACCTCCGTCACCTGAAACTAATACGCCACCTCGGAACCGGAAACCTAGGCCGAGTCTTCCTCTGTAACCTCCGTGACTCCTCCGCAAGATTCGCCTTAAAAGTCATCGATCGTAACTGTCTCACGACGGAGAAGAAGCTCTCTCAGGTCGAGACGGAGGCAGAGATTCTCTCCTTGCTAGACCACCCTTTCCTCCCTACGCTCTACGCTCGTATTGACGAGTCTCACTACACGTGTCTCCTCATTGATTATGCTCCCAATGGAGACTTACATTCCTTGTTACGCAAGCAACCTGGTAACCGTTTACCTATTCAGCCGGTTAGGTTCTTTGCGGCCGAAGTTCTCGTCGCCTTAGAGTATCTTCACGCAATGGGAATCGTATACCGTGATCTCAAACCTGAAAACGTTTTGCTCCGTGAAGACGGACACGTCATGTTGTCAGACTTTGATCTTTGTTTTAAATCCGACGTTGTCCCTACTTTTAAATCTCGTCGGTACCGTAGAACTTCTTCTTCTCCGTCGCTTCGTCGGAGAAGAAGCGGTTGCTTCTCCGTACCAACGGAGGAAAAGTACGAGAGAGAGGAGTTCGTGGCTGAGTTTGCGGCAGAGCCAGTGACGGCGTTTTCAAGGTCCTGCGTCGGAACACATGAGTACCTTGCGCCAGAGCTAGTCTCCGGAAACGGACACGGAAGCGGAGTAGATTGGTGGGCGTTTGGAATATTCCTTTACGAGTTGTTATACGGAACGACGCCGTTTAAAGGAGATAGTAAAGAGCAAACCCTGCGCAATATAGTATCGACCACGAGTTTCCACGTGGACTATGATTTGGAGGAAGCGAAGGACTTGATTGAGAAGCTTTTGGTGAAAGACCCGAGGAAAAGGCTAGGATGCGCCAGTGGTGCGCAAGATATTAAACGTCATCCGTTTTTCGATGGGATTAAATGGCCGTTGATTAGGCATTATAAGCCACCGGAGGAAGTTAGAGGTCTTGTGATTAAGAAGTCGACGAGAGCACATGCTGGTCACGTGACCGCCGTTTCACCGCGACGGAGGAAGTCGTTTTTGTGGAGGGCGTTGTTTTATTTACTCCGCGGTAAAAGCTCTAGTTGTGGGAGTAAAATCCAGAGCAATAGTAATTACTATCATTACGTAGGCAAAAGCTACGCGAGTCGTAAACGCGTTTAAGGCTGTCTTACGCTCTTCTTTTTTTTGTTTCTTCAATTTTTCTCATACGATTTTAGGGTTAAACAACAAAAATCTAGAAAGCGTGTATATGGTGTGTATTAGTGTAATTGTATACAATAGATATATGATTTTGTATATGGAAGCATACAATAGTGTAAGCATACGATTTTGTATATGGAAAATTATATACGAGAAGATAAAGTCTTTTGCCTTTCCATTTATTTATTTTTTGACTAGCTTCATCTGTATTTTTAGCAAAGGAATGCATTGCAAACTCAGTGAATGCATGCACTTGTATAGCTACATCAATTACGCGTTCGAATACGGCATTGGTAGCTGAACCAATGTATTATACTTCCTTCTGTTTGTATTATAAATGTTGTTTTAAGTTTTTTCACGTAAATTAAGAAAACAATTAAAGGTTTTGTTTTACCTTTAATTAATATGTTTAATTATTTTTTTATTGGTCAAAACATTAAAATAGTAGAAATAAAATGAAAATTTTAAAAAAACATGTAATGAAAACTTAAAACAACAATTAAATTGAAACAAATTTTAAAAGCTAAACAACATTTAAAATGAAACAGATGGAGTACTATTTATAACAAAAAGGAGAGAGTTTTGAAAATCTCAAATTCGAACATCAATGATAGAAAGAAAGAGAGACTAATTCATATGTTCTAGTCTCGAATCCATAATTTGTTAATAAGAAGAAATTACTTGTCCTAATAGAGAACTTTTTTTTTTTCTTTTCCAAACATACATATTGAATTTTTATTCCAAAAAACAGTCATATGAACATGAAACGTAACAGTATGATATTTACTTTGGCCTAGCTAGTGATAGCTGACCGGAGACCAAAATGTAAATTTGTTTTCCTCTACTCGATTTCGTTTGGATCAATTTTGCTATTGTTGAGCCAATAACTGACTTGTTTAACAATGGCGAGTTTGTATTTTAACCAATTCGTGCACCTCCCTATCAGTTGAATCCCGGTTCGGATTAACGGGTTATAAGATCTATTAAAATAGAGCATATTTGCAAGTTTGCAACTCAATAGAAATGAAACTTTATAGATACTAAAATACACTCTTATACACGATTCTTAGATTCCTTCAAGTCTTTTCATAGAACAAAAATCCATAGTAATGGTTAGTGTGTCCCAAGACCCATTATATTCAAAATGGACTGGAGTTAAACATTGGGCCCTGACCATTAGGGAGATTCATTCTCAAATCTCAATCTCTATGCAAGTGCATGAGAAGAGAATGCTATCCTTGAATAGTTTATTGCACAACTTGGACGTATTAATAAGAAACACCATAATCAAAATTTTGATACTGGTTGCTTCGAAGCCTTAGAGTCTTAGACCGACAATAGTATATATATACTATATATTATTAGTGTGTATAATTTTAATATGTATAAAATCAATATGATTGGTGAGGATATAAATGTGATCCGAATCAGTTGTGATCCGGAAATTGATACACGAAGTGATGCAGAACTGATTAGAAAAATGAGGAAAAAATCAATGAGGGATGATTTTTGTTCTACCAGCTGTAAAACCGCAACAAATGATAGAGAAACGGGAACAGTCATAATCTCTATCTCAGATTTGTGTGCTCGTAACTTAATATATATGGCAATGGTTAAAGATAATGTTTTCAAACCCAATTTGATATGGTTGGTCCGACCATAATCTTGACGATATTATTGTTCATATTAGTTTGTGATACAGATTTACATGCAGTTTTATAGATAAAAATAAAAGATTGAAAATACTTATCAAGTCAACGTATTACATATAATATGGTTGGTTTGATGGGATGCTCTAAAAGATTGTAAGGTTTTTATGAAAATATGAAAGATGAGATTAAAATAAGAGAAGCGAACCAAACAAACCTACTGAAGTGGAGAAACCGAAGATAAGATTGCCGGTTCCATGTTCCCCTAAACCCAATCTCAATGCTTTGTCTTCTTTCAACATCTCTCCGTTTTTTAAGCCCACCTTTCTCCCTTTTCTACTCTTTCTTCTTCTTCTTTTTTTTTTTTTTTTTCTTTTTGCGTTAAAAATTGTGTTGGAGCCTTTGTTGCTTGTTAGGTTAATCATTTCCTTATAAGGGTTAAAAACAAGTAATATGGATCAACAGCTGTGCTAACCGCGTTTCTTACATTTATATACTCAAAATAAGACTTTTCACGATCAACTTTCAAAAAAATTAAGGACTAATATTTATTTCGGTGTAGGATTATTAACTAAAATATATAGATAATTACTCTTTCGTTAGATAATACGTACATATTCTTGGCAGCTCATTTTTTAATAGATGCATGAGACAATGATATAATATATTAATATGTATGCCCAGAGTTATAATTTCATGAAAGTATATTTCCTTGGAGAATTAAAAGCGATCCATGCAAATCTCAATGTCAATGAACCAAAAAAATTAAGACCATGTTCATCTCCTCTTAATTTACTTCCTTTTTATTAACTCCACCTCTTTCTTCTTTTTCTTAGCTATAAATACTCTTCAAATCCTTCTCTCCTTCATCACGAGTATTTCATTTGCACTCTCATCCTTCACCCACAAAAGGGTTTTTTTTTTTGGGTGGCACCCAAAGTTTCAACCTTTGATCACTAAAACATATATAAACCCTAAATTCAACCCCATGGCAGGATTAAAGAGAAAGTTCAATAAAGGTCATGCCTTTACAAGCAAATGTGTTTCTTTGGTGAAGGAACAACGAGCTCGTCTCTACATTCTCCGCCGTTGCGCCACCATGCTTTGCTGCTGGTACATCCATGGCGATGAGTAGAGAGAACCCTTTGACTTCTCCTTCAAATTAACCTCTACATGTAACTATATATGTATATATATATATATATATATTATATATCCTTCTCCTCTCCATGTCCCTTCTTCTTGAAGCTCCATTGATGTTGAAGCTCCCCGTTGGTGTTGGTGGCTGCTTGGTTGCCTGGCTTGAACCCTCTCCAAGAACTTTTGATTTTCTCTCTTCAATTGGTGCAATAACCCTGCAAAATCTTGTTACTTTTTTTTTTAACCTAAAGAATCAATCTTTTGGGTTTTGTTTGTTTTCATGTGTTATTTTGCATCAAGCGAAAAGAGATATTTTATCCGCCGATTGAGCTGGCGGAGTTGGATGAAGTTATGTAAGAAAACGATACTTTGAAAATATTTGGGAAGTTTTGGACTTAGTTTCATTTTTACCAAAGAAGTCACTTTTGGTTATGTAAGATCTTGTTTGATTGTTGCCTCTGATTGTAATCAATGCGACGACAAACTAATAAAACTTTAAATTTTGGCAAAAATTTGTAGGTTATTATATTGGCTCAAACTCAAACTAAACAAACCAGAACTCATCTTATTATATTTTACGAACCAACATCTTAACCGGGTTCCGGTTCAGTTAAGATTTATTCCAACAACCTACAAATAAACAGAGCACTCCTCAAAGAGGGGACATCTGAAGGTCATCATCTGATCCAAGCCTAACCGAATTTACGTAATCAGTCGTGCAATGATCCGAGAGACCAGGAACCAACAGCCCCATGAGCCTAAACAAGATCCTAAACCATCCTTCTTTGTAACCCGGTCCATGAGTATACCCCATCGTCAAGCCTCGAACCAGCTCCCAAACCGCGATTACATGACCAAGAATCTCGTAACGGAAACCGTAAGGGTTCGGATCCGGCTCATCCTCTGCTTTCTGTCAAATATTCAAGAAAACCAGTATTAGCTCAAATCATTTTCAGATTTGAAATCCTTAAGTTTGTCAAGTGATGATAACATTACCGTCTCGTTGTAGAAGCTGTCGTAGTAAATACAGAGTCCGAAATGCTTGTAGAGGAAAGTGTTGTCGTCGTAAGGCAATCTTGGGACAAGATCGTTGCAGTAAACGACTCGAAAGTATCGGTCAACAGGTTGGTTGAGTTTAGCTTTCATGAATAAACCAACCTCTCTGTTCCCTATTCTCGGTTGTCCAAACGTGTAAACTCCAAGCAGCCTCTTCATTATCTCTGTTTCCTCTTTCAAAACAAGCAATGTGGGAAACAATATTGCTAAAGCACCTCCTAAGCTGTGACCCGTGACTACAAATTGGGCATTTTCGTGTTCCAAAAGCAAGCGTTTCAGAATGATTCGGACTGCGTAATAGGCGCTTCTCTCTACCATATCAAGGAGATTCTTTTTACTATTCTCTTCCTCAGAGGAGGTTTGTTCGAAGAGATGGTAATGGAAAGTGGGAGTGTCGTCTCTGTTGCCTAAACCCATTGCTTCGAGGAAACCCATGTGAAGCTTTCCCACATTGGGGATTTCATACCACGAATAGTCGAAATCGGTTCCCCAATCATCTGCATCAAATGGCTCAGTGCCTCTGAAGCTGATTACTATCAAGTTTGCATCTTTCTGCTTATCCGTAAGTATAAAAACTTGTGTAGACATCTGCTTCTGATAAGCTGCAAAGATGGACAAAAACACACATGCATGTATAAACTAAAACTCTCTAATTAAGGAATGCTAAAACGCTAAAGCTCGACTTCTCACCATTCCAACAATCCAAGAACTTTACTAGATTCATCTGCAGACAGTAAAAGATGAAGAATTTCATAAAGTTGGAAACTTTATTTCTCAAGAAACGTGTTTAAAGTTTCTGTACTTAATAAAACTTACCTTCCAATGAAGATCAACGACGTTTTCAACAACCTTGGCGTTCTCATACGCAAGCTTCGACGCCATCACACACAAATCCAAAAGCCCACGACTTCCCAATTCGATTTTAACCCTTCCAGAAGAACCCGAATTGACCGAGTCAATGCCCTCCAAGTGCTCGACGAAATTCCATTCCTTATACAGACCAATTCTCCCATCAAGTTGTCCAATTGTACTAACAAACGTCACAGAGCCTCTTTCTGGTATCACCACTTTCGCTAAAACACAGTTTAATTACATTAAAAAAACAGCTCAACTCAGAAAAAAACGCATTTTTCAATTCAAAGTTTCTAACTTTACTTACCTTGAATCAAGCTGAGAAGCAAACCGAAGAACCCACCATTCGCAGACAAGAGATTGAGTAAGAAGTCAACAACGAAACCTGTGAATTCCATTGGCGTTCGGAGAAGTCTAATGATCTTACGAACCAGAATCGAAACAACGATAACCCAACGATGATCCTCTGCTTCCTCGTCAATCGTCATCGTGCTCCATCTGCCGTTTTCAGGTCGCTCCAAGAACTTTGCCTTACTCGTTTTATCGTCCCTCACACCGTACCGGAACAAGTCTCTGTACCCACCTCGGTGCGGTCGAACAATCAAATAGTTCGACCCGTGAACCGGATTCGAACCAGATTCGTTGTCTTTCTGCTTATGCATGTATCTGGTTTCTTCTCTTCTCTGTTTTTGTATTCAATGGAGGCTAGCTTATAGTGCATATGAATGTAGGATCTTTCTGGTTTGTCTTTAGAATTAAATTTGTTGCATATAGAATAAGTTGCTTATCTAGGTTAAAGTTTTTGTCAGATTAAAACTTTCGTAATTTTCTTATTTGGGACTCTGGTTTTATTTTAGTTATACCTTGTAACCTATTTTTCTAAAATTTCAGAGTCGGCAAAAGAAAAAAATCTACTTTTAGAAAGTTGCGTTAAACTTTGCACATAAGTCTATTTGACAAGAAGCATATTCAGAAACTTACTCACCTACCATTTCCAATTGAGTGTATATTAAGGAACATTGTCTTTGTCTTTGTCTTTGATATATGTACATGCGCAATAAATCTCACTTGTTGCTGTATTCAGCTTTTATAATACTTTCTTTAAGACAGTTGATTAATCAGATTGGTTGATAAGTGAGAAAATAATCCGGAATTAGAATCTTATATAGTAATAACCATTTCTCTAAGTATTCTACCATATTTAAAGAAAAAATACTAGTAATAAATTCTGCTAGAGTCTTATTACTCTCCGGACCATCAACGTGACAGACTGACAACGTTTGCAGGTTAATATGGATTAAAAGGCGAATTTATCATTTAATAATGTTTGTCATATAGTTTAAGCCAATTTTATTTTAATAAAAATGTTTAAATAGGTTCGCTTTATATATTTTGTCAGCGTTGGATTCTTTCTTCCAACACAACTATAGAAAATCCCCTCATAAATTAAAACTACACAATTTAATTTTCTTCACGTTTAGTATAAAGATCACTAATTACTAGATGAACAATTGTTGGTTTTGTGGAAATAAGAATCCGACATATAACCTGATATTTTTTTTGTTTATCCATCTTCTCCTTCTTCTATTGTCTCTACACTCTACTCCACATAATTTGTCAACTATTTATCGATATAAAAACTGTGTTTTGTAAGGGCTAATGCAATAAAATAGAATAATATGGACAATATGAAAAAAAAATCAAGATAAATGTTGGCAAGTGTAGTAGGTGTAAGAATGTGGGCCTTCGTTACAGTGGCCCAACAAGTCCGCGTGCCTACGTGTTCTGAAAGTGAGCCGTTGTCTCTAACGGTCCAATAATCAATCCATCACATGTGACGGAGTTCACGTGCCATTTCTTTCGCGCTCCGTCTTACTCATATTTTGACAAATGTTTCATTGCTTTCTCACGCCTCACCTAAACTCTTTCTAAGCTAAGGTTACATATATACATATATCATCGTAATATCGTATGGTTTTCAACAATCTACATAGCCATTTTTGACTATACTGCGTAAGGAATGGACCGGTCGGTTAAAAGCGACCCTGTCGTTGTAAGGCTTGTAACTTTTTTGGAACAAATATACAAACTTCTTAACTTGATATCCACGTAACACGTCAGTTCTGTCTCCTCTCAAGTTCTCACTCGTCACTCCTAAGCCTTCCGAGAGAAAGTAATAACTCTCCAACAAGCAAAGCATTTTTCCTTATGTGCTTCTCTTTTCCCAGATTACTAAATAAAATAAAACCATATGCACCATCTAAATTAGTTTCATTTTTAGTATTAAAATAGTAGAATAAATTTAACTTTTTTTTGGTATTTAAAATGCACTAGTTTTGAGTTTTGACAAGAGAAAGATAGGATATATGTATTTATAAGTTTACCAAATGCTGTATTTTAAAATAATATATGTACTATTTTCCTTTGTTTGTCTTTATACGAGAATTTTTAGGTGGACTTCTTGGTAACAAGTGGCTTATTTGATATTCATAGAAACTAGTGTTGGAATAACTTTCAATACTTTATTTATTTAAATTATAAGATAAATATATGTTATTCGGTCCGTATATAACTAAATAGCATTAAAATCATATACAATACAGAGTCCTAGACTCCGAAGGAATAAAACGATAAAGAGCATAAAATACGTGTGAATGGTACTAACGACCAAGTTAGTGAACGATACTAACTTACAAATAATTGATAGGATCCAGAGTCTATCATATAAAGGGTTTGTAGTGGGCTGATCGATATATCAATTGACATGTTACTTTACATTTCGTGGGTAAACAATTGATACACCATCGATTATTAAAAATATTGGAAAATAATAATATAAAAAAGCATACACATAACACACACCGACCATTCTATTATGCGAGCAAATAGTTCATCTCTTGGACCTACCAAAACAACGTAATTAAGTCGCCTAGCTTTTGTATGCAATTAAAATCAAACTACCCGTTGTTTGTCGGCAACAAAATAAACGGCAACACGTTAGGCCTAGTCTTAAATCAAACGACGTCGTCGAGTGTTTAATAGCTAGCTTATTTTGTTTTTTAAAAGAGAAAAATAATTGTTGTGTGTGTGTTTTTTTTTTTTTTTTTTTTTTTTAAATTTGTGTGTTGTTGATTCGAACACTCTCTTTTTTTTTTTTCTTCTTAGATTCTTCATTTTAAAAACTCCGTATTCTTGGTATAACGTCATAAGAATACACCTAATACCTACTCCATGATACAGCCAAGTGTCCAAAAATAACCCAACAAATTAGAGCTTACAATCAAAATCACTAACAGTGAGACAAACAAAATCGAGAAAGATATAATTAAAATTAGGCTGACGAGATTATTTTTGTCAGCAGACGAATATTTTTAGATAAACGTCATGTTTTATCAGTTAAATTGTTTGTGTTTCGTGTTTCTTTGCTTCTAATTTTTCTTCTTAAAATGCATTTTTTAAAAAGATATTTAGTTGTTAATTTTATAAAGATTTGAAACGGAATGAAATACATATATGCTGGAGAGATACATCAAATCTTTCCTTGTATATTTATAATACTGTCCGTGTCACCCCTTCTTGCTGGCACACGCTTGGCTTCAAGCCTCGATTGATCTATTCATCTACCTAAATTCTCACATAATGTTAAGCAGTTTAAAGATATTTTAAATCATTTTATTTATGTGACCATATATAAACAATCTCTTACGGGATTTATAGTATATACTAGTATACAACTTTATGGATTTCTAACTAAAAACCATTGTCTAAATTCAATAGACGATTTAATATGATAAATGAATTATAGGAAAATATAGATAGATGTCGGTAATAAATGAATCAAAAACATAGGTTTGCACAAGTATAATTCCAAAATGCTAAGTTAAGTACCCTCGTATTATATTTTTCTTTTCTCTCGTCGGTGCGTTAAAAAACTAATATCCAAACACGTATTTTTGTCGCCGGTCAAATATCAAGAGCAAGTTAATAATTAAATTGATAAGAAAGCGAACGTACATGAAGAAATCTTCAACGAAGAAGAAACTAAGGGAGGGAGATGAGAGGCAAACCACGTACAATGACCGATTAACACGTTTTAACCAAACTAATAGTTCTTTCAAATTGGGATAATCTAAACTAAATGATTTGATTATCGATGATGTAACTTTTTGTTTGACAATAATTTGAAATTTAACGAAATGATTGGCATATAAAAAAATGCTGAATAACGCTTTAGAATGTATCCTTTAACTAGTAACGTTGATAATTTTTTCTTGGTCAAAATAAATGGATTTTTTCCTTATTTTTATTTACTCATATACGAATAATCAAATTACTTGCATTTATACCCGTCTCTCTAATAGAAAAGGTCATATTTGCTACAAGAATCTCGTGAGTTTCTTTAAAATGGTTTTATTAATGACCTTATATACCCATAATTGCGACATTAAAGCGTGTTACTACTCATTTACCCACATGTTTTATTTACAAACAAAACTAATTACCTTTTTCTGCACAAAAAAACTCACTTTTTATTTAGTAAAAAACAATTAACTTTTTCACTATACTTCCTTTTTCATTCCACTTAGATGTGAAGGGAAAGTAATTAATCCTTCAAAGCAATGATGGGAATGGGAAGACCCCAATCATAACCAATCTTCAAAGTAATCTACACTGTATGAAAGCTTCGTCTTTATATTTTTCTTATTATAAAACTTAATTCAGTATTTGGTATTGTCATTCACAGAAAAATGTAGTTATAAGCTTAAATAAATTAAAATACCGTGAAAAAGAAGAATATACAACCTTTAAAAGCGCGTAGGCCTAATGAAAACTACATGTAGTTATTATTTAATTTGTATTTTTTTAATTTTCTTTTAATTTGTGAGAATGAGAGAAATGCATAAAAACAAAAAAAAAGACACTGCGTCAGACCATAACCATGATACACCAACCAAGATTAATTGTTTTAAACAAAAATTTCATGGTTAACATATTGCATTAATTAATATTAAATGAAAATTAGTAGTAGTACAGAAATAAACAAATGTAAAAGTATATCGAAGAAATAAAAAAAAATGCAAAGCAAAGCGCCGAAGCCTATTTCTATGGCTCTTGGATTCTTACTTATAGCAAATCGTGCTTGCCAGCTTTACTCGATAAATTCGTCTTATGGCTGAAACAGTATAAAATCTAGCTAACAAAATTTATACTGAAAAAACAAAAAATTAAATAAATAATAAAATATCAGAAGAAGATTTACAAAACCAGTTTTTGGGTTTTTGCCATTTGGGTTTCTTCTGTCTCATCTGGTTTTAGAGAGAGAAGAGAGAGAGAGGAGAAGAGGGAAGGAGGAAGATGATGACTGAGAATCGGGTGGTTTTGGCTCTGCTTGTACTCTGCATTGTTGGGTTTGAGCCAAGTTTCATCCATGGAGCTACAGATGCATCAGATAGTGAGTTTTACTTCTTTTTTTCCTTCTTCAATATCTACCACTGTGTTTTCTATTTTCTTCCAAAAAGTCTCCATCTTTTCAGGTTTTTAATTCATCATTTTGCTTAGTTTTAATTAATGATTCTTGGTTTATGTGTCTTGTACAACTTTTGATTTCTTCATTATCATCCCAAAACTCAATCTTTGAGTCATAAAATGTTCTTTTCTTCAAAACAGGTTTTGTTTCGACCAAATGGTTTTTTCCCCTAAATCTTGAACCTTTTTCCTTTTCCACCTACTTTTTGTTTTGTTTTGTTTTGTTTTGGTTCCTTTCTTGTGTGTTTCTTCCCTTTTCTGGGTTTTTTTTGGGTTCTCAAGCATTACTTCAATTAGACGGGAAAATTTAAGTTCTTTCAATATCAGCTAGTTTATAGAATCCGAATGATCTGAAATCTTGGATATGCTTCATGGAACCGACAAAAAAATCAAGATGTCCATGGTTTGTAATACTTCCCTCATGGTCTCTGGTTCTCAATATGTGCAGCTTCGGCGTTAAACACCATGTTCAGCTCCATGAATTCTCCAGGACAGCTAACACAATGGACTGCATCAGGAGGTGATCCTTGTGGCCAAAACTGGAGAGGCGTAACTTGCTCTGGTTCACGAGTTACTCAAATGTAATGCCTTTGTATCAAAATCCTTAGTTTCAATATCACTTATGTTTGTTGTATCCATGCTTAATACATTATCTACTTGCAGAAAGTTATCAGGTCTTGGACTTTCTGGATCACTTGGATATATGCTTGATAAATTGACTTCTGTTACTGAATTGTAAGATTCATCTTCCATGATACACCAAAGTTTCACTTTTGTGTATTTGATGGTGTGGCTTATAGTCATGGATTGTTTTTGCTGAAACCTGCAGTGATCTAAGCAACAATAACCTTGGAGGCGATTTGCCGTATCAGCTTCCTCCAAACTTGGAGCGATTGTATGTTTGATGATTCTCTCTGTTACATGGTTTACAAGTTTCTATGTGTTTGCAAGTAGATAAATTTCTGAAATTTGTCTAGGAATCTTGCTAATAACCAGTTCACTGGATCTGCTCAATATTCCATTTCTCTAATGGCACCTCTCAAGTACCTGTAAGTTCTTCACTTATTTATCTTCAAACATCTATTGGAGAAAGATTGGTTTGGTTATTTAAAGCTCCGTTGGTTTTGTCCAGCAATCTTGCTCACAATCAGTTAAAGCAACTAGCTATTGACTTCACGAAACTTACCTCTCTCTCTATCTTGTAAGATCCTTTTTTTCGTGAGTTGAATCAGTTGAGAAACTTGTTTAGTTGATAAACAGATGTCTTGACAATTCCATGTGTGTTTTCAGGGACCTCTCTTCCAATGCGATTACAGGGTCTCTCCCAAACTCCTGTAGCTCTCTTACGAGTGCAAAATCAATGTAAGACTTCTTTAAGTAGGTCTCAACGTATTGACAAAGCTCACTGTAAGTGAACCAATACTAACATTATGTTTATTGAACTTCACAGTTATCTTCAGAACAATCAGTTCTCAGGCACCATCGATATCCTAGCCAGCCTTCCTCTTGAAAATCTGTGGGTAACTTAAGCTTACCCATTTTTAGGAATCTACCACCTGTAAACACCTCTTTAATGTTGTTCTTGCTGAATGCTTCCTCCTCAGGAATATTGCAAACAATCGATTCACGGGCTGGATCCCCGATTCTTTGAAAGGCATTAACTTGCAGTAAGTTTTTCGTTACTTTCTTCTATTCTTTGATCTCTTTTTCTAATCTCACTAATTTTTTTCCTGAATGATCTTGGAAACAGAAAAGATGGTAATTTATTCAATTCTGGGCCTGCACCTCCACCACCTCCGGGTACACCTCCGATCCGTAAATCACCTACTCAGAAATCCGGTAACCGTGAACCCCGGTCCAATGGTGATTCCAGTGGTAGCAAAAAATCCAACAAATCAGGACTTGGAGCTGGTGGAATAGCAGGAATAGTCATTTCATTGATAATTGTGGCAGGAGTCATAGCTTTCTTCTTGATCAAGAGAAAAAGATCAAAGAGGTCATCCTCCACGGACATTGAAAAGACTGATAATAACATTAACCAACCCATTATACTAGCTTCAAATGAATTCCATCAAGGTAATATCACATTTTATTTTATTTTGGCAAAAAGTATATACATTATCTGATCTTATGGTTTTCTAATTTTGTAATCATTTGGCTGCAGAGAATAAGTCTGTACAGAATCCACCATTAGTTGAGACAAAGAAACTGGATACTTCATTGTCGATGAATCTACGCCCTCCACCAGCTGAGCGACACAAGTCGTTTGATGATGATGATTCAACAATGAGAAAACCCATTGTTGCAAAGAAAGCTGCTGTTGTTGTTCCTTCAAATGTGAACACGTATACGGTTGCAGATCTTCAAATAGCTACAAACAGTTTTAGCGTAGATAATCTTCTCGGTGAAGGGACATTTGGAAGAGTATACAGAGCTCAATTTGATGACGGAAAGGTATTTAACTTTACATAATCCTTTACTTGTAACAGCACAATGTCATAATATTCTGCCGCTGAGATATTGTTTTGATCTAATAGGTACTTGCTGTGAAGAAAATAGACTCTTCTGCGCTTCCCACTGACACGGCTGATGATTTTACCGAAATAGTATCGAAAATTGCACATTTGGATCACGAAAATGTTACAAAGCTTGATGGTTACTGTTCTGAACACGGGCAACACTTGGTGGTCTATGAGTTCCACAGAAACGGCTCATTGCATGACTTTTTACATCTTGCGGAAGATGAAAGCAAACCGTTGATATGGAATCCCCGTGTCAAGATCGCTCTTGGCACTGCGCGCGCGTTGGAGTAAGTCTTTAGACATCTCAATCACATTATTGCCCGTTATACAGCAGACTCTCATAAGAAGTATTGTTGTTATTGCAGGTACTTGCATGAAGTTTGCTCACCATCTATAGTACACAAGAACATCAAATCAGCAAATATTTTACTCGACTCAGAGCTGAATCCGCACCTCTCAGACTCGGGTCTCGCTAGCTTCCTCCCCACTGCAAATGAGGTATATAGAGCAAAGGCTAAACTTCTCAGAACCCTAGTATCTCACTCTTTTTTCCCTCCATGGAACTTGCTCCTTAGCATTCTGTTATGTTGTGCAGCTACTGAACCAAAACGATGAAGGATACAGCGCACCAGAAACTTCAATGTCAGGCCAATACTCTTTGAAGAGCGATGTTTACAGTTTTGGAGTAGTGATGCTTGAGCTTTTAACCGGAAGAAAACCATTCGACAGGTACCATTACGATCCATATCTCTTGGCTTCCTGAGGAAACTGATCACTTTCTTAAGTGTCTGAACTGAAGAAAGTCTTGGTGATTGTTGTGTGTTACAGCACAAGGTCAAGATCTGAGCAGTCATTGGTGAGATGGGCAACACCTCAGCTTCACGACATCGATGCATTGGGCAAAATGGTTGATCCAGCTCTCAAAGGGCTTTATCCGGTTAAATCCCTCTCCCGATTTGCAGATGTTATCGCCCTTTGCGTCCAGGTAATCATTTATAACATAAAATGTTATGATGGATCTGAACAAATGTGAATGTAAATGGTGTTCTTTTAATATGTGACAGCCGGAGCCAGAGTTTAGACCACCGATGTCTGAAGTGGTGCAAGCGTTGGTTGTGTTGGTGCAGAGAGCTAACATGAGCAAAAGAACTGTCGGAGTCGGGTCCGCCAATGATTACATGTAAATTCTTTACCAGAGAGAACAAATAAAAACACAAAATTTGCCCTTTTTTCTTGTCTGCTCTGATTCTGGGTCGGACGACAACAAGTGACAACAGAGACAGACAAACAAAAAGAAAAATCCTTTTTTTTTTTTGGTTTCATAAAACTGATGAGAGAATAACAACAACAACAACAACCCTTCACGCATTGTACACTCCCATGTATCTTTGTAATTTGTTCCCAATTTGTAGCTTTTTTAGATTCGGACAACGTGAACAAAACCATTCCCTTTTGTGTGAGTCACGATCGAAGACGGTATTTCGACATTGTATTTTTTTCTTTCTTTGTTTGAATAAATTTCCTGTTAATAAAATGGAAAATGATTGATTACAAGATGTGTGCTTCTGCTGAATTGAATGAAGAAGATCAATAAGCTTAAACAGATTGCTTCGAGTAAAATTTCAGCAATCTCGGTCTTTCCACCGGCAGCATTGAAGACGACGACGGAAACGTGAAATCCAGATGATGTATTAGAAACCCGACCCTAAACCCTAAACCCTAAACCCTAAACCTGTTGGTTTTAAGTTGATCAAGTCTTTGGTGTGTAATAAAAAAGCTCCGAGAATGTAGGAGTAATAGGATTAGTTGCATTTGAATCGGTCTTTTCTGTTTCCACGTTGTAGAAAATCCTTTGTAAGCAAAGGAGGTATTGTTGTTTATGTATTGGCTATTTAAGAGCCTTGAGAAATAAGAATCAAAGTAAGCTTTGAGTACAGAAACGCTTTCTCAATATTTAACATCTGGTATCAGAGCAAAATTCTTTTAAATCTGAGAGTTGTAAGTTTCTTCTGTTATAGAAAAGAGAGTGAAGAAAACATGAGTGAAAAAGATTCTGCAATCATACCAAAATTCGATGGAGATTATGAGCATTGGGCAATGCTCATGGAAAATCTGTTGAAATCAAAGGAGTGGTGGAATCTCATTGAGAGAGGAATCACACAACCGGAGCCGAATGTGATTCTAAACGGTGCACAAAGAACAGAACGTGCGGAGATGATCGTGACAGATCACAAAGTGAAGAACTACCTATTTGCCTCGATTGACAAATCAATTCTGAAGACGATCATTCAGAAGGATACCGCAAAGCAGTTGTGGGACTCCATGAAGACAAAATACCAGGGGAACGATCGCGTGAAGCGAGCGCAACTTCAACGCCTGAGAAGAGATTTCGAGGTTCTCGAAATGAAGGAGGCTGAGACCATCACAGAATATTTTGGAAGAGTATTGGTGGTGGCAACTGACATGAGGAATATCGGGGAAGATATGTCAGACAACAAGATCGTGGAGAAGATCTTACGAACTCTCACTGAGAAGTTCAACTATGTTGTATGCTCTATTGAAGAATCAAACGACACAGAGAGTCTCACGGTGGATGCGTTGCAGAGCTCCCTTCTGTGTCATGAGCAGAACATAGTGAAACATGCTAAAGGAGCCAGCAGCAGTGACAACGTTTTGAAGGTAACCTCAGAACTCAAGGATTGGAGTGGAGTACGTGGTGGAGGAAGAGGAAGAGGATCCTCTAGAGGGCGTGGCAGAGGTAGAGGAAGAGGAGGATTTGACAAATCCTTGATTGAATGCTACAACTGCCACAAGCTGGGACACTTTAAAAATGAGTGCCCTGAAGCAGAGAAGCACGTGAATTTTGCAGAATTTAATGAAGAAGAGGAACTACTGCTTATGGCGTATGTGGAGGCTCAAGGATCAAAGATTGAAGACCTTTGGTTCTTGGACAGTGGTTGCAGCAATCATATGACTGGCAACAAGAAGTGGTTCAGCGAGATAGACGAGGTTTTTCGTCATTCAGTGAAGCTAGGAAATGGTGCACAAATGGTGGTGCAGGGAAAAGGCATCATAAAAATCAAGGTGAATGGCTTGGTTCAAGTCATACAAGACGTGTACTATGTTCCAGAATTGAGTAACAATCTTCTGAGCATAGGACAACTGCAAGAGAGGAATCTGGCGATTCTTATAAGAGATAATATATGCAAGATTTACCATTCAGCAAAGGGACTGATCATCGAAACCTCCATGAGAACGAACCGAATGTTCACAATATCGGCTCAAGCAGTTGTAGCAGATTCCTGTTTCCAGATCGAAGATGAAGATGAGGCACACCTTTGGCACTGCAGATTCGCTCATCTAAGCTACAGTAGCTTACACACATTGAGTCACAAAAGGATGGTCAGAGGGCTTCCGCACATCGAAGCAACGAAGAAGATATGCGAGAACTGCCTAGTGGGAAAGCAGAAAAGGGGATCTTTCCCAAAGAAAAGTTCATGGAGAGCAAACAAGAATCTGCAGTTGAATCACTTGGCCACAAACGGTATGTCCTCACCTTCATCGATGATTATAGCAGAAAAATGTGGAGTTATATAATTGCAGAGAAGTCAGAAGCTTTTGGCGTGTTCAAATATTACAAAGCCAGTGTGGAGAAGGAATCCGGCTTGTCAGTGTGCTGCTTGAGGACATACCGAGGAGGGGAGTTCTGCTCCAAAGAATTCGATGAATTCTGTAAAACTGAAGGGATCAAACGACAGTTGACTGCAGCCTACACTCCACAACAGAATGGTGTAGCAGAGAGAAGGAATCAAACGATCATGAATCTTGTGAGAAGCACACTCACAGAGAGGAAAATGCCAAAGGAGTTTTGGGCTGAAGGAGTCAAATGGATCACGTATGTTCTGAACAGAACTCCCACTGGAGCCCTTGAAAATCAAACGCCAGAAGAAGTTTGGAGTGGAATCAAGCCAGATGTGAAATATTTCAAGGTTTTTGGACGTGTTGGTCACGTGCACATACCAGAAGCTAAGAGAACCAAGCTTGATGATAAGAGTCGTAAGTGCATTTTCCTTGGTATCAGTGAGGAATCAAAAGCCTATCGCATGTACAATCCCATTTCAAAGAAGATTCTGGTGAGTAGAGATGTTGTTTTTGAGGAAACAAGGAACTGGGATTGGGGAAGGAATGATGTTGAAGGTATAAGCACAAACTCAGCGGTGCTCACTTGGGAAAATGATGATGACCACACACTTGAAGAAGAAGAATGTCTGAACGAAGAAAACAATGAGAATGACGAACCTGTGGAGCCAGTGCCTGTAACAGAAGCAGTCATTGCGTTAGAAGAAGAACCTGCAATTGATGAAGAACTAGCAACTGTGATCAGAGCAAAGCGAGACACGAGACGACCTGCTTACCTGCAAGACTATGAATGTGGGGAAACAACTGAAGAAGAAGCCATGGCTCAATTCGTTGGTGATATGATGGTGCTCCAAGCAATTACAGCCATCGGAGATCCTGTAACATTTGAAGAAGCAATGGCGTATGAGGTGTGGAGGAAAGCCATGAAAGCAGAGATCGAATCAATCGAAAAAAATCAAACCTGGGAGCTGGTCGATCAACCTTCATGAACGAATGTTATTGGGGTGAAATGGGTGTTCAAGACGAAGTTTAATGAACAAGGGGAGATAGACAAACATAAGGCAAGGCTGGTTGCGAAAGGGTATGCGCAGAGGTACGGTATCAATTACAATGAAGTCTATGCTCCAGTTGCGAGATGGGATACTATTCGAATGATCATTGCTACAGCTGCGTACCAGAGTTGGAACATCTATCAATTAGATGTTAAAAGTGCTTTCTTGCACGGGGAGTTGCAGGAAACTGTTTTCGTTGACCAACCACAAGGATTTATGAAGAAGGGAAGCGAAGGAAAAGTCTATAAACTGAGAAAAGCTCTTTATGGACTAAAACAAGCTCCACGTGCTTGGTTTAGCAAGATAGAGAGTTATTTCATCAGGGAAGGATTCGAGAGAAACGAATCAGAACATACTTTGTTCACAAAAACAGAGGAGAAAGGTCAAATTTTGATTGTGAGTTTGTATGTCGACGATTTGATCTCTACAGGAAACTGCCTGAAGATGATCAACAACTTCAAGGAATCGATGAAAAGAAACTTTGACAAAGGAAAGGCTGCTAGGGGAAAGAGAACTAAAAGAAGTCGACTCAGTCCCTGTACTCCGATATATAATCCCCCTGAGTGGTCCTTTGACCCGAATGAAACGTATTAAAAAGCAAAAAAGAAAAATGACTGATCTGGGCAAAATGAGGTACTTTCTGGGTGTTGAGATATTGCAGAGAGATGAAGGAATCTACATTTGTCAAAGGAAATTTGCCAAGGAAGTGTTAGAGAGATTTGAGATGAGCTTGTGCAATGGAGTGAACAATCCGATTGTTCCAGGGGCTAAACTTTCGAAGAAAGGAGGAGGAGAAACACGTGACACAACCCTCTACAAGCAGATGATCGGAAGTTTAATGTATCTCACAGTAACACGGCCAGATTTGACTTTCGTGGTGTGCCTTGTGAGTCGTTATATGGAGAATCCAACTGAAGTTCACTTTCAAGCAGTCAAAAGGGTTCTAAGGTACGTGAAGAACACTACTGATCTGGGCATTATGTACAAACGTGGTGGAAACAGGGGATTTCAGGCGTATACAGACAGCGACTATGCCGGTGATTTGGATGATCGGAAGAGCACGTCCGGGTATGTGTTCTTGTTAGCAGGAGGTGCAGTCTCATGGAGTTCAAAGAAACAATCGATTGTGGCACTGTCCACTACTGAGGCGGAATACATTGCTGCTGTGTCATGTGCAACACAAGGTGTTTGGATGTCAAGGGTGCTCGGCAAGATTGAGCAGAGTATTGAGGAATGTATCATCATCAAATGTGATAACAGTTCTACCATACAACTTTCAAAGAATCCAATTCATCATGGACGTAGCAAGCACATTGAGGTTCGTTTTCATTACTTAAGGGAGTTAACAGGAGAATGAAAGGTGAAGTTAATTCACTGCGGCACTCAAGATCAGCTGGCAGATATCATGACCAAACCGTTGAAGCTGGAGACGTTTGAGAAGCTGAGAAGGTTGCTGGGAATGATCGAGATACCGAAGTAAACTGTATTGCTTACAGCAAACAGTTTAGGGATGAAATTTGTTGGTTTTAAGTTGATCAAGTCTTTGGTGTGTAATAAAAAAGCTCCGAGAATGTAGAGTAATAGGATTAGTTGCATTTGAATCGGTCTTTTCTGTTTCCACGTTGTAGAAATAAGAAGTATTGTTGTTTATGTATTGTTGTTTATGTATTGTTGTTTAAGCAAAGGAAGTATTGTTGTTTATGTATTGGCTATTTAAGAGCCTTGAGAAATAAGAATCAAAATAAGCTTTGAGCATAGAAACGCTTTCTCAATATTTAACAAAACCCTTAGCTGACATGTGGATTCACGTGGACACTTTAATAACACGTGGCAGGCAGTCGACGATAGTAATGCACACCTCACTTGTTGATAAAAACCACTATATAATAATATATGTATACACGATCCCTTGTGACAGAAAGTTCAAAGTGGAAACTAATTAGAATGATGATAGGAAAGTGGCGGAGATCTTTGGGAAGCGTCGGAAAGTGTGATGTTCGGTACGACGCCGTGAGGACGATGGTTGGGAAAGCCTCGAATCGAGCTGGTGTTCATGGTTCGAAACTTCCCGACGCTAAAGCACTTGACAATGTAAACTAAATGTAACCACTAATTACAGTTGACATTTCAGATTTTCATTTTTTGACTGTTTGTAACTAATCTATTTTATCATAGTAAGCATGAAACTAAAGTGTTCTATTGCATAGGAGAAAGAGATTAGGGAAAGGATTAGTAAAGGGAGCGAAGATAAAGAACAGAAAAGAAAAGAGGTTGAGAGAAAACTTCAAGGCTCTCAAAGAACATCTAACGGCAACGATACATCTTCCGACCCGTAATAGACTAATGGGTCCGGTCGGTTTTTTTTTTTTTTTTTGGTCTACTCTTCTTTACAATATGCATCATAGTTTGTGTATCTTCGACCCATATGTTTGGCTTACTCTACCAAAATTTCTCATCAGAATGAACTTTATGGTTTCGAGGGCTTCGAACAAAAATTCAAAAGAAGAAGAGAACGGAAAATTTATTGTCGGAAGAAAAATATTTATATTAGACCAAAAATAACATTCTCTACATTTTTAGAGGAATGCATCGGATTGAAAAGCCCAAATATTAGAGGCCCATTAATAGCACGAAAATAAGCGAGAAGGGGCAGTTGCCATTAGCACTGTGGCTTATCCTTCTCCTTCTCTGTCTCATCTGTACAATCACACAGAGAAAAAAACTTCTACGTGTCTTCGTTGGTTCGATTTTATCCTTCTCTTAATCCTGTGCTGAATGAGTTTCTAATGCCTTGCTTAGGTACGTTTCCTTTCAGGTTTGTAACATTGTAAAATGCGCCGATGAATTTTGATTGGTTCGAATTCTTCAAAGCTTGTCTCTTTTTTGGTTAAAAGTGTTTCCATTTTTCAAAAAACTTGCAGATGTTACCACTCCACAAGCTTATCTTACTCCATTGGGGTCTCAAAGTATCAATCATGCTAAATTCATACAAATCCCATTGAGACAAGCCTCCTTCTCAAAGCATTTAGAATCCTACACAGGTCTTTCTAAATTCACCAAACTCGACGAAGCTGTTACCTTGATAGAGAAGTTATCGTCCGATCTCACCACTCCCCAAGCGTACACAGACCTTCTTCATGCCTGCATCTCCGCTAAATCACTCCACCATGGCCTCAAAATCTCTTCTTTGGTTCTCAACAACCCTAATCTCCGTCAAGATTCTAAATTGCTTAGCAAACTTATCACCCTTTTCGCTGTTTGTGGCCGATTAGATCTAGCTCGGAAAGTCTTCGACGATGTCACCGATTCGACACTACTTACTGAGAAAGTGTGGGCGGCTATGGCGATTGGGTATTCTAGAAACGGGTCACCACGAGATGCTTTGCTTGTGTATGTAGATATGTTGTGTAGTTTCGCTGAACCTGGGAATTTTTCGATTTCTGTTGCGTTAAAAGCGTGCGTGGATTTAAAGGATCTTCGGGTTGGTAGAGGAATCCATGGCCAGATTGTGAAACGGAGGGAGAAGGTTGATCAGGTGGTGTATAATGTGCTCTTGAAGCTTTACATGGAACGTGGCTCATTCGATGATGCACGCAAGTTGTTCGATGGAATGTCTGAGAAAAATATTGCTACTTGGAATTCTTTAATTTCAGTACTCAGCAAGAAAGTTCGATTTCATGAGATGTTTAATCTGTTTAGAAAGATGCAGGAACAGAGGATTGGGTTCAGTTGGGCGACTTTGACGACAATATTGCCCGCTTGTTCACGTGTCGCTGCTCTTCTCACTGGGAAAGAGATTCATGCACAGATTCTGAAATCCAAAGAGAAACCTGATGTTCCGTTACTTAATTCATTGTTGGATATGTATGGGAAATGTGGAGAGGTTGAATATTCTCGGAGAATCTTTGATGGAATGTTACCTAAGGACTTGACTACTTGGAACATAATGCTAAACTGTTATGCAATCAACGGAAATATTGAAGAAGTGATAAATCTGTTTGAGTGGATGGTAGAATCGGGCGTCGCCCCAGATGGGATTACGTTTGTTGCTTTGTTATCCGGGTGTAGCGATACAGGGTTCACGGAATATGGTCTAAGTTTGTTTGAACGCATGAAAACCGAATTCAGAGTTTTACCGGCCTTGGAGCATTATGCTTGTTTGGTTGATATCTTGGGCCGAGCTGGTAAAATCGAAGAAGCAGTCAAGGTAGTAGAAACAATGCCATTTAAGCCAAGTGCATCCATTTGGGGATCACTGCTCAACTCTTGCAGGCTCCATGGGAATGTTTCAGTGGGAGAGATTGCAGCGAAGGAGTTGTTTGTTCTTGAACCTCATAATCCAGGAAATTATGTTATGCTTTCTAACATTTATGCTGATGCGAAGATGTGGGACAATGTGGATAAGATTCGAGAGATGATGAGACAAAGAGGGATCAAAAAGGAAGCTGGTTGCAGTTGGGTACAGGTTAAAGATAAGATTCAAATCTTTGTTGCCGGAGGTGGATACGAGTTTCGTTGTTCAGATGAGTATAAGAAAGTATGGACAGAACTACAGGAATCAATTGGTAAATCCGGCTATTCTCCTGATACGAGCGTAGTGCTTCATGATGTTGATGAAGAAACTAAGGCAAACTGGGTTTGTGGACACAGCGAGAGACTCGCGACAACCTACTCCCTCATCCACACAGGTGAAGGGGTTCCAATTAGGGTTACCAAGAATCTCAGAGTATGTGTAGACTGCCATTCTTGGATGAAGATTGTATCGCAAGTAACTGGGAGAGTCATAGTCCTCAGAGACACAAAACGATTCCACCATTTCGTTGCCGGCAACTGCTCATGTAAAGATTACTGGTGACTGGTCTATTTGCTACAAGTGAGTAGTAGAGGAATCTTAAAGACTGAAGTTGAAGAACGGAAAAGGTTTATGACTGTTCATTTCATTCTTTTTAAATGTCTTTTGATGGTGGAAGCAAGGCCGCGAACGGCGTCATATGCCTCGCCGGCGGAGACAAAGCCAGGCTTTTGATGAACTGTAATCACGGGTTTTAGGCCGATTGCATCAACAAGTGGCTTCAGTCGCAATCCACTTGTCCTATCTGCAGAAGCAAGGTTCGTTCAGTGCAGCCAGGAACGAGGCCAGAACTTGCCGAGGGTTTTATTAGAGACGTGGCGGTTACGCAAGACGCTGTTGTATTTAACAAAATCTCAATATAATTCTGATAAAAATACAATTGAAAGATTATGAGCTTCAAGATCTTTGTATCTATCTTTTCCAAAAATATTTATATCTTATTGGTATTATACATGTATATCTCGTACATAATAAAAATCATTCATAAAATCAGAAATCCAAATCCAAAAGTCTCGATTGCTTCCAAAGCTTAACTCCTCCGAAGATTAGAAGTGCGTTGGTGTTGATCATCAACTTATACAACATTTAGCAAAACCAAAACTCTAGTGTACTACATGTCTACATGCAAGTGATTATTTTGTCAACAAATCAAACTAAAAAAATAAAAACAAATAATGATGAAAAACAAATAATCAAAGCAAAATGAGTGTCAGAAGAATATAACAAGACAGATGCTGGTGGCGGTGCTTTACAATCTTTAATCACTGACAAATCAGCACGTGTTCATAATCCGAATCCACAATCATGAATACGCCTGTAGCAAAATAAAAAGATTAAAACTTTTGATTTTTTTTAGCATTATAAAAACGGGGCTATTTATAATAATATTTTCTAAAAATTGATCAAATCCATACAGCAGTCGCACTTTGCACATCTCTTTGGGCCTGGACAAGGCTTCACAATGTCGTGCCTTATTAGGAGCAGATTGTATTTATTTTTGTAAACTCAGTTGCATATATAAAAAATGGAAATTATGATTCCTAATTATAATGTAGATAGGTTTTTGTTACGCTATCATAAATAGCTAGAGCAAACTAATTAGGTTTGGAAGCTAAGAGCTTTCTATACGAACTGTGTTTTTAGTTCCTTGCTTCCTCTTTACTAAGATTTTGATCTTCTTCAAAAGGATTTTTAAAGATGAAAGAATCAGTTGCTGACAATCTAATTCATCTCGGAATAAATTGTGGCTTCACTTTGTTTTTCTTTGGGATTTTGTACGGGGTAGTGAGTTGCATTATTAAATGTTATAATAATCATGATGATGATCATCATGAACATATCACTGACGATGGTCATGTCACCAGCACCATCATGGAATGTGTTGTTGGTATAAAGCCTTTCGTTCTCCGATCAATCCCCATCGTAGAGTTCAACTCTAAGGACTTCAAAGACGTCGTTGAATGCGTCGTTTGCCTCTCGGAGCTCGTCCACGGAGACAAAGCTAGGGTTTTGCCGAGCTGTGATCACTGGTTTCACGCTGAATGTATCGATTCGTGGCTTCAATCACACTCCACTTGTCCTATATGTAGAAAGAGAGTTTCCGACAATTCAACCTCCGAGAAGCACTGACACGACGGTTATTGAAGATGGTGGTTGCCGCAGAGCAAACGAAGGTCTATCGGATTTAGCGGCGGTTGTGATAGACATTACGGCGAAAGAGATGAAATCAGGCCCATTTTAGTCATTAATGGGCCAATTATATGTGGAGATACGGTCCATGTATTAAGAATTTTTTTTAATTGTTTGCAAATATATGAATCGAGTATAATTTTAAAGTCCACGTACATTTCAACTTGCAGGAAAGATACGAACGAATAATACTGTGACTGCGCGATGAATGTTTTTTTTTGTTGTAAATATAAATATTGTGGTAGTAACTTTATTTAGAAACATTTACATTTTCCCAACGCTCTCTACTGACAAGTGACAACAATTTAAATAGATACAGTGTGTATGTGCAGCAGCACGTTCAAAGCGTGAGCTAATACCAACCAATGTGACCTTTATAAAGAATAATAGGCAGACTCGTAATTGTTGGAATATGAAAATAGGAGAGAGTGTAATAAAGTTTTTTGTTTTATCCTTATATATATTGAATTTTTTATATATATATAGATGGTGAAGTCCGATCAAACAAATAACAGTAAGGATATAAGGTAGAGACAATGCGAACTAATTGGTCATAGAACGATGTTGTATTGATAGATCGATCTTAGTACAGAGTTGGCCGAGCATGTTGTTCTTTTACAAACAATGTCGACCTAAAAAGTAAGTTTGAGATGAGGCGAACGGGGTTCGGCTTACAACTATCTCGTTCGCTGTAAGTGTTTAGATTGAGAGGTTTTTATCCCAAAAAAAATTTCCCCTGATCACTAACTCCTCTTTTATAAGAATTAGCAGAGGTACTTTCGTACTTAGGTCGATGCAAGGGGTAAACGTCGGATCTACCCCTTGTTGTCTATCGGGCGTTTGTATGACGACTGGACCGACTTTGGTGGATGGGATTTTTGGAAGGGATTTTTGGAGGGGAAGAGCGAAGCCCATACCCAACAATGACGATCGATCTATCATGTTTAGCTATATGTAACATATGTAATTATGATTAACACCTCCACAAACAATTCTGCAATATGTAGCTCTTCCCGCAATACTCTAATCTTCTATGATGATTATTATATGTGTTAAACCAACGATGAACAAACTTATTCTTAATATGATGGTCGACTCTGCCTGTAATATTATGGAACTTCCGATTAGTCTTGCAGCAATAATCTATAAAAAAAACTGCATTTTCTTAAATTCGAACCTTAGGTTATTGGACCAAAAGGTTTCACGGTAGAGATTTTGTTCTGTACTATTATTTTAATTAATATTAAAATCCTAAAACAACTTGTTATATCATATATTTTTTTCCTTTCAAATACGTGTAAATGCCTTCAAAATTTATGAAGACTTATTAATTTCACAATAGCTCTAGGAAACACACTCTCTTTGTATATAACTTAATAGTACGTAAATGAATGTACATACGAGTTATGATATTTTCTGTTGTTTATAAACATATGGTATTTGATTCTGGTAATTATCCTATATTTATTTATTTTAAAAACAGTCGAAAATATAAATTTTTCTCTCGATTACTGCATCGGATGCCCTCTATTTTGCAACTTGTTGGAAAGGATTATGCAAGTTGTAGCTGTCAACAAAAAAAAGAGATTATGCAAGTTGTATTTTTTTTTTTAATATTCCCGTTACACGATTTATCATTCTGCTTTTTTTTTTTTTTTTCTAACTAAGTTCCCCTTCTTAATTAGCTACTTTATATAATGAAAGATTAAAGATAAAGAAGGAACCAAAATATTCACATGATACTATAACATCAGCTTTTTTCCCTTAAAAAACATGATAGATCGTCAAAATTTTAAGAAGATGATAGAGAGCATGTGAAGATTACGAGTTTACTGTATGCTTTTCCAAACGAGGGAACAAACTTCATCAAAAGTAATAGCATTTTATCCTATATGGCTATACTTTAAACGATATGGCTGGTGGGTTAATTATTTTTGTAATCCAAGATTTATATTTTAGCTAAAAACAATTCATATCTTAAGTTTATTTGGTAAGACCCAACAAATAGTCATTTTCCTGTATCCAATGCTTGAATTGGACACAATCTATCTCTTTGAAAAGGTTTTTCTAGATTTGGACAATTAAACTACCGACACTGAAATAAACATTTTTTATGGATGACTTCTACTGAAACTATGTTGGAGAGAATATGAATGATGACATGGGGGAAAAAAATGGTAGAGTGACAACTACTGAAGCTATGTTTAAAATCTTACTTAACATATCACAAATGACTAAATTATATGTGTTTCATGTTAAATGTTTAATGAATACAGAAAAATGGGTTCTTAAGAATGTCATCTATAAGACGAACCAAAAACTCGATTTTGAGTATATTTTCAGTTAAGAATATAATATACTCAAAAGTTTTAAAATATTAACTGTTTCAAGTTTTATTTCATATTTAGTACAATATATTTGTTAATTACTTATCATTATACACAAAGTTATTAGAAGAGAGCTAGAGTTGCGTTATGCCAAGTTATCAACAAAACTTGTATTCAAGTTTTACTGTCACTTGATGAAATATATTTTTTTTTAAATGGTAGATGGACCCGTGACAGGCTTGCAGCCTAGGCCGCAGCCATAGGCATAAAGACTTTATATTTTATAGTTTCATCAATAATTCCGGTGATTAATCGCTATGTAACACTTTTGCTTTGCCTTAATTACACATTGTATACTATAATGTTCGGCACATTATGTGTGATTAGACGCTCCAAGAGCCATCATTTACGATTGATAGGTAAGTAGTCCTTTACAACCAGGATTTAGTATAATGGCCGTCTTTTTTAGTATTGTTGTTGGATACATTACTCAGCATTCAAACGCAAGAAAACTTGCATGTAAATTATAGATGACCAAAAAAACACAATTCTATAAATTGAAATACCAATGCTTTCTGAAAATGACGGTTTCTAGTTACACAGCAATTAGATCAAAAATATAGTTTTTGTGACATACGAGTGTTTTAAATAGGTTGAATGACGAAACGAATATTAAAAATACAAAATAAGAATATGCTTTTTAGTAAAGAAAAAATGTATATTATTGTCGGTTAATGATATATAATCCTAGTTTCCTAATGTGTATGAGGATAAACGTGGACGAGACTGGTGAGTTCATCACTGGCAAAACAAAGCAACGACAACTAATATCAAATACTAAAATACATTAGGGAAAACGACAATAGACTCCCCTGTCGAATAGTAATAATATGAATAATATTCTGAGTAAAACATAAAAAGAAAACATTATCTTCATGAGCGAGGCAGCTTATAACCAGTAGAACTTTTTTGATTTTCTGAAAATTCCACTCAAATAATAGAGCGAAGAAAAGTATACAGAAAAAGGCATATTAATAATATCGTGTTTGATATTAATTTCATCAAAATATAGTTTATATAAACACCCACTCGTCACGAGTACATTCATCACTCACCAGTGTCAAACAATGGCACCATCAATGAAGGAAATCTTCTCTAAAGATAATTTCAAGAAAAACAAGAAACTTGTTTTGCTATCTGCCGCCGTAGCCTTGCTCTTCGTAGCCGCCGTCGCCGGCATCTCCGCCGGAGCTTCAAAAGCAAACGAAAAACGAACTCTATCCCCTTCGTCTCACGCCGTGCTAAGATCCTCCTGCAGCTCCACGCTTTACCCTGAGCTCTGTATCTCAGCCGTGGCAACTGCCGGCGGCGTCGAGCTAACGTCGCAAAAAGACGTCATCGAGGCATCGCTTAACCTAACAAAAACAGCCGTGGAACACAATTACTTCACCGTGAAGAAGCTGATCAAGAAGAGGAAAGGACTAACGCCGCGCGAGAAGACGGCGCTTCATGACTGTTTGGAGACTATTGATGAGACGCTCGATGAGCTCCATGAGGCTGTGGAAGATCTCCATTTGTATCCAACCAAAAAAACTCTCCGGGAACACGCCGGAGATCTCAAAACCCTGATTAGCTCCGCCATTACCAACCAGGAGACCTGTCTCGACGGCTTTTCTCATGACGACGCCGATAAGCAAGTTCGTAAAGCCTTGTTGAAGGGTCAGGTACGTAAAAAACATCAATGCTTTATCCATTGCGGCTCATATGTGGAATTACATAACCATTAAAAATAAAGATATATGTGAAATGTATAAGATACAATCGTCAACTTTAATTTAAATATCGCAAATGTAAGACAAACTGCATTTGTCTTCGTTCATTTTATGGACTAGATAATGGCTCAACATAAATCACTTGTTCTGAAATTGTATATAGTGGCAAAAATTATATTGAGTTACTATAAAATTAGATATATATCATACATCACATCATAAACATCACATCGCATTGACAACTTATTAGAGCTTGTTTATATTTACATTGAGATATTGTTAGCTAGCAATGGACCATGTATATGAATTGTAGCTATCTATCGTTGTTTGTTAGGGTATATTAGTATATACCTTCAATTATATGAACTTGTTGGTAACACGATTTCCTAAAAATATAGCTTTATAACGAAATGATTAAAATGTAGATACACGTGGAGCACATGTGCAGCAACGCACTAGCAATGATCAAGAACATGACTGATACGGACATAGCCAACTTCGAGCAAAAAGCTAAAATCATCTCAAACAATCGTAAGCTCAAGGAGGAGAATCAGGAAACTACGGTGGCCGTAGATATCGCCGGAGCCGGTGAACTAGACGCAGAGGGATGGCCGACTTGGTTATCCGCTGGAGATAGGAGGCTTCTTCAGGGTTCGAGTGTGAAAGCCGACGCCACCGTGGCAGCTGACGGTAGCGGTACATTTAAGACGGTGGCGGCTGCGGTTGCGGCTGCCCCGGAGAATAGTAATAAGAGATATGTGATACATATAAAAGCCGGGGTTTATAGAGAGAATGTGGAGGTTGCTAAGAAGAAAAAGAATATAATGTTTATGGGAGATGGTCGGACGAGAACTATTATCACCGGAAATAGAAACGTCGTCGACGGTAGCACCACTTTCCACTCCGCCACCGTTGGTAAGCAATTTTAATTTTTAAATTTTTGAAAATGAAAAAGAAAAAGCAATTATGCACGATTGTGGTCCTTTATTTGGTGGAAAAATCTTTTACTCTTTTCATGCACATTAAATATACACATGTAGATTCTTGTATTAGTACCCACTACAACAGATATTCGCACATGTACCCTAACAGTAACGAAATGTAATTAAATGTGAATTTGAATAAACCAAATTGAACAAAGAACTTAGTTAGATATGAGTCATGATGTGAGAGTTTAGATCCATTATCTTCTTGGCTTTATTCATATGCTTTTCCAAGTCACGTTATGTTGATTGGTTTTATGGCTCATCCACTCGTGAAGAGGTTTTTTGGATTACCCTTTTTCTTATCCTTTTTTGTTTAATTGTTGTTGACTTTTCTATCTAATTTTTGGATCATTTCATTACAACTTTGGTATCGTGGGCATTTCTGTTTCCTTTAAAATTTACAAAATATTTATATTTTTAGTTTAAAAATTCGTTAAACTAAAGGAGATAAGTCTGTCTTTTAGGTAATGATGCCGTTAATTAAATAACCGCTGTTTCTTTTGTGGGTTCCAGCTGCTGTCGGCGAGAGATTCTTAGCTCGTGACATCACTTTCCAGAACACGGCGGGTCCGTCGAAGCACCAAGCGGTGGCTCTCCGTGTGGGTTCTGATTTCTCCGCCTTCTACAATTGTGACATGTTAGCTTACCAAGACACACTATACGTCCACTCTAACCGTCAATTCTTCGTCAAGTGTCTCATCGCCGGAACGGTCGACTTCATCTTCGGAAACGCCGCCGTTGTACTCCAAGACTGTGACATCCACGCTCGCCGCCCAAACTCCGGCCAGAAAAACATGGTCACGGCTCAAGGACGTACGGATCCGAACCAGAACACAGGGATTGTTATCCAGAAATGTAGGATCGGTGCCACGTCGGATTTACAGGCGGTGAAAAGTAGTTTTCCGACGTATCTTGGACGGCCGTGGAAGGAGTATTCACAAACAGTGATAATGCAGTCGGCAATCTCAGACGTGATCCGACCCGAAGGGTGGTCAGAGTGGACCGGAACATTTGCGTTGAACACTCTGACTTATAGAGAGTATGCGAACACAGGAGCAGGGGCTGGAACTGCAAATAGAGTGAAGTGGAAGGGCTTTAAGGTAATTACGGCTGCTGCTGAAGCTCAAAAATATACAGCAGGTCAGTTTATTGGTGGTGGAGGTTGGTTATCCTCAACCGGTTTCCCCTTCTCGCTCGGTCTTTGAGATACATATATTGTTGTGTTTCTAATCCTACGCTACGTATTCTTGGTTTGAAGTTATCGATTTATCAAATTCGTGTTTTATTTTTTCTTTTGTGTTGTGTTGTGTATTTTTTCTTTCTCTAGATCGTAGTATTAGAAACGAGATTAAATAATGTGGAATTTGAGAGAGAAGTGATGTTGCCTATTTGTCACAACAAAGAAAATGTTTTCGTCTTGTAACTTCTCCCTCTCTTGTGACTTGTTTTGACAATCAATTTTTTTTGTTTTTTGTTTTTCTAACTTGTTAGAAGGAGAATTATCAATAAGCAATGACGGACAGGTAAGTATGCTGAAAGAAATGCAATTTAGGCATTTAGGATATATATTCCCTGGTTTGGGAATGCTTATATTTAAATTATTCTTGATTAACCGACCGGTCAAGGTTTTTATTATTATTATTTTTGTAAATAGTTGACCAAAAAAAACATGAATGGTAACGATAATTGCGCAATTTCCGGTGAATTTTTACGGCGAAGCTGAGGGAAAAAAAAGCTCTCCTGGTTGCCTGGTTGACCTTAAATAGATTAAGCTGGCCAAAGTTGACTTCTCCTCAATTATAACATTATCATTACTCAAATTGATATCTCGAACTTTCCTTTCTACTTGTAACGTGTTTAACGTCAAATAGCATTGGCCTAAGGTATCGCCTTGTTAACTGAACGAAGGTCAATTGTATCGATGAGTACCACATCCGGAGCTGAAAATTAGATTAATTTACCTGTCGTCGATTAGTAATACTGTACCACCTATACTACTTACAAACTACACCAAATGTAATTAACCATATATATCAAGCAAAACCAGAATTAACTGTCAGTTGGAAAACTCGTCTTAGCCAGCTAATTTGGTCATTCTGGTTCATGTAATCAAAGAACCAGAGTCATCATAGCTACGAAAACTCGAGTTGGTCTAGTGAGTCCACGAGCGATGGGGATGAGATGCCACTTGACAAGAAAGCACATAGGGGCCGGTATTCGAGTTCGTGTAATGCAGATGTCAGATGGCCTTCTTACACATATATTCTTCTAGATTTTTATCCCTTTCTAGTTTGGGTATGAATGGTAAAATTAATAGAATGCAAAAATTTGGCCGATTGATCTAAGTGTTCATTCATCTTAGATTTGTTAAAATATGTCAAACTCTTTGTTTAAATATTTCAGTTGGGGAACATTCTTGATAACCTGCTTTTTTTGGTTCATCTTGTGGGCTTTTAAGACCACAAAATCACTCCATGATCATAAATAAAATACATCTTCCAATGAGAGAAAATAGATCAGCTAACAACATCTTTAAAACCAAATATTCGTTGAATATGATATTTCCATAAACGACATTTCTAGAACTTAGCCAACCAGACTTCCTTAGTATTCTCCAAGAAACCAATCCCAAAACTAATTTTAATTCACCACAATATCTAAGCAATCATATCATTAAACTCGTAATCTTAAACATGCACAGTTTCCCATAAGAAAAACACGCAAAGCAGTAGTAGTATAAAAAAAAAAAAAAAAAAATCCAAAAAAATCATGATATACAAATATAAACATCCAATACAATCATGATACAAACATAAACATGCACTTAAGTTGTCAATTAGATACAAAATAATCAACATATTTGGACGATATTTTCCTGCATTAAAATCCGGACAATTTTAAATACTTAAGCACATTATAATTGAACTACCAGTGATTACTAGAAGTTAAAAAAGTTTTTTTTTTTTATAATTTAATCCAACACTCAATATTTTAACGCTGTAATTTCGTTTGTATTGACAATATCGACTAAGTTGACAAAATCAACCAATGGTGTTCTCCATTGACTGTTTCTTCTATGCTTGTTAGCTTCGCTGTAGTGATTTGCATGTGGTTATCAAGCAAGACTTGAATGGTTTCTAACTTTCTTCTACTATGTGCCGAGTGTAGGTTTCACTTTCTATGGGCCTACAAGTGAAAATGATACTTTAACTTGATGTGTACAAAAAATGACAAACATCTGGACTTTGACTTGAAACTATTATCAGCGTTGCAACTTGCTATTACTAACCACCAGTGTAGACCCAATTTACCAGGTCAAATTATAGAATATTCAATTACAATATGGTGAAAGACTGTGAAAGGAAACTACCTAATGAAGATTGATTTAAGAATAATTAGTGACAGAAACGACCTAATGGATGATTATGAATTTAATTAGTGACAGAACATGATGAATCTTCCACATGCCTAATCCTAATGGATCATTTACACACACTTCCTTAAGAAGCATCACAGAATAAACGCGTCACGTTAAAATAAATATTAACATTCCAGTTCCACCACTTATATAAAGCCATCAACACAGTCACATCAAGTACCAATTCTTTATTCTCGTTCAAAGAAACACACACACACAACTATAAACCCTAGAAACCGAGTTTGATTTTGGTTTTTTTATGGATAGTGTGAAGTCAATCAAAGGCTATGGCAAAGTAGACGAAGCTCAAGATTTAGCGTTGAAGAGAAAGACTCGGAAGCGATTGATTTTCATAGGCATTTCAGTCGCGGTTCTGGTGGCGATTATAGTCAGCTCCGTCGTTGCCGTCGCTGTTCATAGCCGGAAAAATAATTCGCCTAAAGCAACACCGAGTTCAATCCCCGAGTTGACTCCAGCCGCTTCACTTAGAACTGTATGCAGCGTGACTCGTTACCCTGCTTCTTGTTTTTCAAGCATCTCGAAGCTTCCATCGTCCAACACCACGGATCCGGAGGTTTTATTCAGGCTTTCGTTGAAAGTTGTCGTCGACGAACTCAATTCAATTTCCGATTTGCCGAGGAAACTCGCCGAAGAGACGGATGACGAGAGAATCAAATCGGCTCTCGGTGTTTGCGGAGATCTGTTCGACGACGCGATTGATCGGGTTAACGAAACTGTTTCCGCCATGGATGTTGGAGACGGGAAGAAGATTTTGAATTCCACGAAGATCGACGATCTCAAAACGTGGCTTAGCGCCGCCTTAACAGATCACGACACGTGCCTCGACGCGCTTGATGAACTCAGTCAAAACAAAACTGAGTACGCGAATTCAACAATCTCACTGAATCTTAAATCCGCCATGGTTAATTCAACCGAGTTCACCAGCAACAGCTTAGCGATCGTCGCCAAGATCCTCTCTACACTAAGCGATTTCGGGATCCCGATTCACCGGAGGCGGCTCCTCAATTCGTTTCCGATTTGGGTTAGTCCAGGTGTGAGGCGGTTACTTCAGGCGAAGAGATTAACGCCTAATGTCACGGTCGCGGCGGATGGTTCCGGCGATGTGACAACGGTTAACGAAGCGGTGGCGAGAGTTCCAAAGAAGGGGAAAACAATGTTCGTTATATATGTGAAGTCAGGAACGTATGTAGAGAATGTGCTTATGGATAAGAGTAAATGGAATGTTATGATCTACGGCGACGGCAAGGATAAGACCATTATCTCCGGTAGCAAGAACTTCGTTGACGGGATTCCTACTTTTCAAACGGCGACGTTTGGTAAACTCTCTCATCTCATTTATACCATCTGCTTTACTAATATTGACTATTGTATCCTCAACACATAGAACTTATTACGAGTTTACCCTTCACGCAGCAATTCAAGGCAAAGGATTCATTATGAAGGACATCGGAATCATAAACACCGCCGGAGCAGCGAAGCACCAAGCGGTTGCATTCCGATCTGGATCTGATCTTTCAGTCTACTATCAATGCTCATTCGACGGTTTCCAAGATACTCTCTATCCTCACTCCAATCGCCAATTTTACCGCAACTGCGACGTCACCGGAACAATCGATTTCATCTTCGGAGCCGCCACCGTCGTATTCCAGGGATGCAATATCCGGCCGCGTCAGCCGCTTCCGAATCAGTTCAATACAATCACCGCCGAGGGTAAAAAGGATCAGAATCAGAACTCCGGTATATCGATCCAACGTTGCACAATCTCCGCCAATGGAAACGTAACTGCCCCGACGTATCTCGGCCGTCCGTGGAAGGAGTTTTCAACGACGGTGATAATGCAATCGGTGATTGGGCCGATCGTTAAGCCCGTTGGGTGGATGTCATGGGTTTCGGGTGTTGACCCACCTGCGAGTATACTATATGGAGAATACAAGAATTCAGGTCCTGGGTCGGATGTGTCAAAGAGAGTTAAATGGGCCGGTTACAAGCCCATTATGTCTGATGCTGAGGCAGGGAGGTTTACGGTTGCCACGTTTCTCCGAGGGGCTGATTGGTTACCGGTGACGGGAGTGCCGTATCAGCAAACTTAATGACGTATTATTTGTTTTATTATTTCGGTCGAGACGTATTATTTTGATTTAGATTATCTTAAGAACATTTTAAAGATGTTTTAGCAAAAAATTCTTGTGTTTAAAAATGCAATATATTCTTTTGTAACTTCAAAGAAATATATTTTATTTTTATTTTTTCACGATCAGCGCCTCTTATGATTTGTATCAATTCCCATTATACTACAGTATATCTTTCTTTTTGGTCAACACCCATAATTTATCCTTTTTTTTTTTTTTAATTTCCAATATTTTTACTGTGAAAATTTCAGTTAAATTAGTTGGGGTTTGGATTAAATTCAGTTAGGGTTATAAAGATATATAGTATATACAATCGTCAATATTTTTAGAGTATTGGTGTTTGCTTGGAGATCCAAATTCTTATAATTGAGAATTTTTTGTTTTGGGGAAGATATGATTAATTTTAACTAGCTAATAAAATTAATCAAGTACATGAATTATGGACCGGGTTCAGGTGTGGTTAACCGGGTTAAATGGATTAAATATAAACCAAAGATGACAGACAAAGACGCCCTCAAGTATACGGTCGATGCTTTGATTAACAAACCGGGATGGTTAAAGCATACATGTGTTACCTTATAACGGTTCTCTCTAACTGAGTTTCTCTTGAGTTAATTCATCCTAGTCCCCGGTTTAAGGGTTGTATAAATGATTAAGACAGAACAAAAATAATGTAGATTGAAAGCTCAACGAGAAACTCAACTCGATTTAATTCATTATCTGATTAAAATACAAAAGTGACAAGGTTTGTGCCATTTGTGAAAGAAAGTCTTTTTGATTTAGAGTACCGGACGCAAATGCGGGTTTTGTTTCTTCATAGACGACTGATGACGGCTTCAACCTCCTGAGGAGTGTAGAGGTGATAAGCTGGTGCAACTTTGGCAATGTCGACGTTGTTTGGAGTCACCTAAACCAGAAATGTCGAGTATCAAAAAGGGCAATACCGGAGTGGGATTTGATGGGCTTTTTTAGTAAACAAGCTTGAAATAAGTTCTGTACCTTTTCTTCCATTACTTGCTTTAGGATAGATACAGCGACTGTTTCAGCTTCTTGAAGAGTTAAATCCTGCAAAAGTCGTAAAATCGAAGTTCAATGAAAAAAACCCAAAGTGATTCTGTATTGTACTTGGGACAGTGAAACAATCAAGTTACTGTTACCTTGTTGAATTGCTCTTGGAGAGAACTATCAGCTCCTTCTGAGCCTGACCCAATTGCCTTTGCATTGCATTGCCAGAATGTTCCCGATGGATCTGTGTAGTACCTGTACAAGATTGGGTTGTTTAACATTGTTGTATACCAATTTGAGATCATATAGACCGTTGGAAAATGAAATAAGCTAAATGAATTACAACTTACAGGCTCGGTCCATTTTCATCATGCCCAGCAATGAGAAGGGATACTCCAAATGGACGAGACTGCAAAAAGTTCGTGACACCAAGCATAAGTCCATTCATATAAAATGGAGACAGTAAAGAACCAAATAATATTTGCTAAAACATTATGGAACAGTTAGGGATTGTTATAGTGGTGCTGAAAGAGCTGAATCTATCAATCCACAACTAAAACTTAATCCCCAATTTCAAGGGTTTATCTCTGGTAAATGATCATAAATTCCAAGCAGAAAGAAGTGAAAATCCACTAAACATTTCCTATGCTATCAAGAGTAATGGAGCAATTAATACCATTGACTCTTCATCTCCTTCACCAAAGCGTAAAGCCAGATCACACAAAGCTTGGGTTGTAGATTCTACAGTCATTGGCTCACCATACGAGAACCTGTGGTTCTGCACAACATAAAAAAAAACAGTTGGTAACAGAAAGAACTTTTTGATGTAATAAACAAAACCGTGAGAAACAGAAACTGAGATCTCACTTGAGTTTCTACTCGGGCATGCTCAACAAGTGTTCGCGCGTCAGCAATCAAACCACTCATAGCACAACCTATATGGTCATCAATTTCCATAATCTTCTCAACACTGCTAGGCTCCTACTTAAAAGAAAAAAAGAGGCTGAGAAAGCAGTCACTATTATAGGTAAACTCAAAGCGGTTTTTACTTTGTAATACCGCCCTTCAGATTCTATCACCAGTGCCCAATCAAAAACAAAATGTGAGTGTAACAAATCATGAAGGCAGAGAAATAGCAAAGAAAATAGTACTTCTTAGATGCTAACAAATCAACCAGTTGGTATTGCTTAACATAACAAATGTGAATAATAAGCCCGCACGAGTCTCAGAAGTAAAATAGCAGGAGAGAAGTTATACCAGCAACGTCGAGGTGATACGTTTCTCGACTGCAAGAACAACTCCCTCTTTTGTCTTTACACCAATCGCAGTAGAACCAAGCTGCAACCAAACCATTACAAACTCATCAAAAAGAAAAACCTCGAGGTTTAGTGGATACACAATCTAAAACTTATACCCAACATAGCACAAACTAACTCGAGAAGAATTAAAGAAACAAAATTCGTGAAACCAAATCCAAGAAAAATTCCAACTTTGCAAGATTCTAGGGAAGTTGCTAACAGCTAGAGTAATCTCGAAAGTACCTTGATAGCTTCAATGGCATACTCCACCTGAAATAGACGGCCTTCAGGTGAAAAGGTATTGACTCCTCTGTCATACTCAGTCCTTGGAAACAAAAACACACAATTTGATCAATACAAACACCACCATAATCGTCGGATTTAAACCCAGAAACGGTAAAAGACGATTAGTCGAAATCGAAGGAAGAAATGTATAATTTTTTACCTAGTGAGAAACATCTTCTTCTCGATTTCGATCTGAAATAAACCTCAATGTCTGCACAAAAGTTATAAACCCTAGAAATTTTAGAGATCGAAGATGAATAGATAACGATTACAGACACTAAGAACTTGTATGGATGCAAGAAAGCTTTACCAGCTGAATTGATCTACGATCGAAGAAACAACTCTTCCCAGTTTGCTCCTTTCTATAGCTTCCGAAGAAGCACTCTTGAGTAACAAGTTAGACTTAGAAGAACACTTGGGCCTTTAATGGGCTTGATAATCTTATCAAGTAGGCCTTAAACTATAACTTGTTAAGCTAATCACTTATAGCCTAAACCCATTACCTATTTTTTTTTCACTCGTGGACGTATGTTTCTATAAATCATCATATAATATATAATAAGAGAAGATAATATTGATAATTACTGTATCAAATTTTATAAATCCTAGTTGCTTATATAAAACGAAAGTGATTATAAAATTCGAGTGATCGTACGATAATTGATAAGTTAGGCCACCACTCCGCAATGATATAAGTGGACGACGATTCTAAAAAATTGATTAATAATAAAACTTTAGTTACGTATGTAACATCCCAACTTCCTGAAACATAGACCACAACTATATAAATCATTTATAGACCACCGATCAAGTATAGCATTATAAATCATTCTTTTTTTGTTAAATCAATTTTGGAAGTTTGCTCCAACGTTTCGTGACCTACCCTTGTCTATGATTCCACCATTTAGTTCTTTTTATATAGTTTCTATTTTGGTTAAAAATGTCCATGAACTACTATTAAGGATTCCAAAGTTGTTGATGACTCAGAAACTTGTCAAAATTTTGTAAGAACACAAAAAATAAAGAGATCGCATAAGCTTATTTAACATGATGGAAGAATATTCCTTATCATGTATAGTTTGGTATTTAATTAAAACAGAGAGATAATATTACTATATAACAACACCTTATTGAGCTAAGGAAGAGACAGACTTTTCCAAGCAAGACGATGTCTCCATGTTTGGCCAACAATTAATCACTTGTCTAATCATAATTATTAATTTAACAAGTCACCAATTATTTGACATTTGCAATAATTTTTTGTCATGACTTTATAGATATACCGACACGTGCTACGGCACAAAAGTAACTTCTCTAATAATCAATAAGTCAAATAACCCATTGCATATATTATTTTTGGAATCGATGTAGACTTCGAATGGTGACAGAACCGCACGGTGCGGTGCGGTTCTAATAGTAACGAAAATGTCTGCATATACATATGTATGTATATGTTTTTGTTACTATTAGAACCGCACCGCACTTTTCCCGCAGTTGTCCTGTACGTTATCATTCGGAGCCGTAGTAACATGTTAATAGTGCAGATGGAAGATAAATGTATATGAATCGTAGAATTGTCTAAAGGAGTCTATTTTTTCTTCAAATAAAATAGTGATGTTATTACACTGTTATCAGATGATTTGAGTTATGACAATCAATTTCTCTTATATATAAGTATTACGAATTTTATAGTTTGTAATGTAAATTCTATTCAGATTATCGGAGTGAGAAATCCACGTGTACTAAAAAAAGACCTAAATGACTAGGTAAACAAACACATGTATATGTGTAGATAAATTCAACGGTTTCACAGTGCTTCATTAGATCAAACGTAAGAAGAAAAACGAAACAATTAGAAGAACCCCACGAAAAAGACAATTAAACATGTTTACAAGAAGAACACGCTTATTGGCTATTATTTTATATTCATCTTGCGTCTATATAAACTTTTTTTAAAAAAAACATCTTATAGTATAATTAAACTCAGATTCAACCAATTGTCGAAATCCTATATAATTATTGTTTTGGTATATTTTTTTCAAGTTCATGAGACCTATAAACCAAACAATTTGTCTTAAAAGAAGAGATCAAAGTTTCTTCTGGAAACAAAAAAAAAACGAAACGCAAAGGCTATGGCCTATTCAACTAAACTGTGTCTTCCGCTTAAAACACCATGTTTTGTTCCAAAAACAGTAAGATCAAAGACTTTGATGCTTCAACAGAGTCAAGTTCAAGTTAATTTCAAACAAGTCACAGTTTCACAGCCTCAGCCGATCAGATACTCCACCAAGAACACTGTAAGATCCTCTTCTTTTTTCCCTTAGAACTGGGTCTTAATTTTCTTGAGAATTCAGACACAACCCACTTGGCAAGATATGAAAATTGAGGTTTTTGTTTTTGATTTTCTTGAAACAGGTCTTTGAAGATCCGACGCAAGGGATTATCTGTTACACAGATGATAGTGGAGAGGTTATATGTGAAGGATACGATGAAGGTCCTCGTTGTCCCACACAGAGTCCAATGTTAGCTTCTTCTTACTCAAGGTATGATATAATTCCTAATCCTAAATTATACATAATCAGATAGATCTTATTCAATGTTTTTAATTATTGAATTTGGTAAAAAAAAAAAAAAAACAGAGAAGTGGAGATTCTTGATCTTCTGCAAAGAAGTTATCAGGAACTATGCGGTGCAGAGAAAGATGGTCAAAAACAGATGATTGCTTCACAGCAAGAGCTAAGGATGATCAAATGGAGCAGCTTTGACTTTCTCTAAAATCTCTTCTTTTTTTTTTTTGTTCCTTCTGGAAATCAAAATCTGTTCTCTCGTCAAAATGGCCTCTTAAATAAGCATGTACAGAAAAAAAAGGCTGTGAAAGAAGCAGCGATTTGCTTCTTTCTTGTTTCTCTTTTGTAAGAAGACAAGCATGAATATATATGTTCAGATTCTGATTTCAACCTTTTCTTAAGTTTTAAGACAAAAAAAAAAAAGGGGGGTACAAGGATCAAACATATAACAAAAGAATCTTTCATAATTCATAACACATTAAAGCAAAGCTATACACCAAGATAAATTTCACTCTTTTTTTTTTTGTACAGAGAATAAAAATGAAATAATCTCACATCTTTCTGAGGCATTTGACAATCTCCTAAGTCTCTAATTTAACGACCCAAAATCTAAAAAAGACGCAAACAAAATCGATATCTGACAGAAACCCAATCTTCCAATAAATGAATAATAATGTGTTCCCAAATGCCAAAATCTATACAAGACCCAAAACACACTAACAATATGAGGATTCCTTATATCACTCTGCTTGTGTACCTGCTTGAGAGGTTTCGTCCGGTTGATCAGATCTGGAGTCATTGGCAACGACATTAGGCGGAGACCATTGATCAGGGACCATGAGGAAGTAAGTTGTCATCGCCTTTCTGAATCTTCTCTTGTATTGCTTTGGAGATATAACGGTTGGTGCTTCATTCTTTGGTCCTCCTAAGATTCCTGTATTTTTCACCCAAGACTCTAGATGCTTGTCCCATGTGTACTGCCTCAAGAAGTCGATTATCCCGAGAACTAGCTCGTTCTTTTCTTCATCCACGCCTACTAGCAACGAATAATCCATCACATCACCTAACTGCAAACATGTCAAATATATTTATTGATAAACCTTTTCAAATAGTAGTGAAGAGTAATTGGTTTGCAGAAGAGTAAAACTCACTGCAAGAAAATTAGTATCGTTCCAGACTGCTCTCTCCAACAATCGTTTTGCTTTGTTACCGACGAAAATGGGAGAAGTTGGCATTGCTTCAATCAAGTTTTGATCCAACAAGACTTTGTTGCTCCCACTAGAGTCAGGATTGTAGCGCGCCCGGGAAGATCCTTTGAGGTCATAAAGCCGTTTCACAGTTCTTCCAAACAGAAGATTCTCCATAATCAGAACATCCATCTTTGTTTCTTTCCCGCTCTTAAGCTGCTTTGTTGCGACCTATTAACACAATACATATTTCATAAAGAGTGAATCAAACCTGACCGGGAAATCTCCCAACTTAGCTATTAATACCTGATAGATTCCCAAGATTTTTGCCAGGCAGGTTGGGCTTTTCGTGCTGATAGACTCGGATAAGTATTTGAAGTAAGCAGGAGCAAATTTGATGAATGATTCCAATTCTGTCTTGGTGACTTGCTTGATGATAAATCGATCATCCAGGGTTTTAGCAAAGAAGACATTGCTCTTGCCACCTTGAGCTCCCCATTTTTTACACCGGCTAAGAGACCTTATAAACTCAAGTTCCGAAGGGAGACATATACCCCGCAGCGCCTCAAACCGTTTTGCATAGTAACAAGTAACTGTGTACTTTACTTTTCCAAGAGTACCGTCCTCTCCATATGAGACACGAGCATGTAAAGCTTTTGTATATGATAGTGGGTCCAGAAGCAGTGAGCTACTGCGAGATGAGGAAACTGAAAGTATGCTCTCGTCAACTGAACCATTGCTTCTGCTAGGGTCAAAAATAGTGTCATCAACTGGGCGAGGGATATTCAGTTCAGAAGGATATGAAACTAGAGATTCCCCTTCAACAGAAGTTTGGCGTTGATATTCGGATGACATCAAGGCATATGCAATCATACTCGTAGGTTCATCATCATAAACAGGAACCACAATATCATTCAATCCTACGGGCAGAAGTAGCCTTGGTCCACCTTGAAGCTCTGCCTCTCTAAAAGATGAAATATAGATAGGGCTATGCTCGCCAAATGTATCAAGCTTTTGAGAGCTAAGCAAGAAATTCTTGTTAATGGAACGGTAGAAATTGAGGAATGGCACACTTAACCAGCTTACAGAGTCTTCTGAATTCTCATAATTCTTACTCGGCAATGCAGGGCAAACTGGGTAGGCCACCTTGAATTCGTTTTGCTGTTCTGGGAGATCTATAGGCTTTAGCCCCTCTGAGATTGGAGGGAAAGTTGAGGAGTTTGACATGGAGGAAGGAGGAAGCAAGACCTTATTGCTGGTAGAAATCTCCACAGATGTTTGACGTTCACCAATCCATGCTGCATCAAGAGTGGCTGATAGATTCTTCATAACTATCTGGCCATCAGACTGTGTTCTGCGAACATCGAGTTTATTTTCCAGAGGATAAGATGTATCTGGTAAGGTCTTGCTGGGAAAAACTTCTCCCTCATCATCCCTTTCCTGATTCAAATCTGGATTTGTATCAGCTTGCTTCTGAACATTATTTGAGGAACCAGTGTCACCAGTAGAATCACCATCAGGATTCAGATTAACCTCTGAGCCAGTAAGAAGGGAATTGGTCCCAGCATTCATCTCGGGGAGCGTCTGGCTCTTAGACAAGGGAGGTTTCTCAATGGCTTCTCTCTTTGTGTCATCACTATTCTCAAGCTTCTGTAAAGTTGATGCACTAATCAAGCGGTGATCCCACATGTAAGACTGAAAAAGCAGTTGTCTGCGAATCCGGTATAACTCAAGAATGTCCACGAGGGGTTGGCCTTCCTTCACCTCCCTGTACAACATCTTTTGCATATTCTCCTGGAAGAAATGTAAGAATAGTTACAAAACGGACCTTGTCTTATTTTGGCTATTTTCGTCCATTTGTTATAAGACATAAAACCAATTTATTTTGCATTGCTGAGTTCTAGATACTCTTTCATATAAAAACATAATTTATCACCTCAAATTCTGCTTTCTCTCTTTGCAGCACTTCTTCGAGTTCACCAATTTGACGCCTAAAACCTTTCTCTGCAATTTGACTAATAGCATTTAAAACTTCAGAAAACATAAGCTCTGCTCTCTCTATCACCTGTTTAATAAAAATGAGAGAGAACTCAGTCAAGTCAAAGTGTTCGATTTCAAAACTGCATCTAAGAGAATCACAGGTATTTCACCTCGTCTGTCTCTCTCTGTATCCAGTCCTGATTCTCATAGTTGAAACTAAGAATTGATGGTGGAAGGTAGACCGAATGAACATCTATAGTAGCGTACCGGAAGCAAGCAACCATGTTCCCAAATCTGCACGGGGGCACAACTTGTTAGGAAAAAGCACAAGACTTTTATATAAGACAATTTTTAACAATTAAATCATCTGGCCAAAGGAGGACGCAAGAAAAAAAGTACCCATAGAAGCGAAGACAATCTCTATGCAGAGAATGGCCACAACAAGCTACTCTACTAGCAGCTGCATGATTTGAGAAACTGAGCTCCAAAAACTTCCCAAACGATAATCCCCATGCAGCATCAGACATAACCACTCGTAGAGTAGCTGGAGGGAAGCCGTTGGGTCGCCGGCATCTCAGGCATCTATGCCACATCCAGATCTTCCCCTCCTTTTCACCAGGTAAGAGATAATCTTGGAGCTTCTTGACAGATATTGTAAGGCTGCCTTGTCGATGAGTGTAACAGTGAACATGAGCTTCTGATGGCATCTCACATGACCGGCACCTGTAACTCTGAAATTTTTTTGAGCATGGATTTAGGTAACCAAAGTATTATGTAAGCTGTAACTGAAATGTTAAACTATAAAACTAAAATAAACTAGAAAAAAACTAACCTGATCGAACAAATGATCTCTCAAGAACCGTCCTAAGGGTTTGTCAAAACTACCATAGTATTTTATCCGAAAGAGGTGAGACCTCTCACACACAGTTCCTTTCCACACTGATCGGGACGATAGAGAAACCAAAATGCTCTGGTGGTCAGAGGGTGACGGAGGAAATTCTTCTTTTTGAGATTGTGTTTCCTTCGGTTTCTCATTGTTTTGTTGTTGAACCGCTGTAAGCTCTGAACCATTGTCTTGGTTTTCAACCATAATGCTCGTACCACTTTGAGAAGTCTTTGGCACAAAACCTTGCCCTGATGAATGTAAGGAATTGTCCGTTGTGTCATCTGCCACAAAAATTGGATTGCTTTTGTCAGCCGGTGTGTCCACCGGTACAGATCTTCCAGACAAATCTGAATTTCTGCTCTCTATCACACGGTCAGGCAAATTCAATGAAACATTATGACGTGAAAAGACGAAACTCGGGATTATTTCTCTAGCCTGCCAGCCTGAACCATTGGGTATCAGAGGATTTATATCCTTCTGGATGGATAGATTGGCGGTGGTCGAAAGCAACTCTGATACTGGGACACTGTTTGCCCGTTGTGGTTCACCACAAGATAGCATTGTCGGAGATTTTTCATATGTTGAGACCGTGAAACCTGGCACAGTAGATATTGAACGTTCAATGCTTGTAGATTTATCTGGAAGTGCAACCGTAATCGGGGAATTCAAAGGAAGTTCTGGTGAGGCTCCCTCATCAGCAAGAAATGATGTCTCGAGTGCTAAATGATAAGCTGCAAAAACTCCATACTGGACCACATGCTTCACTTTTTTCAACTCATCTTCATTTGCACCCCTAAGCAATATCTGAAGAAGAAAGGACATAAAAAAGTAATAAGTAATATCATGAGGCAATCAAATATATAAAAAAGATCTGTTCTGTATATTAAATTCTAATAGTTGGGAGTGCTTACTGTAAAGCCTAATGGCTTTGGACAATTCTCAAAATACATCAACGTCTTCACCACTTTCTTTCCAACTTGACCAGTTGAACCATGCTCTTCAAGAAACCTATCGACCCGAAAATTCTCACAGAAACCCAGCTTTTGGGAGGAGAGGTGGTCTACTGAAGGAATTATTTGAGCACCAGTGCAGCGAGCAATGCGGTCTAAAAGTGGCCTCTTGATATTTAGAACAAGAGATATGTCTTTGGCTAGAAGATACTCTTGCGCAAATCTCGAAACTGATTTTTCTACTAGTAAAATATTTGGACGTTCAGCGTGAATCTTTGCAACAGCCATCTTTAGATGATCCTTTTCCTAAAAACCAAAATATGTGTGAGTAGAAGGGTTAAGGCATAGATAAGAGAATCCATTTTTAACCACCAGCGGGAAGAAAAAGAAATATGTAAGTGGCAGGCAAATTTCACCTGCTGCAACAAAGTATCAAAACTTGATAACTGGTTTGAGACCCTTTGATACTCAAGTCCACCACCTAGAATCAATATTCGAGCTTTCTCAATCTTCGCACTCATTCTCCTATGAGCCACATTTTTCTTGCAAACAACTCCCTTGACCACCATGCTGTAAAGTAATACAGAAATATCCAAAGAATGAAACTTCACAAATATCCAGATGACATGATGAACAAACACAGTCCGTGAAATGAAGCACTACGGACTTGACAGCAGTATTTTGGAATTAAATGGTTTTTCTTCTATTACCTATCATGTCGGAACCCAGAAGCTAAGCACTTTACTTTGACATAGCCACCAGGATCCATTCCTCCACTTTTGCTCATATCAGGCTTCAATAAGTTAGCAGCCTCCCAAGAAAGAGAGGTGATAATCTCTAACCAGCTCTCCTTACCCTCTTCATCGCTCACAGGGATGTTCTCAACTTGCAACAGTTGTGCAAGCAAAGCCCTAAAGTGCCCATCAACCACATTCTTCATAGCCTTCTTGTGCTCTTCAGTTGTTCGATCCTCGCTTCGGTACTCTCCACTTCCAAAGCTAGTGGAAGGTCGTAAGTATCCCCACTCACCTGAGGCATCCCCCTCATTATCTTCCTCATCAAACAAAATACTTTCTCTCTCATCTTCTTCATTTTCTGGATCAGGTGGAACCCACAAAAGTCCATTGTTCTCGAAATCCACCGGTTCTGCCACTTGATCATCTGAAATATCTGCTGGAGAAGGAGCTTCACATTCTTCACGACCATCATGCTCATCTTTCTTCTGGAGCTGCTCTGTTCCTTCCCGAATCAGTGATTCAAGACAATGATGAATGAGTGGAGAGCTGCTTAAACTTTTCTGGTCAGCGGTTTCTCCACTACGATGCTTACAGGGGCCATCATCATTGCTCATCTCATCATATTCCAAAGGACCATAAAATTCATTAGCTCGAGGAGAATGACTCGTCTCAATATACTCGTCGTACTCATCATCACTCCTGATGCAGAAAAGAAAAATAACTAAGTTACCCGAACAAGATTGTGAATCTAAAGTACTCTGTTTCCTAGTTTTGAGACAGAAAAAAAGTTGCAGTTTCATACTTCACATGCCGAAGAAATACTTTGATCGACCTCTTACACTGGAATTGCATAAAAAGCGTGGTCAAAGGCCACAGGACCTACCCTAGAGCTCGTTTGAAGAGTCTAATAAGCTTCACTCTTACCTACGAGACCAAAGAGAACTCAGAGAAAAGGAGTACCTATTTAGAGCAAAGCGAGATGGATCTTCCACATCCATGGCAATGCAGCTGCTCCTCCTTGAAGTTTCTTTGCCTTGCCTGGTTGTGCTTGTCTCCATTGGAGACACTCCGTGCAAGCTGACATCAGAACGATGTTGAACCCTTTGATAAGGACCAATTAGTCCTGGCATCGAGCCAAGAGCACAGCTACTACTATTGGCAGTTGTACTAGTCTTTGAGCTAAGTAGACTTGTCGCTGAAGGTGAAGTGCTGAGTTCCGTGATATGTGAAACATGTGGTCCACCATCACCTTGCTCCCACTGCCTGAAACAATAATTGCAAACACGGATCCTCTCCCACTCTTCACGGGGAGTCCTCAAGTCACTGGGAGCAAAAGGTATTGAGTTTGCTGTACACTTGCCACAGAAAACTCTCCCACAAAGACGACAATGGTGCCTACGATTGATGAGGGTAAACTGACTATCACACTCGTAACATACACGACAGCTCTGATCAGGCATCCAAAAATCCCTGGACACGGTAGCTGGCTCGGATCGCCAGGGGAGCCAGGATTTTACCAGACCCACTATCTCAGAGAGTGTCCTATTACTATCTCTTGTACCCATCTAAAATCTTCCAAACCTTCCCAACCATCATGCTAGGACGGTCATGGAAGTCTAGAATCCAAATAAGCAACAAAGCTGTTGACACCTAACAGAATGAAACAACTAAAATCCAACTGCTACTAAATCTCCAACGCGTATAATAAATAATCAATCAGATGGCTCGTAGCGATCCATCCTTCTTCGAGAAAAAGCACATACAGATGGTCTATCATTCTCCAAAGGCTTATTTATAGCAGGCAATTATCAAGAGCAATCCAGAGACGTTGAGCTTAACCTCTCACTGAAAAAATGAAAGTCAGAACAACACATAAAAGTTAAAAGCTGATATTGGTTTGAACATGAATACATGTATCATGACGATCATATACATGTATCTCCAATCATCACCATATAAATGCGAACACCAATCAGAAAATACAATTCTGGGGTGGGCGATCGGAGAAACCTTGGTTCTGTTTTCTAAAACATTTTTGTTTTTGTCACGGAGAAGCTAGATCTTTCCAGAAAACGCAACGGCGAAACAAAATCAAACAAAACCTAATAAATAATCAGAAACTGATGATATGCAAAAACTGCTTCAAAATTTCACGATTAGGAATTACAAAAGAGAAGGCGAATCGTTTCCAAATATCTTTAACACAAAAACTCATCTGAGTCGATCGAATCGAATTACCTATAGCAGAAACCTTAAAGACACACAAGAAGAAGATCGTCGTGTCGTCGTCTTCAATACTCGATTTTTTTTCCCCCCTTTGATTTCTTTCGGGGTTCTTTTTTGAAAAATATTTTTTTTTTGTTTATCAAAAAAAAAATTAAAAAAAAAAACAGTTTGGAGCTATTGAGTGATATGATATTCATGATTTTCTGTGGCAGAGAAAGCGACATCGTCGTGTCAATAACCTGAGTCTCACGGATCATAAACTACACCTTCACGTACCTGATTTTAGCTCCTTTTATTAATTAATTATAAACCCTACAGTGCATAATTTATGTTTTTTTTTTGGCCCACGGAATGAAGAATATGACCCAATAATACTTTACATTCCATTATTAGGATCTCGCGTTATACTGAAAAAAAAAATATTTAAGCAGAAATCAATGTGAAAATTTTTTTTTTAGTATTATTGTAAAACGAATAGTTATGTACAACTTTATTAAATTCCCATCAATATATATGTATATATATTATTTTGTTTGAATATTTGTTGCAAGCTAGTTAATTAGTGATGTTTTGCCCCCAAAAAAAGTCAACCATGCAAATATCCTCATTGAGATTTTAATTTTTTTTATTTTGTTTTCGCTAATGAATATTTTAAAATATTTGGACGGGAGAAATAAATATAAGACGGACACGGCATTTGCTTTCTCGTGAGTTTTTTTACTTGTTTCCATAGGCCCAATCAAATACGCATATGTGTATTTCTTTCTTCACAAGAAATTAAAAGAACGTTATCAACAAAGAACAGTCCTTCACTCCTAATTAATTATTTTCCATTAAATTGTTAAAGATAACAAAATATCGACTAGTCATTTCCGTTTCCGTAAGAACCAACCTGTCATAATTATTTTACAACTACAGTGTATTTATTTCGAGGTCGAAACCACCAACCCAATGTGTTTTTAATTTGTTAAAAACTATCAACCCAATTTGAATTATTAAAGATATTTCGGAACATACAAAATAAAATTTTAAGGTGACAACCAAAAATATATACGAAAAATACGGTGGATATATATTATGATATGTCGTTTAAAAATCAAAAACACGCCTTTGGTCAACCTTTTTTTTTTTTGGAAGGCAAACAAAGGAGCAAATGCAATCATTGACAGCTAAAAAGTTAGACTAATCTCATGATTTGGTTTGGATATAAAGTTTCCTTATGTACATACAGACACAGATTTGTTTGTGTTCTTTCTTTGGATAATGCAACATGAGCCTATTCCGGCATGGGTCCAGTATATTATGCAGATGTTTTTACTTTTTTTTTCTTTAATCTAGACATGAAAATATTTCCGTGGATCAGATAATTATATAAATTGGAAGTTGTTGATACCATAATTGCTCTTTTCTTGCCATATTTTGAGTCGTGATTTTGGGCCATCTAGAGGAGATTGATGTTTAGTGGAACTTAATGGGTCTGTCTACATGCCCAATTCGTTTTGTATGTATCTGTTTAACTTAAAACAGGTCTATTTGTGACAACACCAAAGAAAAAGACAAGTACAAAATCCGTTTGGAGTTGGCTAAGTGGCATAAAGCAAGGTATTGTGAAATGTTAGGCACTCTTTTATTGTATTTATTAGTTTTTATCATTTATAAATTTATAGTTGAAAAGTTTTTATTTGTTCGTGTAGAGTGGTTAATATTTTTCATTTATATGTTTTTTTCATATAGCATGATTTGTTGTTTTAAATTCTTGTATTACGTATGTAGACAAGCACTAATACACTCTTCCAATTTAAATCTACGAGTTTATCTTTATACATCAAGCATGCTAATCTTTTTGGGGGAGTCAATCTCAAGCATGCTAATCTTATATGTCTCATTCCAATTTCTTAAAATGTTTCCAAAAAGTGTCCTTTTAATAATCTATAAATTAGGATCACTCACTCGTAGAAAGTAGAATAATAAGGTATATCACTAATTGGCCTTTTGCACACCAATAGAGATATACGCCGTGCTTGCAAAATAAGATTAGGCTACCTAATACTTCGAATAAAGTACTTCATACACTTGGTCATAATTTGGTTTAATTAATCTAACTATTTAAAAAAAAAAAAAACTCGTCTCTTATTTGTCAGTAATCGATATATGGACCTAGTGCTTATCCTAACAAAAAAGGGCACAAAAAGTACCCCCAAAAATTTATATATATTGGTCCCTTTGTGTCATCTAAATTGGATTTGTAACAGATGATGTACACTTAGGAACAAACCCACCATTAACAAATTGTTTAAAATACATAACGTCAAAAAGTGTCGTTTAAACAATGAAAGGTCTTCGACTAATGCAATCTACATGGGGAAAAAAGAGAGAACGAGATTAAAAGCTCAATATTAGTATATATATATATATATATATATTAAAAAAAAAATAGTGTCTTTTGACGAGTGTTACTGTTACCATGCCATGATGAGACGTGAACGATAAACATTTCCACAAAAAAAAAAAGGTTAGGTTTTGAATTTTTAATCTAAATGAATCGAGATTCACAGGTTAACGACAGATAATGGTAACAAATAAAACAATACTAAGTTACTAACTGTTAGATAAATGCAAAATTATTCAAATCCGGTTTCATAGTTTGTTATCTGTTTATATTTTTCAAAAGTTTTTTTCAGTGATCTCATCAAATAATATACTCAACTTGCCCTTTAGTATTAATTCGGGGATCCGTCAGCTACGAGAAAAGATCAACATGACAAAAAGTTGATATTATTCGATCAACGTGTGTGATCTAATAGGACAAATAAAAACCTAACTTTTACTTCATACGATTAAAGAAAGAAACTAGACTAAGACAGAGACAAAAGGGTAATGATGTCTGACGCTTATCCGCCTAGGACCTAAAAAACCTGTGACACGCTTATCAACTTCATTTACAAACAGTGACGACCAAATCTAATTTTTATGTAATCACATAATTACAACGGTATATGTTATCATACGTACAACTTTTAATCCTAGTGTAAATGATACACTTCCATTTTTTAATAACTCAATCACGACGATATGTATCAGTATACTATATATATTTATTGATTTTAATTGCGTCTAACATTTAATATTCAGTTGGTGTGATATATTAAGCACTGACTCAATCGTCTGAGTGGTTGCTGATATTGTGTGATCTAATTACAAGAACAAAAGTGACTATATAATTTAAAATTTATAAGTATGTTCTACGAAATCTGAGTGAATATTTCGCCATTAAAAGTTTTTATTGACAGTGTTTACTTGTAATAGCTATGAGATTTTCACCTCATTTTTATATATATGATTTGTTCCGTTTCAACTAAATTTTGTTTCACAAAAGTTATTGTATTGTATTTTCAAAGCAATTTTTTAAAAAAATGTTCCAGTTTTATTTCTATTATTTTAGTTAGTTAGTTAGAGAGATTAAATGTTGTCAAAAAAAAGTTAGAGAGATTAAATTGTACAATTTAGAATAATTCAAACAAAGACATTCAAGATTTATTAATAGAAATCAAATTCAAATTCGTCAAAAAATGGTAAAATATTTCTGACCAAAATTTTGATCACAAGCACCAAAATTGAATTACTCAAAAAATGGTTAGAAAATTCTGAGCACATTTTTGACCTTTTTTAAATTGGTTACATACGGCATTATGAATGATCGATTATTGATCAAATTTTTTTGATCATTTTACGTTAAATCTAGTTCGTCAAATATTATTTCGAATTTTCTGACCAAATAAAAAATTGGTCGTTTATTCGTCAGAAATTTGCGATCATTTCTCGACTTATGTAAAAAAAATCGACCAAATACTGACCATTTAAAATATTTATCATAATTTGGTCGAAAATTGCTCACAAAATTGTTTGCCCATTTAATTGGTCAGAATATTAGACAAAATTTGACATGTTTTCTTGTAGTGTGTATAGTATATTAATAATTAATAATGCTATATATTAACTCTATATGTTTGCTTGGTATTTCTATAACTAGCAACGGTGTGAGTGTGACATGCGCACAAGAGGAAATACAACTCAAATTTGATTGAGCAACTTCTCACGCTACCTAGAGCTCTCTACCTCGCGTTCTAAACTCAAAAATTATAAATGTAATATAATATACTTTTTCTCCAAAGATTGTCATTAGGATTTCACATTAAGCATGTGGGAGAAGACCTTGATCAGATCGATATATTAGTAGTTCACATATCGATATACACAAATAAATCTATAAAATAACTCGACATGACATGCATATAATTAGTTATCATTAAAATATGTAGATTCAAACATATAACGAGACCTTTCTCCTAAAACACGTGGAATTAACAATGTGGTAAGTACTTAATTGCTTTGAACATTAAGTTGACTTAAATTAATCACAAACGAACAAAGTAAGTAACTTCCACATATCGGTTGTGCATATAAACCCAACATTTAATCCATTTATGTCGTCCAAATCGAATCAAAGAAAAAAAAAAAAAAAATTCTAATCATTGTCTTGATATAGATATATATATGCAACTATACCGACGACCTTTCGAGACAAAAGCTTGGCAGAATCGAATCTGTCCAGCGGAGACTATGGTGAAGATTCATCCCGATTTGACAACCTCCGGCGCTGGAGAAGAAACAAGTTCGCCGTACTTGACGACGGAGCAAGAGAGCTTTACGATTTGGATGAAGTCGTTGGTGTTCCACACAAATGGCTGCACCGTCTTCGATTCCAAAGGAAAGATAATTTATCGTGTCGATAATTATAATTCTAAGAGCTGCCGTGAAGTTTATCTCATGGATTTGTCCGGTCATGTCTTGTTTACCTTACGTAGACAGGTATACTCACGTCCCTTTTTTTTTTTTCATGCAATTAATAGATAAATAACACATTTATTCACTTTTTTTTTTTTTGTGTGTGTAGAAATTTGGACTATTCAAGACATGGGAAGGATATAGATCTACATCTGGAACAGCTGAATCAACGACAAAATTAGAATATTTTCGCGTGAAAAATAATGTTTTTCAGATTCCGAATAAAGATTCATCATCTTCGTATAGAGTCGTTGCGGGATCGTGTAGAAACGATGAACAAGATTGTTATAAGATGGTAAATCGCAGAGAAAGTTTAGCGATTGAGGACAATTGTGGAAAGCTATTGGCAGAAGTGAAGAGAAAACAGTCGAGAAATGGGTTGAAGTTAGGAGAAGATGTTTTGACGATGATGGTGGAGTCACAAGTTGATCATTCTTTCATCATTGGGCTTGTTTTAGCTCATAGTCTTATCAATTGTATACTGTAAGAAAAGGTATATACTTTACTTAACCGTTGCTAAAATTGATGGGATTTTTGAGTTTAAACTAGTTTTTTTTTGTTTTTTGCCTCCACAAATTTTGTGTTGTAACTTAGTGTTAAGATGGTATATTAATAAAACAAAAACAATACAACTTGTTGTAACTTGTGAGGTAGAGATAAAGTGAGTGTAAGCTCTCTTTTCTTCGTTTACGGTCTGACTGTTTGACACACTTAATTGAAGTAAAATAATCAGGTTGAAAACTTTTTACTCTCACTTTAGCTTAAATTTTACCAGTCATGTAATTTTTTTTGGTTCTATTTCTTTTTCTTTTTATTTACACTGAATATGGAATAGTATAACATTCCACAAAATTTATTTTTCTCCTAGCTAGCCGCACCACATTGGAAGAATTTTTTTATTTTTTTTTTGTGACCAAATTTTTATTAAATAGAAAGTTTTCTTCCAGATTATAATAAAATGAAAAATTACTCTGAATTCTGGCTGGAGTGACACCCTATATACCACAATCAGTTTTGAGCGATTGAAATTTATTTTAAACCAAAAAAAAAAAACCTGTGACAAGTGACAATTGATAATTTCGAGATGTATTTATATATATGGTAGGCCCGTAGGGCTAATAAGTGAATACAATAAACGTTTAAGTACTCAACTGATAATTACTCAAATTAATATTTAGGTCTTAAAATTTGAATAATTAGTTAAGTACACCTGCAAAATCTCAAATGGGCCGGGTGAGATTCGATTCGATTCGATTCCTAGGAGAAGATCTGCATTTTGTAGACACACTAAAACGACGCACTATTAAATTTTGATGTATTCGGTTGTTACACAAAATATGGTTTTGGTTTGGTTTCAATTTTTTGAATTTTAGAATATTTAAACCATACGGTTAATAAATTGGTAATCAAAATGTAAAACCAAAACGATCTTCATTTATAAATATTTACCTCGATTGTACTCGAATTTTTTTATTTAGGTAATTGGGTGTTTTGTAGGAGTGGGTTTCAGTTTTGCTATGGATGTTGATCTGCCTGGGTTTCTTCTCACGCATATGCCAAATTCGTACCTAAAGGGTAAAGGCCCAATCGATGCCTTATTCGATCAATTTATTGAGATTTTTTTTTGTTTTTTTAATTTTCAGTTTCTTTTTTTGTATTTGTTAACTTATATCTAAGCCAAGTTTGTTGGCATATTGTATTTGTTTAGCACGCTAGCGTAACGACTTATTGGCATAAGAAACTGGGAGGCCCATGAGTGCTACATTAAGCCTGTTATTTGCCCATTACATAAACTTGCAAATGTAATAAGTCTAACGAATTATTATAATTTTTTTTGGAATAACTAGAAGTTCCGGGCCGAAGCCTATAATTTTCTTAAAAAGAGACTCAAACCATGTTAAATTAATTTTTTTAGAAAGCAAACCCACAAATCGAACATGTGACTTCTTATATCCCTATTTTTTTAGGACTCATGGCTTAACCACTAGGCCAACACATCGTTGGTATAACAAATTATTTTTTATCACAAAAAAATTGTCTATTGAAAATTTTTTTTCCCAAAGAACTTAAATATCTCATTTTCGAATATAAATAAAATAAATTAAAATGAAGGTTTCAAAAGGTCGAAGGTTGATTCGACTTTGATTAATAACTCAAAGCTAAAGCGAAAAAGAAGAGTAATTAGAGAAAAAGGTCCATTCTATGTTTCGCTTTTGAGAGCTTCTACTCATTACTAGACTTCCTCCATAGTCAATAATTATTGGTTTTTACTTTAAACAAAGAATAGTCTCATTTTTTTTTTTTAGGCCAAACAAAAATAAAAGAATAGTCTCATTTTCTATTCTATAAATCTCTATATATAGAAAGTGACAGATACAAAAAAATCAATGATCTTAATAAAATGCAGAAAATTTGCTTGAATAATTCTGTAAAATACATAATACAGTAGACCTACTTATTGTCCGTATTACCTGCCAATACAGTTGAATGTGTACATTTTTTTTTCGTTTTATTATAGACTTTAAATTCTTGGAGATGGTTATTTTCTTGTAAATAAAAAGAAGATAGCAGAAAAGAACAAAAACACGTGAACACAACACACTGCTTTGGTCTCTGGGGTTTATTAAAATGCTTTAGAATCTACTGCATTGTGTATAGTAATACATAACAATTGCTCAATAATACAATAAACATCGACCTACTCAGGTGGATTTTTATGGAACATAAACACATCGTAACTCGTATTTATTATGCTTCCACAGGTCTTGTTTCCTGTAAGCGTCAAATTTTATACACTCCTAGTATGATTCGTTGGCCAAATTTTATACACAAAAAAAGTTATTTTTGGTCAAAACATTTTACATCTATCTAACTACTAATCAGCATTGGACAAAAATATCATAAAGCCTTATCCGTATTTTGATTAATAAAATACTAAAACTTATGTTATCCTCAAGATTCTACACGAGCGACTCGAACACATGTCGAACAAGCAAAGGACCCACATGACATCCATCGGTTAAATGAGTCTTAGCTTTACCAAATCCATATGACATGAAAATATCTCATTAATGCATATAGAAAATTTAAAAAGCCCGTGAACGAAACATAAGAATCTGTCACCTGAAACATAACTGCACACGAATATAAATGTATTTATATTTGCTCTTCGTGTTCATTCATTTTCTTCTAATGGACAATTGCTATGTGAGAATATAAATCCCATCTACTAATGTAGTTTCAAACACTATCACATTTATTAATTTTAAAAAGTAATAGGGATATATACGTAATAAACAAAGCAACAAAAAGACAGTGACTCCAGCTCACAAAAACACAACTTCTTCTGCTTCCTCTGTACACACTAGGGAAACACAGTCTCTCCTCTCTTTCTCCGCTTCTGTAGCAATGTCAATGTGGTACCCTCAGCCTTCTTCTTCTTCTTCCTCCACTCACTAACCAAATCCAGAATCTACAACAATAAACAATAAAAGAACCTAACTTTCTCCGTCAATGGCTCTCTTCTTCTTTTTCCTCTTCCTCTTGACTCTTCTTTCCCCATCTTCTACAACCTCTTCCAACGACTTAAACTCCTTGACTTACATCATCCATGTCGACCACGAAGCAAAACCCTCAATCTTCCCCACTCACCGTCACTGGTACACCTCCTCACTTGCCTCACTCACATCTACTCCTTCCTCCATCATCCACACATACGACACCGTTTTCCATGGCTTCTCCGCAAGACTCACTTCACACGACGCTGGTCAGCTCTTAGAACATCCTCATGTAATCTCTGTTATCCCTGAACAAGTCCGTCACTTGCACACCACTCGTTCCCCTGAGTTTCTTGGACTTCGGTCCACCGACAAAGCGGGTCTACTCGAAGAGTCTGATTTCGGGTCGGATCTTGTTATCGGAGTAATCGATACGGGTATTTGGCCCGAAAGACCTAGCTTTGATGACCGTGGTCTTGGTCCTGTTCCCATTAAATGGAAAGGCCAATGTATCGCTTCTCAAGATTTCCCTACGACGGCTTGTAACCGTAAACTCGTCGGAGCTAGATTCTTCTGTGGTGGTTATGAAGCAACCAACGGGAAAATGAATGAAACGACTGAGTTTCGTTCTCCGCGTGACTCCGATGGACATGGAACCCACACTGCTTCAATCTCCGCCGGCCGTTACGTTTTTCCGGCGTCTACTCTCGGCTATGCTCGCGGTGTCGCTGCTGGTATGGCTCCGAAAGCTAGACTCGCCGCATACAAAGTCTGTTGGAACTCCGGCTGTTACGACTCCGATATCTTAGCTGCTTTCGACACCGCCGTTGCCGACGGTGTCGATGTCATCTCTCTCTCCGTTGGAGGCGTCGTGGTTCCTTATTACCTAGACGCCATCGCCATTGGAGCTTTCGGAGCCATTGACAGAGGGATCTTCGTCTCTGCTTCCGCCGGAAACGGAGGTCCCGGTGCTTTGACGGTGACCAACGTTTCTCCGTGGATGACAACCGTCGGAGCTGGAACAATCGATAGGGATTTTCCGGCGAATGTGAAGCTCGGTAATGGGAAGATGATTTCAGGTGTTAGTGTTTACGGTGGACCGGGTCTGGATCCGGGTCGAATGTACCCGCTTGTTTACGGTGGTAGTTTACTCGGTGGTGACGGTTACTCTTCGTCTCTGTGTCTCGAAGGTTCGTTGGATCCGAATTTGGTGAAGGGAAAGATCGTTCTTTGTGATAGAGGAATCAATTCTAGAGCAACCAAAGGTGAGATCGTACGTAAAAATGGAGGCTTGGGGATGATTATAGCGAATGGCGTGTTTGACGGTGAGGGTTTAGTCGCCGATTGCCACGTGTTACCGGCGACATCTGTTGGTGCTTCTGGTGGAGATGAGATACGAAGGTACATCTCTGAATCCTCCAAATCTCGTTCATCGAAAAAACCAACGGCTACGATTGTTTTCAAAGGGACTCGACTTGGGATCCGACCCGCACCGATTGTTGCCTCTTTCTCTGCTCGTGGGCCTAATCCTGAGACGCCGGAGATTCTTAAACCGGATGTTATCGCACCCGGTTTGAACATTTTGGCTGCTTGGCCCGACCGAATTGGCCCTTCGGGTGTTCCTTCTGATAACCGGAGAACTGAATTCAACATTTTATCAGGCACTTCAATGGCGTGTCCGCACGTGTCTGGTCTAGCCGCTTTGCTTAAGGCGGCTCATCCGGATTGGAGTCCTGCGGCGATAAGATCCGCATTGATGACTACGGCTTATACGGTTGATAACCGCGGTGAGCCGATGATGGATGAGTCCACTGGCAATACATCTTCGGTAATGGATTATGGTTCGGGTCATGTTCACCCAACTAAGGCTATGGATCCGGGATTAGTCTACGATATAACACCTTATGATTATATCAACTTCTTGTGTAACTCTAACTACACAGGAACCAACATTGTGACAATAACCCGTCGCAAAGCAGACTGCGACGGTGCGAGACGCGCGGGACACGTCGGGAATTTGAACTACCCGTCGTTTTCCGTCGTGTTTCAGCAGTACGGAGAGAGTAAAATGTCGACACATTTCATTAGGACAGTGACAAATGTAGGCGATTCGGATTCGGTTTACGAGATTAAGATTAGGCCGCCGAGAGGGACTACGGTGACGGTTGAACCGGAGAAGCTATCGTTCAGACGGGTCGGACAGAAACTGAGTTTTGTTGTTAGGGTAAACACCACAGAGGTGAAGCTGTCACCTGGAGCGACAAATGTGGAGACTGGTCATATAGTTTGGTCAGATGGGAAACGAAATGTGACAAGTCCCTTGGTGGTCACTCTTCAACAACCTCTGTGAAGGGTTTTAGGATTTGGTGACCGGGAAAATTCTGGTCTCTTTTGTTATAAATGAAGAAGGAAGATCATATGTTGTTGTTGTCGTCGTCTATGATCTTTGTTGGGTGTTTCTGTAATATAAAAAATGTATCTTTTGTTGTTAAGTAAGAAACAGCATCTAAAGAACATCCCATTTTTGTCCAATAAGCCGAACAATATCTTGTACTTGTGATGTGGGCTTTGAATGATGCTTGTAAAGCTTAAAGCTCCAAGCCCATATATACGCACTTGACGATATTTTTTTCTAGGCGAGTTGCTGAAAGTAGAAAATATATTATGATTTCGTCATTCATTTTACTACTTGGTATCCGAATATGAATGCTATTATAATTGAATATCACACACGTAATTCGCATAAAAATATCTTTATTTTATATGTGAGACTCATTGTTTATAACGCTATTCTTTGTGATATAGAATCAAAAACTATGTATAAAAGCTAAAAATTACAGAAAGTCACTTACAAGTTACAACCAAGGATAAAAAAACTACTTATACTTAAGACAAAAAAAAAAACTGAATTAGTGGTGATGTTAATTTTATTTTATTATTTATCATCATTTTCCGGATAAACCAAAGTTGAAATGATACTCCTTCTAATTTTTTATGCTCAGAAATAGAGGATATATATTACATAGGAATATAAAAAAGGATTATAGAATAATAATTCGATTATAGCCTAAAATAGAAGATACGTGTTTGCAGATGTGTGTAGTTTACTGGTAGTAGTGGCAGACAGCAAGATTATGAGTTAAATAAAGACTTTAGATATGAGATTGAAATATTCGATTTGGAAGCTTTCTAGATTTTACAGCATCTAAAATAAATGCAGGTCACCTACCAGTCAAAATAATCAAAATAATTCATTACCTTTTTCTAGCAAAAAAAAAAAAGAATAAAAAATGCGCATTTAACTCTCTTTTTCTTCTATATAATTTCGTTATTTAAATGTTGAGTGCGTATATCTAATTGAATAACGAAACAAAAATAATTGCAGCATACGGATGGGTAGCATTCAAAACTTACATCATCTTCTGTTTCTTGAGATCAGCTATATTAGGAGCTTTGTCTCAATCGTACCAAAAGATAATGGTCCTATCTTCCATTATACTTTTTTTTTGGTACTATTGTTTTACTACATACGTATACAGTATATTAACACTATCCCTCTTCAATCCTTATCCTCCCTAATATAAATTTCGAAAAAAACATTTAACTATGAAGATGAGCGTCAAGTGTGTGGTACAAGGTGGGACCATGACAACGCAAAGCCTTGTCGTAAGTCCACTTGCTCTCAACTTGTCTTTCTTTTATCTCTTTTAAAGTCTCAAGAAACATCGTCTAACACAAAACACGCACATAGATGATCGGTGATCTTTTTTGATATTTCCTGTTTTGCTACTCCATGATAATTTCATCTAGGGATGGGGTTCACTCGTTTTGATTCGTCAAGATAGTATGAAATCTCAACAAATCTCGTCTACTCTCATGTGATTCATTTGTTTACTTACTTGAAAGTTGGCAACTATGTAGGAACTACTACAAGTATTAAAAACATATCTACCTTTTTTTTACTGGTAGAAGTATCTATGTATGTAAGCCTCATACGTGGAAGATGTCGTACTGCTAATGACTAGAGTAATGTCACTTCTTATTTCTCCTAATTTTTTATATATAGGGTATATGATAATATTTCTCTTTTTTTTTTGTATAAATCTTTCATTGCCACACGATAACAAAATTACAACGGAAGATATTCTTTTAGACTTCAGATCAATTTACCAAGTGGATTTAGAATCACAAGAAAAATTAGTTGTAAGTTATAACTTTACCGTTCATGAAAACCTTTTATTGAAAAAAATAAACTTTAATCCGTTCGTGTTAAAGCGGTCTATTTATAAAAGTAACTTGTCATTTTCATTTGTCACTATAATTCCATGTATATCAGTTTTTATTTAAACAATGATAATAATAAATAATGCATGCACCTAAATATCAAAATAATGCATGCACCTAACATTTTCACTGTGCACGCCTCCTTTATTTACCGTGGCATGTTACGCGGTTACACTTGGCCTTCTCTCTTCTTTACTTTTTCTGATTCACATGAAAGTTTTGAACGACTTATGACTAATCACGTCAAAGTGAAAAATATTGGGTATAATAGGTTTATCATCATAAATCATTCGAACAAAAAAGGTTGATCATCAATTTGGACCTCATAAAAAAGTTCGTTAATCACTTTTGACATTTGTATGGACAGTCAAAGATGACAACATTGGGATTCAACTTACCGTCTATTAACTTATTTTTTTGTAGAACCATATATTACCATTACCAGACAAGTTTATCGGAGAGATTATAATTTGTAGTTTGTTAAAATTTCATGATAATAGTATCATAGATGTAAAAGTAATAGACCTGTAATAAAAATAGACAAATTGAAAAAATCAATATCTAATCATATACTTTATGTACATGTGTGCTCAGATAAATATCAAAGTCAAATTAATCTTATTAATGGAAAATATAATTGTACATAATTTCATTGTTAAAGTTATTCATGATTATCTTCCATATATAGTGATTACATCAAATAGAATCTACAGTATTTATAGCTCTAAATTGTAAAATTATATTCACCCACCTAAAACATGACAATCACTACCTTAAGCCATTACGAGTAGAAGTAAGGGTATAATGGTAAAGAATCAATCTATATAATATGCGACGCACCCTTTCTCTATCTTTCTGGAGAGTAACAGACCATAATTGCAAGCGAGAGAGAAAGAGAGAGGAAATTAAAAAGAGAACCCAAGAAGATAATATTTATTGTTTCGCCCCGAGGATTCTATTTCTGATCATTTACACCCCTGAAAGAGCAGAGCTTTTGTGAAAGCCGCCATGTGTGGAGGAGCTATAATCTCCGATTTCATACCGCCGCCGAGGTCCCGCCGTGTCACTAGCGAATTTATATGGCCGGATCTGAAAAACAAAGGAAAAGCTTCGAAGAAGAGATCGACGAAGCGATCCGATTTCTTCGATCTGGACGATGAATTCGAAGCTGATTTCCAAGGGTTTAAGGATGATTCATCTTTTGACTGCGATGATGATTTCGGCGTCGACGATGTCTTCGGAAATGTGAAGCCTTTTGTCTTCACCGCAACTACCAAACCTGTAGCTTCACCTGCCTCCGCCTTCGTCTCCACTGGTATATACTTGGGGATTGATTCAAATCTCATCTCTCTCTATCGTACGTTGAGTGCTCATTTCAATAGGAAAGATAAAAGAGTTTTTTTTTTATCCTGTATGGTTCTTTTAAATTTGGTTGCTTTTTTTATATGGGTTTATGGATCTTAATCAATGGTGTTCATCTCCATATTTCGATGTTAATTGATGAATTTAGAATATTCTAGCCAAAAAGTAAAGATCTTTATAACTTTTCAAGGCTTCTGGGGAAAGGAACAAGAAATAGACTTTTTGTTTGGCTTTGTTCTTTACATGATTATTGCCTTATTTGAATTCTAAAATAGTTAAAATGTTGAGAATTTTGTTATGTATTGTTATTTGGCTTTCTTTTCTATATCTTCATGAAAGATGTTTTAGATCTTCTGGATCTTGGTTTTCAAAGGCTTTTCTTTGTGTCTAGCGTTGATTGTTGTTTCAAGTCTTTGGAATTGGTTGATCTCATTGGTTTCGTTACCATCTGCTGTCACTATGTTGATTATTAAACAGCTTACCGGGATTTTGAAGTTGTCAATTTCCAGATCCCTTAGCTTCTGAAGAGATGCAGTTTATTTTGGAGTATATTATTGACTGTGATTTGTGATATCCTCTCTAATAGTCTAATGTTTTGGGATATTGGCAAAGTTTTGTGTTTAGTGGAATGAAATGTCTAGTATGAGTCTCTGAATATTCAATTCAACTAATGACTGATCTTGTGTGTTTTAGCTCCAAAAGGTTCAGTTTCTGCCAAGAAAATTGTAGCGTCCGATGGCCAAGCTGAGAGATCTTCTAAGAGGAAGAGGAAGAATCAGTACCGTGGGATAAGGCAGCGCCCTTGGGGCAAATGGGCCGCTGAGATTCGTGATCCCAGAAAAGGGTCCCGAGAATGGCTTGGAACGTTCAACACCGCTGAGGAAGCAGCAAGAGCCTACGATGCAGCAGCACGCAGAATCCGAGGCAACAAAGCTAAGGTGAATTTCCCAGAGGAAAAGAACCCTTGTGTCTCCCAGAAACGTCCTAGTGCTATGACCAATAATCTTCAGAAACCAGTGGCTAAACCAAACCAAAGCCCAGCATCGGTTCAGCAGCCAACACATCTGAGTCAGCAGTACTGCAACAACTCTTTTGACAACATGGGACATGACTCTTTTGGTGATATGAGTTTCATGGAAGAGAAGCCTCAGATGTACAACAATCAGTTTGGTTTAACAAACTCGTTTGATGCTGGAGGTAACAACGGAAACCAGTATTTCAGTTCTGATCAGGGCAGTAACTCATTTGACTGCTCTGAGTTTGGTTGGAGCGATCACGGCCCCAAAACACCGGAGATCTCGTCAATGCTAGTCAATAATAACCAAGCTCCGTTCATTGAAGAAACCAATGCAGCCAAGAAGCTTAAACCTAACTCCGAGGACGGGATAAGCCACAATGATGAGTCTGATGATCTGATGGTATACCTTGACAACGCCTTATGGGACACTCCACTAGAAGTGGAAGCCATGCTTGGCGCAGATACTGGTGCTGTGACTCAGGAAGAGGAAAACCCAATGGACCTATGGAGCTTAGATGAGATCAATCTCATGCTGGAAGGAGACTTTTGAAGTGATTGATGGTTCCTTAGTTTGTAAATAAAGCTGTGTGTTGGTGAGTTTCAATCCCTTCTGAATTAAACATTGTTGAATCGTGAAGACAAACAACATTAGTGTTGGTTACTTAATCTTCTGTCTTGTTTTTCTTTGGTGTACAGGATTTTGCTGTTGGGGGATGGTAGTACAAGTCACACCTATCGCTTTGTTGCATTCGTATCTTACGAGCCTCTCTTCCAGAGGGAGGGTCTCTTTTAAATTTTCTGAAATAAAAAGGTGTGATGAAGTATATAGTGGTATAATATCTATCTAATGAGTCTTTGTTCCTTCATTTTTGTCTTTCGTTTTATTTAAATGACAGTTTATTAATCTTCTGAGCTCTCTTTTTTTATAGCTTATCATCACCCTCGAATGTGTTTTGTTTTGTACCCCCAAACATATTTAACATTATAATAAAGGTCTCTGTGGAACCTCTCTGATTGTTCTATGAATCTTCTCTGCCTAACAGAACTTTGCTTGGTTAGTATATTGAGAAATGCTTTATATATTCATTAGTTTGAATAATTCGAACAACTTCCACTTTCAATCTGGTGGTACACCTTAAAAGCAAAGATTAAGATTCTTCGTCCACCTCGAAAACAATAGTTGCTCGAGTTAAAAATTAAGGAAACAAGAGCGAACCGGACAAATAACGTGCCTCATAATACGGACTACTTAAGAAAATGAGCCACTTGTTTAATTATTTGTTTTTTTTTGGTAGTGCAATATCCTTTATATATTAACCAAAAGTGGGTTTGCCTGGTTAAATATGACACATCATTGAGTATTTCTTACAAAACTTTCTCGTGAACCATTTCATACAAGAAAATTATTTTAAAAAAAACATCCAAATTATTCTGTAGGGCACTAGGGCAGTATAGAAAAAGGTTCAATGTTCAATCAACGAGACTGCGACTGATTCTCAAACATTTTAGTTTGTTGTTTTAAAATTTAAAGTTAAGAATGTGGTTGTTGACTTGTTGTAATGGAAGAAACTTGTTTAACCTGGTGAAATTCACTTTTTTCTTCTTTAAAGTGTAATTATGTCAAAATCATTACAAATTATCATAGTATTTGCAAAATATGATCACTTTGATGAGTAATGCCCATTAATCTCGAATGTGTTGGATTGGGTAATTTAGAGAAAGATTGTGTTAGTGTATATATCTGTATTTCGTCATTCAGAAGAATTAAATATATTCAGTTAAAGGTTTTGTCTTAGTTATTTATTTGAGAATTGTTCAGATAGCCTGAGGAAAACAGATACCGAAATGGTCAACGTTATGTGGTTCCTTCCTCTTCTTTTCTAGCTAGTCTTGGTTCACTATCACCTTATAAGATAAACACAGCCGGTGTTGTATATATATATTACAAACTCAAAGATTTATGTAAACTCTGATTCATATGACAAACAGTGAGCGATCTAGTTCGATATCCATACTCGTTTTCGACTATAATATTATACGCTTGGTTACCCTTGATACCGCCCTAATTAAAGCCCAGTGATAGCGTCAAATATCAGTTTACGTACGGTGTTAATTTTTGCTTCTTCCGGCGCTGGAGCTTTGGTTGAAACTTATCAACCACATGTATTTGATTATCATGTTTCTGCGATACTTTATATACAATTTACTATAAACAATTTTACTTATTTTGTAAATGTGTTGAGTCTTTACTATTTTCTAGTTGAATAATGATATATTTCAAGTACTTAAAAATGATATATACTTCAAATAATTGCTTAAGATTACTAACAAAAAAGAAAGAAATATATATATTTATGATGAACATTACTTAATTTGTCCATGGGTTTTAACATGTTCTCTTTCTCGGTTTAGCTTGATTGTCTTCATCGTTTCTTTCTTTAGGATGTAACTCATTTGCATCGAAATGCACCTAACTCTATTGATGAAGCCAAACAACACTCGTGCGGAGAGAGGCAGAGAGTTTCCGTGTTCTCCGCACGGGAAGGTGGCCTAAAAACGTGCCATAAACTTGATCGAAAGATTGGGAATGTGTTATGATAAAAATAAAATTGAGAAAATTGTCGTTTTACTATTGAGCCAAAGTGTAGTGTAAAGCCCATTAATATATTGCTCGATGTCGTTTCTTTGTCATTGCCGTCACGGTGACTCGAGACGTTTCTGATTCTAGATCATATACCACCATTTTTCACGTTTCCAAAAGAACTACTTCAAAGCCCGGTCAAACGTTTTGGCACTATATTGACGAAAGCTCTGGGAGGATTCGGTCATCAGTGTCGTGGATAATGGAAGCCCACATAACTATAACTCATCTTAGACATCGCATCATATTATTTTTATTTGTAACCAACGTTACGTTTTCTAATTACTCGACAAATCCAACATAAGCGGTACTTTAAGAAAGTAAACTTTCCTCAATAATTTGAGTATACTTCTGCTTTTTCAAGATCAGATATATTTCTTGGTCAGATTTCAAGATAAGATGAGATAAGTCAACCAACTAAAATAAAATAAATGGGCCGTTAGAAGATCTGTATACTACTATTGATTATTAACGTTGTCTTCGTCAAACTCAGCAGCTGTATGCAAGATAATACGTAATGAAATGTATATTCAAAGTCGTACAACTTGACCACGTTACATATCTAGACTAAAATATTTGAATAAACTACACACCACACCTGTATATATACATAACGGATCGCAGATAATTTTGTATAGGAGGAAAAAAGAGAGTGAAACTAAACATGGCAAGTTCTAAATTTAGTTCGATCATCATCATCATCGTATTCATCTGCACAATGAGCTTATCGAGCACCTCGATTTCTTGCAAAGACGATCTTGTAACGAACCAAGCAGCCTTGTTCGTGTTCGGAGATTCGCTGTTCGAAGCCGGAAACAATAATTACTTCGATTCTGTCTCCAGTTTTCGATCAAATTACTGGCCGTACGGCAAAACGACGTTCAAGTTTCCAACGGGAAGGGTTTCCGATGGACGGATAATGATAGATTTTATCGGTAGATAAATCATCAGTTTAACAAGATTATTCTATTTTTATTTTTATTTTTTAAAAAAAAATCGTTTCTTAGATGATTATATTCTGACGTGGCAGCTGAGTATGCATGGTTACCGTTGATCCCACCAAATCTACAACCTGGTTACAGTAACAGTCAATTAACCTACGGACTTAATTTTGCTACTACAGCCGCCGGAGTTTTCGCCGGAACTTTTCCCGGAGGGGTAATAATAATCTCTTTAAAAATAATAAAAATATCCAAATCGTTATGTTTGACTATAATAGTTGGATTTTTTTTCCTGTTTCATCAAAGTCAAAGGATTTGGGAACACAGTTAAACAACTTCAAGAACATGGAGAAAACGTTGAGATCTAAACTAGGAGATGTAGAGGCGAGAAGAGTGTTCTCGAAAGCTATTTATCTTTTTCACATTGGAGCAAATGACTATCAGTACCCATTCTTTGTAAATACCTCAAGTTTTAGTAACACTACCAAAGAGAGATTTGTCGATTTCGTCATTGGTAACACTACGACCGTCATCGAGGTAAGTAACCGGTTTTATAACTTTGTAATAAAAGCAGAGAGGAATGAAATCTTTGATTATGAATAAAAATGTGAAATATGTTTTTCAGGAATTGTATAAATTGGGAGCAAGGAAATTCGGATTCTTGAGCTTGGGTCCGTATGGTTGTACACCAAGCGCGTCGATAATAGACCGGACAAAGATAGGATCTTGTTTCGAGCCAGTCACGGAGTTGATCAATCTCCATAACCAAGAATTCCCAAAAGTCTTGAGGCGTCTAGAGCGCCAGCTATCTGGATTCAAATACGCTCTTCACGATTTTTACACTTCTCTATCCCAAAGAATCAATAATCCTTCTAGATACGGTTTCAAGGAAGGGAAGATGGCATGTTGCGGGAGTGGGCCGTTGAGGGGAATCAATACATGTGGATTCCGAAATGGACCGTCGCAAGGTTACGAGCTATGCGAAAACGCTGAAGATTACGTCTTCTTTGATCCTTCTCATTTGACAGAAAAGGCTCATCAACAGATCGCCGAGCTGATTTGGAGCGGATCGCCTAATGTCACTGCACCTTACAACCTTAAAACATTGTTTAAACTCTAGGATTTTCCAGTGTAAACGGTTTACTTTTTGTTTATCCTCATTTCGGTATGAAATGGAATTCGAGTTTTACAGCTTACAACAACAACCATTTACTTATTTCTCAGAAACAAAAAACAGGATTGGGTTTCTAGATTTCTTGCGCCTGAAGATCAGACACTGATTTACCTATAAGATCCCTTATATTCACCGGAGAGACGACATGTTTGTCTCCGGAATAAAACAGATTAGCGACTTCTTCATCGGTTTTCTCGGTGTTGTGACGCCCGTCGAAGAACAGAAATGATTTCTGGTAGCTGCAGAGCTTCGAATGCACGTTGCTATATCCGCACCCAAATGCATTTCTTGATCCAGTACCGCAGCAAGAAGTCGTTGTATCAGTATATCCTAACCATCAAACCCACTATTTCATTTCAAATGATAACTAAAACAACTGCATCCAAATGTTAAAAAGAGATCTTTCTATAACTTAATTACCGTGGCGTGATGGTTCATTGATCCTCCGGAGAATTTCACCATTGAAATCAAAGACGCTATACCGTAAGCCACGGTATGGTATAGTCATCATAGCGAGCAGGCGACTAAGCCTTACATTGTGTTCTGTCACCATGAAGTTAACCATCTCCATACAATTTTCACCTGTCTTAAACTCTTGCCTCACTATTGGTAAGCAACCAAGCGGTCCCAAGTTCTGTACCACAAACTTCCTCGCCCCACCTGACCGGTATAAACTCTGCATATATCCAATAAAAATTCCTACTAGGATCAAACTTGTAAAGGCTAGTCCAAACCCGCATTCAAAACCACAGACCGGACCATATTTGGACTGGCCTACATAACCGCAGAGTGTCAGGACGAGACGGATTAGTCCATTGCAACATTTCCTAGTTGGATCCATCTATCAAGTTAAGAGAATTGTAAAAAACTAAAAATATACCATGAGCTCTCTTGAAATCCTTTGGAGAACGTTGGCAACATGAGCAATCTGTTCCACAAGATTGGCATTTGGATGAGCCTTAGCGAAACTCAAGTAATCATCAGCTCCGATGTTGATCATGTATATAGCATCTGCTCGTTCTTTATCGCTCCATTTCTTATGCAACTCTACAAATTTCGATATCTGTTGTCCAAAATTCATCTGCAAAACCCAACAAAATTGAACACACATAGTTATATAAAAATCTTACTAAACCCTCTTATAAAGCATGTCGAACATAGCTTACAGTCACAGTCTTAGATTGAGATCCAAGAGCAAAAGCTCCAGCAATGGCAAAGCTTGCTCCTCGAGAAAGATCGGCTTTTGGGTCAAGTACCGGAGGAGTTGGTTCCCGTTGACCAATCAATCGACCTAAATGCAACTAGATCGGAATCAATAACAAGAACCCAAAAATTAAGTGTAAGACTTTACGTCTATATGTGTATATTATTACCGACGAAGTCTGGGACAATGAGGCCGTCAGACCAACGACCGGATGGATCATCGACGGAGTCACCGTAAGGCCACGTGGTGGCTGGATCGAATTCCGAGGAGAAGAACTTCGTGTTGCCCACATCGTAGGAGGAGTCGCCGAAAGTGAATAAGAGAGGGGGCTCGCCGGAAACGCGCACCGGGAAACTGGTGAATGTAAAAGACGCTAATACCACTAAGAAGAAGAGTAAGTTAGGGTTCTTTGCCATTTTTGGAAAGGTTTTAGCTTTCAGTCTTTTGTCTTCTAGTCTGTTTCTATGTTTGACCTTTTATGCTTGTGTTTTGTAGTGAATTATGTTATCTACCAAACCAAACCGAAATTTATTCCGGTTTGTTATCTTTTTTTTTATCTAGAATTCAACTGGGAACTAAAACCAAAAATGTTTTAATAAGTGTGTCAGAGATAAATCATAAATGTGATGAGATCCAATTTATATTTAATAGCTGTGGTTACCAAGGTGGGAACATGGAGCTTGCATTTAATTGACAAACATATCAGAAATTTCACTTATTGCAAATCTTCCAACCACCCTTGTTTGGGAAATTTTGTCTTAATCTTGGCAAAAATCGTTTATCTTGTAACAAAAGTAATCACAATGAAGGCAATTTTAAGACTATTTTTGAATCAATGGTGTCGTTATCTTGGCAAGAATCGTACATCTTGTAACAAAAGTAATCACAATCGTGTATATATCTATTTTGCGTTCCATATGACTTAATAACGAAGAGATATACTGTAGTATTGAATTAAGTTCTTGTATTGTATGAGAAAGTCGAAGAAACGTTAAAGTCAACAGGTCTGACTTGTCCTTTCATATTTTACACGGTTTTGAGATACACGTGGAACTTGGAATTGGTTTGAACTTGCTTTTAAGCAATTAATTGGATATCGAAAATGCTGCAGAAGAGAGGAAACTCAAGTTTTAATATAGTACGGAGTAGTAGAGATTGTACAATATCTCATTATTTTAATTTCCATAGATTACGAAACATAATACATAAAGTAGACATGCAAGAGCAATTTATTCGACGTACGTAATAACGATATCGATACTTTATACGATAGCTAGTATAGCTCGTATATGTATCGAAAGATTCTGCTCAAAGGCATTGGTTTAATAGGTAGAGAAACCAACGTAGGAGTCCTGCTGAGATGGGCGACGACTGATCGAAAGCGTGTTAGGCTCCCAAAACTCACGCATCTTCTCTCCGCTTGGGTAGACGATGAGCTCACGTACATTCATAGGTTGGATCACGTTAAGGTTGGCTGAGTAGAGAAGATGGGCGATTTCTTCCTGGGCTTTCTCTGAGTTGTGACGTCCGTCGAAGAAGAGGTATGCTCGTTGATAGTCACATAGCTTTGAGTGGACGTTTCCTTTTCCGCAACCGTACGCATTATGCGTCCCAACACCGCAACACGATGTGTTCGATACGTAGAATCCTATATATATGTACATTCAGGTATTAGTTTTGTATTAAACAAACAAAGATATGTATCATCGACAATTTGGTCTTACGGAAGTTAAGATGTCTCTGTGTTCTACGAATAATGGCGTCGTAGAAATCGAAGACAGCGAACTGAAAACCGTCAATGTCGGGGGATTTAGCAAAATCGTTTAACATCGGACCGATCTTTTCGTTGTGTTGTTTGGCCAACCCGTTGAGTAGCTCGTAACAGTCGTTGCCTGTCTTGTAGTCTTGCCTCACGATTGGTAAGCAGCCCAAAGGTGCTAGCAATTGAACCACAAATTTCCTCGCTCCCAAATTGGTTAACGACTGTAATTATATATATAATCAGTCAATTGAACATAAAGTAGCTAGACAAACGTATGTTTATCGGTTGGTCGACAAACTTACTTTAATGTCATTCTTTAATTGGGTAGTGACGGAAGTGACAAAAGTGTGCTGCTTAGTAGCGTCTGCATCGGGATTATTCTGGGTGTAGTTCAAATAATCTTCTGTACCAATGTATATCATAAACAATGACTGTTTGATGTAAGCACTGGTCCATTTTGATTTCATACTTTTGAATGTAGCCACTTGTTGACTTAGTGTCATCTAGATACACACAAAAAAAAATTAAAACAATTTTAACTCTTTTTTATTGATTTTAGTTAACATAAAATAAAGACATAATTAAGTTCTTACTTCATAGGTTAATATTTAACGTCTTAGCAAAGTAGACTTACAGATTCCACCGGAGTCCCAAGAATAGAAGCATCGGTGACGGCAAAACTAACTCCTCGTGTAACATTAGCGTCCGGTTTGAGCGCCGGTGGGACTCCGTTCGGAATAGACATGAAATCAGCTACAGTCACATATACCATGGTCATTAATTATCATCTTGTTTAATAACATATACAAGTATTATATATTAATTGTTATATACCGATCAATTAGTGCATGCATGAACCAAAAAAGAATCGAAATCTGTGAGTGTTAAGAGAACCGAATTCTAATAGTATTAAGAGCGTACCGATAAAGTCTGGGACGATGTGGCCATCGGAAAACTTGCCGTTAGGGTCGTCACGGGATTTGCCGTAAGGCCATTTGGTCTGGGGAGGATTTTTGTCCTTGCTGAGAAACACTTTGTTTCCGACGTCGTAGTAAGAGTCTCCGAAAGTGAACAACGCCACGTTGGGAACACCCTCGCCGGCGTAGACGATGATCGGATTATTGAAGATGGTTAATATCAATAACACTCTCAGAATAATCACCAAATTACAGTTGTCTGCCATCTCAATAATAAGCAAGAGAGAGGAAGATTGGTCCGGTGATGAACTTCACATTTCAACTGGTCATATTTATATTGAAAAGGTTGGTAAATTATATATTCAGAGTAAATGTAACAGCTTAAGAAAAAAAGAAAAAAACTACAAGGTAAAAAAACAATGTAAATCGCACCTTAAATATGAGGCCCCGCACAGCATGCATGTTAGGTCGGAAATGTTGTTAATTTACAATATGAGACTAAATATAAAGCGTACAGTTTTAAAACTTATAATTCAGGTTTCTCTTTTGACATATTTTTAAGGTTGATCCTACTCTTTCTATGGTTATGTTATTGGTTCTAAATTTCTAACTCATGTCATTGTTAGCTAATTAATTTATTTGTTACCAAAGAAAACAACTACTGTATATACTTAATATTTCTACTTAATCCAAAAAAAAAAGAATATACATATCTTCCAGTTTATATGACAGAAGACACCACATATAAGTTATTTTCATTTGATACTAAACATACTTTTTATGTTCTTTTAAGGGGGTTTTGAACGTGAGAATTTAATTGAATATGAAAGAATTCAAAATTCTATATAAATCTAATGTTATTCAATTTGGTAATTTATAAATTCTAGTGTTATTCAGTTTGATTTTTAAATTATATTAAATATTAGTGTTATTCAATATTAGGATGGATTTGACACTAATGTCATTCAAAAATAAATTAGTAGAAACTATACAAAAAACATGAAGAACCAGTTCCCATATTTTATGCTTATGCTCTCATTTGGATAAAAACCATTTAGTACTTTAAATTTATTATTTATAATCCCGTTTAAATTCAATTGTTAAATAGCCCCTCCTTTCTTTGCTACTATTTTTTTTTCCATAACGCTTTTTCTCAAAATTTGAGTTTTATTGGACACGAAATTATCTAAAGTTTTTACGTGTAGATCACTAAAATATCCAACCTCACAAATAATGGATAACTTATTTGATATTAAAGCTTTTCGTATTGATTAAAACAGTTCCTTAAAGTAATTGTGTGTTGACCTACCAATTATGTTACCGGCCGGGCTTAATATGAACATAATTGAGATAATGAATCACAAATATATTTATTATAAAAATAGTAATATATATTCACATAGTCATATAGTCAAAACATAAATGTCTACTTTTTTTTTCTTTATCTTTTCGACTTAACGTAGAAGAATATCTAATGCATAACTGTGCTTCAGAAATAAATTATATGGAACTCCAGAACAATGCATAACTCAAAGTAAACTACACTTTTTTAAAGCAAATTCTGTTGCTCGGGATATTGCCAATAGTGTCCATCGCCATGTTTTGTTTGCAATCATATTTTGCTCTAGGTGGCCTAGCTAGCTTGGCTTCACGGTTCACACGAAGATTGCTGAAAAAGCGAGAAGTTAGGCTTTTGTTTTACTTTTACCTATGTGGCTCTGTTTCATATTTTTTGGTTGTGTTTTTGAATATTTCTCATTGGTTTTTAATGAAATTCCCCGTTGAAAAAAAAAACTACAATTGCATACTAATATATACCATTTATTAGAATATCAACAACCATTATTTCTTATATATAAAGCATGTAATATATAAACACCAAAAATGTGTAATTTATTTATAAATATATATATATATTAGTATCTGATTTGAGTGACTACAACTTTAGCTCATATTGAATACGACAATTTGGTGTGAATCTTGAATGTAATGGCGACACAAACTGGTCCCTGCGAAGGTGACAAAAAGCCAGTACGTCCGGTATGAATGATTAATGGTCCCTGGCAAAACAAAAAAAACGTGGATAAAATATAGGTGGCTACAATCAGAGGAGACTCATGGGGTGGCAATTACCATCTACCATTAGCGGTTAATATTTTACCCTAGATGTCTAGGCTAATATTGGGACTCAAGATTTTAGCTATTTATTTAATGGTTTAATCTAGATTCGCCCAAACTATAAACACTTAAAAGACGATTTGAATTTCTTTAAATAAAATTATTTTATGAAAGGTTGGTCTCGACTCTAGAAAAAGTATGAGTCTAGGACCGAAATTTTCAAATTCTCAAATACATACATACATATAAATGCTAATCTCTTTCAGATCAAGGTTAATTAACCTTTCTCCATCACTGATAATTAGTTGGAAAGTGCTTTCTTTTTGTAATTTTATAATGAATGATTCTTAATTTCATATCATCGTCATTCTAGAACGATAAGGCACTATCAAAGATTGTATCAAACAAATAGTGACACAAAAAAAATTCTAATTTATTTGGCACACGCTTTAGAAAATCAACACGAACTTTTTATATCAGCTAATTTTTTTCAATAAATTGTTGTTAAAGAAGTTATATATGAGGTAACAATTTTAGTTGGAAGTGCTTGCTTTAGTACATTTTACTTGAAAAATGTTTTGTTTCAATATTATTGTACACATGATTCTTATCATCATAAGGCACTATCAAAGACCATATCAAGAAACTGTGACACGTGACTACGTTAGACAAAAACTTATGTTCCAACGTTTAGCGTCGGTCGTCAATTATTTTGCTAAAAGTTCATCTTAATTCATCTTAATACAATTTCTTCGTAAATTCAAAATTAATTTTCCTTTTTTGACTTGGACTTCTGAGCTTCCTTCAACACCATATATCTCAAATCCCATTGACATTAGACCTCCTATCCCTTAGGATCCATGCCTTCCAGTAGCACCATATCTCATATCCCTAAAGACTAAGACTTCTCACCAACACTATTTTCAATGATAGAGGCTTTAGAGGACTTGTACTGTTCTCAAAATACATATTGTAAATCCATTCCTTACCAAGTAAAATATGGAACGAAAACTATATAATTAAAAATGAAAAGTATGGCAAAAAAAAAAAAAAAAAACCAATGATTGATTGTTGAAAAAAACAAAAAATCTTAACACGGTTGTAATTAAATGACAAAATTGATAACTAAGTACAAACCACATATAAAAGAAGCTGTTAGTTTAGATTCTTGAAACAATATTGAGTAGCAGACCAAAGCAAATCTACTGATTTATATCTTTCTCTTGGCAAGCAACAAAATATGTCAATTCACGGAGATATAAGTTTTGATGGTTATAGTTACGAATGTACCAACTCTAGTCATTCAGCAAATTAGTTATTGCAGGTCCCGTTGTGCATTTAAGTTTCACCAAGAACCCCAAACGGTCCCTTTAGTTTAATGTCTCTGTGATCAAAATAAGACATTGTTGCCTTAGTCATACGTAACTATACGATGATTTTTGTGGTAATGATGAGACGAAAGATTGATTGAATACATTGAATATGCCTCGAAGAGTTATTATGGTAATCGTTTAATTCAATGGTCCCTTTGAATTATGTACAAATGCAGGCCAGGAGTTATACATTATACTATTATAGTTTACATTGACACTCTCCTGACAAAGCAGTAACAGGTTTACCATCAAAACTATTGTACCAATTTAATAACCCATGATTAATGATGGTAAAAACAAAGAGTCGAAAAATTAGGTGATATCAATCAATAAGTTGTACCAATTGTTATTCAAAAACCAAACTCTTTCCTATGGGTGTTTCAACAACAAAATGCCGTAACTTTTATTCTTTTCATTTTCTATACATACACACATATATTGCATGTTTGTATTGATAAATTTTTGGTATTGATTAGTATTAAATCTTTGTACATAGTTGTCAATATTTATTATTCAAGCTTTATTATGCATTAGTTAAAACTACTATAAACCATGATTTTAAAAATTCCATTTTCTTTACTATTATATTTTTCATTTTTTACAATAAATACTTTTTGAAATGGCCAAAACAGCAAAAAAATAAAATAATAATTGCACCATTTAGATTCCTATGAATTTGTTTTTTCTCTTTTCAGATTAGACAACCGAATATGAATTTCATTATAATAATTGTGTGGGACAGCAAAAAATCTCCAATCACCAATAAAATATTTATAGGATCTTATCCTATCATATCTTCTAAGTTGTGGCTACTATAATAAAAGAAAAGAAATAGGCCTTAGACCCCATATTTTAATAAATATTTAATTTATTTAATTTTTTAATGTATCTATCTTTATTGTAACACATAAATATCAAAAATATATAATTAATATAGAATTCGACTCATAAATATTTTACAAATTTTATAGATACTTAACCATGTATTGTAACCAGAGTCCTGCTTACATATAAAACCAATAAGCAACTGTCCAAGGCCACTAACCATCATATATGCTAGATTATTTTGTTACGCCACAATTCCAAAATAATTTTGTTAGCTAGATTAGTTTAAGCTGCTTCATATATGCTTTATTCCTTAAGTTTCATCCCAGTATCTTGATTTGGAGCCTTGGTTTTGTATTGTAGCTCATTTTTCTATTTGTATTTTAATTGATTATTTAATAAAATATAGTTGATTACATATTAATTTTCCCTAAGCCACTAAGAGCATAGGCAAGACATTGCATGTAACACTATCATTATTTATCGAGCTATAGTTTTCTATGTTATTTATACATAAAATTAGACAAAGGGCTTGAGACGCCCTGCATGGCTGTATGTTCAGGTGGTCCTGGAGGGAGGAGCAGCTAACCTTAAATACTCTTTATAGTCTGGGGCCTTTTGCTACATATTTTAGTTGATCTTCATAGTAACGGGCCGTGTTGCTTTTAATTTTATTTGGATTAAATAACAATACACCACTCAACTATGGCACGTTTTCCTATGAATTGTACTACTACTAGATTTTGACAAACACAATCAATGGAATGACGACAAATTAAAAAGAAAACAAAAATGGTTCCTGTGAGTTGGTGACAAAAAGCCAGTGGGTCCGGTGTCATTATTGATTGGTTCGTGGCTAAAAAACACGTGGCTAATAAACATGTGAAAAATCTTATCATTAGATTCATGGTGGTTGTTGCACAAAAAAGAAAAAAAAAATTCATGGTGGTCATTACCATTTACAAAATTAGTGGTTTAAAATTTTACCATAGAAGTTTAGCCAGATTATTCGAACTTACGATTTTTTTTTTATTCTGATATTTTTTCTTTTATTAATAAATCAATTTCTTTTACCAATATTCGTAATCTTTTCGGGATCAAGATTAATTAATCTGTCAACGTGATGAGCGAATGGTAAGACGAATTTAAGAAGAAAGGACACAACCCTCCTATCCGAATTCGATCTTTCTCCTTCGCTGTTATCAACATTTTGTTGGAAAATCTGTTAGTTGAGCATTGACAGAAATGTAGACGGTCTGACTACCCCCAGATAATAGTTGAAAGACATCAAAAACTTGGTAATTTTTTCGTGGTAGTCTTTCAAAAATAAAAAATTCACCATATTCTACTGAATAAACAGTCGATCTAGTTTATCCAAAAAAAAAGTTAATTAATCTCTTTTGCATCACCGATTATAGGTATTTCAACTCAGATCTTAAAAACTCCTTTTTAGGATAAAGGAATGACGTATTACAATTTGGTACTTTATAGTTAACTAAAGTTGGTTATTGTATACTCCAAAAAAAGAAATACCTAACAATTCTACAACTTCCACTAACTTGTTTTCAAAATTATGACAATAACCTCTTGGTTACTAAAAAATCATTTCGTTACAAATTACTTATGCAATAATCCATGTATATTAAGTATATATGGTAGATATTAATATTTATTAACTAAAGATTAATTGCAATTGTTAATTACTTGATTATTTAAAAAAAAAATTCAAACGATGGCCCATGGGGTTTAAGACTTTTGAATAGTTTAATCTTGTAATGTTAGCCAATCAATTACGGTATTTATACCAGTTTCCTAATTTGATGTTGACAAGAGTTTGAATTTGAAATGTAGATAAATTAGGAATTATAATATGCTTAAAGCGTCTAACTTATCTTACCTAAAATTATTTAGACATCTAAAGAATTGGTAATGAAAGGTTTTTGGCGAAAAATTATGCCGATTTCCGAACTTTAAAGGGGGTAAGTAGGTGTGATCGAATACATGCATGAGTCCATGAGACACATGCAAAACCAAGTCGAAGCATATAATATGTATATGATTGAATCCATATGACGATATTATAAATCTAGTAACAAATTGCTACGATTTATATCTGCTTCGAAATTTAATAAGCCACATGGATATATGCCATTTATTTTGACTTTAATGCAAGAAAATAATCTATGGCTGATACGTGACCACTTAATTTTGTTAGACCTAGATGGATCGTCGTTTTAGCTATTGTGGGCTAATAATTGTGGACTAATAATTTGACCATAACTTAATTGCTAATATATAAAACAATATAACAGTATTTAATTAAATTTAAATTAACTAAATACCGAAATTAAATTAACATAACATAGCTTTTAATTATCATTATTCGTAACTTTTAATTCGTGTTATTTAATTAGTCATAGTGAGAAGGGTGACTAATTAACGTTTTAATTTTTTTTAACTAACGTTTTAATCACTATACTTTTTGAAGTAACGTTTTATATTCTCGATTTGACGGTTGTCTAGACATTCGTTTGCACATCTTATATAATAAAGTAGGTTTCGTTTAACCACATGCTGACACGTGTCATATTTCATTTAAATTTTTCACTATTTCACTATTTTACTTTTTGATATTCTCATTTCTAAAACAAACATATATAAAAAAATAATTTGTCTTAATTATACATTTAAAAATAATTAATACAGTTTGACTATTATTACATTCATTGTCATTTAAAATTAATTATTACATTTATTGTCATTTAAACACACCATAAATTATAATTGTAACACCCATAATTTATTTTTTTCTTTTTGTAACATACATCACTTTTCATCCTATAAATAATCATTTTCACATCCTCCTCCATCATATCTCAAATTCCTAAATAATTTTTTATTTTATTTTTATGTTCTTGCATGGGTTGAAAACTCAATTAAGACATCATTGTAAGAATTTGATATTATAATTTCTTTTTGTAACATACATCACTTTTCATCCTATAAATAATCATTTTCAAATCCTCCTCCATCATATCTCAAATTCTAGAAATATTTTTTTTTTTGTTTTTATGTTCTTGCATGTGTTGAAAACTCAATTAAAACATCATTGTAATAATTTGATATTATAATTTGTTTTTAGAAACTATATGGTAAATATTTTAGATTGTTTACAATTTTTATTTTATCTCTAACGCGTTATGATTTATATGTATTCCTTCTTTAACCCTCATAATTTAATTTAACATTATATATGTATTATACAATTTTGATAACTATTACAAAGCAAATTTCTTTTTTTTTTCCTTTTCAGATTTATTTTCTCTTCTATAAAAGGGATTTAGTTGGAATATAGGACACCTCACGAATATAAAATCGCTTATTTATAGAGCTATATATATATATATATTTCAATTTTTTTTAATTGATTTTTTCATCTATAAGTGATGTAATTGAGAGTATAAAATCAATGAAGAATGTAAGTTCACTTTTTAATGTAATATATAATTTTTAATTTTTCTAAATTAATTAATGTTTACCTTCTATAAATTCAAATTATTTTGGTATGTCTATTTTTTTTTAGCCATATTGGACATGTTAGATTTTTTCTTTGTTACATTGTAGAATCTCTATTTTTCCATCTTGTGCTTCCAATGTAATGTGGACGATCCATATGAACCTCTCCACATTTTTCTAAAATGACCAACCAAAATTTAGAGTAAAATAGTTATTTATTTATTTATGTTAATTTTCATCATTACAATTTGATCAAATCTATTTTTATTTGGATTTGATTGTCTAAAGAAGCAAATGTATGAGGATGAGGCAATATAGTTGCATTTTTTTACCTCATTCAAAATTAACCATAAGAAAAATATTTGTAATTACGGTCATTTTAATCATCTAAATTACATATTTGGATTGGATTCATGTAAGCCTAATCTAACAATATTTTGTATTCTTTTAAATTTTGAATCAAAATTTTTCTCAAAGTTTTAAATCAATTTTTTTCTATGAGAGATAATGTTTAGGATATTTTGTTTGTTTAATACAAATTTTTAAATTGTATTATCCAAAATACCACAAATAAGAACCCTTTTTAAATATTTTGAAATGGGCCATAAATCAATTGTACAAAAACTACCATATTTTATCTTTTGATATTCCCTCCTTACACGGACAATCTCTTACCAGGTGACCAATTCTTCCACAGTTAAAGCACCCTTTCCTTGGTCGAAGCTGTTTTGAGTGAAATTGATTCTCATATTTCAAGTTCAGGTAACACTCACCTTCTTTGTGGTTTTTCTTCAGACAAGTTTTGCATTGTCTTCTTCCTCCATTCTTTAGTTCTAACATCTTTGTCTTGTACAGATTCATCGGAAGATGGCTTAGGTGTGGGAACGTCCGAGCTCTGATACCATGTTCGATTTCAGCCGCTCAAGCTCAAGATTCCTTAATCGTCGTACATCACATTAATCGATTGTATATTACACTTTTATACTCATAGGTTTTAACCTATGCTTTCTATAAGGCTTATGTTAGTTCTAATACATTCTTATGGGCCTAAGTAGTTCTTATTTCTTAATTAGCCCAACTCGAACCCAATGTCTTAGCAAAACACACATATGCTTCCTCTCCTTCCTCGCTTCTCTGCTTCTTCAACTTCTCTTGATTGTTTCTTCTTCCTCATATCAATCTTCTTCGTTCTCCCTTTTAATTTGATTGTTAATCAACAGCTTGATTCCAACACTCCCTCTCAAGCCTGTTGATTAATCTCCAAATCTGAGAGAAGAATTTTGCTTCTGCCTTTGTTCCAATGTTTCTTTGATGTCGATTCAATACAGGACTCTCCTTCAGACTCTCCCTTCTCCATGATTTCTAGATCTTTTAACGGTGAGTTCGGTTTCTCCCTCGTCTCTTTAGTTCCTTGGTTTCTGTACATGTTCTTCACAGTCGCCTTAGTTTCAGATTTGAGCTTGATCTGTTTTCTTGTCTGCCTTTCCTCGGTTCTTTGTTGATAGATTCATAACGTTTCTTTCCTGATCTGTACTTGCATGTGTCGGATTTGCTACTTCCATTTCTATACCGAGTCGGGAGATTGGTTTCTTTACCACACCAAGTTTGAGACGAAGTTCTTCGAATCTCTTCGTTCCCAGTGGTTTTGTGAGGATGTCTGCAATTTGGTCTTCACCGCTGCAGTATCTCAAGGTAATCACTCCCTCTTTCTCTGCTTCTCGAACTACATGATATCGAATTTGAATGTGTTTAGTTCTTCTGTGTTGAATTGGATTCCTTCCAATAGAGATAGCTGATGTATTATCGCAGTAGATCGGAACACTACTGTTAGTGTTCACTTGTAGTTCTTTCAGCAATCTCTTTAACCAAACAGCATGGTTTGTAGCCGAACTTAGTGGCATATATTCTGCTTCAGCCGTTGACTGAGCTATAGTTTCTTGTTTTTGGGTTTGCCAGGTGAACATTGCACTGCCATTGAGAAGCACAGTCCTGTGGTGCTTCTCATGTCTTCTCTGCTCCCTGCCCAATTTGAATCCGAATACCCCACTAATTCAAGTTGGTTGATTTTTTGAAACAATAGTCCATACTCCACTGTTCCGTGTACATATCTTAACACTCTTTTTGCTTCTTGCAGATTGTACTATTGGTCCGGATAGACTTCTGGACAGATATGATGCTGCAAAAGCAAGGTCTGGTCTAGTAGCTACAAGATACAGAAGCCCTCCTACCATACTTCTGTACTCTCTTGGATTATCAAGATAAGTGCCTTCCCTTATTTCTTTGCCATGTGGTATGAGAGGTGTATTCACACAGTTGCAGTCTTTCATTCCAAATTTCTCAAGAAGCTGTTTTGCATATTTCTTTTGGCTTAAGAATATTCCTTCTTCTATGTAGGTAATCTCAAACCCAAGAAAATACCTCAACTTACCCAGGTCAGTCATCTCAAATGTATTCTTAAGGTTCTCCTTAAATTCATGTATCATTTGTTCACAACTTCCTGTGATAACTAGGTCATCCACATACAGACTAATCACCATGATCTCACCTTTATTTTCTTGTATGTACATTGCAGCATCGCAATTGCTCCTTTTGCATCCCTGAGATATGAAGTAGGAGTCAATCCTGCTGTACCAGGCTCTTGGAGCTTGCTTCAGGGCATACAAGGCTTTCTTCAGTTTGTATACCATTCCTTCAGCTCCCTCTGCCTCAAAACCAGGTGGTTGCTCTACATACACTTCTTCGGTTATTTCTCCATTCAGAAAAGCTGATTTAACATCCATTTGATGAAGGTTCCATTTGTTTTGTGCAGCCAACGCAATCAGTGCTCTAATAGTGTCATGTCTAGAGACTGGTGCAAAGGTCTCTCCATAGTCTTCTCCATAGGTTTGTGTAAAACCTCTTGCTACCAGTCTTGCCTTTAGTTTTTGAATTTTCCCATCTTCATCTGTCTTTATCTTGTATATCCATTTGACAGATATTACCTTTTTATCTGCAGGTAGTTTCACTAGTTCCCATGTTTTATTCTTGGTAATTACATGGATCTCCTCATCCATTGCCATTTTCCACTCCTCACTGTCCACAGCTTCTTCAAAAGAGGTAGGCTCTTCCCAGGTAAAGTAACATGCTTCTTCAACTTGATTTGCCTCTTCCTCTGTTTCTTGATATATATCACTCAGAGGTCTCTCTCTATGAACCTGTCTTGATGAATCACCCACTTCTGGTTCCTGTCTACTCAGTCGAAATGGTATAGGAGTGATCTGTTGTCTTTCATTAGTGACATTTGAGGTTGTCTCTGGACGTTCTTGACTTCTTGAGTGTGGCTCTTCTTCATTCCTTAGAGGTAGATTAGCACTGCTATTAATCATTTGTGTTGTGCCTTCAACTTCTTCCTGAGTTTCCCAGTTCCAACTTTTGCTTTCTTCAAAGATTACATCTCTTGATACTTCAATCCTTTTTGTACTTAGGACATACACTCTATAGCCTTTGCTTACACTACTGTATCCCATGAACACCCCTTTTTCTGACCTATCATCTAGTTTCCTTCTTCTAGCTGCAGGTATCCATATGTGACAAATGCATCTGAATACCTTCAAGTGTCTGATAGAAGGTTTATGTCAACTCCAAGCCTCCAGTGGAGTAATCTGATCCAAGGCTTTGGTAGGTAATCGGTTTTGAAGGTAAGCAGCAGTGAATATGACTTCTGCCCAAAACTTGTCAGGCATTCCTTTATCTTTTAGCATACTTCTGGCCATATCTAGTAATGTCCTGTTTCTACGCTCTGCAATTCCATTTTGTTGAGGGGAGTAGGCTACTATGAATTGTCTCTCTATTCCATTGTCCTCTAGGAACTTAGTAAATTGATCAGATTTGAATTATCCTCCTCTATCTGACCTTATTTTCTTTATGCTCTTTCCTGTCTGGTTTTCTACCAAGTTCTTGAATCTTCTGAATGTTGCAAAGGTGTCTGATTTTGCTCTCAAGAAATATACCCATAGCATATGTGAGTAGTCATCAGTGAAGGTAAGAATATACACATTGCCACTGCATGATGCAGTTTGCATTGGTCCGCATATATCCGTGTGGATTAGCTCTAAAATGTCTTCACTTTTAGTTTCTGAAACTCTTGGAAAAACTTCTCTGCATTGCTTTCCCTTTGCACATGCTTCACATATTTCTTGATTCACTTTAAACTTTGGTAATCCCTTAATCATTTGGCTTGACTGTAGATTTTGCAGATTGTGAAATCCGGTGTGTCCAAACCTCTTGTGCCACAGTTCAGATAGATTCTCAGCTTTGGCTGTATTTGCACTTCCTCCGGCCAATTCCATCCTCAACATGTATGCCTTTCTGACCATTTCCACTTCTGCTACTTTATTTCCATTTTTGTCATGAACTATACACTTGTTTCCTGTGAATAAAACTTGATTACCATTCCTCACCATTTGAGGAACACTCAGGAGGTTTTTGTCTATTTCAGGTACCAAGAATACATCTCTAACAACCCTTGTTCCTTTGCTTGTCATTACTTCAATGTTTCCTCTTCCAGCAGTCATCAGCTTTGCTCCATTTCCAATCCTAATGGGTATCTGAAAGGTTCTGTCTAGAGTGGAGAAGAAACTCTCTTCCTTGGTCATGTGATTCGTTGCCCCACTGTCTATCAGCCATACCTCATCAAGGTTTGTATGTTCAGCTGTATGAGTTGCATTTAACAGACTGTATTCTTCACTTTTGTCTTCTTGATTTTGTGCATTTTTTCCTTTCTTATACTTACATTCTCTTATCATTTGTCCATTTCTTCCACTGTTAAAGCACCCTTTTCTTGGTCGAATCTGTTTTGAGTTAAATTGATTCTCATATTTCAAGTTCAGGTAACACTCACCTTCTTTGTGGTTTTTCTTCAGACAAGTTTTGCATTGTCTTCTTCTCCCATTCTTTAGTTCTAACATCTTTGTCTTGTACAGATTCATCGGAAGATGGCTTAGGTGTGGGAACGTCCGAGCTCTGATACCATGTTCGATTTCAGCCGCTCAAGCTCAAGATTCCTTAATCGTCGTACATCACATTAATCGATTGTATATTACACTTTTATACTCATAGGTTTTAACCTATGCTTTCTATAAGGCTTATGTTAGTTCTAATACATTCTTATGGGCCTAAGTAGTTCTTATTTCTTAATTAGCCCAACTCGAACCCAATGTCTTAGCAAAACACACATATGCTTCCTCTCCTTCCTCGCTTCTCTGCTTCTTCAACTTCTCTTGATTGTTTCTTCTTCCTCATATCAATCTTCTTCGTTCTCCCTTTTAATTTGATTGTTAATCAACAGCTTGATTCCAACAATAAGTTGTAATAATTTTGTGAAATATTGATAAAATATAATTATTAGAAGACGACCGCAAAATACAAAAACTATTAAACTATATGATTGTTAAATAACAGAATAATAATGTGACTAACATTATTTACTTTAATGTATGGCGAAAATAGAAACATGCTATAAGTTGTAAATTTAATATCAAATTGCTTTACATAAACGGAATGCGTAAACGACAAGTACATGGATCAATCATTTTAATATATATTTAACTATATAGAATTGCATAATTTATTATAGTAATTTAAACTCACCCAACGCGTGAGAACTCCCTTTTATATGATTTGTTCGTTAAAAAAATTAAAAATCATTTGTAACAAGATATATAATCAAATCTCAATAATGTAATTACGGACGGAAAAAAATATTGTCATTTTACGGATTTGCATGTACTGTACTCTTTATTCAGAGAATTTTCTAACTCTCACCCCTAGCTCCTAAAGGTCTCTCCTCTCAGAAGCTTCCACTCTTGGCTCTCCGATGGCGGATCCTAATTCGCGCCTTTTTTCTCTCTCTTGTTTACTACTCACCACGCTAGCTCTTCTCTACTACCCAACCTCCTCTGTCGCTCAGACGCTCTTCGTCTTTGGCGACGGCTACTACGACGCCGGCAACAAGCAGTTCCTCTCCGGAAACCCTGTTGACGCCAATTTTCCCCCGTACGGGATATCCGTCGGAGAAGCTACTGGACGGTGGTCCGATGGCCGTATCGTTCCAGACTATCTCGGTAAATTACACACATATTGATCGCTCAGTGAATTATAAGGTTAATATATACGTCGTGAAACAGAATAAATGAGTTTTGAATTATCTTTGTTCTTGAGCAGCTGGTTTCATGGGTATCCCACCAATCCCACCGATCCTCCGCAGCACGGCGGATTTCACTCACGGAGCTAGCTTCGCTGTCGCCGGCGCAACCGTCCTCGGTTCTCATCTCAAGATGGTAAGCTTTAGTGTTCTTGAATTCCTATTTTTTCTGTTAGATTTCTTCTTTAGGTTATCTGGATATATATATAGAGGGAAATATTCTCCTGAAACAGTACGCACAATATGACTTTGATAATATTTTGAGATATCTTTTGGTTTAGAAAGATTAGTTTACATATGCATTATGAATGATTTACAGATGACTCTGTCTGAACAAGTCAAGAAATTCTCCCAAAACAAGAACAAATGGACTGATAAAGCCTTGTCGGAAGCTATCTACTTAACCTACATCGGCTCTGATGATTACTTGAACTATGCCAAGAATAACCCAAATCCCTCTGATGATCAAAAGCAAGCCTTTGTGGATCAAGTCATCACTTCCATAGAAGCAGCAATAAAGGTAATTATAATATGTTCAGCAGCTACATGAAATTATATGATGCTTTCGTTTATTAATTAGTTACACTCTCTCTTTCTATCAGGTCGTTCACGAAACGGGAGGGAGGAAGTTCGCCTTCCAAAACTTACCACCGCTAGGCTGCATACCTATGGTTAAACAAGAGACAGGAAACAACAAAGACTGTGTGAAGTTGCCTTCAGAAATGGCAGCATTGCATAACAAGAACTTACTGAAGCTCATAGAGAAACTGGTACAAGATCTTGAGGGTTTTCAGTATTCGTTGTACAATTTCTTCAGCTCAATCCAGAACAGAGTTTTCGAGCCCAACACTTACAGTAAGTCCTTATGAATCATCATGCATTCCCTACGTTTTTCAAGCCCGGTCCATGAATGGTTTGTGTTGTGCAGTATTCGAGACAGGAACAGCTGCTTGTTGCGGAACCGGGCCTCTAAAGGGGACAGGTTGTGCAGACAACAACGTGTGTGCCAATCCAAATGAGTACGTCTTCTTCGACGGTAAGCATTTGACACAAGAAGCGAACTTTCAGGTAGCCCATTTGATTTGGAATGCAGACCCTCAAGTCATTGAACCCAGCAATCTCCGTGAGCTTCTCGTATTTCCTCTCGACATACCATTCATCTACAATGTCAAAAGGCTTGACCAAGTTGGTAAAGCTGGCTCCTTTGTGATATAAGACATAATAAGATCGCGTAACTGAAATAATCAAGGCCAAGGTTGTGTCTTTGGCACTTCTTAAGATAATCTACTGTTAATGTCGGGTTGATGGGCAACGTAATGAAAATAATAAAATTTGACGATGTTTTCGTTAAATTAATATTGAGATGGTGTTGACAAATATATATATTGAGACGGTGACGTTGGTTAAACTCCAAATTTAAATGCTCCCATAAAACAGAGAATCTTAAAGATATTCATCTTAAAATTGGTCGTAGTAGCTAGGCCCGTGGGCTTCTATGAAATGGATTAAAAACCCACGACTTGTTTACCTGATTAATAATATTTGTTTTTGGTAATATTGCGAAGAAATGAGGGAATGATTTCACGACTTCCACATAGTTTTTCCAGTAGAATTAGTTTACTTAATTTTAATTATATTATGTATTCGAAAAAATTAGTTACAAAAATATACTTGGAAAACAATATTATGGAGGAGGAGGAAATAAGAAATTTAATTTTAAATTAGACAAGAGAGAAAGGTCATTAGTTAGTTGAAAAAGAGATAATGAATTAAGAACAAGAAAAGAAAGGGGGAGATGAAGTAGTGGTTGCCAAAAGGGGACATCTGTTCTCTCAATCATTGGGCGTTTCACTAATTTCCACATTTTCGGCTCTAATCAATCTTTCTCTCCCCTTTTTTTAATTTACTTTCTAACTCAATTTTGTTGTTAACCCATAACTTTTTTTTCTGTACCTAAAAAAGTACTTTTAACTCGTTTCTTTTATAACTTTTTGGTTTAGTGAAAATTGCTACTTATATGTTTTATCTACTAAAAATCCTTTAACGAGCAGAAAAAAGTGATAGTTTGTTTTAGGCTCTTATTCTTTAGACGCATAAGCGACTAAGCGAGGATATAGCATTGGAGGATGTTCAAGTTTCAATCGTTTGCCATAAAATTTAATTTATTAAACAAACTTCAGTCTCAAATAGCCACAGACGGACGATAATATTTCGGACAAAACCTTTTCAACGACGATACATTGATTCTTTAAGGTTGTCACACAAATCTTTTTTCTTTATCATGTTCATTTCTAAAAGGAGATAAAAAAACACAATAATAATAGCTTTCAAAGGCCCACGTTATGAGTGGGCCTAGCTGAAAATGTTAAGAGTGGTTTCGTTTCATACACATGGATTGTGTTTTGTGATGAGTAAGTTCCATTTTAAAATATATTTTTGTGAATAAATAATATTTACGTATAAAAATACTCGCCACGGTGGTGCAGACAAAATTCACGTGATGCTCGTTGTGTTAGGACGAAACGCCCACGTTATGACACGTCATCATGCCAGCTGTATCCAGTTCCTCGGTTTCAGGGTCTTTCCCATGTTGTTCTCGTTGTACAGGTCACTTCCCCCAAACTTCGTCGTCTTAAGCCGTCGGATATACATATCCAACGGTCTCAGGCGTTCACATTTACGTTCTTCCTTCTCATAAACGATTAGGCAATTTAATTACCGTAATTCTAACTGTTCTGAATGGCGGTCGTCCCGCACGGTTTGAAACGTTCTTAACTATATCAAAAATGTTATATATATATATATATATATACATATATCTATTTGTTTTTGTTATTATATAAACCGTACTCCATTTTTTTCGCAGTTAAACCACATATTATCATTTAGAGTCTAAGTTTAGCATATAGAATAACTTAGACGATTTATTTATATGAAAGTGACATAAGTTGAAACTTGAAACGTCTATCATTTGCAAACCTACCTTTGACTATGTAATATGTAATGGAGGAATATATATAATTTTAGCAAAAGGGACGACAGAGAATGTAAATAAATTAAATCTCCTAGTTGAGAATTTCTAAATTAGATTATGATTAAATGGAATATGAAGCTGGCGATGTAATATAAGCATATAAGTATATTCTTCTTTTTTGTACATACTAATATTCCATTCGCAAGTTGCTTTTTAGTGATTCTATTCTCCAATTTACAACTTTTATGGAAGCCAAGGCCCGACGGCAAGTCGAATCCAACTTACATATAATACAACTTCTGAGTTATGATGTTCATTTTGCCCACATGTAAATTTTAGCTATCACTTCAAATCTGTAAATCATTACAAAATTATATTAACGTTCTTGTAGCTAGAATTAGTTGTGACAAATTTTTTATTTTTTATTTTTTATTTTGAATTAGTTGTGTTTCTTTTATCATTTTTAAAAATTACCTTTTCTTTCTGATTTTATTTTTTACATATTAAAGGGGAAGAAATTTTGGAAATTATTTACAAATCAAAAGTAACCAATTTTTTGCTGTTGAATAAATTTTTATAATTTCTTTTATTTAATCTACTTCTTAAAATCTACATAGTCTCACGAAAAACCTGCTTACTATTTTATATTCGTCTTTGAAGTTTTTTTTTGGGGTCAACTTCGTCTTTAAAGTTGTCTTTTTAACGCACATCTTATATCATATAGAAACATAAAATGATTTAGTAAGTTAATAAAACTGATTAATTTAATCACGCCACAAAATATCTTAAAGGAAAGAGAAGGATTCATAGAAGGGACGTTGTACTCCCGTACACGTTTTGCTTAATCTTCTCATCGCTGTAAGAAAAGTACGAATAGGTCTTTAATTATTTGTAGTGATATTACTTATTTGTTAAGTGAAAAATTTGACGATATTTGTAAATTAAAAAATCGACATTCCCAAAATGCTGACTGCGTTTGTCATTGACTTCATAATAGCATGTAAAGAAAACGTTTGTGAAAACTTTTGTCTTTGGCTTTGCATGGGTTGTTGGAATTAATAATCTTGAAATCACGACTGTTTTTTTCCTAACACGGGTTTAGCATTTTGTTTTGTCATATTCTGAGTCTGCAACTTTGCATAGTTCCGATGCAACCAAAGTAACCGTAGGCTTATTATCATTTCATATTTGAAATAGTATAATAACTCCATTTTTAATTAAGTGGTATTAGTATTATTTTATTACTAATAATTTTTTTTCAGACAATCAAAATGCTCTCCAATTTTTCTTTTACTATACATTTTTCATCATAAATTTTTCTTTTTTTTTAAAATATATAAACTCTACTATATTAGTGTTCTATCAGCCTATCAATTATAGCTAACTACTAAAATTAGATACATTTGTTTTGTTTATTCTTTAATTTTCTTTTACTTTACGAAAAATAATTTGATTTTTTTTTTTGTCATCGCGAAAAATAATTTGATAGTTGTCGCGTTTGATAATCGTTTGCAAACTGGGCTATAATTTTTTTTTTGTCGTTTTACATGATTACTAATTAAATATCAATAATTTTTATTGGAGATTATTCTAAGCATATTTAAAAAAAAAAAAATCTAAAAATGTGAATTAATGTAGTTTGATCGTCTAATTTAAAAATTCAAACGTTTACTTTTTTTGTCAACAACGTTTAATACAATATAGATGACTTAAACAAGCCATCTAAACGTTTACATTTCACAAACAATCATGATAGTTATAATTTTAACGACCTTAATTAATTTTAAAATAGTTTAGATCACAAACAATCATGATAGTTATAATTTTAACGACATCAATTAATTTTAAAATAATTTAGATCGTGGATTTAAAAAAATATATATATATGCCAAATGCATCATAAACACTACTAATCGAGATAGTTATAATCATAAACACTTCGATCGATTTGTTTTAACGCTGCAATTATATTAGCTATTAAGATATAATATATCAAATGCAAAATATATAAATAGTACAATTTTAGACAAAATTTATCAATAAACTCATCTTATTTCTCTATAAATATAATCTTCTAAGAGAAACATATTTATACATTCCATTTTTTGTATTTGTTATTCTATTTTATTTTTCCATTTATTGTAATTATGTCAAATTTTAACTTAAACTATTTTTATATGTTTTACATTAATCTTCTAAATATTGGAAATATACATTTTTTAAATTAATTTGGGGAACAATTAAGATTTTTTTTCCTTACCATTTTTTAACTATGCTTATATCAGTATATATATATATATATATAATATGTATTGATTAAAATAGGAATCATTATTTATTCATACTTGTATGAGAATATTTATTGGAAATATAGATTCTTATATTGATTTCTGTTTCTAATTTTCCTATGTCATAATGGGGTCGTAAACTTATAATGTCTTATATACAAAGAAAAATAGTTTCTTAATTATTTGCGTGTAAATGATTTAAGCTCAAATAGGAGTAATTTTTTTCAGCCAGCTCATATAGAGCTATTTTTGACTGAGAACTATATAGTTTTATTATATATATATATATATATTTATAATTTTCAAACATGAAAGCCAATTAAATATTTTTACTAATGGAACAAGTTACAAGTCACAAAAATTTTACGAGTCAAACTTACCTTTTCGAAATAGAATATGATTTCTAAAGAACCGTTTTTTTCCTTTTGTTGTTACTTTGGCAAAGGACAAAAATAAAATTACAGATTTGAGAGATATTTAAACGAGCGCCCAAAGTTAAAATCTTGAAAGAAAAAAAAATCCACAAACCAAAAAAAAAAAAAAAGACATTTTTATGTTTCTCGTTAAATTTTCTGTGGTTCCGGTCACCGCAGCTGTGTCATCATCTTCTCTTCTCTCTGCTTCTTCTTCTTCTTCTTCTTCTTCTTCATCTACCAATCTGAAATCTACTCAGCTTTTCCGTGATTTTCCCCACAAAATCTCGATCTGTATCGTATAGTGAAAGGGTAAATTTAGGATAGTTGTGTCTGTGTTTCTGGTTACAGTTGTATATTTGAATTTTGTGTAAAAGTTTTTGTGTGTGAAGTCAGATTCAGTTTTGTGTGAGCTGTACGGATTTGGTTTGGGGGTATATCGTTCTGTGATCTATTTGGGGGTTTTGTTCCCTTTTTTCTTTGATTTCGTTTATTGTTGTATCGTCGGCCCGAGTTTACCGGAGCTCCGGGTCTGACGTGAGTTTTTCAAATGGCGGCGTCAGAGAGATCGATTGACAAAGAAGTCGACATGAGTTCTTCATTTCTCCAAAAATTCAGGCTTTACGAGACCCGCTCGGTGATGATTCTCATCTTTCATGATTGATTCTCTTGTTTGCGTGATTTCTTATGTGTGTTTTGCTGATTCTAGGGTTTAGTGTGATTTTGATTTCTCCTTTGACTTCGTTTGAATGCGAATCCATGGATTTGCTAATCTGATTAACCTTTGTTTTGTGCAACAGAGCTTCTATATGATCGGAAGAGATAAAAACCGAACGTCTTGGAGAGTCCTCAAGCTAGATAGGACAGAGCCAACAGATGTGAACATTTACGAAGATTCAACGGCTTATACAGAAGCTGAGTGCTTTGAAACTTTGAGACGGATACACGAAGGAAACAGGTCCTCTGGTGGATTGAAATTTGTCACCACTTGCTACGGGATCATCGGTAAGTGCATCTGATTCTAATATAGATACTAGTTTGTTTCTTCTTCTTTGTAAGCTTAACATTTCTTACCTCGATTTTTTCTTGGTGTAGGATTCATAAGGTTCTTGGGACCCTATTACATGCTGATAATCACTAAAAGAAGGAAGCTTGGTGAAATTTGTGGGCACACAGTTTATGGTGTAGCAAAGAGCAAGATAATTACCATTCCACATGCCTCTGTGCTATCCAATGTGGCTTATTCTAAGGATGAGAAAAGGTCTTCTTATGTCACTTCTGCTTGTAAAATGGAAAACCTGTACCTTGGTACCTTTATCCATACATTACATTTCGAAATTATAAAAATTTACCACTTGTATTTAGATTTTAAGACCATTCTGTTGTCTTCTTTTCTCTCTATTGTGCCCCTCTTTGATCTGCACAATTTTAGTCACAGGTTTCTATTAGACAAGTTAACAGTTGTTGAGGTAACTGTGATTATTACAGGTTCTTTTTTATTTGTCCATTGCTGTTGGAGATAATCCAGCAGCTTAGAGTTTCATTAATATCCTTTCCATTTTGTTAAGTCTTTAGTCGGACAATCCTTGTTGCACTTTTTGCTTTTTACATTTCTAGGTATTCTTCTCCCCTGTCTGTACAGTGGATACACTTCGATTTGTTGTATTTATTTTGATATGTTATATATGACAGAGGTACTATCAAGAAAGGGAGACCTCTTTTTTACTTTCTTCTAATTTCATTTTATCTGTTATATTTGGGACTTTGATTTATCTTGTACCTTGCTTCCCTTTTCAGATTATTTACTGATCCAGGTTCTAAATCATGTTTCCTTTTTTGTTTTCTTCTGTCTTCCTTGGAAAATTTATAGGTACAAGAGGCTACTCTGCACTGTTGATCTCACAAAGGACTTCTTCTTCAGCTATTCCTATCACATCATGCATACACTTCAGAGGAATCTGTCGGACAAGGTGGAAAGACACACTTACTACGAATCGATGTTTGTCTGGAATGAATACTTAACTCGAAGGATTCGGAATAGCGTTAAGGAATGTATGTGGACAGTTGCCTTGGTATATGGATTTTTCAAACAGGTATTACTTGTACTCATTAGTCCAAAGGTTTCTATTAACTTTTTATAACATTCAGAGATATGCATATTACAAGCAGGTATTGTGATATTTTAACTTCACATTGAAAATTCTATTGCCCATGTTTGTTAATTTCGAATTTTTGTGTAGCATGAGAGAAGAAACTCTCGTAAAAATTTAGGACTAAACCCTAGCCCCCACTATGTGGATATGCCTTCTCGAGTTTTTTGTCTTTTGATGCACAGTAAAAGTTGTTAACCTTTGAGATGGCTTTTTTGTTGTCTAATATATAGGTTAAGCTATCAATTTCTGAGAAGAACTTTAGATTGACTCTAATTTCCCGCCGATCTCGGCATTATGCTGGCACAAGGTACAATCCTACCACTTGAGCTTGTTCGATCTCTGCCATTAATATGGTTAAGCTGCAATGGGATAAGTCTTAGTTGGATCATAATCTTCTATCTTGTTCATCAGATATCTGAAACGTGGTGTGAACGAGAAAGGCAGGGTAGCTAATGATGTCGAGACAGAGCAGATCGTTTTCGAGGAAGCTCAAGATGGTAATCCCGTCCGAATAAGTTCTGTAGTTCAGAATCGGGGTTCGATTCCTTTGTTCTGGTCTCAGGAGACCTCACGCTTGAATATCAAACCTGATATTATATGTATGATCTTCTTTCTACGACATAATATATTCTTATCAATTCCATTTTTTTTTCTCCTTTGCTTTTCGTGCTGATATCTCGTATCTGTGGAAAGTGTCAGCGAAAGACCCCAACTTTGAGGCAACCAGACTGCATTTTGAAAATCTTGGAAAAAGATATGGGAATCCAATCATCATTTTGAACTTGATAAAGGTTGGTATTCTATCTCATCGATAGTCTAGAGGATACAAATTCTGATATATTCTTCCTGGTTATTCCTAATTCACTTGATTGAAAAAACAGACGCGTGAAAAGAGGCCTCGAGAGACTATTCTGCGTGCAGAGTTTGCAAATGCAATTAGATTTATAAATAAAGGGTTAAGCAAGGAGGATCGTCTAAGACCTCTTCACTGGGACTTGCATAAACACTCCAGAAAGTACGTGATAGACACAACCTCATATGCTTCTTTGTTTCTTTTCTTTTCATTGCATTTCTATTAACAGATTAGTGTTTTTACTAACTGAAAATATTTATTTTCTTTTCCAGAAAAGGCACAAACGTGTTGGCCATTCTCGGCAGGTTGGCTACTTATGCTCTGAACTTGACTGGCATCTTCGTCTGTCATCTAACTCCCGATCTTAGAGGAGATGGGTTTCAGAACCAGAATCTATCCACCTTGGAGTGAGTATCCAATTTTCCAATATTTCTTCACCTTCTATGTAGTTTCTTGCTTAGCACATTATTCATCTCTCTTGTATTCTTAGTAGCTAGGCTCTAATTAATTAATTGCCTTAAAAAGGCGCTAATTGATTTAATCCTTCCGGTTTTATTGAAGGAACAAAAATGGTGATTGTTCTTCTTATGATCTACCCAGTAAAGATGAAACTGCACTAAATTTGGCTGTGGAAAATGGTAATGATAGTAAGGATGCTAATGAAGAACAGCAAAAGGAAGCTACCATGCTTCAGAAAGGAGTCCTGAGGACCAATTGCATAGACTGTTTAGATCGCACCAATGTTGCTCAGTATGTCTATGGGTTGGTAGCATTTGGGCGTCAACTCCATGCTTTGGGATTGACAGAGTCTACTAATATTGATCTAGACAATCCCCTCGCTGAAGATTTGATGGGAATTTATGAGACTATGGGAGATACGCTTGCACTTCAGTATGGAGGATCCGCGGCACACAACAAGGTCTCTTTGTTAGCTTCCCTGGCCTCAAATTGTTGCTTTTGTAGATAAAATTTTGTAGACATAATTATTAACCAATGATCGCATTTCTGTGGACAGATATTTTGTGAAAGGCGTGGTCAATGGAGAGCGGCGACTCAGTCACAAGAATTCTTCAGAACTTTACAACGTTACTATAGTAACGCCTATATGGATGCCGAAAAGCAAGATGCCATTAACGTGTATGCTGGGTTTAATTTTCTCTATTTCATATGCCTCTGGTATGAAAACATCATTTGAATTTTGATTTAAATCTTTCTACAGGTTCTTGGGATACTTTCAGCCACAACCAGATAAACCAGCGCTATGGGAATTGGGTTCTGATCAGCATTACAATGCAGCAAGGTTTCTTGCCAATTCTGTTCCAGAGAATTCTAGGTATATATCCTGGTTAACTGGACACTTGTAGAGAAGTTTGAAACATTTTATGTTCATTAAAGATACTTACAGTCCATTTTATTGCCTTTAGGTCTATGATGAAACGATCTCTATCAGAAAGTAGCATACTTAGCGAGAGCAGTACAGCCGCTTTGGGGCCAGTAGCTAGACATGGGTTAGGTGAAAAAGATGAAGAAGTTAAAGGTCTTTCAGATTCAGCACCTGAGATATCAACGTCTGAAACTGCAATAATAGCTGCTAGTTTGAGGTAAAAAGGCTTATATGATCTCTGTCAAACTAATCTTATAAAGTTGGGTTCTTGTCAGCTAAATCTGAGGGAATGGCTTTGTTTTGCAGTGCTCCACCACCAATATTGGAGGAATTAGGTTTAGACGACATTCTTGAAAACGATTGCTTCTGCTGTGATGGTCATGGTGAGCAATGTACATGTGCAGCTTTTGATATGGATTGGGTTTCTTCTTCAGGAAACTCTTGTGAAGATGAGAGTTACGGGAGGTAGCAAAAAATGATGGGTTTTTGAATATCTAATGTGGCTAATGTTATTATCAACCAAAAATGTCCTCTAATGTATTGACATATCTCATTTCTGCAGATCCACAGTGGTTAGATCCTTCGAAACCGTTCCTGAAAGTACAAAAGTAGAGTCAGAAATTTGTGTTGTTGAACCTGATTGCGGCAATAGAAAGGTAAGAATAAGTTTAAACACGAGGCAGCCATTGGTGGATAAAGTCTAATACCAAACTCTGCTTTACTACAGGGAAACTCAGAAGCCATTTCCGGGATGCCTAAAGGTTTTGTGAGGTGGGTGATGAATGAAGAGGGACATTTCTGGTGAGAACACAACTTTTTAGCCCTAAACAATATTACAAAAAAAAAACCCAAAAGAAAGAAACATACCTTTTAGTGGTGTCGGATTAAGAAAGAGTATCAGCGAAGAAAATAACTGAAAAGAGAATTTTATTAACCGCCGCTAATTTATTAATCGGGATGTTAGAAAAAAAAAAAAAAAGGGGTGAAAAGGTGAGAGAGAGTGAGAGAGGATAACAACAAACTTGTAAATAATTTAAAGAAGACATTGATGATGAACATTACTCAGATGTTGTTTCATTTTTCTTTTTGACTTATCATTTTAATGTATCTGGAGAACTCTGATTCGATTGCAATAAAACAGAGTGAGTACCTTCATAGTTCATTAACTCCTCTAATAAATGGTCAACGACTCCAAACAGAGTCTTAGACTTGTTTAAGATACGTGTACGTTTAGACATGTTACTGTTTAAGATACTCATCTTAGATACTTTATAACGAGATCAAGTTTAGTTTTTGTTTTAAGCTAAGTAATCAGTGTATTTACATTACAAGATAAAAATAATGAGGTCAGCTTCGAAGTTTTGGACAAAATAAAGGAAGTGTGTGAGGCAAAAATGTAGAACAAACAAAACCATTCGGTCCTAATCGTGATTAGTGGTTTTAACTATGGAGTAGTTAATTAGGGGTCCCGGGAGAGATATTGACGCGTTTAAAACCCAAAAGCACATATTTCCAAAACTGACGGTGACGGAAGACCTCCGAGTTTAGTATAATTTACGAAAGGGCCACATCTATTAGAACCTTCTGGAGAATGGAGAGTCTCTAAGACGATGTCTGACACATCTGAAACCTCAACCGCAGATGATTGAATTAGTTTATCCATCTGAACAAATTAATAAAACAAATACCATTTTTTGGTATTACCAAATCACTAACCTCATTACCAAAACTAAGTTGTAGGTTAGTGTAATTATTTTTTTTGTTTTTTCACTTTGAAAGAGATATTTCTTACTAGTAATAGTCTAATAGATATTTTATCTGTTTCTCGTAGAAAATATCATTGTTACTTTGACGAAAAATTAAGATAATTATTAGTTTAATAATAAAAAGGCAAAAAAGGAGGAAAAGGACAAGGACACCAAAAAAAAAGATCTAACAAGTGGTAAGAGGTTCTGGAGAGTTCCATTCCATCGCCTGTATGAGAAACAGAGGAGAAAAACATATAAAATTGGGTTTTTTCTTCCCCTCTTTTCTCTAAATTTCTTCTTTGATCGTCTACGATACCAATCAAACCCTAATCTGTTCTTTTTGTTTTTAGCCTAAGTACCTAGTTTCGAATCATTCGAACCTCTTTGGTACCTCTATACACACACACTATACTATAACATCCCAAGTTCGTTGGCTCTGTTTTAGGGTGTTTATTCGTTTTTGAAATTCGTCGAAAGTACGAGTTTTTCTTATTGGGTTTCTGTTTTTGTTGATCTGGGTTTGTATTTTGAGGAGGTTGTTAGATATGGCGTCGAATAATAACGAGAATTTGTATGCTGTTCTGGGTTTGAAGAAGGAATGTACCGCGACGGAGCTCCGTACTGCTTATAAGAAGCTTGCTCTTGTTAGTTTTCTTATTTCTCCGGAATTTTTTTTATTATTTTCGTTTCTTTTTTTTATTCATTGAAATACAGAACAATGATTGATTCTGTTTTCCCCTTTTGGAGTATCGCACGTAATATCAATCTGGTTTGTTCTTTAGCTTAGTCTTATGGATCGTCAATGCGAATTTGGTAAATGTCGATTGCGATTGAGAACATGATCACTTAGCTTGATTGGTTTGGTTCAGATTTGGAGCTCGGGATTAGATATGTTGTAAAGTTTTCGTTTTAGCACTAATAACTGATTGAGGATTTTTATATTTTGGAATCAGAGATGGCATCCAGATCGTTGTTTGTCAATGGAGTTTGTAGAAGAAGCAAAGAAGAAATTTCAGGCAATTCAAGAAGCCTACTCTGGTAAGTTCACCAGCTTTTCTCCTAATCTTTGTCTCTAATTTTCTTCATTACTTTATGAAACTGATGGGGACTGGTTTTTGGATACAAGAGATCTTCTATTACTTCCTTGTTCCTTGATATATCTTTTTGGTATTGTTTAATGTTTCTTATTAAGTTTTTTTTGTTTATGGGCACACAGTTCTGTCTGATTCCAACAAGAGGTTCCTGTATGATGTTGGAGCTTATAATACTGATGATGATGACCAAAACGTAAAGTCCCCTTTATTAATCTTATGGGAAACGGATCAGGAGTGACACCACATACTTCTTATTGATCCTATCAATCATGTACTAATAGAAACCTGTTGGTGGTGGATGCAGGGAATGGGAGATTTCTTGAGTGAAATGGCGGCTATGATGAATCAATCCAAGCCTAGTGTAAGCAGCCTGCATTAGTTTCCGATCATTTTTATTAGACACCATTGATTGCGCCGAGTGATAATCTGAGATGTTGGTTTGCAGGAGAATAACACAGAGAACAGTTTTGAACAACTACAAGATCTGTTTAATGAGATGTTTCAGGGAGACACTGTGGCGTTCCCATCCTCATCATCACAATCTTGCTCTTCTTCAACGTTCACTTCCTCTTGCAGTTTTGTATTTGATACAAACACGCAGTGGTCATCGTCATTTGAGACAAGCTCAATGGGGATGAATGATCCTTTTGGATTTACCCCGAGAGCTCATCATAGCTTCTCTTTAGGGGTAAAGAATTAAAAACCCTTAAAACATTCCTTTTCCAGTATCGCTTATGCGTCTTCTTGATGATGAATGTTTTTGGTGGAGGCGCAGGTTGACAATCAGCAGGGTTTCAAGAAAGGGAAGAACAATGGCGGAAGAAGAAACAGGAGGAAGAACAATGTTCCTTCGGCTGGTCACGAGACGTCGTCGTCAAACAACTATGGAGTCCCCACCTCATAGCCACACACTTCACTCCATATTTTTTGCTAACTCATCTCCACATTTGTCGACTAGTCACGCAGACAAGATGAGTGGTTCTTGTCTTCTCAACGAGGATGCATAAAAGAAACTTCAAAGCGTCGTCGTTTTGTAAACTACCCACCTCTTTCTCTCGAAGCTTCTTTTTTGTTTCTCTTTGCATTTGTCATTGAATTGATGTCTCCTAAGATCATTGGGATCAATGAAATCAACTGCTTTATGTTGATCAGACAAACACATGGGCCTTCTAAATTCTTATAGTCATTGATTTTCTCTTCATTTTTAATTATATAAAAATACACATTATTGTTTGTTCCATTGTAGTCGAATCTATCTTACCATATTTGGGATAGACCTACTACTAACCTCATTAAGATGGGTTAGTTTAGGCTTCATGAATCATGACTAGGAATACTATCTCTTCCAGGCTGGTCCTTTTGTGTGTGTAATTCCTGGTTCGACCATAGTCACTAATTATAAAATAATGAAATTTATGGGATCTTAATATATGTTACTTGATAGATGACTGCTGGAATGTGTAAAATGTAAATGGAATCTGAAGAAATATAGGATTGTGGCTGGAAAACATTACTATGACAAGAGTTTGATGAATGCACAAATGCTTGAAAAGATTCCAACTTTAAATTCTGAAACCAGTTACAAAGTGATAGACACAGAGTAGTTCATGAAGAGCTGAAACATTGTTGAGCTGAACCAAAAGATAGTTCCTACTACTACTTCTTCATTTGAAGGATGAATTTTAATGACATTTAAGAAATAGAAACTCAGAAGAGGTCAGAGTCTTCTGTGAGTGTGAACTCGGTTGAATCGAACCGCCAAGCCAGAGGAGTGGAAGGCATCATAGAGCCATGGCGGATTGGAGAGCGCCATGGAGTTTAGCTCTTCAGCCAATCAGTTAACTTGGGAGATGCAATCTCTTCTGGTTCTTCGTAAGTCAGATTGTCCTTAGTATCCATCTGAAACCAAAAACACGTAAGGTAGAGTCATAAAACTAGAACAAAGATTCAAACTGATCAAAGAAAATGACTAAGTAGAGTAGACAGAGAGATACACATAAAGTATTTTTTTAAAGTAGAGTACCTTTTCTATGTCATAACTGAGATGCTTCTCTTTGATGCTTGAATCTGCAAAATTAAAAGAACAAGCTTAGCACAAGTTTACTGGCAAACATCAGACCTTAGAAGATCTAAAATTACCATGGTGAAGTAGAATGAGATCAGCAGAGAAGTGATCATCCCAGAGGTTTTGCTGCTGTTTGATGCATTTGCTGTGATCATGTAAGAACCTTTCCCCAGCTATGTCAATGTCATCTTTCACAGCAGCAGCTGAAGCGATTTGCTTATTCTTTGAGGAAACTTTAGCATGAATCCCAGACTTGTTTGTAATATCATTCAGAGCCTTACGAGCTCCACCAGGTTTCTTCTGACCAAGTACAGTTCCTTTGGATTTCACAGAAGCAGCAGTAGTAACAGACTCTAAAAATAGCCAAAAAAGAAAATGTTAAATCTCGTTTCAAAGCATTCATCGACATTGTAAACATATGATTTGAAGAAGAGATCGTAGTAGAGAGAAATGAACTACTTTTGCGATGAATTGGAGCGTTCTCGTCCGGGAAGATCATCTGTTGAAGAGCGTTTATGTTCGCCATAGATGTTAAATGTCTACACGAACAAAAGCTTGTCAGTATCACAGATAACGAAAATCGAATATCAAATTAGCGTCCAGAATTGACGAAATCAAGCATTTAGAAAACCCTAAAATTGGTGGATTTGATTCCAGAAACCCAATTCGAAATCCACACCAAAGACCGTTCCTTTCATTAAAACCCAATTTGATTCTCACGCAAATTAAACACAATAATCCCCAGAAACCCAGAAAGCGTAGCGACATATGAAAAGAAGAAGAACCAATCGCAAAGAAAGAGATTACCTTTGTAAAAAGTGAAGTAGTTTCTTGGTGATATTTCTTGTTGGAAGAGAAGAGTCTCAAGAAGAAGAAGAAGAAGAAGAGCGTTTTTTTCTGGAAATTGTTTAACGGTAACTTCTCAATGTTGTTCTTTCCTTTAGTTTCGAGAGTCTGACGATTAAAGAAGAAACTCGTTTTTAGGCCAAAACGTGAATCTATACAAGGAAAAAAAACAAAAAAAAAAAAATTCTACTAGCCGTTAAGAGCCGTTGCAGATCATTTTAAATCTGGCCCAATGAACAGTTAGCCCAGGCTCATTGGAAATGATAATGTCTAATTGAAGGAACGAACACAAGGAAAAAAAAAACAAATTGATTAGGTCAAACTAGTTAAACTAAAAGTCAAACATGTTCTTATCGGCTAGATTTATCATCTATGTTTAGTTGTATCATTTTATTTTGATTAAATCTCCTTAATTTTGGAAGGTTAAATAATAGGTGTAGAAATGTATATAATTAGTCAAACCAAATATATTTGACGCTTCTCTTCTCTCATCCTTATATAAACCATTATCCTCGCCCTCGCATAAAGAATATAAACAAAAACTCTTTTCAGAAACACATTAGAGACAATTAACGAAAACCCTTCTCAAAATACTATCGGAGATATGGGTTTTTTACACAAGTTGTGGGATGAAACTTTGCCTGGTCCAACGCCGGAAAATGGTATGGGGAAGTTGAGAAACCATACATATATCAGGTAAAATGGTCATCCGGATTCTCCAGATGGGTCAAGTGATCCGGCTTCTCCAATGACGCGTAAGTTACTATGCTTGTGTTCCCTAACTATGTAAAAGACTTGCAAGGTGGTATACTTACATAGTTAGAAGCTTGAAAGTTATCGATTTGTAAATTAATTATCGTAATCACATGTATACAGCTGAAACATCAAATTAAACGCGTGCTACAAGTCTCAATGCTTGCGATTGGTTTGAACTCCCTCTTTTTTTATTCCCTAGTTTGTGATATTCTCCTTTTTCTTTCGTCAAAACTATATATTTTATGTTATATAACCCATTATATTTTTTTCTTATTATTTTAAAAGTCTGGAAATATTGCAGGATTGTGCTAAACGCATTGGACCGTTGAAAAAAAAGAGAAACATTATACGATAAGAAATATTTGAACTACTTTGGTGATTACATAACTTTTGGTGTTTTGAGAAATATTAATTTCTACTTTGTTTTTTTTTCTTTCACAATTTACGGAGATGGTATAAGTTTCAATTCACGATCACCATTCAAAGCCATAGATTTAGTATTTCTGCAATTTTAAAAGTGAGCGTAGATTTACTATAAAAAGGATGAAGCACATGATGTAATAAGTGATAACATCAACAATATATATACACTCTCGTTAATTATGCTTGTGATTGAAGGTGCATATCTTAGGCGTACGTAAATTCGCATACATTCCATGTTCATATCCACTTTGAACAAAGTGGTTGCACGTGTGGTAATTTAAGTTTCCACCTAGTTGCATTATCCGACATGGGCTTCAGGAAATCTCATGCCAAATGACCTAGTCACCTCACAATCTGTCGGGTTTGATCAGGACACTGGTGGCAACTTAAAAAAAAATTAACATTACCAATTAATTACAGAAAGTGGTGTAACTTACTGGCACAATCTTCTTAATAAGCCCAATACAAAAACCCATTAATAGCCCAAAGTAAATCACATCCACGTCACCGTTAAAAGGAGTCTTTAGTCAAAGGAAACCGATTTAACGAATGAAGCAACCAAGGAAGACAACTGGAGGACACTATCGACGGACTTAAAAGTCTACGACCGATACTGAAACTGACGGTTAGGCTAAGGGTAGTTTCGGTACATCACCGGAAAAATGGTTGTTCAGAGGAACGGGGATAGTTCCGGTAATTATAGAAAAACTAGATGGGCTTTTCCGTCAATATACATCCTCATCGGATTACGAAGATATGCGAAATTACGAGAGACACCCATCTTTTACCCCTAAACCGAGCCGGCAACTTTACCGGTGACGGAATCTTACTCTGACCTACCAATCACGTCATTCCACGTCAACTCCCCGTATCGTCTCACGTTCTTCCACGTGTCTCTCCTACTCACCGACGCCGTCTCCTTCCCGTTTACCCCAACCCGAACAGAATATTATCCCAAACCCTAACCCTATCTCCTCTTTTACGACTTCTGACTCAGATCCGGCGAATTTTAAACTCATGGAGGACGAAGAAGATATCCGATCTCACGGTTCCGATTCACCTGATCCATCTTCTTCGCCGCCGGCGGGACGAATCACGGTTACGGTGGCTTCAGCTGGTCCGCCTTCTTATTCTCTGACACCTCCGTCTAATTCGTCGCAGAAGGATCCGGATGCGTTGGCTCTGGCGCTTCTTCCGGTTCAGGCGAGCGGTGGTGGTGGCGGAGGAGGGAATAGCAGTAGTGGGAGACCAACCGGTGGCGGTGGGAGGGAGGATTGTTGGAGCGAAGGTGCTACGGCTGTGTTGATTGATGCGTGGGGTGAGAGATATTTGGAGCTTAGCAGAGGGAATCTGAAGCAGAAGCACTGGAAAGAGGTGGCTGAGATCGTGAGCAGCAGAGAGGATTACGGTAAAATTCCCAAAACTGATATACAGTGCAAGAATAGGATTGATACGGTCAAGAAGAAGTATAAACAAGAGAAGGTGAGAATCGCTACCGGCGGTGGCCGTAGCAGATGGGTCTTCTTTGACAAACTTGACCGTCTGATTGGATCAACGGCGAAGATCCCGACGGCAACTCCTGGAATCAGCGGTGGTGGAGGTCCTGGCGTAGGAGGAGGATTGCATAAGATTCCTATGGGTATTCCTATGGGCACTCGTTCGAATTTGTACCATCAGCAAGCTAAGGCTGCTGCAACGCCTCCCTTTAATAATCTTGACCGTCTAATCGGAGCTACGGCTAGGGTCTCAGCTGCTTCGTTCGGTGGCAGTGGCGGAGGAGGAGGATCCGTCAATGTACCTATGGGAATTCCAATGGGTAGCCGTTCAACTCCGTTTGGACAGCAGGGTAGGACGCTGCCACAGCAAGGTAGGACGCTGCCCCAGCAACAGCAGCAAGGGATGATGGTGAAAAGGTGTAATGAGTCAAAACGTTGGCGTTTCAGGAAGAGGAATGCTTCTGATTCAGACTCGGAATCTGAAGCTGCAATGTCAGATGATTCCGGGGACAGTTTACCACCTCCTCCTCTGTCGAAGAGGATGAAGACAGAGGAGAAGAAGAAGCAAGATGGTGATGGAGTGGGGAACAAGTGGAGAGAGCTAACTGGGGCAATCATGAGATTTGGTGAAGCTTATGAGCAAACGGAGAATGCGAAATTGCAACAGGTGGTTGAGATGGAGAAAGAGAGGATGAAGTTCTTGAAGGAACTGGAGTTGCAGAGAATGCAGTTTTTTGTGAAGACTCAATTGGAGATATCACAACTTAAGCAGCAACACTTGGTGAGGATGGGAAACACCAGTAATGATCGTCACAGCCGCAAGAACAACATCAATGCGATTGTCAACAACAGCAACAACGATGTGGGTAATAACTAGAGTTTTAGTGATTCACGGTCGTAATTGATATATTTTTAGATTTGAGTCTTGAATTGTTGAAAGAGAAACTTATCTAGGCTTCATGAGTGTATTAATATTTGCATATCTTTGTTAACTTTGGTCACATGGAACAGATTTTAACATCCTTAGAAAGCCTGAGATTCACCCTGCATAACTTTCGTCAGACTCCTCTGACACATTGAATGAGGACTTTTATGCAGGTTCCTAAACTTCTCTGAATCTCTAGAGTTAGATTGTGTTTCTGTGAGCTGACACTAGTTAGGTTAGAAAATGGCATAAACGTTCTTGTCACAATCCAAGATTTAAAGTTATGTTTGGTTATTATGACATTGAAGTTTTGCATATGTACCTAAAAACATTTAAACGCTTTCCTTATAATAATTGTTTTATCTAGATTTTCTTGTGTCTGAAGCATCAACCCACCAACGATCTGCTATGAAAGTAGAATGTTTGGCAAGAACACCAATGGTGTGTTACTACACAAAATGGCAATCACTGAAGATTTCGTCACACAGATGTTTCTCACAATTTCACCTTCCGTACTTAGCCTAAAATTAAATATTCATTCATGTATAGAAAAGTAAATCATGATATTTGAGTAAAATACATTCTTTCCAGTCCCACCGTAAACATCATTCAAACTTGCACTATTATGACGAATACAATAATGAAGACTTAGAGATTGATGTATCTTCGGAATTTCTGAAAATTGTGTTTTCTGTAGAAAAGAGTTTGATTCCAACAAATATTAATAGGCTTCATGAGTGTATTTTAATAATGAACTAACGGTGTCCACGTGTTTTTAGTCGAGAGTGATATTTTGCTATCACTAGGATTAGTAATCGACTTTTCTTCTCTTTGTAAACTAAATCTAGTAACAAAAGTAGTGATAAGTAAAGAAATAGTAAAATATTAATGTAGCAAATGAATGAATATTCTTATTTAAAAAGTGGGCAAGAGAAGATACCAAAAAGAAAGAAGGAAATAATTGGGTAGGATTTAAAGCCATGTCTCCATTATTATTTTGTTAGGGTCAATTCTGCATTTAAATTAAAGAAGAATAAAAGATTGATATCCTATAATTAGATATTTTTCCAGTCTTTTTGAGGGGGTCCATCATTTGATTTAAAGTGTCTCCAAAAGTTGGAATTAAAAAAATGGATGGTGTTAAAAATAAATATTAATTTTGAGGAGAGTGGAATAAGTAAATTAATAATTATATTTGTCAACATCTACTTAGCAATTTTTATTTGATTTTATACACAAGCAGATTTTACTCTTTGAACCAGCGAATCGTTGTACTGTTATACTCTTTTAAGTCTCAACGTTAAATATTTGGATCTGACAGATAAAGTACCAATATACCCATTGGTTCCTTAGCCCATTTGTGACTAAGAGACGAATTTACCCTTTTGTTTGTATTATTTGTATACTTCAAACAGTAAATAAATACGAAGGATGAAGGGGTATAACGGGTAACTGAAGAAAGCCGTTTGGGATTAGGCTATACCTATTTGCGGAATTTCGCTAATTACTGCCGACTTTTTATTTTTTTGATTTAATTTAAAATTTCAAATTTTACGCTCTATTACTCTCTTTTTTTTGTTTTTCACGTATACGGTACTTCACGTCAACAAAAATGGTGATTTTTGTCTGAAGAACGTTTTTTTCTCTCTCTTGAATTCACTTTCTCTCTCTAAAGTAGTGTTTGACAAAGATAGATTACGGCGGAAGGAAGGAAGGAGACAGAAATGGGAGATAAATCGAATCTATCAGCGGAAGCTACACCGAAGTGAATTAGATACGAAGTTGACTTGAGTATTGAATTGAAGCAATACAAAAGAAACAATCTCCATTGTTAGGGTTTTAAGAAGCTTTGAGAAGAAGATGCTGAATAGATAAATCAGAGAAAGAGACTCGACAATGACTGTAACTATTTGAATGTGAATCTGAAAGAGACTGATTCATCGGAAGCAGACGAAGATCTCATTTGTTTCTATCCGCAGGTAAGGTCTCATATGGGGCTGATCCGAGTATGACTTCACTTGAATTTCCGATTCTCTCTGTGATTTAAAATGGCGATTAGTCTATTACTTTTCCTTTGTCTTCCTATGGATTCGGTGTGAATCAGTTTTCTTCATTGATTGGGTATTTATATTTCCATGATCGGAACCAGATCTTGCAATGCGCTTGATTCTGTAATTTGTGAAGTTCGGGATTTCTATGATTGTGATGTTGCTTTAGTTCGGTTCCAGATATGGATATTGCTTTATGTATTTACTGATACTTCTAAATTGTTCGAATTTTCAATGTAGATCCTTTAGTCACGTTTCTCTTTCATTTTCTCTGGACGCTTCAAATTCCTTTGATGCCGTCTTTAATTATTATTATTTTTTTTTCGAAGGGCAAACTGAAGATTTTGTGCAAAGGGGAGAAGATGAGACCAGCTATACCTCTTGATTATGCTGTCTTCCAACTCTCCCCAAAGCGGTCAAGGTATTAATATTAGAGAGTGATTCTTCTCTTTCTTTGTTAAACCTGTTAGTGTTACTGGGTTTTTTAGATACTCTTCATGTTTTCTTTTCTTTCTGGCAGATGTGAATTGTTTGTTTCTACTGCCGGGAATACTGAGAAACTTGCTTCTGGACTGGTGAAACCATTTGTTGCTCATTTGAAAGTTGCAGAAGAACAGGTTGCCCGGGATGTTCAGTCTATAAGGCTAGATGTTGAAATCAACAAAAATGCTGGAACCTGGTTTACGAAAGGGACCCTCGAGAGGTTATATTCAATTCTGAACAAGGGATGTTCGAGGTCTTGCGGAGCAGAGCTTATGCTAATACACTTATTTCTTATACCTGGTGGCTTCTAGGTTTGTACGCTTTGTTAGTACCCCAGAGGTTCTGGAATTGGTAAGCGCACTGGATGTGGAAATGTCTCAGTTGGAGGCTGCCCGAAAAATATATGGCGAGGTACTTCACCTTTTTTTAAGTCCAATGAAGCATATACTGTGTTAATTGGATTGCTTTTATTGATTTTGATAATATCTTGCTTTAGGGAACTGGTGATCAGCGATCTAGTGCAAAAGGTATGCATATCGTTAACTTGTCTTCTAGTTGTACATTCTGTTACATATACTGTCCATGAAAAATCGTGCATTGGCTCTAAGGAGTCTGTTACACTGATGATTAATGAACAAAAATCGTGAAGTGAATAAAGATGCAGTAATTCATTCGCGCTAGAAAAGTATGTTGTATAGACTATAATATTGGCCTTCCTGATTAGACTCTTACACTGGCTGAGTTTACAAAATGCACACCTCCAAAATGAATTACCACAAAAATCTTACTGCCAAATATGAGAAAGGCATCTACAGGGCAGCTTATGAACTGCAAAGTGACATTTAGAGTCTGGAGTCATTATATTGTTTTCTGTTAATCTACAAAGGTCTATCAGATATATTCAATCACATGTTAGTCGTTTCTTTCTTGCTTCGGCATAATCTGGCTAAACCTTTCTTGATTCAGATGGCACAGAAACTACACCAGCCGCTGATGTGACAAAGTAAAGTCTCTTAATCTTGCAAAGTTGCTTGATATTAAGTAGTCTTATGCACTCCTGAGATGTAACACTGAATCTTTCCCCATTATTCCAGAAAGGAGTTGCTGAAAGCTATTGATTTACGGCTTACAGCAGTTAGACAGGACTTAACAACTGCCTGTAATCGCGCATCGGCTGCTGGTTTCAACCCTATCAGTGTCTCTGAACTTAGTCAATTTGCTGATCGATTTGGGGCCAATCGCTTGAAGTAAGTGTTAAGAGATATCCCTTACTCCATATCCTCTATATTATATTCCAGGTTTTCCCTTTCGTTCTGGCCTTTGTATCAGAAATTATTTGGATCCCTTTTACCCACAAGATAATTTATCTGGGTTTAAACCGAGAAGGTGGCGGGTACTGTAATTTGAGTTCTAGCTTTCATAGTTGCAGCCAATAAATTGTACACCTTTATGTATGCATAATATTGCTAGGTAGACCATTCAAGATTTCTAGGTTTATTACCCTCTGCCAGTGACCCTTCTTTAAAAATTTGGATTTTGTTATGCTAAAAGGTTATTTTGCAACACTTGTTTAATGTATGATCAGTGATCACCTTAACCACATGTGTTTATAGTCGCGTATATGTTTTATGTTTACCTGATTAGGCTATGATGCATACCCTTTCTCATAAACAGAAACCATCAGGCTCTAAATTAGGTAGGTTTGGTCTGATGGAGACTTGAGAACTGCAATTAGGTGGATGAACATGATTATAATATGACTAGGACGCCTAACTGGACTACAAAATTCAGTATCTATTTTTTTCGGTGACCAATAGTCAACCTGGTGAACACTTTTTAAGGCATTCTATTTCATAGAGTTCCAAACATATTTTGGCTTTCAAATTAGTTAACTGTCAGTTATGTGTACACTGATCATGCTTGGTCTGCTATACTTATTGCAGTGAGGCATGCACCAAGTTTATCACACTTTGCCAGAGAAGGCCAGAGCTTATGAGCTCTTGGAGGGTCAATCAGGAAGAAGAAGCGATACGCTCGTCATGGGAATCTGATATGTCAATTGATGATCCCAGTGAAGATGTATCTAGAGACCGGGCGACTAACAGAAACCAACAACAGAGGGAATATCAAACTGGTATGGAAGAGGAAAGCGCAACAGGAACCAACTACTGTCAACAAGAATCAAAGTTTATGCCACAAAGTAGTCATGATGAAAAGGATGAAGAAGAGGAAAAAAGTACTGTAGTAGATGAGCCTTTAGTGAGTCAGTCTAGGCAACTCACGAGACGGCTTAGTGTGCAGGAGAGGATCAGCATGTTTGAAAACAAGCAGAAAGAGAACTCTGGAGGGAAAACAGCTGTGGCAAAATCCATTGAGCTGAAAAGACTTTCTTCTGATTTATCATCTTCTGCAGGCATGGAAAAGGTTGTGGTACGAAGATGGAGTGGTGCTAGTGACATGAGCATTGATTTGGGAAATGACAGGAAGGATGATACTGGTGATAGTCCACTGTGCGCTCCCTCGTCATCTTCAGTGTCCAAAGATGGAAGTGGTACATCCTCGAAACAATTTGTCGGCTACAATAAAAAAGAGCAGAATGGATTGAGCCATGCTGCGAATCCTCACAGGACTGAGGAAGAATGTACTTCCAACAATGGCGGTGACTGGGGGACAGATGAAGTAGAGTCTCAAAATTCAAGTTCTATTTTCTTACGAAAAGACAATGAGGTACACATGAAGGTGCCATTGAGCACGAATAATCAAGTGGGACATCAAGGATATTCTCAGGATGGTTTTTCGGAGAAGAATTCCAAGTATAAATTTTATGAGAAGAATTCCAGAGCCACTTCGGATTACACAGGGAATGCAAATAGAAATGATGAGGCGGACAACAAAATGAGCGATTTTGAATCAAACAGGCAGAAGCAGACACAGTTTAGGGATCCTCGAAGTCATTCATTGTCTACATTACAGCAGTTAGGTGGTACTGAACCTAACATCACAAGTGTACAGAGCAATGGAGGAACTGCAGAGTCTCCTGGGAAAGAACTAATGCCTTCGGAGAGGCAATCACCACTTGTCGAGGATCGCCAGAGAAAGACACCGGTTTATGGAGGTTAGTATTGGAAGAGGATAGTAAAGTTTTGTTGGTCTTTCGTTTATATGCATGTTCTTGAATGGACACATTTCATATGTGGGAATTCCTTTATAATCTCAGCTGTTTCTTATGCTTCGACCCAATATTGATATCAATGGAAATATGGGATCATCGAAGGACCATCATCCACTCCCTGTTTCAGTTGTTTGTATTTAACAGTCTATAGTTTATTCTTTGCTTACCTGTGTTCTAATGCTTGAAAATTACCGTAGAAATATTCTTTTTATTATAAACACTTGAGTCTGAGAATAGGAGAACGACTAATTCTCAATGTGATAACGTACCTCTCTTCTTCTCTTTTAATATGTTGACTTCGACAAATGGGAAAATTAAGCAACCTTCTGATTATTTTCTTGTTGTACCATCTTCTTTTAGGTCCTGAACAGATGAAAAGGCCGCATAGCAGAAGAACTGATACTGGTTCAGCTGATGTAAATACAAAGCCAACTGCAGCCAATAATAATGTTTTAGATATCTCCGAGAGTGATACTGTGACCCAAGTGTCCCCGACAGAGCAAGTTCAAAGAGAAAGACCGTCTAAGGGAAGTCAAGAGCTGAATGACGAATTGAAAGTGAAAGCAAACGAGCTTGAAAAGCTATTTGCTGAACATATGCTCCGTGTGCCGGGGGATCAATCCAGTTCTGTCCGTAGAGCCAAGTCCGGAAAGCCGAGTGAACAGGCTGTGACTTCACAGATGAGAAGACCTGCAGCACATGATCTATCTTCTGTTCAAATTTCTGATAAAAAGACCCTGGCAATGCCAACTTTAAGCTCAAACGATGAAGACAAGTTCAAAACTCCAACATCAATGAAGATGGTTGTTAACAATGACTATGGAGATACCATGAGGCAAAAATTCCCAGAAATCAGCTTTTCGGATAATTCTAGGGGAAAGTTCTATGAGAACTATATGCAGAAAAGAGACGCAAAGCTGAAGGAAGACTGGAGTTGCAGAAGGACCGAGAAGGAAGCCAAATTGAAGGTGATGCAAGATATACTCGATCGCAGTAACGCTGAGATGAAAACCAAATTTTCTCAGTCTACAGGGAGACGTGATTCAAATGCCCGACATGCAGAGAAGCTTGTATACTTCAATTCTAAGTTGAGTGCTAAAAAGGATCAGGTATAGAGCATTTTTTTCTTCTGAAAGTTTACCTGTGGTAGTTAAAACTACTGAGTGGGTGAAATACTATCCTTGGTTTCCTAATAGTTTAACAATGTGACGACTTGACAGCATCCAATTAGCTCATTTCACAGTGAAGAAGATGAGGATGTTTCCAGGAGCACCCAGAATAAAAAGCTACAACAAAATAAAAACAATTTGACTGCTCGAACTACTGCTACATCAGCGTCACGCTCGGCAGCCAAAGTGTCTACTCCCAGTGCTGTTAGGCGGAGAGGACAATCAGAAAAAGTTCTTGCACAGTCAGTCCATAACTTCTCTGAGATCAAAAAGGAAGGCATGAAACCAGCCTCGGGAGTTGGAAAAAATGGTGTCCGCACCCAGGTGAGAAGCTCTCTCCGCCCAAAGGCTGTAAATGAAGAAGAGAAGTTGCGAAGGCCGAAAAATTTCAGAAAAGGTGCTGCTGAAGCTGCTGAGTTGGCGACAGACTTTTCTCAATTTAAGTCAGAGGATGGTGTTTCTGTACCTCTGAATCTTGAACAGGAGCAAAGCGGGAGAAATTTTAACAATTATGGCATTGGTATCAGCTCTGATAATGCGCAGCTGAAGGCTTCAGGAGCATCTGAGGCATCAGATGATATGGAGAAAGAGGGGATGGGAGAAGTGCTTGATGACACGGAAGTCGAAGCTTTTACTGATGCCGAAAACGAGATGCCAAGACTAAGTCAGGAGTCTGAAGAATGGGGTAGTAATGGAGTTGCAAATGGTGAATCTAGTTCCCAGCTTGACCCTGGTTCAAATGCTGAATTACCTGCTGCTATGGCTTCTAGGCATCAAACCATGGGTTCAATTCTGGACTCACCCGGAGAAAGTACTGTTCCATGGAATTCGCGAGTGAAGCATCAATATCCAAACGAGGCATCTGAACTTGATGGTTCAGTGGACTCTCCAGTGGGTAGTCCTGCTTTCTGGAACTTCTCTTCCCTTAGCCATACAGAGAACGATACAACTCAAATGAGAAAGAAATGGGGAGCTGCTCAGAAACGCGTCGCTGCTGGTAATCCATCTCAAAATCAGTGCCAACAGGATGTGACAAAAGGGTTGAAAAGGCTTTTGAATTTTGGAAGGAAAAACCGTGCGGCTGAGAGTTTGGCTGACTGGATATCTGCTACAACGTCTGAAGGCGATGATGATACTGACGATGGAAAAGATCTTGCAAATCGATCATCAGAAGACTTGAGAAAGTCGAGAATGGGATTCTTACAGAGCCACCCCTCTGGTGATAGCTTCAACGAGAGCGAGCTATTCAATGAACAAGGTAAACAACCATTTCAAATACCAAAGTATTTATTGCCTTAACATTCTATACGTAAATCATCCAAAGATGATCTTCACACGAAGCAAATAAAGATCTTCACAATATATCAGTCCTAGAGTTATCCACGGCTTAGATTTATTTCTCGGTTTGTTCATCTTGATCTGAGTCATGGAGGATGATCTAATATTGTGTACCTGATTTCAGCCCAACCCACTGGCGCACCATTGAGCTTTAAACTGAAGGAAGATCAGACGTCAGGAACTTCTGCAAAAGGTAATCAATCAAGTGTTATACTCTCAAAACTTTTAACCTTTTTCATCTCCACAGAATCTGAAGGTTGAAGCTATATATATGTATATTATTATGAGACACCGTAGAATCTAACTATCTAGCATCTGAGCTTTTTTTAATCATTTGAGTGAGATCTTACTGCCTAATTCAGAGTCCTATATAACCAAGCTGCGATCTTTATCTCCTTGCTATACGCTTTTTACTCACTCGTAAGCTTCATGTTTACTGCAGCACCAAGGTCATTCTTTTCACTCTCTAATTTTCGTAGCAAAGGGAAATGATTCGAAACCAAGATTCATAACAGAAGTCAGGACCCAAGCGAATGAAAGGTAAAAGATCGCAACGCAGGAACAACAGACACAAGTATAGAAGTGAAATATTCTGAGATCATGTGCTCTTTGTTTCGGATCAATGTATTATTGCGAATAGTCCCTCTTCCCTTCAATATTTCTTTGTTAACTTTCTGATAGTGGTTTTGAAGCCTACATTGTAAATTGTATCAAACCTGAAACATGTCCTTATCGGATTGATATCGATGTGATTTTGGTAGTACAAACAAAAAAGGATGACACTGTTCATTTACCGTTTTGACCCTTCAGAAGAACAGAGTCTGCTGCTTTAGCCTTTAGGTAATGTGCGACTGTGAAAGTGTGAATCATGTCCAATGTGAAATTTGGAAGCTCTTAGATAATAGTTAAGAAAAAAGTATTAAGTGATCGACATAGATTTAGTGAAACGCATCCAATTTTAAGTAATATTGTTGCTAACTAGACTTATTGAGTATGGTAGAAAAGTATAATTGATTGTAATGTAATAGCATGCGATAATGCTCAACACGCAAAAGTGGGACAAAGAAGGTATATACTCACCTTCCCAAATAACCTTTCTCCATCTTTCTGGGAAAGTGACGTGAAATCAAAGTTGACGTGACCCACTGTGAAATCCCCTAATAGCCCCTCCCCTTAACCTCACCAGTCTCTACTCCATCAAGGATTCTCAAGGGCACCCTAGTCATTCACCCAAAAAGTAAGAAGATTGGGACAAGAAATCCTCATGAGCCTAAGTAACATGATCACTTGACTTCAAAGCCAAGTGAAGTTTGATGATGTTACTTACCTGACATGCAAAGATAGAGAAATGCTCCATCATCAAAAAAAAGCAGAAACCTTTCTTTATTCTCTCGGTTGTAAAGTTCAATCTCACACTGTTCAATTTTCAAGAATGGCTTCTCTTACGCCTAGAGTATTAATCAAGCTTCTTCAAACGATGAACACCAACATCAAGGTTCGAGGGGAGTATCGTTCTGTTCTCTTGCAGGTAATTGGCATTGTACCTGCTTTAGCCGGCTCAGAGCTTTGGCCAAACCAAGGCTTTTTCATCAAAGTGTCAGATTCTTCTCACTCCACATATGTCTCATTGAGGAACGAAGACAACGAACTTATCCTGAACAACAAATTGGGATTGGGACAGTTCTTCTACGTTGATAAGCTTGAAGCTGGGACACCTGTTCCTGTAATGGTGGGAGTTAGACCGATCTCTGGACGTCATCCTTTTGTAGGGGATCCCAAAGATTTGATGCAAATGTTGGTACCTAGTGAGACTACACCTTTGCAAGAAGAAAATCACAGCCAGAAGAAGGTGGTGCAATATTATAATATCAGATTCTTGTACTTTTACTCTTTTAAGAGATCTGTTCTCTAATGCAAATTCTTCAGCAGAAAGATGGCGCGAGATCAAACATGGTGGAGAATCTAAGAAAACATCAACCTTTTGTAATTAAGGAAGAGAAGACAGGTGTGGCTTCAAGATATATGAAAGGTATTTCAAAACCAAAGACAAGTGGATCAGATTCAAGTAGCGGCAGTAGCAACAATGAAGGTGAGACTGGATCAATAATGGTGCCTAAGAAAGTTGGTGGATTGGCTAAAGGCAAGCAAAGGGAGCACAAAGATCAGGTGAGTGTTCTTCTGATAAATCACACAGGTCTTAGGATAAGAAAATTCCCAAAATTAGTATATTGATTATGGTTAACCTGTAACATATATGTGCATAGGCACGTCAAGCTGGTCCTCCACAATCTCGGCCTGCGACAGCTCCAACAAAGGCAAAAGTCTCTTTGAGCTCCACTGTGAATTACATAAATAGGAAGAGTAGCTCTTCCGAGGACGCATCATGGAGCTCTCTGCCTGTTAATCTATCAAAAATGGGTAAAGTACGCTTTATATGATCTCTGTATCTCTCTTTTTGTTTTTTGTTTTATTTCCGAATCCGCCCTCTATGAGCTCATCGCTGATAATCTCTGAATCCAAAGGGAATGCTGAGAAGGAGAAATATTGCTGCTCTAATTGCCACAGAGGTGCAAAGAGAGGCATTGGCTGCTTCACATCTTATCAAATGTATCAGGCAAGTTACCTTTGAAACCAAACCTGCTCCATATATCATGGAGGTAGAATCCGAAGAGAAAATAAGATACAAACTTTGTTTTTCTATGAAAAGTTGTCTCTTGCCTAATCAAGAAAACAATGATTTTGCAGTATGTTTGCTGACCTCAGCTCAAATGCTTCCCCAAAGAATCCACATACCTCTCTAAGAAACTTCTTCACTCTGCAGAGTATCCTTGACCAAGCACAGGCCACAGCTGCAGCATCAAAAGATAAATCAATCCAGCCTGTGAATATTCATTCATTGTGGACGGAACCTGAAAAGTTGAGCAAAAAATCTAGTCTAACTTCAAGCAGAGCCACAATGAAACCTCCTAAAACTCTAACAGAAGTCGAAAAGCTGGAATGGGTCAAGGGAAATGGCACAGAAGAGATAAGTGAACTGAGAAACACTTTGAAACGAGAAACGAGAAGCTGGTTTTTGAAATTCTTGGAAGACGCATTAGATACTGGATTCCATGCTAGTGTTTCGGAGAAGAAAGGAAAAACCAAAGGAGCGCAACCAGCAGAGCCAGAGAATCATATTACAGAGACATTATCCCAACTTAAGCAAGCAAACGAATGGCTGGAAAAAGTTAAAAGTGATCGTCATTCTAGTGATAGTTCTTTGTTAGAAGATATAGAACGCTTGAAAAAGAAAATATACTCTTGCTTGCTACTTTATGTAGATTCAGCTGCATCAGCTATTAGAGTATAGGCAAGCTCGCGACTGACAAGACAACCGATACAATGGAAAAATCTGCCTAGCAACAATAATGAAATAACTTCACAAATCCAACTAGAGCCAAAGTTACACACATTGTGTTTATGCTAATTTATTGTGTATAATAGAAACAGAATCAGACATGTTAATATATTGAACATGAGTTTCTGTGGTTTGTCAAGTGGATTTTAAGGTTTGACAAAGATCACTTGGAAAACTTGTTCGACAGTGACACATTTGTGATTAACCAACCTACATGATGCAACACAGGAGACAATGATCACATGTATGACGGATTAGAAAATGATTTCATAGAAATATATTACTCGAACCCACAACACTCACTGATCATCAAGAATCCAGAAGTGTTGTTGTAAACACTAACTTGATGGAGAACAAGTCTCTGGTGACTGGTGGATGTGTAGAAGTTTACAAGATAGATTTCAGGTCACAAGTGGGTTTCTATCTTCAGTGAATCTTTCATCACCAGCTAAAAAAACTGATTGAAGTCGAGAGGAAGAGGCGGCTAATTCCGAGAAGATATAAAGGACAATCATCTTGCCAAAGACATTATGATATAACCAAAAATATAATCATAACAAGTGCAAAGAAATATGCAAAGGATTTTATTTTCCGAGAAAAGATATAAAAAGCAGGTTATGAGCCTACAATTTTACAAGTTCAGGCACTCCAAAACAGCTTCAAGATACATTACAAAAGTTCCTAACTTTAGGTTAATACTTCCTAAAAGTAAATTTCAGACGACCTGGCTGGAAACTTGGTTCCTGAACAAGAACCATGTGGGCAGTATCTTCAAGAACTGATTTGGTTAATACTGCCTAAAAGTCAAATTCAGACGACCTGGTCGGAGACTTGTTTCCTGAACAAGAACTTTGGGGGCAGTATCTTTGCAAATTGATCTCACGCCATGAAAGACATTTCTGGATTTGCCACCAAATAGTAGAACATCTCCAGACTCCAAGACTAACTTTTCTGCCTTGTCTTCATCCCTCTGATCACCATACAAGAACTCGGCTGAATCTCCAACAGAACATGAAACAACAGGTAATCCCTCCTGAATGGACTTTTTGCTCTCATCTTTGTCCTGAAACATCAAGGATTTAAACTAATGATGCAACTACCTTTTGAGCTTTATGAAATCACAAAGTTGTTTGAAATACTAACCTGATGGAGACCAAGTCTCCCGGTGGATGTGTAGAAGTTAACAATACATATGTCTGGTGACATAAATGGTATTGTAACTTCTCCCCTCGTCTCCTTTGATTTTGAGGCAGCTAGGGACTGCGATTCTTTAATTGCTTTCTCAACAAACTGATTGAATTCAACTGGGATTTTTGGCGGACTAGAACCATCAACCGGTCGAACCTCTCCATATCGAGATGTTTCAGGGTCCCAGTTTTTCCCAAGGCACATCATTTTCAAGTGTAATATTGCTTTATCCCTGTAACCTGGTTGATAGAAGCCCCCTTCACCCAAACCCAGCTGACGGCATTTGTTCACAATCATCAGCTACACAATTTCGAGAACAAAAAAGTGTAAAAATGATGCATACAAGATTAGAAAGATAAGAAAACACGTGCAGAAAGAGGGAAGTAGGGACACAGAGAGTGTACTTACTTGATCATTGATTGACAAGTAGTTCTTGAGAAGTACCATTCCAGGTCTAATAACAATTCCAGTGTATCCCTTAGTTGCTTTCCTCTTTTCTCTGTTCAGTTCATACTGAGAGGGTTTTAGTACTATCCCCCCCTTCTTGAGAAAGAGATCAAAAGGTCTCGAGCTGCTTTCACTGGAAGAGTTCCCTGCATCACCAGACTTGTGAGCACTATTCTGATCCTCAACACTAGGAAGCTCAACCTTCTGATCACTTGTAGAAGACACAGAGTCCTGGCAAGACAACGAAACATCTTCCATCTGAGTCACAAGATCATAACGCATTTTAGCGCCATTCTTGACATCCTTGTCCTCACATTCTTTAGAGACAAACGAACCTCCAGAAAGACTTATGTTCTTTGGAGTAGACGAAGCAGATAATTTCAAAAGATGTTTGCATTCTCCATCAGGTTGCTTAGTAGAACCTATTCTATCTTCTTGGAGCTTTCTATGCAGTTGAACACCGTTTTCCACAATTACCACATTGGACTTCTGAACGTACACTTGCACTGGACTGTGTTCATCGCCGCCACGCGCAGAACAATCTCTAAGAGGGCATGACGGTGTACTTCTTCCTCTCCCTCGAGGTCCTCTACCCCTACTACCAGAAGAATCATCCAAAGACCTATCAACTGTAACCTGTAAATTACAAAGGAAAAATCTACTTACGAACCATAAACAGTAGCACGCAAGAAGTAAAGGATGATCAAGCGATTCTAATTTCGAAAACGGAGAAGAACAATTCTCGGAAGCATAAGAGACGACAATCAAGTAGAACTACCGGACTTTCGCTTCTCGGACGGTATTCCCATTGCCCAGATGCCGGAAAACGTCCTCGAGAACCCCTACGGCCACCGGAGCCCCAAGCTTCGCCGCGATTCATCGAATTCACTCTCAAACCCTTTCAAAAAGACGGTAACTTTAGCAGGTAAAAGGAAGAACTGAAGCGGTCTCACTGCAAATCCGATGTTGCCCTATAATAATTGACAAGTTTCTTAAGGGTTAAAAATTGCAACTTTGCAAGAGACTCTTCGGTTTCGGTGAATTGGTGTACATTGTACGACAAGTCAAACTCACCGTTGGAAATATTAATCGCCGTGCACCGTCTTCGGCGATGCTGACTCAGCATCAGCATGCCATGTCATCATTAGATACGCTGACATGGATTACCCGCTAAAACAAACAGTCCTTAATCAGAATTGTTTTGGGCCGATGATAAAGCCCATTGGATTTGCAGCAGTATCGACCACGTGCTCTTGCAAAAGGAGACTAGAGAGTAGATCTGTCGTATGTAACCATTATTATTAATTTTTATCTTCCTTACAGTGTTCTTTTTCTTCTTTGGTTTCATTGTCTAGACTTGGTTTGGAAGGTCTGTCTCTGCCTCTGCCTTTTGCTGGGTTCTTCAGATAAGTGAGTAACTTCTACAATCAGCTCTTTAGATCATATATTATGGTTTTACCACTAATCCCTTAATGATCTCAGCCAATATATATCTATTTTTGTTGTTTCATGTAGTTTAAAGGTTGAACTTACTACTATAGACGAATTAATCAGTAAAGATAGACGAATCAAGGCCTCCTAAAGAGTTGATCATTTCTGTTTAGCTTCTTCTGGACTAGTGTGTGTGTGTGTGTTGTTTGATTGTCAATTTCTTTCCTTTGTATGATATTGTAGATAGATGGATCAAATTGTTAACGTGGATGAGTTTCAAGAGCTGGCGAAACAGGCTCTCCCTAAGATGTATTATGATTTCTTCAATGGAGGAGCAGAGGATCAACACACTCTCAAGGAGAATGTGCAAGCTTTTCAAAGAATCATGTAACAAATCCATATCAATATCCTTTTGGTGAGTGGATGGATGACTCTATAGTCTTGTGATTCTTCAATGTAATATGTTACTGTGTTGTGTGCTTGATTGATGTTTAGGTTTAGGCCTAGGGTTCTTGTTGATGTGAGCAAAATAGATATGTCCACAAGCATATTGGGTTACCCTATCTCAGCTCCAATCATGATTGCTCCAACAGCAAATCATAAGTTGGCTCATCCAGAAGGTCTGTTTACTCTTTCACAACTACTATTAATGGTATGCAGTTGTTGGATTCGGAAAATTAATTTGATTTGTCTTTTATGCTAGGAGAAACCGCCACTGCGAAAGCTGCAGCTGCGTGTAACACTATCATGGTACTAAGGTGTTTATTGAAATACTTGTTTTGCTCTGTTTGGTTTTTAAGGTGGTGAATATTGTTTTTGTCCTGTGAATTTTCAGATAGTATCATACATGTCTTCATGCACTTTTGAAGAGGTTGCTTCCAGTTGTAATGCTGTTCGGTTTCTTCAAATATATGTTAGTACACAGTCTTGATTTTTAGCTGCTTTTGTTATCCTGACATGTACTGCCTTATTGTAGGCTTTAGGCCTCAGTTCTTATTTTGTTCTGATAAGTTTAATAGGTGTACAAGAGACGTGATGTAACTGCTCAGGTGGTGAAAAGAGCTGAGAAAGCTGGATTCAAAGCCATAGTTCTGACTGTTGATGTTCCTAGACTTGGTCGAAGGGAAGCAGATATAAAGAACAAGTAACACTCTCCATTACTCTCAGATTTTGGAATATCAAAGCTGAATTGATGTCCTTACTTTGCTTGATCTATCTAATAAGAAGTAGTTTGTGAAATGATGTTTCAATTATTTCTTTTCTGTAGAATGATATCACCTCAGCTGAAGAATTTTGAAGGTTTATTTTCGACCGAAGTCCGACCTGTGAGTACCGCTTGAATTAACGTTTATGTAGTGTGAAACCTTACCAGTTTATTGACGTGATAACTTTTCTCAGACTAAGGGTTCAGGGGTTGAAGCCTTCGCCTCTCGTGCATTTGATGCCTCGTTAAGTTGGAAGGTAAAATCTTGTGAATTAATTTCATTTGTCCTTGAATGCCAAACCAAAATTTCCCATTACAAGTCTGAGGTAATTTCTTGCACTGCAAAATTTAAGGACATCGAATGGTTAAGATCTATTACTGAGTTGCCTATTCTGGTCAAAGGGATACTCACCCGTGAAGATGGCAAGTTTCTTGTCTCATACTCTTATATACATAGAGGCATATATAGCCTGTATCGTACTGTATAAAAATTCCAAAGCATATAAAGACTCTTTTTTGGATGATATTGGCAGCTCTTAAGGCTGTTGAAGCCGGTGTAGATGGAATAGTTGTATCTAACCACGGGGGTCGCCAGCTCGACTATTCCCCTGCTACAATAACTGTTTTAGAAGAGGTAAACCCATCAAAGCTTAATTTAGAACATGTTTATTCTTCATAATGAACAAACTGGTTTTCTTCTGTAAATGCAGGTTGTTCATGTTGTTAGAGGTAGGATTCCGGTATTGCTTGATGGAGGAGTACGACGAGGAACAGATGTTTTCAAAGCGCTGGCACTCGGAGCACAAGCCGTTCTTGTAAGCTCGAAATGCTAGGGTTAAGGATATGGCATATAATTTTCAGGTTGCACGTTGTTGATGTCATGATCTTATTTGGTTGAGTGATGCAGATAGGGAGGCCTATAGTCTATGGGCTTGCAGCTAAGGGTGAAGATGGAGTTAAAAAAGTGATTGAGATGTTAAAGAATGAGTTTGAGATTACTATGTCCCTTTCTGGTTGTCCCACCATTGATGACATAACCAGAAACCATGTTACGACAGAGAATGAGAGACTTCACTCTATGCTCTGATCCAACAGAATCAGACAGTCGACCAGCAGTATGAAATACTGTTCATACACATAAATAAAAAGCTCTATTTCAAGACAAGGGATCTGTACGTTCGGACTTAGATGTTTTTTTGTTTTGCTTAATTTGCTGGTTATGATAAATCCTATAAGTGAGACGGCTTTCTGAAAGATGATTAACTCTTTTGACCAATGGGACTAAAGGGAACTTGATATCTCAGCATTCTACAAAATTTGTCACAATGTATACATCAGTCTGATCAGTGAAATCCCTGGTCTGAAAAGAAGACGAGCTGCATCATAATCTACACAGCCCAATATAAGCAGTCTCTCTGGGTATTTGGTGAGGAAGAAGCTAGTGCGGTTATAAGGTGAGGCAATATCAAGATGATGAAAGGTCCTCCTGAAGCTCCAACTGGGACATACGATATTCTCTCTCAAACAACATGAACTCCTGCATTTGTATTGCATCCAAATCGATCAGATGGTTCGCAGTTACTAAGATTAAATACTTCATATGCAGATAAGATCTCATTACTCATATTCCTGTTGATGTTTCGCAGCAAAAGTAACAAAAATAATCTGAGGCAAAACCGTAAAACTAAAAGCAAAGAGATATTCATTCAGGTGAATAACCAAGAATGATGGAATAAACAATGACGAGTCTTTGACTGTTTTCATGGAGTAAAGAACTGAGTATTTCTAACCTGTAATTGTTGCCGACTGAACAAAGAGAGAAAACCAGTTTCATCAGAAGCCACAAGCTCAATCAGTTTATCATGATCTTCAGGTGGATTTCCCGACTCCATTAGAGAAACAGAAACCTACGAATACGTCAATAAATGGAGGTTAATTCATCTAACCAGGGACATGCGAGTAGGTATAAGTTCAGTCTTCTATAGTTCTTGCCAATGTAAACGATCAAAGACTTTCATTTTCTGCAAAAGTCTTAGTAGACACTTTTATTATAGGTTAAGATGAATTGGCCGCAGATAGAGATACGTATGTATGCATTTTTATAATTTAATACGGCAGAGGCTAGTTGTTTTACCTGCATAGATCGAAGAACGAGCTCTGGAAGACAGCATCTTCTACAGAGACCCCGGACAATATAAGTTGCAGGTGTTTCAAGCGAACCTTCTTTGCTTGAATACCAAGCGTCTAGGCGGGATATATCCATTGTAACACCTGCTTGGAACCGGGAAAGCTCACCTGCAGTCAAATTTTAAATTTTTGCTTGTTTTATTAATGCTGGTGATTTCATCTTGGATGGAAACATCCCCAAATTTCTCTGGAGAAAGGAGGTAAACCACAGTGAACGAGAGATATGTTCCATAGACATTCAAACCTTTAAAACCAGCTGCAGCCACTGCACTTAGAATACCACCGTCATTTGTATTATGTGGCCCAAGTCCATCACCGTTAATTGCTAAACACCGGAGCACAACCTCGATGCAGTAGCTGTCCCTTGACGAAATCGATACGTTGACCTGAAAGCAAAGATCAACACAAACATTAAAACGTAGTAGAATGCATTCGAGATGGTGTCACATCATAGAAAATATTCAATTCTGTTGCATAACCCTTTTAGATGAAAACTCATGTCCATGGTTAAAGAAAACTTACACATATATCCATGGGTGAGGCAAAAGAAAAAATAACGAGTAAAAGGAACAAATGCAACAAGAACATTGGATGAAAGGATTACCATTAACTGGCGATCTAAAACAACTTCCTCACTGACTGAAGAGTAAAGTGCACTCATTAGTGCAGCACAAACAGTAGCATCTGGGCGCAAACATTCACCAGAAGGCAAACAGAGCATCGCAGTTGCATGCAATTCAAGGAACAAACATTCTTCTGATTCGAATACATGGTCTTCGAGAAATGTCATCCAGGCATTGTCTTGTCCTATATTGAGGTTCAATACTATCACAGTCAACAGCATTTTCAATCAATGTAAAAAATGCAAAGTCGTGCATACAAGTCAACCATATATTATAAAGTATGGCATCACTTACTGAGGAGCAATGTCAAAGAAGAATCCAGAGTCTCTTTGGCTGCTACAACAGCTTTCTGATTTTCCTCTTCTGACAGTTCAGTGACTTCAGCATTCTCTAATTGGAATTTGAGCCAGTTGCGATATTTTGCATCACAGGAATAATACTCATTCTGTTTAAAGACAAAGAGGTACGTAAATCTATCTAGACACTAAATGTTTCAATCAAAGGAATAACGAAGAGTAAAATTGCAGTGAAGCATACCCAGTCTTGGAACTCTTGCAAATTCTCGGAAACATAGTCCTCAAGGGTATCTGGATTTTCTGAGAGTTGCTTCAAAGGTTCAGCAAGAAAACTAAGAAGTGTGTGTGCACCCACGGGAGTTGCAGGCACCCTCCACATGGCAATCAAAGCAAACTCTCTGAAAAGTATGTTGCTGAAGAGAGGAAAAAACAATAATAGCATGAAACAGAGCCAAAAGTGAAGAATATAAGTGGGTGACAAATGCTTTACACATAAAAAGCCTCCTGGTCCTTTTGTTTCAACATTACGTCTCCATTGAGAATTGAGAAATGGGCTTACAAAGATGCAAAATTAGCCTACATTTTCCTAATATGTCGAGATTTGTCGCAGACGCAGATATATATATATATATATATGAGGCCATATGTCAGTATGTATTGACCGTACCTGTGCATCAAAGATCGCAATAGTAATTTGGAAGTAACATCCTTGACATCCTTTATAGTAGATGGAGGTGTAAAACAGAGCCACTGAATGGCTATGGCTTTTTGAAGACTCTGCTGACGATGCTGCTCTGCCACATCAACTGAGGGATCATATTTTGCAAGTTTGATTTCCCGAGATCTTGACAAAACCCTGTGAATGTTCCATGAAGTTGCAACTTCTGAGATAGAGTCCAATATATCTCACTATTACATATTATAAGTCATAAAAATCTCGACCATTGATACCTGTCAACTATTTCTTCAAAATTTCCTTGTGAGTCATCCACAGGAGAGAATGGCAAGTATTCCATAGCAGACAGGAAGATTTTGTACTTCACATGTACGCTATTTACAGAGCAGGAGGAAAAATGTCAAAGAAATAACTTTATGCCATACACCTATATGTAATGGGTGCTAGTCCACAAAGTTGAGAGGGTCACACAATGCAATACGAAAGACTAGCCTCCGATATTTATCACCCAATAACCGATAATTCAATTAGAAATACCTGCTATGCATCCTTAGCTCCATCATGTGTACAAAAAGTTCAATGCATCGATGAGGAGCAAGCTGAGAAGCATAAATTCCTACTAATTCTTCATGTTGTTTTGAAAATAGAAACATCGCATACCTGGCAATTTCACAGATCACCAAAAAGTCAGTTGAACATAATATGCATGTAATGTATCATGAAGTAGGATAATAAGTTCCATAAATCAACTCTGCTACCGCGCTACCGCACAGAGGAACCAACTTGAAGTGACTCACATGTGAAGAATAAGATCACCAACATTACTGAGCTTCTCCCTGAAAGTGTCGCTGATTTCATCAGTAAACAGAAGCCTAAGAACAAGCACCACGTGGGCACCAAACTTTATCATATGAGGATCTCCATGGGGCCTGCCAGATAAAAAAAACGTATTAAGTCAAGGCACTCATATAGAAATGCTGTAAACACCCATATCTGTCTTCTTTATAATAACCAAGAAACATCAGCAAATACGCAGTAGGTATTGTCATTTCCAGACCCCTACCACAACCTCCCTGAGTTGGGAATTTTTGTTAATTCGAAAGAAAATGCTAGGATCCGGCAATCGACAAATAACTATATCGCAGAATTCTTTAAAAGAAACAAAACTATCTAGAGAAAAACTATTGATTGCCTGAAGTTGCTTTGGTCATCTTCTAAGGGCGCTATCCATGACCATATGATATCAAGAAGATGTGATATATCCCCCAACATAAGGTTCATCTGCCAAAAGTAAGTATTAGGGATGACTACGCACATAATACTTGACAGAAAAATCTTTGGCTATTAAAATACCTGAATTTGCCGGTGCTGCTCTTTGCATCCTCTGACAACAGCTTCGTGCACCAATTCCCTAAGTCAGGAACAAAACAGTAAGTTGGGCTGTAGCTCTTTACAAAAAGGACAAAAAGAAATTTTCCTAATAGTCGCATTCATACCCTGAATGGAGTTTCTGAAGAAGAGCAGGAAGATCACGAGGTTGTTGGTTTAGAACATGGAGGGGCCAATCTTCTGGCCCAAGTGAAGCCTGACAACCATTTTGCATAGTTTCAGGGCTTTCATCAATGCAGCTTCTAAACCTTTCTGTCAAGCCTGGCTTTGATTGGGCGAGTTCAAGATCAACCTGAACATCAAGCCAAGATTTTGCCATTGCCCAGCAAGCTGACTGCAGAAAAATCACCATCAACGCTAAACAATGTCAATGCACGCAGCATGTAAAGTAAGCTACGGAATAAGATGGAAGATAGCAGTTTCCAGTTTTTTTTTTAAAAAAACTGCATAGGAATGGTAGCACGAAAACAGGTATTGTCAATGATTCATTACCATCTTTAAACAATCTTATGAGTGACAATTTAATTCGACAGGGACACACATGCAAGGTTATAGTTTAAGACGAAATGACCTTTCACATAAGCACCTTAAAATATAATGCTTAAAATTTGGCAAGACAACCACGAAAAAATGTTAACAGTACGTTAATTAAAAGAAAAATGGTAGCCAAGGACGAAAAATTGGAATAAGATAAATAAAATCAATCTGATTTTACAAGTGTGCATGCCCTTACCTCCCAATCAGTACAAACTGGTAACATGCGGTTCAGGTTGCTACATCGTGTTGCAAAAACAGCAACTTCATGTTTGCTGCCATCCTGCTCTGCAATTTTCTTCAGAAAGAAATGAAGAAAGAATAGTAAGTTATGTTTCTCTGAGAGGGAAAATAAACTTCAAATTCATTAAAAAGCAATAAAACTATCCAGATTTTGTATTACCTCTGATGCACAGTAGGACGCCCATTTCCAAAGACGCAGTTGATTGCCAAAGCCACTTTCCTGCTCGATGGCCTGGAGAGTCCTATTTTTCCCATTCTTTACTAAAGCCTCGACGGAAGGAAACATGTCCATTCCAGAAAAAGGGCATAAAGTTGCAGCTCTCCATGGCTGCCAAAGTAGAAATAAATCGACATTATCGCAACACACCATTCTAATCATTACCCTTAGAGAATTCATATTCTTATAAATACTACCTGCCCAGCGGACCTGCAGAGATCACATGCCTCTTCTATTCTCCCAGCCCTTATCAAAGTCCAAACATCCTCAAGAACACATTCATCTTGTTTCTGCCAAAGAAAAGTTGTAATAGTGATTTCATTTAACAGAGATAATGAAAACGTAATATGACCTTCATAGTACAGATATAGGCATCCACAGGGAAACTAGAACATACAAAAGAAACAGTTACAATTGCTATGGTATACGCCCTAGAGCAAGCCAGTTAGTTAAATAACTGATAATCAAATCTTAATTATGATAAAAATAGGCGGCCGTTCTGACAAAATTTCTCTAACCCTTTTCCTCCACATTGCATTGCTTTCCACACAGTCCTGCCAACATTGTTCCATGTATACCATGTATTTCATATTGAATGAACAAATATCTTGAAATGTTAAAACATGCACATCAGCACTAATAATTTAAATGAACCTAACATCAACCATAGCTGAACAGACTTACATTGTCATCAGGAAGAAGACGAGCATGTTCACGTGTTGGAGCATCAAAATCCAGATGGTGTACAGTGTCAGCGGGAGAGCCATTTTTCTTGAGATATCTTTGTGTGTGATGCCACACTCCAGCGTTTGGAAGATAAGTACCCACATGAGATCCCCGCACCTGAGAACATTAGCATTTCCTGGTAAGCAAATTCTAATCAAGTGTTAATCACCTCTATCAATTTGAGGGTTCATCACACAATTCTTTACCTTAGTCACAAGGCCTAGGAAACAGTACCAACAACCTCAATATATGACAAGTACGAACCAAACTACAGACTTTGATTTCAGAAGCAATGCTAAGATTCCATTCATACACAATGAGATCCAGTATTTCTCAAGGTGTAGAGCAAATTTACTACTAGATAAGAAAATGCAACAACCGTTTTGCTCAACTTCTGTTTGTGAAAGTTCAAGGAACTGCACTGCAATTAGCAAGTTTATTCACGATACTATGCATGATCCCTACTTAGGAATGCAAAAATGACCAGACCAGATCACCAATCAAGTATCATGCCAAAATGTCAATGGTAAAGTAATATATTGAAAAGAATATACTGGAATAGCCACCTTCCTTTCCAAGTCAAGTGATTTTGAAGCAAGTTCTTCAAGCCACAGGACTATCCGAAGGCATAGCTGAGCTGTATGGTCGTTTACAACAAACTGACAAGCCTCCAAATGAGATGTTGATGGCGACTACCGACATCCAACATAATCAAATAAGTCTGCGCGTAAGATGTATCAAATATGAATGATTCATATGAAAAACGACCACGAAAGAATGCTTACCAGGATCAGTTCCTTCGGAACTTCTTCAGTAGCTGCAAGAACAAAGACACATGATCGATAATACCATCTCTAACACAAACCACGCAGTACTTTAATTGAAAAATTTCAGGTAGACATGAAAATATTACATGACACAGAGCTTTGACAGACATCAGCAATCAAAATGAATACAACGCCTACCCTATTCCAAAACGGCCAGAGAAATAGAATGATGGAGTTGAGTTTCCTAACCTTTTCCATATAGGTTCCATAAAAGTGACCAGGAGGCAGCCTCACCAAGCAAAAGCTGAGCCTTCTGTCTCATAAGTTTATCCTCCACAACACGATGTCTAATATCTGATCCATATCTGTAGATAACCGGAAAGGCATGAAACACAAACAAAGAACCTCAAGTTGAAGAAATTCTGACGGTTGAACTCTCAGCGCCAGAAGACATACCTAATTGATTGTGAAACATGCCTGCATGATTCCTCAAGTCTCAATATTAGATCTGGAATGGGCATTAGTCCTGCAGAACCAAGATGTCATAATTACAATAAGAGATAGCCAAATAATAATGGGACTATAGCAACTAATAAAGGGAATCCCACAAACACAAAAGGTAGATACATTGCTTAGTTGAGATTTTGAAAACCACATATATGCATGCAGAAACACACCCAAATATCTGCATATTCATGTATATACACGCACATAGTTTATACAAAGACTGGTATATCATACAAACCTTGAAGTGCAGAATCAAAAAGGGAAGCAAACAAAGCAAAAGTTGTATCTCCACTCTCCGCTAACTCATCATTCTCAATCTTGCAAGCCTTCAGTGATTGACTTTCTACTCGACGAAACGAAGCCTCATTATCATCATCCAGAATTCCAACACTCTCCGTCCTGGAAGCAGATATTGGGTTTGTAGGTGTTCCTTCGTAATGATCGGTGTGAAAATTGTCAACCTCCTCCTTAATGTTTTCAAGAAGCAAAGCAGTATTTGTTGGACTATGGATGTTATGCCCATCATACAGTAATCTGTTCTCGCGGACATTTGAACTCAAGATTTCCTCATGTGGCGATGTAGAGTGTCTCTTTCTGCAAGCATTGTACACGGGCATCAAAATGCTATACATCAAACACGCAAAATATTGGTTCAACAATACACATCAATGCAGAGTTACACGAAACAAGGAACATAAAATGTTTTCAATACTAATTCTTACTAATGAATTAAATCCATACGCAGATTTATGAACTGAAACCATAAACCCTAACAAGGTTCAGTTCATCAGAGAAAAAAATCCAAAACTTCAACGTAAATCTCAGACCTTTCGAGAACAATCTCATTCAAGTCTTGCTACATTCAGCTGATTTAGACTGTACTTACAAACAAACGACAACCCACTTAGAATCCAACATAACGAGACCCAGAAAATCGAGAATAGTTATCCAAATCAGAAAAAGGGTAGTCGAAATTTTATACCGATAACGACGGAATTGATCCCTAACACTGAGGACCTCGGGATCGAAGTAGCTAGGGGAAGTGTCCATATCCATGTCCATTTCTTCACTAACAAAAACTAACCCCAAGTGCTATAACAATCTTTGAAAATAATTCAAGTAGCTGAAGGGCGGCAAAGCTCAGCGACGATTAGGTTGTGCAGTCGTCGAAATCTAAAACCCTCTAAAAATCCTCCGCCCAGAGGAAGACAGTGCTACGATACGACACAGAACAGTCACGCCACCAGAGTAAAGCACAAGTTGCTTGAAAACGCTGCGTTTCATCTTTCAAGTCAGTAAAAAAAAGGGTATAACTGTAAATAAATAGAAAAATAGGGGCAGTATAGTACAAGTTTCACAAAAACAGACCAGCGGAGCGGAAACGAGTTTTAATATGCGAGCTCCAAAGGCGTTGTTTTATCCTCAGAGAGCTTTCGTTAGAGATGGCGGCGCTTATCCGGTGTTGCTCCTCCTTCTACCATACTTCCGGTTGTCAACCACCGCCGCGATACAAGTCTCAAGGTCCAGGTTAGCTCATAGTTCACTGGCTGATTCAGATTTCCATTTCAAGAGTCTCTGTTGCTATGTGAATGATCCTCTTTTGGTTATGAGGCATCAGAATGTCGGAGACTGAACTAGATTTTTATAATTTCATTCGGAATGGTTATGTTTCAACGATCTGGGGAACTCTTTGGTCGCATTATGTTCATTGAAGTCTGCTTGGATGGTTTAGGATAGGGAACGGAACGGGGAAGTTGGTTTAGTTTTGGAGATTCCATAATTTTGTGCCATATAGATAAGATAAGTGTGTAGCTTGGTTATGCCCGCAACTCTTGGAAGCATTTTTTACTTTGGCTTAATTTCCTGTTGTATTATTCTCATTTGTATTCTTGTTGAGATCTTTGTTATCATTGTGATACATCTCCATATCCGTGTCACAGTAAGACACTAACTACGTGAATCTTTTACACCCGAAGAAGTAGTTGAGGAGCTTAGCAACAAACGAATTGATGGTTTTCACGGATTGTGTTTGCATTCCTAAAAGTAGTTCAAGCCTCTGTCATATTTTCTTCTTGGCTCATTTCAATAATAATTGTCAATTCGTGGTAACTGATGAAGTCATCTTACTGAATTTCAGGCATTTCGCCATTGCTTTTTTCAGGGATTGGAAAGTTAGTAGTCAGAAAACCTGGGGATTATCATCCTTTCTCCAAAATTATACATTCATCTTCTCAGCCCAAGGAGCGTGAAGGGAGGGGAATCTTACAAACGCCACTTCCCAGCGTGGAAACTCTTGACAAGTTGTCAGCTTTTGAGGTAGGTTGATGAGTTCCGGGATGTTTAGTTATATCCCGCTAAAACCTATGAGTATTCTATTGCTTGAATACCAGGATTCTGTTTGACTCGGTTTACTTTTTGTTGTCAAGTTATTTCGTTTGTGTTGGTAAGCCTTTAGATATGGATGTGGCAGGGAATTGGAAGGGTCAAATTACCCGTGCTGGCAGTGTTGTTGACAAACTCCCTACAGATGGCTACACCATTTGAAGCTTTGGCCGCTGAAACATGTGAGCCAGAGAGCTCCATGTTCAGCATGCCAATTTTGTTACTTGTAGCTTTAATTGGAGCCACCGTTGGAGGTAGTAATTTGTCTTTTCTTCAAACTATGCTTCTACGAACTGTACTCATTGGGGTTTTAACAACAATTTTTGTGGTACACAAATTAGGGTTGCTTGCTCGGCAAAGGAAAGGGGAGTTACAGAGGTTGAATGAACAACTACGACAGATTAACGCAGCTCTTAGGAGACAAGCGAAAATTGAGTCTTACGCACCAAGCTTGAGTTATGCCCCAGTGGGAGTAAGAATCCCAGAGAGTGAAATCATTGTGGAACCAAAGAAACAAGAGTTGATTTCCAAGTTGAAAACAGGAAAAACTTATCTTAGGAACCAAGAACCAGAGAAAGCATATGCGGAGTTCAAGATAGCTTTGGAACTTGCTCAGAGTCTTGGAGACCCCATCGAAGAAAAGAAAGCTGCAAGAGGCTTAGGTGCCTCGCTGCAACGCCAAGGGAAGTACAGGGAAGCCATACAGTACCACTCCATGGTTCTAGCCATCTCAAAGAGGGAAGGTGAAGATTCTGGAATCACTGAAGCATATGGAGCTATTGCAGACTGTTATACTGAGCTGGGAGATCTCGAGAAAGCTGGAAATTTCTATGATACATACATTGCTCGGTTAGAGACAGACTGATTCTTCTGCAATGTCCTTTGTTGTCTGTTTGTGTTCATGTCAAACCACATAAAATGGATATTCAAATCCCTTTTATTGAATGTAATTTGCTTGTTTTACAATCCATGGGAATTACATAACTAAAGCATACAGCTGCAGATAAAACTTTATATAGATAACTTAAGTGAGAGATGACAGACAGACAGACACACACACAAGTTCTAGAAAAAGGAAAAACAAAAGAAAGAAAACCAAAGAGATTGAAACGTAAGATCGGTGCCACGATCTGAGGTTCATTACTGATAGTACATGAGCTGCTGTGCGGCGGCTACATTCTGAAAGCCACCATCGTACATGGCTGCAGTAGCTCCAGCTGCATTGATTCCATGAGCAGCCTGCCTCAGAGGGTGTTGACCCTGTGGATGCATTAAGGCATTCACACTAGCCATCTTGCTTAGTGCCAATTGCCTCTCATAGGCTAAGAGATCGGCTGCAGACAAACCAGGCACTGGTGCTGGGGCAGGTGGGGGAAGTGGGTTTGAGGCTGTACCTGGTGGAGTTGGTTTGTTTCCCCATGAGCACTATAACATGATAACAAATTAAAATGTCAAAATGCATGCTAAGTCTCAGATGAAGCAATTTTCCGGAACAATTAGATCAAATAGAGAAGTATTTTGTGCTTAACCTAAATTAAAGTACCTTTATCTGTCTGTTAAAGAGGTAAGGCTGACTGTTCCCCATCTGAATAGCAAGAGCAGCCTCAGGATGCGTGTTATATCTCACAAAACCAAAGCCTTTGTCTCGTTGGACACGGACCTCTTCAATAACTCCAGTGCCAAGAGCATGGAAGTAGCGATGTAGATCAAGCTGAGTTACCTGCAAAATAGCTATCATGACCTACCCCAAAATCTACTGATGCAATAATTTATAAAGAGTCTCAATAAACTGTTTTTGTTGTGATAGTGAACCAAGTTACAAGGAGCACTTCCTAGTGAATAACTAACCTCTGGAGCAAGGTTTCCCACATAAACAGTGGTAAACTGAGAATTGTTTTCAGGTGCTTCCTCATTTAAGGTTTCTTTACCATCCTCTGCACAATAAAACGACCAACATAGCTTTGTTAGCTATGAGTTTTTCATATTACCCAGAGAAAATCAATGTAGTTTCACCAATTCCACTTTAAGAATTTGCACGGTAATAGAAAAGACAACCTGATGAGCCAGTTGTAAGTTCTACAACACTTTTTCCATCAGAACTGTGCTTATCCTCACCAGAAGTAGCGCCCTTCGTGGCCCAGTTGCATCTGATCTGTCGGCTACTTAACCACTTACCTGCGAAGATGTGGTAAAATAATTGCTAAGAATTAGGGTACAAACTCAATTCTAGGAAGAAAAAAAACTCAATATTAGAAGTTAGGCCTCATTGAAACAGAAATTATGTAACTAGCAGTTCTTGACTAATAAATCAAGAAAACTCATAAATCTACGAGCTTGGTCTTTCTAGGTACAGTATCATGCAGTTGCATGCAAATTTTCCGAACTTCAGAATCGAGAAGGCACAGTTCACAAATGAGAATGGAAGTCCTGAGATCTCAGCTACTATACAATCCTTACCATTCATCTCATTAATGGCAGTTTGAGCATCCTGCAAATGAAATTAACAGTTAACATTAATGTAAACCACAAAATAAATCCTTGAGCTAAAACATGTAGTCACCGCATGATTTAAAGAATGTACATTACCTGTTGATTGCGAAAGGAAACAAACCCAAAGCCTCTTGATCGCCCAGTTTTCTGGTCCCACATAACTCTTGCATCCCTTCAAGTGAATACTTATATTAGTCTCAGTTCAAGATTACGAGTTGGATTGCATGTTTCAGCAGATAAGTTTTGAGTTTCATCTTTCTACAACCAAGTAGAATTCTTTAAAAAAAGTGTTTGATAAAGCATGAGAACTTACGAACAACTGGAAAAAACAGAAAAGCTTTGATATAATGTAGCGTCAGTAACCTCTGGACTGAGATCTCCAACAAAAACGTTGAAATGGCCTGCAACTCATGAGTAGCAAAAGCATTGAGCATCTATGCTTTAAAGACAAACAAACAAAAATGCAAAATCTTTGAAAAATCAAAACTTACTTGAAGTGTCTTCCCTCTGACCAGTGGCATACGCCCAATTGACTTTGATAGGCTGTCCAAATCTGGGAACTCAAGTATTATAGCCTAAGTGAAAGCGTTTGAATAATAATGAAAGAACAGAACTATAAAAATTGTTCCTTACAGATGCCTTCCATTCAGAGACAGTATAGCCAGAGCAGCGGATCTACGGTCAAAGTAGTGAACAAATCCATATGATGACTGAAATCAGAAAAATACATTTTTGTGAGTGAGTCCATTTTTGGTAAGTCTGAGAGACCCAATCTAAGCAGAGCAGCAAGTAGAGCTGTCCTAAAGCACACAACTATGCAATTGTTTTATTATGCTCGTCCAAATCAAGAATGCTACTTTAAAAGACGGTCACTTTCACAATCTTAACACAAAAGAAGTAGAAAACAGATGGATTTCGAATGTCTCTACCTTATCCTTCCTGATGAGTTTACTGCTTTCAACAGGGCCAGTGCTTGTAAAAATCTCTTGAAGCAGAGGCTCTGTGACCTGTGTGTGGATGTTTCCAACATACCTGCCAAAATTAGAATGATTATAGGAGTTAAAGCATAAACTCAGAACTACACCTTCAAACAAAGTGCTGCTCAAAACCAATTCACTCACACGCTACGGCAAGTACTGGGATCAAAACCAGGAGGAAGGTTTCCACTTGGTACAGGCTCTAACTGCAAATGCCAAAAATATGAAAAATCAAAATACGAAAATGGATTGCAGCAAAAGAAGAAAAAAACATTTCTTTTCTATCCCCATAAGAATATGCAACCTTGAGACGGTAAATGTCAGCTCACTTGGAAATGACCCAACAAATACTTAAACACAAAAGACATCATAAAGGAACGAATTCTTAGCATACAGGATCTGGAAACCCTAGCCTTCCGTTCAATCAAATGATAAAAGGGAACACAAAAGATACATCCCGTTCGAATGAGCCATAGTTTCAAATGATGAACACAAACTAAACCCGACCCGGAATAAAAGGACCCACGAGAGAGACGATAGTGTAGAAACGGAATTAATAAAACTTTTAACAATTCTAATTTCGACCAAAATTAGACACATCGAAGATGTAAAAAAAGGTAGAAAAAAACCTGAGGAGGAGCCAAAACACCAGGATGGTAAAGAGAGTGCTGCTGCATCAGAGCTTGTTGCTGCATCAAAGCTTGTTGTTGTTGTTGCTGTTGCTTCAGTCTCGGATTCTGCATTTTTTTTCCCCTACTGCGATAAAAAGAAAGATATATGTTTTGTTTCTTCCCGGAAAGATTTTGATTTTTCCTCCGCTAGGGTTCAGGTACTATCGCTCACGAGATGAAGAAAGAACGAGAGAAAAAAAAAACTAACAAAAATAAGAAAGAAAATAAAAAAAAAAAGAAAAAGGTAGAAAGAGAAAAAAAAAATCAGAGAGGAAAGAGAAAGAAGCTGTCCGTAGAAGATGAGAGGGACCGTGCGGCACAAGTGAACTATTTATAGCACGATTTATTTTATTCCTAATTTTCAGACAAGAAGTGAGGTGAAACTAACGTTACAGCACTGTGATGATCACGTTTGGTGACAGCCAATAATACTCCTTGTTGCTAATTCCCCTTGCTGATATAGCCCATTGTCAGACCCAAGCCCAAATCAAACGACGTCTATCCGTGGATGTCGAGGGACCAGTATTTTTGACTAACTTGTTCTGTGGACCCAAGCGTGTATATTGGGTGAGTCTAGTCTTTGTGACTGATTTCATGAATTTATTGAGTTCGTGGCCTAAGTTGACTGAAATAAAAAGTAATGATTTAGAAAATTGTATTATCATCTAAGTATTTTTTTGTGAGATATATAAAAGTTTCAGAGTATTATCCTGGTATGTATATCATTATCATTGTTTAACTTAACCTAATTCTTCAAACATTCAATAACCTTAAATATTCACTACAACTTGTATTACTTAGCTCGATTAAAATCAAGTATGGTCCACCAACCACATCTCATAATGAGGTTTGACAATGTACATTTATGTTAGCTGGTTTTTGACTATTCAAAAACGTAAAAAACGTCTCCATTCTTATAAGTTTGATGTGCTTACCAACAAGGATCACTTGACATAAACGAATAAAAACTTAAATGTATAAAGAAAAAATACGAATTGATTAGCATCGAAACAAATACATTATTTTTGTTTATTGAAACTAAAGTATTGACCATTGTATCTATGGAATAGTGTTTGCCATTATACATACTTAGATTGATTAGATAATTCAAAAAAAAAAAAAGTTAACAAAAAATAACTGGCTTAAGTGATCCCACTATAAATAAAATGGAAGATCATAATAAGACATGATTGGATATATCTAGATATGTGTCTCTTTTTTAGAGAAAGTGGGACTTTGTTTTAGGCATAATAGCATTTATGACTAGATCTCACCCAATTATTCGACAAAAAAAGAGTTTAATTTTACCGGGCATTTTACGCCGCCGGCGAGTAATTCTGAAAGAAGTTTAAATTTTTTGGCAACGTATACACAAACACGAGAGGAGTTGAAAAGTCCAAGAGATTTATTTTCCGATTTCCCACCTCTCGCAGAAACTTCCAAAAAAAAAAAAAAAAATCAAAAAAACAATACAAACAGACAGCTTTGCCTTACTAATAAGACTTCTGATAAGAAATTATAAAACTTGTAAGAAAAAGCAAAAAAAAAAAATGCAAGTGGTTTCTTACCAAAAAAATCGACCAATCTCCTTCATCTGAGTAGAAGACCTAATTTGAATCGGTGGAGGTGAGTGAGAATGTTTCATTTGGTCTTCAACTTTTTTTTGTTGTTTTTGATTTTTTTTTTTTTTGTTGTCTGATTGGTTTTTAGATGGAACCGCCGGAGAATAGTTTAGATTCCGATGGTTCAAAGTTAGAGACGGCGCAGAGGATAATACTCCGGTGGGACTCTGCGGCGTCTGAGGAAGCTAGAGGGAAGATGATTTTCCAAAGCGATCGTGATGAAGTGGATCGGTTCTTACGAGCCGTTGATGAAATCCAACGGTCTTTATCTTCTATCTCCTTCTCTTCTTCTTCCTCCTCCGCCGCCGCCGCCGCTGTAGATGACCACGAAGTCAAAGCTAACTCAGCTATCCAAATCGCCATGGCTAGACTCGAAGACGAGTTCCGTAACATTCTTCTCTCCCAAACAACAACCTTCGAGCCTGATTCACTTTTTCTCGAGGAATCATCAGTCTCTCCGTCGTTAACTGCCGAAGATGATAGCACCACCGTAACTGCCGAAGAAGAAGAGTTAAATTCGCCAGGTGGTTCCGGTTCAAGCCGGTTAACTCGTAGAAGAAGCAGTTACAGATCCACTAGTAGTATACGAGAAATGGATCTGATTTCGCCGGAGGCAGTTTCTGATCTAAGATCGATTGTTCAGCGAATGGTCGCCGCCGGTTACTCTCGTGAATGTATCCAAGTCTACGGAACTGTTCGGAAATCAGCCATGGAAACGATTTTTAAGCAGCTAGGGATTGTGAAGATAAGCATTGGAGATGTGCAGAGGCTTGATTGGGAAGCTGTTGTTGGAAAGATCAGACAATGGATCCGTGCAGCTAAGGTCTGTATTAGGGTTGTATTCTCCAGTGAGAAGAGGCTATGTGAGCAGCTATTTGATGGCATATGCACTGCCATGGATGAGACTTGCTTCATAGAGACAGTGAAGGCTTCTGCTCTGAGACTTTTCACTTTTCCTGAAGCTATAAGCATTAGTAGAAGATCACCTGAGAAGCTTTTCAAGATTCTGGATTTACATGATGCTTTAACGGATATGTTGCCAGATATTGAAGCAATCTTTGACTCAGATTCATCACATGCTATTAGGGTTCAGACCGTTGAGATTCAATCGAGACTAGCGGAAGCAGCGAGAGGTATACTTTCGGAATTCGAGAATGCTGTTCTTCGTGAACCTTCGATAGTTCCTGTCCCTGGAGGAACGATTCATCCATTGACAAGGTATGTGATGAACTACATTGTTATGATCTCTGATTATAAGCAAACGCTGGATGATCTTATCATGTCGAATCCCTCTACTGGCTCTGATCCAAACACACCGGATATGGATTTCACAGAGTTAGAGAGTAAATCTCCATTGGATTTGCATTTGATATGGTTGATTGTGGTCTTGCATTTCAACTTAGAAGAGAAATCCAAGCACTATAGAGACGCATCTCTAACCCACATATTTATCATGAACAACATCCATTACATCGTTCAGAAAGTGAAAAGGTCACCTGAGCTAAGAGAAATGATTGGAGACCATTATTTAAGGAAACTCACTGGGATATTTAGACATGCTGCCACAAACTACCAAAGAGCCACATGGGTCAGAGTACTGAATAGCCTGAGAGATGAAGGATTACATGTGAGTGGGAGTTTCTCCTCAGGTGTATCAAGAAGCGCACTAAGAGAAAGGTTTAAGGCATTCAATACAATGTTCGAAGAGGTTCATAGGACTCAGTCCACATGGTCGGTTCCAGATGCTCAGCTTAGAGAGGAACTCCGAATATCTCTATCCGAGCATCTAATCCCGGCTTATAGATCGTTTCTTGGAAGGTTCAGGGGTCATATAGAGAGTGGAAGACACCCCGAGAACTACTTGAAATACTCGGTTGAAGATATTGAAACCATCGTTCTAGATTTCTTCGAAGGATATACTACACCACCACACTTGAGGAGGCGATAAAAGAAGATCAAAAACACGAAAATTCATCTTCTTTCTTTCTTTTTTTCCGCCACGTCCCACTTCAGGATGTCATAGAATAGACCCATTCTTTGAATTTGTTATTCACAAGGTTTCTGCCGATGGAATAATCTCCAGGTAAACATATATTTGTGTGTTGTTGTTTGTGCTATATGTCTTCTTTTAACCAAAGTCCAGATTGGTCACAGAACGAACAAGTACCATGTAAATTTTGCAATGTGCCACGTCATGTAGTCTTTTGCTCCATTTTCGTTTCTGTTTGTGCAGTTTGGTTGTAGTTCTTCTTGCCTAGCTTGTCTCCAACCTGGGAGGCAAAGCTAGATGCAAGTCCCTTTGTTTGCAACTGTTAGCCAACGTTAACTTTTCTTTAAAAACTCAAAACGGAAAGGTCTTACGTCTTGATTTCGGTAAGAAATCATCCAATCTCTACCCAATTCCAAGATAAGGACAAAAATTGCTAAATATTTTCTCTTAAAAGGTAAACTAGATCCGAAGACAGAAGTACACAGATTATTTTTGCATATTCTTCCAAAATGAAACATAAGACTTGCGTCGATCCCCTAAAATTAACACACCAAAAAGGCTCATCATAAAACTTGTGAGCCAAAGCAGAGCATCAAGCCAAGAATAAATGGGAACACAGTCTGGTTTAATCAAAGTCAAGGAACTCCATTCTCTTCCTCATTGTTCCTCTCAGCTCACTCGCTTCCCTCTCCACCTTTTGCGCCTAAACCAACACAAAAATTTCCCAAAAAACCAAATCATCAGTACGCACACAACATCACAAATTAATCAGATTTTGCTACTCAATTTGTTACTGATGTGTGAAAGTTAGAACATGTGATGTAATGCCTTACCCTTTTAATCTCTGTCTCTGAGACGCGAATCATATGTGGAGGAAGCTCTTCTCTCTCCGTGTCCTAACACGCATGGTTTAAGGATAACTCAGTGATCTGAAAAACACAAAGTGAGATAACAAAAGAAAAAGGAGAAGTCTTACCAGCTCACCAATCAGAACAACATTCTCTCCACGAATTACATAGAGGCCTAAAGGAATGTCGCAGTATTGTTCACCAACAATCACCCTCTCGCACGCACCTTCTAGAACCGCATTGGCTATGAATTTCCAACAAACAAAGTACGGTTTAAATATCTCTCCCATCAACAATATCACACATGTAGGAGCATGAAAATAAAAATGAATACCAAATTGATCAAAAGAACGGAGTGTTCCCATTAGTTTTCTACCATCTCTAAGGAGCACAAGTAGTTTTCCTGCATTGTCAAGAGCAGAGCCAACAAATATAAGTAGCTGATGCAGATTGATTCATAGTTAAAAGCAAACCTAACTCCAAATGAGTTTTGAAATTAAACTCATATTCCAAAAACATTTGAAAAATGAGAATCATACACCTCCAAACTTAAAGAACCAATATCGAAAGAACTTGAGTTTTGGATTCTTAAGCCGATAGTGAATCAAATTCGACACAGGTTAGAGTATATACTTCTTAAGCTGAATCAAGAATGAGCCAGCAATCCTATCACATTTTATCTCATGCATGCTAAAAGCTTAACATCAATAGCTGATGAACATTCAGATTTGACACAATAAAAAAAACTAATGCTTTGAAGAGTCCATCTCTTAATCAAAGATTGTCTCTTTGCGATAATTCAATACCAAAATTGAAAAGCTTTTGAATAAGGCCGCAAACTAATACAGCCTAATTATCAGTTTAGAACTCAAAATCAAACGCAAGCAACACTGAATTGTTTGCAAGAATATGCATTCAAATCCATCCTTTGGTATAAATAACATACATACGCTTCAAGAAATCTGTAAATCAGAGAGCAAAGAGAGACGGATTTACTATCGAGATAACTAGCGAGTGAGGTTGAAAGATAGATATCTTCAGGACCAGCCCAAGACATCGCCACTGACACTATCCGCTTGAAATTGAAGAAAAGTTTCGGTCTTTCCAAAAAAAAACACAACCGATGATGTTCTCAGATTCCAGCTGAAGAGATAGGATTGGCTATCGAACGCAGACGAGACGAAATTTGACAGAAAGACAAAGGAAGACGGAAATTAGGGTTTTGACTAAAGGGTTTATAAATTGAGAAAAAAAAATTGGGACTTTCTACAGCAGATCGAAGATTGGGACACGGGTTCGTCAAAAATATAAAACCCAGATCCGATCGCGCACTTGGATGAGAAAATCGTTGGGGGAAAATTCGAAGAAACAACGCGAGCTAAAGTGTTCGAGATTTTTAACTCGATAATACTTCAACTACTTTCCCAATTATATATTAACAAATTAATTTTTCTTTTTCTTTTTCTTTTCTCAAAGATGTTTATATTATTAACAAATTAGTTCTGTTTATCTTCCTCCAAAACATCTATTCATGGACTGGAATATTTTTAAATGTGATTGGTGACATGCATTTATAAAAGTAAACATTTTGGAGTTCAGAAAATGTGATCAAAGATCAAACACAAGACCAACTATAAAAAATTTATTCCTTGCATAGAGAGGTGACGAACTTTGTTTTGGCTGATGAAACTTTCAACCAATTGATTTTCCAAAATATCGTTTAACATTTTGTTCGGTTTATAAGTATTTGAGGATTCGATTATCAGAAGCCAATCACTCATTTGACTAAAGGTATTTTATTGGTTCATTGATTTGTAAATCCATATAGAATTTGAAAATTCTTATGGAATTTGAAATCAATACATATAGATTTTGAAATAACATGTTTTAACCACGGATTTGAATCTTTCTATTCTTCACTTTTCAAATCCTTTTAAATCCATTTAAATTCATTCAAAATGTAATGTGGATTTTGAAATCCAACAATAAATCATTAAACGAATAACACATGATTTTAATTAGTATTTACAAATGATAGAACCAATAACACATGATTTAGAAATTTTTTTTAAAATCAATGATTGAATAACACATGATTTTACTTGGATTTCCAAATCCATCAAAATCCTTGAACCAATAAACCCCCTAAGTTATGATAAAATTTCTATCAAACAAAGAGTTGGCGAAATGTCTGGTTTGAGAATTGAGATGACATTAGCAATAGAAACCTAGAAAAAATTGAGTGAAAAAAAAAAAAGAATCTACTTTAAATCCATGTAATTGGATTTAAAAATCCATACAAATGCATTTGATTTTAAAATTCACTGTTAATTCAAATCCATTAAAAACACCAATCTAATAACACCCCTTTAGTTTTAATTTGCAAATTTTCAATATTTTATTTTAAATTTTGTTGTTGTGTTGTAATTTCTAAAGGATAATTGAACTATATGTGGCTTCTCATATTTACAGTAAATACAGTATAACTTTATAATTTATTTATGAACGAAAATGTAATTACTGGTCCACTAATATTTCGCCACGTTAGCATCAGATCTCGGCGGCGCGAAACTACGCGGCGTTTGCTCAGCACAAAAACGTAGCGCAGTTTATTTAAAGCAAAACGAAATCAGTTTGCACTTTGCAATGCGTTTGTAGCTATCATCATCATCATCATCGTCGTCGGAGAGAAAGCCCCCTTCCCGGAGATCGTACACAAGCTAAAGCAACCTTAACCTTCTCCACTGTAAAACCCCTATAAATCAGGGTCACGATTCCGTCTTACTTTTCCAGGTTCGATTTCGTGATTTTACGATGCGATTTTTGGTGGAATTTAGGGTTTTGTGTCTTTAGTTCACGTATCCTGTTCCTTTGCAATCGATCATGTTCAGTTGTAAGCTAAATCACATTCAATTGTATTGTTTGCATCGGTCGCGATTAGTTATCAAGAGTAGGGTTTGTTGTGGTATTCGAGAAATTTCAGGAAAGTGATAGTTTTCTATTAATGGCTAGTTGTTTTTTTACCCCAATTTTTTTTTTCTTTTTTTGGGGATATTTCGTGAAACAATGTTCCATTCTACGAAATTGTATCCAATTTTCCAGCTTTACATGTTTTTGGAGATTTCTGGAAAAAGTCGGAGATACTTAACAGTGCAATCTGGAGATTGAAATTGTGGCATCCAATGTAGTTAGATCGATTTGTTTTATTTTTAGACTGAGTTTCATCTTTAGATGTTTCGACATCTAAACTCTATTGAGCAATTACGTGATTTTTTTTTTGTACCGAATTGTTTCATTGATGTTTTAGGGATAGATTGATCATGGCAACTGCAACTATGGCAACAGCAGCTGGAGCAGCTGCTCTTCTATATTACACGTTGAATCGGAAATTGATAGCGGGTCCATCTGATGTTGACGATGAGAATTCTGAGACCTCTGCTACTCATGCTTCTTTGAGAATTGACCGTGTTTCACATAGACTTATTCAAGCTCCAGCGACTTGGTTGGAGACAATTTCTACTCTTTCTGAGACTCTTCGTTTTACTTACTCCGAAACTCTTGGGAAGTGGCCTATTGGAGATCTTGCTTTTGGGATCAATTTTCTCATCAAGAGGCAGGTAAACATCTCTTGATCTTTTAAACGATGAGAAGTTCTGGATTTTTTCAATCATCTTGTGGTCAAAATTAATTTTTTTGTAATTGTGTGTCAACCGCAGGGACTTCTACATGTTGATCGTGTCTTTGGTGGTAAAGATAGTATAGAGCTTAAAGGACCAGAAGTAGCCACTGAACTCAGATATCTTTTGCACTTGTTAACATTGTGTTGGCATTTCTCCAAGAAGCCATTTCCATTGTTCTTAGAAGAGACCGGATTTACAAAGGAAAACGTCCTTATTCACGAACCCAAAGCTGGGGTAAATTTTAACAACTCTCGACTCCTAGGCACTTTTTCGCCATAGAAATTGAGAATTAATTTGTGAATTTTGCATCATGTAGATATTGAAGCCAGCTTTTACTGTTCTTGTCGATCACAATACAGAATGTTTTCTATTGTTGATTCGTGGAACGCATAGCATCAAGGACACCTTGACGGCTGCAACAGGAGCAATCGTACCGTTCCATCATACTGTTGTAAACGAGAGGGGGGTCAGCAATTTGGTCTTAGGATATGCACATTGTGGTATGGTTGCTGCTGCCCGGTGTATAGCAAAACTTGCCACCCCTTGTCTTCTCAAGGGTCTTGAGCAATATCCAGAGTACAAAATCAAGGTACTTTATGGAGCCCCTTCTCTATTCTTGATTTCACCTTTTTCTAAAACCTGGTATGTGAGAAACTAAAGACCATCTCTAGCCCCTTACATTGTAATGTTTCTGCATTTTGTTGGCAGATCGTAGGGCACTCTTTGGGCGGTGGAACAGCTGCACTGCTAACATATATTTTGCGAGAGCAGAAAATGCTATCTACAGCTACCTGTGTTACATTTGCCCCAGGTTTTTCATCAAAAATAGTTTCCAGTTATATCTGTTGATACCTTCTTTAGATATATAAGATGGAGCTTCTATTCCTATGTTCTTCAGCTGCCTGTATGACTTGGGAATTAGCTGATTCTGGGAATGACTTCATTGTATCTGTCATAAACGGAGCCGATCTGGTGCCTACATTTTCTGCTGCCGCAGTAGATGACTTACGTGCTGAGGTTAGCTATCTAGACCCTAAATTCTATGCTTCATTATTATACATGGGAACACGTTTGTTGTGCTTCCTGAGATAAACCATTTGTTCTCTTTACACCTCTTCAGGTAACAGCATCTGCCTGGCTAAATGATCTGAGAAATCAAATCGAACGGACTCGCATTCTCAGCACTGTTTATCGCTCAGCGACGGCTTTAGGATCACGGCTTCCATCTATGGCCACTGCCAAAGCAAAAGTTGCTGGTGCTGGTGCAATGTTACGCCCAGTTTCTAGTGGCACACAGGTAATTAACTACACTGAATATGCTTCTGAAATTAAATAGAAGTTTAAGACTTAAGAAGTTTGAAAATAAAACAAAACTCTTGCAGGTTGTGATGAGAAGGGCCCAAAGTATGCTGACCCGTCCTGCACTAAGCATATCTTCTTGGTCATGTATGGGACCCCGGCGCAGAGCCTCTGCTACTCAATCAAACTCGGAACATCAGTTAGATTCTTCTGAAGCAATGGCCCAAGATATACCCGAAACTTCAGATCCTCTTCTTGTTACGGATGAAGAAATCACCGGGAAATGGAAATCAGAAGCTGAGTGTTCTAATTACAATGAAACATCTGCTCGTCTTGGAGCCACTGATCTTGATGAGTGTGAGGATACAGCTGAAATCGAAACACGCGAAGAGCAGATGACTGAAGCTGAACTATGGCAGCAACTGGAGCATGACCTTTACCATGATTCTTCAGATCAACCTGAAGAAACCGACGTGGCAAAAGAAATCAAAGAAGAAGAAGAAGCCGTCATTGCAGAGGCTGGTGTGACTCCGCCTGATAGCCAGACGGCTGAGATGAAAGAATCTCGCAGATTCCTCCCGGCGGGGAAAATTATGCATATTGTCACAGTTCGGCCCGAGGCCGTAATGGCTAACGAAGAAGAAGAAGAGAATTCTGGCCGCGAGAGGCCTGAGACAGAGGAGACGGTGGAGGAGGGTAGAGTAGGAATATTTCTGACGCCAAGGTCATTGTATAGTAAGGTGAGGTTATCACAGAGGATGATAAGCGATCATTTTATGCCTGTTTACAGACGACAGATCGAACGGCTTATACATGAGCTAACAGTTGAACATCCTTAAAGCTTCTTTTCATGTTTTCCTTCCCTTTTTTTTTTTGGCGGTAAAATTTGTATGCGAAGCTGTAAATACTACCACTACTTCATCGACTGTAGTATTATCTTTACATAACTTTGTTTATCCAATATTCGAAAATTTGGGTGACTTGCAAGATTTTTGGTCTTTTCCTATGGTAAAATTTGTCTCATTTCTATTAAATTATTAATCATTGTCGTTTTAATAATACGGGTTAGACATGTATGTTGTGCCTACGAGAAATCAAATACTAATTGAATTTTTAAAGTTGAATTTGTAAATATGCCAGATCAGTAGAAATATTTTTATAACATACAAAAATGAAAAGAATGCCACGTTCCGTCGTTGTGTCGAATTAACCTGATCACCATTGTTTTGACAGGCGCAGATTCTTTCGCCATTGTTTCATTTCACCTATTTCTTTCGCCACCTTTCAATTTCCAGGTTCAATACGAGGAAATTTACAATTCTTCCAACAACCTGATTCTCAATTGCATTTCGCCTGATCGAAACTGGGGTTCCTAGGTTTTTTTTTTCAAAATTGTTTGTTAGAAACCCTAGGCCTCTTTCTGATTCGGTTTGGTTTAGGGTTTCTGATCATCGATGGTTGGTTGTTAATATAAGGTTTGAAAATGAGCGGGGTGAGTTTTCTTTATAGCTCGAAAAACCCCAAATTTCGAGGGCTTTTCAATGGGATTTGTGCTCTCGTTCTGTTTTGCCTCTTCTTTGATCGTAGCGATATTCTCAGGAACCCTTTGTTAAAAACCGTGTCTTTCTTCAATGGTGGTAGTGATTCTGCCCCCGGAGGTAAATTCAGTAATGGTTTCACCCAGTTTACGGTAATTCGTAGGCATGTGAGGCAAATTGTAACGAATGGTTCTGGTAATAGCAGCTTGAGTAGCAGTAATACTGTTTTATGCTCGGGCATACACAAACACATGGGTTATGCTGATCAATGCGAGTTCTTAAAAGCAAACCCAACTTGTTCCCCTGATGGATTCTTTGATTACCTCAACTTCTTTTACTGCTCCTGCAGAGATTTCAGGATCTTGGGTTACATGATGTTGGCTGTTTGGCTTGTTGCTTTGTTTTATCTGTTGGGTAATACTGCGGCGGATTACTTTTGTTGTTCGTTGGAGAAGCTTTCAAAGCTTTTAAGGCTGCCTCCTACTGTTGCTGGTGTTACTTTACTTCCACTTGGGAATGGAGCACCAGATGTGTTTGCAAGTATTGCTGCTTTTGTTGGAACAGATAAAGGAGAAGTTGGTCTTAACAGTGTCCTGGGTGGTGCTGTATTTGTTACTTCAGTTGTTGTTGGGATTGTTTCCCTTTGTGTTGCGGATAAGGAAGTTAAGATCGATAAGAAATGCTTCATCAGAGACTTGAGTTTCTTCCTTTTCACGCTCATGTCTTTGCTGGTGATTTTGATTGTTGGTAAAGTGACAGTACGAATTGCTATCGCGTTTGTCTCGATATATGTGGTTTATGCTTTCCTTGTGGCAGCGAATGTGATATTGAGAAAACATGCTAAGAGGTTTAAGCTAGAAGCTATTACTCCGTTGCTACCTATGCAAGCAAGCGTGTTTTCCCCGAGTGTTGGAGAGGATATGCCAATGCACAGCCCCTTGATAGAAAGTGACACTGAGGATGGTCCACCTCGGCTACAGAGTCTTCCTCAGTGGATGTGGGCGTCAAATGTGGCCATCTATTCAAACCATTTTGCAAAAGTTAGTGTACATGATGCCGACAGGCCACCTTGGGGATGGATTGATGACAGTGCAGAAGTTGAAAGCTCCTTATGTACTAAATTCACTTCTTTGTTAGAAATTCCGCTGACAATTCCAAGGAGGTTAACAATTCCATCGGTCGAGGAAGATACATGGTCAAAGACATATGCTGTGGGCAGCGTTTCATTAGCACCTGTCCTTTTGGCGTCTCTCTGGAGTAACCAAGACGATGTGAGTTCCCAAGCTTGTGGTGTGGCTTACTTTATCAGCATTGCTATAGGCTCTACTCTTGGATTTCTTGCATACAAAAACACAGAACCCGATCACCCACCTCGAAGATTCTTGATCCCTTGGGTTCTTGGTGGATTTATCATGAGCATCGTATGGTTTTACATGATAGCAAACGAACTCGTTGCTCTACTGGTGACATTTGGTGAGATCTACGGAATCAACCCGTCGATACTTGCATTAACAGTACTTGCGTGGGGAAACTCAATGGGTGACTTAGTATCGAATATTGCATTAACGATGAACGGTGGTGATGGTGTACAAATTGCTCTATCGGGATGCTATGCTGGTCCAATGTTCAACACACTCGTCGGGCTGGGTATGTCGATGCTTTTCGGTGCATGGTCCAAGAGTCCTGACACATACATGCTGCCAGAAGACAAAAGCCTGTTCTACACACTTGCGTTTCTGGTACTTGGTTTGGTTTGGGCTATGGTGATACTCCCGCGCAACGACATGCGACCTAACAAAACCTTAGGTATGGGACTCATTGCACTATATCTGATATTCGTCACTTTCAGGCTGAGTTGCGCCATGGGATTCATACCATGGGCTGCTTAAGAACCTATATGTAACCTTGTTTAGTCTCTAACGTACAACTAATCAGAGGCTTTTTGTATACCAAAACTTAACATGAGCGAGCCGAACGTTCATAATTTTGAATCATAGTGTATTTGTTGGTTATTGATTTGTCCTTTAGTCATACCTGCCCATTTTAATAACACGCAAAAAATCTTATTATCCTCGTGTCAACATTAAACAAGTCATGTGACCCACGTCTCTTCCTCGACAATGAGTATTTTCATTATATATTGTTTTTCAAATTTAATATTAGTAGTGGCAAATATGTTATCTTTTGGGTAAATCATTTGGGACCAATTATTTGATAAACTGCTGACGTGGCATATAGACGAAATACAAGATTCAGAAGCTCAAAGAGATAATAAATACGTCACGAAAGTATCGCACACAGCGAATCTTCTTCTTCCATCGCCATCGCCATGGCTAAGCTCTCTCTCTCCTTCTTCCTCGTCTTCTCTCTCTTCCTCTGTTTCTTATCCTCTTCTTCTTCATCGGATGGCTTAGAATCCTATATCGTCCATGTCCAGAGATCTCATAAGCCTTCCCTCTTCTCCTCTCACAACCACTGGCACGTCTCTCTCCTCCGCTCTCTCCCTTCTTCTCCCCAACCAGCAACGCTCCTCTACTCTTACTCACGCGCCCTCCATGGTTTCTCCGCTCGTCTCTCCCCTCTCCAAACCGCCGCACTCCGCCGTCATCCTTCCGTCATCTCCGTTATCCCAGATCAGGCGCGTGAGATCCACACTACTCACACACCTGCCTTCCTCGGTTTCTCCCAGAATTCTGGTCTCTGGAGCAACTCTGATTACGGCGAAGACGTGATCGTCGGAGTTCTAGATACTGGTATCTGGCCGGAGCATCCGAGTTTCTCGGATTCAGGTCTCGGTCCAGTTCCATCTACCTGGAAAGGCGAGTGCGAGATCGGACCTGATTTTCCAGCCTCATCTTGCAATCGGAAACTAATCGGAGCTCGAGCGTATTACAAAGGATATTTAACGCAACGGAACGGAACAAAAATGCATGCGGCAAAGGAATCGAGATCACCGCGCGATACAGAAGGTCATGGAACGCATACGGCATCTACGGCGGCTGGATCGGTGGTTGCTAACGCGAGTTTGTACCAGTACGCGCAAGGTACGGCGCGTGGTATGGCGTCTAAGGCGAGAATCGCCGCTTACAAAATCTGTTGGAGCAGCGGCTGTTACGACTCTGATATCCTCGCCGCCATGGATCAGGCGGTTGCGGACGGTGTTCACGTTATCTCTCTCTCCGTCGGGGCAAGCGGTTACGCCCCAGAGTATCACAAGGACTCTATTGCGATCGGAGCATTTGGAGCTACGCGGCACGGTATCGTCGTTTCTTGCTCCGCCGGTAACTCTGGCCCTGGTCCCGAAACTGCGACGAACATTGCTCCTTGGATCTTAACCGTCGGTGCGTCCACCGTCGACAGAGAATTCTCCGCAAACGCAATCACTGGGGACGGGAAAGTCTTCACGGGAACATCACTGTACGCTGGCGAATCTCTGCCAGATTCTCAAATTCCTCTGGTATATTCCGGCGATTGCGGAAGTAGACTGTGTTACCCAGGAAAATTGAACTCATCGTTAGTGGAAGGCAAAATCGTTCTCTGTGACAGAGGAGGCAATGCAAGAGTTGAGAAAGGAAGTGCCGTCAAACTAGCCGGTGGTGCAGGTATGATTCTGGCGAACACAGTCGAAAGCGGTGAAGAACTCACCGCCGATTCGCATCTCGTACCTGCGACAATGGTTGGAGCTAAAGCTGGAGATCAAATCCGTGACTACATCAAAACATCAGACTCTCCCACCGCAACAATCAGCTTTTTAGGCACTTTGATCGGACCATCTCCGCCTTCTCCCAGAGTCGCTGCTTTTTCCAGCCGTGGACCAAACCACTTAACACCGGTTATACTCAAACCGGACGTGATTGCTCCAGGAGTCAACATTTTAGCCGGTTGGACCGGGATGGTTGGTCCAACTGATTTAGATATCGACCCAAGACGAGTCCAATTTAACATCATCTCCGGTACATCGATGTCGTGCCCACACGTTAGTGGACTCGCCGCACTCCTCCGTAAAGCTCATCCCGATTGGTCACCTGCGGCAATCAAATCCGCACTCGTAACAACCGCTTACGATATCGAAAACTCCGGCGAACCAATAGAGGATCTCGCAACCGGTAAATCATCAAACTCGTTCATCCACGGAGCTGGACACGTCGATCCAAATAAAGCTCTGAATCCTGGGTTGGTTTACGATATTGAAGTCAAAGAGTACGTGGCTTTCCTCTGCGCTGTTGGATACGAGTTTCCAGGGATTCTAGTCTTCCTTCAAGATCCAACTCTTTACAACGCCTGCGAAACGAGCAAGCTCAGAACCGCCGGAGATCTCAACTACCCATCTTTCTCCGTGGTTTTCGGATCGACCGGAGAGGTTGTGAAATACAGAAGAGTTGTTAAAAACGTAGGAAGCAACGTCGACGCGGTGTACAAAGTCGGAGTTAAATCTCCGGCGAATGTTGAGATCGATGTGTCTCCGAGCAAGCTAGCGTTTAGCAAGGAGAAGAGCGAGTTGGAGTATGAAGTGACGTTTAAGAGCGTTGTGCTTGGTGGAGGAGTCGGATCCGTGCCGGGTCATGAATTCGGGTCGATCGAATGGACCGACGGTGATCACGTGGTTAAGAGTCCGGTGGCCGTCCAATGGGGTCAGGGATCAGCTCAGGCTTTCTGATTGATAACTAAAATTGGGCTCTGGTTCTATGTTCCTATGAAAAGACATCTTGTCTGGTTTGTTTAATGGGCCGATCTGTATACTCATTATTGAGCCCTCAGTGTTGGGTTAGACCACTATGCATGGGGTGAATGTACACAAAATTCGTTTGGCATTTGTAAACTTTAGATTCTTGTTTGATTTCATGCATCCGTCCCGCAATGAAATGTTTTCGTATAAACAAATGATTCCGATTCCAAAACAAAATCGTTTATATATGGAAAAAATTGTGATAATAATCAAGATTATCAATAGCTTCAATCTTTGATTCTGTAGTTTGATTGATCCATATCACTAGCATATTATTTAAGTTTCATATCACTAGATGTGAGATTTCTAACACATTATTGACACTATAACTTATTTGGTTCACTCTTTTGTAAGTTAACTCGGATTCTAAACTAAGTTAATTTTATTTATTTATAACTCTAAATGAGTTGAAATAAGCATTCAAGATCTCTACTTTATTTCATGCGCAAACTAAATCTGTGAACTTTTTTATAATTTTTCGCCAAATTGTGTATATAAGAGTACTATTGCATTAGTCAATTAAAATCATTAAAAACAAATATTAAAGAAAAGAAATGGTGTAAATAAGAGTTTAAAAAGTACAATAGCATTAGTCAACATCAAACCAGAGATAAAAAAAAAAATGAATAAACACAAGCCGTCCATTAATTAACGCGCACACAAAACTATTCATAAGTCAAGAAACATATCATTTTCCGGTGAATGGGTTTCACTAGAAAATTGAACTAAAGTGGACTTTCTATGTAATATAGACAAAATGGGTCCCTTGCGCAACGTAACTATGTGTCGTCTTCTACAGCACATCAAGACATACATATGCTTACTCTTGTCTAACCTTATCTACTTACTGGTCTTCTTAACTATCTACTTACTGGTCTTCTTAACTATCTACTTACTGGTCTTCTTAATTATATGTATTCACTAACGCTTCACGAAATGATTACCAACAATTCAAAGTTTTCATAACCAATCGATACATTAATGCACGTCTACACATACATCATACATGTATAACATAACGAATAACATGGCACGTTAAAAAAATTGTACAATATGGTTAAAACGTACGTATATTTTGACTAATCTCTTAGATAGAATCACCATTAGATAACATGCGATCTCTACATGAAACTGGACTCGCATAATTTGCTAATCAAATGATACCAAGCATCATGTTCAGTCCATTCTCTATATAATTTTTCCCTGTTCCAGCTTGTTTTTCTTTGATAATTTACTGTATTTACATAAATATTTCAATACACGTAAAAATAATAAATATGTGGCACTAGTGAAATGTCGTGGTATATAGGGCATTCCCCCTAAATAAATGGAAAAATTATTGTATAACAACAAAAACTACAAATGGTTTATGATCTGGACATGCGAATTTAGTTTACGGAAATTACGCAATATTTCATATTATTAAGTCATAAGTAACCACATAAAAAAATTTCACGACTCGTAGTCTCTCCCTCTCTCTCTATATATAAGTTTTAAATTGAACTCCATAAACCATCTTTCAATTTCTTTTATCTAAAAAAATATATATCGAGATTTCAATGGATCCCCGTTTAGTTATCACTGCCGCCTCCAACGCATTCCGGTGGCCGTCAAGTCGCCGGAAGATCTATCTCCGTCGGCGTAAGCCACAAGTTGTGCGTCTCGGCGGGAAAAACAGTACGCCACGTGGTAGGTTCTCGCTTAAGAGGGTGGTGACAAGGATGAGACTCAAGTGGCTGAGACTGTACTACGTGAGGCTCGTGAAGAAGATCAAAGCGTATTATCGCACTATGGTGAAGGAGTTTGAGGACGCCGGAGCCGCCACCCTCCAGCAGCGCATGACGGTGGAAACGGCAGCTTTTGCCGCTCCTGGTTTAGGCTTATCTTTCTGTCACATGTCTTGCCAAGACCAACCTCGTTTTTTTCTCGTATAGCTAGTTTATTTACCGTGAATTTCAGTTTTACCTTCATAATTTTGAGGTTTATAATCTAAACTATTTTAAAATTTCCTGTTAAAAACTATTATGTATAAAAAATTATTTGAGCATAATCACGAAAATGTCAAAAACTATATATAAAACAGTTTGAACGAAACAGGATATTAAAATTAAAGGCAACTTTGAGTTTGAATAGTTGGATCATAGAAAAAAACTTGGTCCGTAAGATTCTTGTCGGCTGAAAGATATTGCTTTTCTATATATATATAATGTATGTTGACTTACGTAATATACATTACAGCCATGCAGGTACTTGTGTGGTAGAAACTAGAAAGATGTTTTTTAGCTCGCCCTAACTTCAAAGAAACTCTATTCGTAACTGAAAATTCATATATTTAATTCTAGTATATGCACACAATTTCGCACAAAGTGCAGATTAAAATTTGTCCTCTTTTTTTTTTTTTTTTTTTTTGGTCACAATAAAATTTGTCCACAATCCACGTAAAATTCACCTTTTCTTATTTTTTTGTTTTTTATTTTATTTTGATAAAGTATTTTTTCTTTTATTCACCAAACACCATAATGTGAGTAGATGGCTACTTGTTTGTGTTCAAATTAGATTACTTACCTAATTCATCCTGGATTAAAAGGTATAAATCATGATTTTTTTTGTTCTTTAACTAAAAGAGATGATTATTTTTAGCTTCGACAAAAAAAAATGATTATTTTTTGTTAGTATTGATAACTGAGACATATTTTCTTTGTTTCAAACCTTTCTGTTCTTGATCGTGGGTTATATGACTTATTTGACATAAATCATTAGGTTCACAAGTTTTTTTCTTTCTAAGAGAGTTTTATTGGTTCATTGATTTGTAAATTTATATAGTATTTAAAAATTCTTATGGAATTTGAAATCAATACATATGGATTTTGAAATAACATGTTTTAACCACGGATTTGAATCTTTCTATTCTTCACTTTCAAATCCATTCAAAATATAATGTAGATTTTGAAATCCAACAATAAATCATTAAACGAATAACACATGATTTTAGTTAGTATTTACAAATGATAGAACCAATAACACATGATTTAGAAATCTTTTTTAAAATTAATGATTGAATAACACATGATTTTATTTGGATTTTCAAAACCATCAAAATTTTTGAACCAATAAACCTCTTTAAGAGTAAGATATAGATTATTGGATTTATTCGTGACTAAAAAAAATAGATCATTGGATTTATAAACCCAAAATATATTAGTTTTCAGCCCAGTCCAAGCACTAAACTCGACCCAAAGAACCCCTAGAATAATATTGGGCTTGCACATATATCCTTACTCAAACTAAACCAAACCGTTATAAAGGGTTGTTACTTCTCGGTTAAAAGAAAACCGGAATAATAACATGTGCGGATACGTGTGTGAGGAGGCTGGTTGCGTGAAGTAGAGAAAAAGGCAAAGGCAACGCAACAATTCCACGTGGTTAAGTCATGGACTCATGGCTGACCTAATCACAAGTCAGAATACGTTTGCTTGTTACGCAAATCGTATTCCATTATTTGTTGTTATTTCGGGACCACATCTTCTTGTCTTAAACCGAAACTAACCGATTCGATTCCCCTAAATATCTGAATGCTGCATATAAAACCAATTCAGATTGTGATAATTTCTTCCGCCTCCACGTCTCTGTAAACGAAAAATTAATATCATACGGATTAATACACTAACGCACGTGACACACAATGCTGTTTTAGAATCTAACAGGTTTTGACCAGTTGATTCACGGCTGTAACTGAGTTTAAGCTGAAGACCTCAAACTCAAACCGTAGCCGTTTGATGTAAACAGACAAGTCATGGAGGTGATGCTGGGGAATGGACACGTGAGACGAGCGTGACATCCATGGCCGCCAAATTAGACGCGTGTCATGTTCAGTTTTGCCGACTTGCCGCCACGTTGACACTTTTCTTGTTTTTTTTTTTTTTTTTCTGCGAAACGCGTCGGTGTGTCCTTATCAACACTCTCTTCTAAAAGCTTAATCTTCTAGAGATTTGGTAATAAAATCCACATTGTTTGTAAATTTTATTTAGACCATTTATAGGAATCAATCAATGCAATGAAAATGTCACTGTTGCCCCTGCTTTCTTAACATTAAGTCATTAACCCATCCACCTTTTTTTGTTTGTTTGACTTTTAATTTTGATATCAAAGAAAATGCGTCTTCGATTTGAAGGGATTGCTTTTGAGATATAAATTAAAATATATATATATATATATATATATATATATATATTCAAATTTATCTTACAATTATTTACTTATTTTCAACGTCATTACTATAATATCAAGCTACTATTTAAGTACTGTTTAAGGAGGAATGAGAAAGAGTAAGGAGAGTTATTAACCCAGCCGGTTTCCGTTATTGGAGCAAAAAATATCTAATAAAATTTTGCGAAATAAACAAAAATAAAAATAAATAAAACGAGAGAAACTAGAGTTTTCTAAAAAAAAGAAAGTAGTAGACAATCACAAATCTCATGGTGGACCCTTGTTCTACAATTTGCTGATTTTTGTTCATGTTTAAAGTATATAAAAAAAATTTGCGAAAAAGTAAACCAATTATAATAAATAATGAAGAAAGTTATTTTTAAACACTCGCGTTATTACATTAACAGTAGTTTATAAATGGATCAAGTTGATGCTGTCGCATATGGGATGACTCATCTGCCGCAGACACTATACTTTTAAACAAAAAGCAGATGAAGAAAAGTAAAAAGATTCCAAGAGGATAAGAAGAGAAGATATATAAAAAAACGTTTTTATTAATACAAAAAAAAAAATTATACAGAAAAATGGCGGGGTCATGCATTAGCGTGAAGCTAAAGAAAGCATTTGAGAATAATGATTACTCATTAAAAATAGGAACAAAAATATCGAGAGATGTCGCCGAATATATATATATCTGACTGGTGCAAAAATGATTTTGACGAGAATACCATTTACTTCTATTGGGGGAGAAGAACTGTTATAGAACCTATCATTCAATTATGTATATTTACATAAAGACTAATATTAGTAGTTTATTAAGATGTTAGATTAAAAAAGTTAAACAATATACATACAAAAGAATTATAGAATAATCTCATAATCTAGAGTTTATCAAAATGGATCTAATTATGAAACTTGTCTTTACATTTTAGTTGATCATACGAGTTAGGTTAAAAAACAACCATCTTTAAAATGTCTTTTATCAGCACACAAAAGCCATTTAGTGACTACTTCATAAACTATGCTTTAAGTTGAGTACTTTATAGCCAAATTGAAGTTGAGATATCGATGTCATCTGATTGGATATTAATATATTATTAATCAATTTAGCGTGTCATCAATTCTTTTTTAATATCGCAAGTCACTTTAATTACAACGAATTAGCTTTGATTATAATTATCCCTAGCATTAATCTATTTGTGTATTCAATTTGGTCGACAAGTTGATATGATCAAAATAAAATGTAATCATACAAGATTTCATAGATCTTGGTTCGGGGAGAAACCACTAACAAATATTATATCTTTAAAATATATACCCAGGAGAATAATAATATATCATTTGGGAAGATGTAATGGATAACGAGTCGACAGAACGAGATTAGACTGTAGTCACTGTACACTTTAGTCAGTAATTACGGATTAACGTAAAAGGGTATTTGGGTAATAGTAATGTTCATCGGTTTAGCTTTGGTCGGCCGAACTTACACAGACAGAGACTAGTTTCTTCTATTAGTTTTGAAAATAGAAAAATCAAATACAGATTTATATAAGCAAAGCGTCTAAGTCTCTTCTTCTCCTTCCTCACACACCCTCTTTTGTCTCCATTAGACTCGTTTTCTACGATTGTTCTCCCTTCTTCAACTTCATATTCAAACTCAGTATAAATTGTACATAGTTTTGGTTGTGTTCTGTATAAAATTCTTTTTAGAACTCCGCATCCATCTGGGTTTCGTGTTAGAATTCGTGGGTGTTGAGTAACTCTGTTTGTTTCAATAGAAAAAGGTCGACTTTTAATTCCCGGGAAAATTGACGATATTGGGGAGCTAATTCTGGGAATTTCTGGGTATTCTTTATTCTTTGATTTCTGAAAAAAAAAAACTGAACCTTTAGATTTCTGAAAACTGAACCTTAGGATTCTTAACCAAAACCAACGAGCTCCAATGGTGGTGGCGACGACTATAGCGCTTTATGCAAGCCCACCTAGCAGCGTTTGTTCTACGCCACATCAGATCTCATGTGATCTCGATCTGACTTCCAGGAGTTCGTCAACATCTCCTTCGATGGCCTCGTCGCCGCAGAAACCTATCGTCGGAGGTCTCTCTTCTCTTTTCTCCGTTAAATCTTCAGCTTCTTCTTGTTCTTACTCAACCGCAGTAGAGGATTTTTCTTCACTACGCCATGATCGGAGTGAGGATTTGAAAGATCTGAGCTTGAGCAGCTCCTTTTGTTATTCTCCGGCGAAATTTATGAATTCTTCGTGTCTTAGACGAGATCACCAAAGCCCTATCTCTGTGTTTCATGGTCCTGTCTCGTGTAGTTGTAGCCCTCCGATGAGAATGTCTCGTGATCGGAATCTCGATGGCTCGTTTCGTGTAGTAGCTGGTGGATTGTTCAATGGATTTGTAAGGAAAGCTCTTGGATCGTGTGTGGATTACGAAATGGGATCGTCCTCTTCGGATTCTGTACTCATTGATGAGCTAACGTTTCCTATGGAGGATGGTTTTGGGGTTGATACAAGAAAGCCATATGCTAGGGATTTGTTAAGACGTGCTCAATTGAGACACAAGATCTTCAAAGATGAATCTGTGATCAAAGCATTTTATGAAGCAGAGAAAGCTCATAGAGGACAGGTAGAAAAAAACACAATCTCAATCACTACTTTTTCATGAAATTTTTTTGATTTTTGTTTGCTTTTTGGTGACTGAACTTTTTGTTTGATTTGTGTAATCAGATGAGAGCTAGTGGTGATCCTTACCTTCAACATTGCGTTGAGACTGCTATGTTGTTGGCTAATATTGGAGCTAACTCAACTGTTGTTGCTGCTGGACTTCTTCATGATACCATGGACGATTCATTCATGAGCTATGATTATATTCTCAGAAACTTTGGAGCAGGAGTTGCTGATTTGGTTGAAGGGGTAAGAAACATGGACATCTATTGACCTTTGAGATTCTTGGTTTTTAAATACGTATGTGTTTAGCTAATTGAGTTCAATGTGTGTGTTTTGCATAGGTTTCAAAGCTTAGCCAATTGAGCAAACTCGCTCGAGAGAACAATACGGCATGTAAAACCGTTGAAGCAGATCGATTGCACACAATGTTTCTTGCAATGGCAGATGCAAGAGCTGTTCTTATAAAACTGGCTGATCGATTGCACAACATGAAGACGCTTTACGCTTTGTCCCCGGTGAAGCAGCAGAGGTTTGCTAAAGAGACACTGGAAATATTCGCACCTTTGGCTAATCGCTTGGGAATCTCTACCTGGAAAGTTCAGCTTGAAAATTTGTGTTTCAAACATCTTTACCCCGACCAGCATAATGAGATGTCAACCATGCTCGAGGATTCATTCGATGAAGCCATGATTACTTCTGCAATAGAAAAATTGGAGCAAGCTCTTAAGAAGGAAGGCATTTCTTATCATGTTCTGTGTGGCCGGCACAAGAGCTTGTATAGTATTTACAGCAAGATGTTGAAGTAAGTTCTCTTTCCTCCCTTTTAGAGAACAAACAATGTGAGTGAAACTAGAAGACTAATGTAGATGATGTCTTTTCGATTGTACCAGGAAAAAGCTAACAGTGGATGAAATTCATGACATTCATGGGTTACGTTTGATTGTTGACAATGAAGTAGATTGTTACAAGGCCTTAGGAGTAGTTCATAGTTTATGGTCTGAAGTTCCTGGAAAGCTGAAGGATTACATAACTCATCCCAAGTTCAACGGGTAAGTTCATATCTTGTCGGTTAAGTTGTGGAAGGTTGTGACTTGTTAAAATGTAATGAATCTGACTTTGGTAAATTGGATTTTAGGTATCAATCTTTGCACACGGTAGTGATGGACAACGAGACAGTTCCACTTGAAGTCCAAATACGTACACAGGAGATGCATTTGCAAGCAGAATTTGGGTTTGCTGCTCATTGGAGGTACAAGGAAGGTGACTGCAAATACTCCTCGTTTGTGCTTCAGATGGTTGAATGGGCTCGATGGGTCGTAACCTGGCATTGCGAAACAATGAGCAAAGACCGATCTTCCATCAGTTCTTCTGATTCCATCAAACCCCCTTGCAAGTTCCCGTCTCACTCCGAGGACTGCCCAGCTTCTTACAAACCTAACAGTAGCCAGGACGGACCAGTCTATGTCATCGTAATCGAAAATGATAAGGTTCGTTATAAAGTTCTAATAATCTTGTCTAGTACAAAAGAGTTGAACACTTGATTGCATACTGAACAAATAGGAAAATGCAGATGTCTGTGCAAGAATTTCCAGCGAGTTCAACAGTGTCAGATCTGCTGAGCCGGGCGGGGCCTGGGAGCTCGAGGTGGTCCATGTATGGCATACCAGCAAAGGAAGAACTAAGACCAAGGCTAAACCAAAGACCTGTAAGTGACCTCAAGTGGAAGCTGAAGATGGGAGATGTGGTGGAGCTGACTCCACCAATTCCTGATGAGTCTCTGACTGAATACAGAGAAGAGATTCAACGGATGTATGATCGAGGACTAGCGTTTTCCCGCCCTGGAACCGTGGTCGGATGGGGAAGCTGATGAGTTCTCAAATTGTTAACCAGTCCAATGTATGTTTGTGTACATATATAGTAATGATTAATTTGTTGTACATAACAATGCGTCCGATGGTTCAATCAAAGCTCAAAACAAAAGTTTCACCTAATTTTGTTTTCATGCTTCAATTTAAAACCCATTACACCTTTTGGCCCACTTCATCTGTCGGCCCATTAATCAAACCGTATCTATTATTAGCTCCTCCATCGTGACGCCGTTTGTATCGTTCCCGACGTCATTTTTGTCTGCAACGCCGTCGCACCTTCATCACAAATATCAGTACGACAGTACTGGTTATGTAATTTTTGTTACAGCTTGAAAGAAGAATGACGACGACGATGTTCGATCTTATTGAGGATTTGGTAGCGGAGATACTCTCTAGGGTTCCGATGACATCTCTCAGATCAGTGCGATCTACTTGCACAAAATGGAACGCTCTGTCTAAAAAACGGATCTTTGGTAAAGCAGAAGCAGCGAAGAATCAGTTTCTGGGGTATATGATGATGGATTCAAGGGTTTGCTCTTTGAGATTCGATCTCCAAGGAATCCGAAATGGCGGTGATGACTTCGTTGATCCATCTATAAAGAAAGTAAGTGTACTTGATCAATTCGAGATATCTAAAGCCTTTCACTGTGACGGTTTATTGTTATGCGTCCTCAAAGACAACTCTAGGCTCTTGGTATGGAACCCATATTTGGGACAAACCATGTGGATCCAACCCAGAAACGAATTCGACAAATTTGCACTTGGATTTGACAGCAACCGTAACCACAAAGTCTTGAGGATTTTCGATTTTTATCAAGGCAGGAACCGCGTTTTTGGATACGAAATTTATGGGTTTAGCTCTAATTCATGGAGGGTTCTTGATGTCACTCCCAACTGGAAAGTACCATCTCACCAACGCGGCGTGTCTTTGAAAGGAAATGCTTACTTTTATGCTCAAGAGAAGATAATAGTGGAAGGAGTAACAGAGACTGAAGACTTTTTGCTCTGTTTTGATTTTACATCAGAGAGATTTGGACCACGTTTGTCTCTGCCGTTTCACTCTTCTGATGAAGAGACTGTGACTCTATCTTGTGTCAGAGACGAGCAGCTCGCTATGTTACATCAACGCAGGGGGACATGTGAGATAATGGAGATTTGGGTTACGAATAAGATTGATTACGGTGCAGTGTCGTGGAGCAAGTTCTTGGAAGTTGATATGAAACTGCTCACTGGTTCTCCGGTTGACCCTTATGCTGGGAGTTTTTTCATTGATGTGGAGAAGAAAGTCGCTGTGGTTTTCGATCTTGATGGAAGTGAACTGAGCGAGACCTGTCGCTACCAAACAGCTCACATCATTGGACAAGATGGATACTTCAAATATGTGAGTATTGGAGAAGCTCCGAATCAAGGAAAACCCGACAAATTTGGATGTACTCTGCTCCCACTTGTGTGCTCCTCTTATGTTCCAAGTTTAGTGCAGATAGATTAATTAGTTCCATCTTCATAGTTTTGTTTGAAATAGTCTTTCTTCTTCTTCATCTTCTTCTTCTTTTTGATGTTATAAATTTGGGCTATACGATGTTGTAGATATCTTGATGCGTTTTCTGGAGGGATATATTCTGTAATAACCTTACTGTCTTTTGAGTCATGAAAGGTGGGAGGGAAAACTGGAAAAAAGATATAATGGTAGCCAGTGCTCATTAGAACATAACTGTAGCAGTGTTCTTGACATGGTTTAGTTTTGGGGTGGAAAATGATGAACTAAATTACATATTTTGTCTTCAGAGGCTCAAGTAAAAGAGAGCCAAATTGTGATTCTTATGACATTAAATGGGAAATGGTGCATTGTCTGTATCACAGTAAATTAACTTAGCAGATAACAGTTTACAGAAGCCTTAAATTTGGAAGTTTACAACAAAAAAACTAAGACAAAAACAAAGAAGATGCATTAATGCAAGTTGTCTACTTGGATAATCTTCAGACGCAATTCACAAGGGCTTGCTTTCGTAATGCATCTGAGATAAGATGTTCCGTATATTTTCAAAAACACTGCTACAGTTTTCGTAATGCAATTTACTGTGATGATTAAATGGTGGTTTGTTCTTTGTCCTATTCTCTACTCTATCGAAATGGATTTGATTAAGAACTATGGATCTTACTAGGCCATTAAGACCTAAATTTATAAGCCCAGTTTTGGACATTTTTAATTTTAACGGTCCTCAAACGACAACTTCAGAAAAAATTATCGTAACCTAATTATCTGTGTCGATATATATATAGAGGAAAAAAAAAAAAAAAAAACTGAAAGTTGAAAACGTGTGTTTGCCGGCTTATGCTTTTCTACTTTTTTAAAAAACTTTGAAGAATGAAGACGTTGGCCGATCTTCCCGGAGATTTGGTAGAGAAGATATTCTCTAGGGTTCCGATCACATCTCTCGGAGCAGTGAGATCTACGAGCAAGAAGCGGGAGGCATTATCGAAAAGTCATCTTTTAGGTAAAGCAGCAGCGTCCGCAAGGAAGCAGTATATGGGGTTCATGATGATGGATTCTAGGGTTTGTTCCTTGAGATTCGATCTCCAAGGAATCCGGAACGACGGCGGTGATGACTTGGTTGATCCATCTATTAAGCAAGTAAGTAAACTTGATCAAATGGAGATTTCTCATGTTTTTTACTGTGACGGTTTATTGCTATGCGTCGTCAACGACAACGACAGCATCAGGCTCATGGTGTGGAACATGTACTTGGGGAAGAAGAGGTTTATCAGAGCCAATGGTATGTTCAACAGATTCAAGAATTCAGACGTGTATGCTCTCGGATACGATAGCAACAACGGTAACCACAAAATCTTGAGAGACAAGTCTGCTGGTGGGTACGAAATCTACAGTTTGAACTCTGATTCATGGAAGGTTCTTGATGTTACTCTCGAAGGAGATATACATTTTGATGAAAGAGGTGTGTCTTTGAAGGGAAATGCTTACCTTCTTGCTCAAGAGGATTTTCCAGAGAGATTTGAAGGAGATGAAGAAGACGAAGTAGAAGCAGTAGATTCAATAGAGACTCGAGTTATTTTACTCTGTTTTGATTTTACAACAGAGAAATTTGGACAGAGTCTGCCTCTGCCTTTTTACTCTGAGGCTGATGCAGGGGACTATGTGACTCTATCTTGTGTTAGAGATGAGCAGCTCGCTGTGTTATATCAACACTACAACACAATTGAGATTTGGATTTCGACTCAGGTTCAGCCCAATGCGGTGTCGTGGAGCATGTTTTTGAATGTGGATTTGATGACCCTCGATGGTTTTCCGGCTGACTTTACAGCCGGGAGCTTCTTCGTTGACGAGGAGAAGCAAGTCGCCGTAGTTTTTGATCAAAAGACCGGGTGCAACCAAGCAAAAGCTTACATCATTGGAGAAGATGGATACTTCAAATCTGTGAATGTCGGGGATGCTCCGCCCAGGTTCCGTCTCCCACTTGTGTGCACTAGTTACGTTCCAAGCTTAGTGCCACTGAAAATCAACAAGCCGGGCAAAAGGAAAGAAAGAGATTATTAGATTAGTTTCATTTGCAATAATACTTTGTTTGTTTCTTGTTGCATCCATCTCCTTTTGTTTTCAGAGATTATTCGATCAGTTAGATTGTGATTCTCATGACATCCTTGATAATTTTGCAGATAACACAGTTTACACCAACTTTTAATTTGGAAGCTTACAACAAAAACTAAGACAAACATTAAGAAGATAGGTAGCTAGCTACTTCCACAATGAACAAAAGGAAACTGCTTCCCCTTTCCAAAGTAACGCAGCAAAGGTGTCTCCATCTTCCATCCTTATTTCCCAGTTGTTGTCATATTTTCTCAGTAAAGATTTGGCTCCATCAATCGCATCTTCACCAAATTCTTCTGCATCAAAACCAGCTTCTCTCATCCTCTCATACCATTTATCTTTTCCTTCATTCATCTCTCCTGCATTCATCAATACCTTTGTTGCCTCTCCTTCCATTTGCTTCCTCTCTTTGCTATTCTCTTCTTTGAATCCCGAGCTTGTTGAATCCAGAAACTTCCACAGATACTCAAGTTTCCTTGAGAATCCTCCTGCAAAGTCCCCACTGCTACTGCCTTCTCCATTCTTCTCGCAAAGAATCACTCCTTTTGGCCTTAAACTTCTCAGTGCTCTCAAAGCCTCGCTTCTCTCTTCAGGGATGCTATACTTCATCAGGTGATGCAGCCTAAACTGAACACAGACGATTAAATTCTCGTGAGGTGAGGTATCTATGAGTTGGAACTTGTCAAGTACACTAATCTGGAGGTTGATCTTGAGAGACCGAGCAAAGCCAAGGAGTTGAGAATCATAACTGTAAGCTGGTGGACCAACAGAGAAAGGTATGTCTGCGGTAAGATCAGATACAACGGTTATTCGAACATGAGGAGGAGGTCCTTCTGGTCTGCAGCTCAGAGCCTCCAACAAAGTGGGCCATTGCATACCGTGAGAGACACCGATATCAAGAATATGCAGATCCTTTTTATCTGTGGGATCTTGTGCTAGAATCTGCAGGATAGCTGAGTTTGCCATGTTATTAGGCAAAGCAAACCAAGGGCTTACCTCGTAGAACTTAAGCAGAGTCTTTTGAAACATCTTAACTTCTGCTGAAGCAAAAGTAACAACAGGCCCAAAAGTTGATGACACAGAGGATGAGGTAAGATGATGTTGCAAAGCCCGAAGACCAAAAGCTGCAAGCCGACGATTAGCATCGCCAGAAGCAGAGGCCAGTTCAGAGAGAACACAAAGGTAATGTTGAACCCTTGATGAGTTCCTTGCCGTAATGGCCAAGGCACATGGGTTAAGCAATTGCTCTGCCCATCTCCCTTCCTTGTTACCATCTTTGCAGCTCTTCTCACTAGACTTGATTGCTTTTCTCTTACTCCTTGCCGATTTTTTCACCCGTCGGGCCTCGATAAGCCCGTCACAGCCCTTTTTTCTGGACTGATCGTTTCGTTGCTGAATTTCAGGTGGAGGATTCAAACCAGCTCCTGTTACCACTTCCAGGTTAGTTGCTTCCCAACCCACATAAGCACTTGGATCTTGACTATAGCTTTGAATAAAACCATGTTCCGCATCTTTAGTCTGATCCCACTCCCACGTTTGAGACCCATCAAACTCGTGGAGCAAATAAGAATCATCGAATCCTGGTAATGGGGATAAGGACACAGAATCCTCGAGCCAGCTTAGGACATGATCTAGAGTCTGGTTTGGTGGTTCTGTTTCTTCTAACAACATTAAATAGATGATGAAAAAGGTATATTTTGTGATATGTTGATAGGTTTAGGTAAAAGATAAAGAGTAACAGGAATAGAAAACATATGGTTGGAGAATTTCTAGATGAGATTCGAATATATATTGAAATGGCGTGTGATCTTTATATATAGGAGTGTGCCGAGGACTGTATTAACTGGCAACTACCTTTAGAAAATGGTTATAAGACTTGTGGAAATATCATTTGAATATTACAATTTGATTTGCATTTTACAAGTCAATTAGTCTCTTCACTTATTGCGGTTTGGGACCATTGTTGTAGGTTGTACTATACTGAATAAGTTGCATATCAGACATTATATAATGTTATATTTGGGTGTACTTTACAGAAAAATTGAGAGATTAAAGTATCAATGTGTACTATGATGTTGTCATTAATATTAAACAAAAAAAGGCTTAGATTGTGGGGACATAATATGATGCATGCATAGAATCTGGTGTAAGATTGGCACGTACGTAAGTAGGTCAGGAGGTATTTTAATCACTTGTATTTACTAATTAATTCACAACAAGAATGTTCTGGTTTAATTACATGAACTAAAATTATCATCTTATCTTTTGAAAATATCCAATTATTGTCAAGTGGCTCGATTTCGTACTTTCGTTAGTTTGGTTCTTTTTTACAGCATTACTTAATCAAGAAAGCCAAGATTTTTAGACTCAACCGTCCTTTTTCGAATATTACTTATGATCATTTCCAAATTAATGATTAGGTAATCGAAACCTAAAAGAAAAACGAAAAAAATGAACAATGGAAAAAAGAAGAAAGAATGAAATATAAGAAACTGACTATGAAATGTGGCACATGAAAAGCATAAAGTAAGGAGGATATGCATTGGATTCGATATTAGGGTGACTCATCTTTTGCTAATAAACATATTTCGAAAATTGTTTTTCTTATTGGATCTCATCTCATGCAGGCACACAAGTGGGATCCAACAAAAGATACGGACGCATCACGTTTCGCTTGGTGGCATGGCATATATTTAAAAGAACTTTGAGAAAGCAGAGAAAACGTTTTAATGAAGATAAACTTTATTCATCATAACCTTTACAATTACAGTTCTATTGTCTTATATAGACTGCAGAAGGAAAAAGATAGACAGTGAGCTGTCACAAGAAGACAAGCTTCACACCTAGACAGAGAGAATATCATAACGGTTTTGCAGCATGATTTGGTGAGCTGGCTCGATAGTACAAGGACCACATTTGCCGAGTAATCCTCTGTTTGTATGTGTTTGGTGCACCTGATCTTGTGGTGTGGGCTGTTGTGTTTTGAATGTAGGCCCTTCTTCCTTTGTTCTTTTATGCAGCCCATTATCTGTAGATGAAGTGCAGAGCAAAACTTGTGTTTGAGTTTGGTTTTGTCTCACACTCCCCCTCAAACTTGTGTTGGGTGGGAAGTCAACACCAAGTTTGGACCTGAGATGAAAAAAGGACTGCTGAGGCAAGGATTTGGTAAACACATCTGCCACCTGAGAGGTTGCTGGAATGTGCTTGACAACTAACGTGCCAAGAGCAACCCTTTCTCGAACGTAATGAAAATCAGTATCAAAATGCTTAGACCTTGCATGTAGTGTAGGATTTGCAGTCAAGTATACTACAGAGAGGTTATCACAGTATAGCTCAGGAGTAGTCGGTTGAGGCACTCCCAGATCACGAAGAAGGGAGGAGATCCACTTAATTTCTGATGCCACTTCAGACATTGTTCTGTACTCTGCTTCTGTAGAGGACTTTGAAACAGTAGGGTGTCTTTTTGCAGACCAAGAAATGATATTTGAATCAAGAAAGGTACAATATCCTCCTGTGGATCGCCTTGTTTCTTTGCATCCAGCCCAATCACTATCACTAAAGGCTGTAAGAGTTGAAGTAGAGTTGTTTGACAGATTGAGTCCCATCATGACTGTGCCTTTAACATACCTTAGGATCCGTTTGAGTAAGTTGAAATCTGATACTGTAGGCAAGTGCATCTTCTGACAAACATAGTTGACAGAGAACTGAATATTCGGTCGAGTTAGTGTAAGATATTGGAGTTTTCCAGCCAAACTTCTGAAATATGTTGGATCAGGGAATTCTTCATCTTGACCTTGAAGTTTATCTAGTTGTAAGGGCAAGGGAGTGGGCATTGGTGCACAATCTGCCATGCCTGCACTTATGAGTAAATCTGTGGCATATTTTTCTTGACATAGAAACAATCCATCCTTGTGAAAATGAGCCTGTACTCCCAAAAAATAGTGAAGAGCTCCCATATCTTTCATTCTGAATTCAGCACCTAGACTGACAAGAAGATTCTTGATGAGAGTGGTATTGTTTCCAGTGAGGCACATATCATCCACATAGAGAAGAAGATACATCAAGTCTGATCCTTTGTGGTACACAAATAGTGAAGGATCAGCTAGGCTGCAGATAAAACCGAAATTCAACAAGAAGGAACTGAATTTATCAAACCAGGCTCTAGGAGCCTGTTTGAGCCCATATATAGCTTTCTTTAGCTTACACACATAGTCAGGCTTGTTTGGATCCTCAAATCCTGGTGGTTGTATCATGTACACAGTTTCTTTTAAATCCCCATGTAAAAAGGCGTTTTTGACATCAAGTTGCTTAATGTCCCAATTGTTTGCCACTGCAGTGTGTAAGACTGACCTGATTGTAGCAGTCCTTACCACAGGACTGTATGTCTCAACATAATCAATTCCTTCTTCCTGCTCATATCCTTTTGCTACCAACCTGGCTTTTAATTTGTCAAGAGACCCATCTGAGAGGAGTTTGGTTTTAAAAACCCACTTACAGCCCAAAGCTTTGATTTCTTCAGATGGAGGAACTAAGTCCCATGTGTTTGTTTCATGCATAGTATCCACCTCTTCTGTCATTGCACCTGTCCAGCCAGGATCCTTTAAGGCCGACTTCACTGTCTTTGGTTCTGGATAATTCTGCTTAACTGTCAATAAGGCATACTTAGGATTAGGTTTGACAATTCCTGCTTTCCCTCTGGTGATCATAGAGTGAGTGTTTGAGTTTGATGCCACTGTTGAGGAAGTCTGAGGTAAAGGTGGAAAATCATCCTCTGTGAACAATGGAGTTTGTTCTATGGCTGGTTGAATGTCTTCAGTTGGTGAGATATCTGGCAAGGAGGGACTAGATTCTTGCAGAGAAGTTACTGTAGGTGGGAGAACGCTGTCGCCAATAGTAACAGGATCAAAGCCTGACGTACGCTCAGTACATTCCCCATCTACAGCAGCTAATGGCAAGCTAGTTTCAACAGAATCAAGAGGATTATTGTAAGGGGAAGGCAGAACCTTGATAGAAGCTTCAGGTTTTGGAAAGTTGTTTATCCAGGCACTGGAAAGAGGAGTGTTAGGTGCTGGTGTTAAATGAGCATAGGTAGATGCAAAGGGAAACTGTTTCTCATCAAACAGTACATGCCTGCAAATGAAAACTCTCTTTGTGGGTGGATAGTAACAGCGATATCCTTTGTATTTCTCATTGTACCCCAAGAATACACATAAGAGTGACTTAGGATCAAATTTGTGCTTAGCATAAGGTCATATAAACATAAAATTACTCAAAATAGTAAACATATATATATATATATATCCACATTTTATTTCTTTTACTTAACAAAAACGTTTGTTTACATTAATCGCAAGTCACGGACCGTTGTGAAAGGTGGATTCGCAAAACTTTTGTTCTCTAATAAGTAAGAATAATAATAAACATAAAGAAAAATTCATTTATTTTTCATTTCTTCCCTTTCTTTCTTCTTCACAATATCTGACGTGGCATAAATACTCACTCTCACTCTCTCACTCTCATTCACTCTCTCGCTCTCATTCACTCTCTCTTTCTCTCTCTCTCACTCTCTCTCTCACTCTCTCTCTCTCTCTCATTGACATGGAATCAACATCACACTATTTTTAGGATCTTCCTATTACTACCAGCGGCCGATTTAAATCATTAGAGAACATATAAAATTGCTTACAGTAAACTCAAAACAAAAATATGTTCAAATTCTTTATGCCTACTGGTATTTAATCTGTTCCAGCTGGAGAACGAGGTACTGACAGTGGACAGAGATAGACTTGAAAGAGAAAAATACAAGACCGGATGATTATCCCAAAAACACGACAGGTGTCGGATAATAATAGGTGAGTCAAATCTATAAAAACAAAAATATATAAACCTTAAAGTTACACGTCAAAAAAAAAAAATTTTAAACAAAAAATTACTAGAGGACAATGATATACATGCAGTGCTCTTCTTTGTCTCGGAGATGAAAGAGAAATTTTTTGAATAACGTTCCAAAAAAGCAAAGTCTGCATGGTTCTACTTTTTGGCATCGCATAGGGGTATATATGTCAATATATACAAGAAGCTCACTAGGTCTAGTTATAGTTACTTCTATATATATATACATGTTCCCTATTTCATCGAATCATTCATGATAGCTTAAAAAAAAAAACAAGTTGCTGTTTATAAAAAAAAAATTCAAATGGTGACTCCAACTGATGTGTGGCAGTTCTTGTATGGGACTCCATACGTCCTCCTAGTTCAGATGTATGCGGGTCTTGTTGCTGCAGAAGTTTGTGCTTGGATGACTAGAGATCAGTCAATCGGCCTTAAAATAACTCTTGGTACGTCCATGTCTCTCACTGTGTTCTATGTAGTTTTCACGGCGTATGCTTTCTACAAAATAGTAAACATATATATATATATATATATATATCCACATTTTATTTCTTTTTCTTAACAAAAACGTCTGTTTACATTAATCGCAAGTCACGGACCGTTGTGAAAGGTGGATTCGCAAAACTTTTGTTCTCTAATAAGTAAGAATAATAATAAACATAAAGAAAAATTCATTTATTTTTCATTTCTTCCCTTTCTTTCTTCTTCACAATATCTGACGTGGCATAAATACTCACTCTCACTCTCTCACTCTCATTCACTCTCTCGCTCTCATTCACTCTCTCTTTCTCTCTCTCTCACTCTCTCTCTCACTCTCTCTCTCTCTCTCATTGACATGGAATCAACATCACACTATTTTTAGGATCTTCCTATTACTACCAGCGGCCGATTTAAATCATTAGAGAACATATAAAATTGCTTACAGTAAACTCAAAACAAAAATATGTTCAAATTCTTTATGCCTACTGGTATTTAATCTGTTCCTGCTGGAGAACGAGGTACTGACAGTGGACAGAGATAGACTTGAAAGAGAAAAATACAAGACCGGATGATTATCCCAAAAACACGACAGGTGTCGGATAATAATAGGTGAGTCAAATCTATAAAAACAAAAATATATAAACCTTAAAGTTACACGTCAAAAAAAAAAATTTTTAAACAAAAAATTACTAGAGGACAATGATATACATGCAGTGCTCTTCTTTATCTCGGAGATGAAAAATTATTTTGATTTTGTTGTTATTGTGAAGAGAACATAAGTGGGTGAGAGTTCCCAAGATCCGGAGCTCTTCCGATATTCACATGCTTTAGGTATCCATCCTCTTCGATATTTACAAAATCCTCAAGATTTTGTAAATAGATATATAGCCCAATATTTAGTTAGAGTTAAATTAAATTACTTTTATTCTGGTGTTAAGAATATAGATTCTCCAAAATTACATTAAATTCACATTAAAATATTTAAAGCAAATAAAAATGATTGGTGTAATAGAATAATTTTTTAGTCAATTTCGTATCTTGTATCCCTAATTTATTGTAAAAACTCATACTCTTGTAAATCAGTCTTTTAATGATTCACTGTTAAAATGATCAAACTGGCTTATATATTTTGGTCTAATTAAATGGCCGAGTAAAGTCTGTATTCTTCACAACCCGTTTTTATAATAAGATTTTGATAATACATATAAGTGATGACATGTCAAACCCGTTAGGAGGACTAACCCATAAAATCCATTTGTTTATAGAGGTTAAAAACTTAACCTGGACAAATTAACTAGGTCAACCCATTTGGAAGGGAAAACAAATTTTCAAAAGGTTTTGCATGTAACTATAGTGTGAAATTGCATATAAATTGTCTTTAAAATGAAACAGTTTTTTTTTACAGTAACTGTTAATGCATGTACTCGAAATTTTTGAAAAATTGGCTGACCATAACCTGATTTTTTTTTTTTTTTTTTTGTCAACCAACCATAACCTGATCTAGTAGTCAGGAAGCAGAGGATCAGCTTCGAACACCTCTGAAAATCTAGCCATCTTGAGTGAGTGCATCATCAAGTCCCAATTGGTGAGGTCCTAATCCTTGTTGCTGACCAACATGTGATATTATAAGTAGCATAATTGTCCAAACCAAAAATGATAATAATTCCCGTTTATAAACTTGTATGATAGGAAATTCATTAAAAGATAGTATAACAGTTTTTTTATTGTTAAAATGCATAAATAGTTTTCTGCACATAAAGCTCACTTATAGACTATGGCGTCGATTCTGTAGAAATTGGAGTCAATGAGCAATAAAAAATAATTCAGTGCAGTCGCTCGTACCTTTTTCTCTTTATATTAGGGCTGTCACCATCTTCATAATATAAGACACCATCTTCATCGCTCTGCAATGTAATTTTCGGTATAATATGATAAAGTTCCAGTTTTTTTGTATGTGTAACAGTGGCTGGTTAAAAAAGTTTTAGAACTTTTACAAGCATTACTGTATAGCATAAGGTTTTGTAAAAGTCATTGTCTTTGACAAGCAAAAAAACAAAAACAAGTAAATACTAAATAGTGATTGTGGGATCACTTCATTAAAATCAGACAAAAAGCAAACCTTACAAATGCCAAAATCATCATGACATTGACAAATTCATGGGTCCTCGATAGTTGACACCTTTAACCTTTTACTTCTGTAAAATTTTAGACGTAAAAATGATGGTATATGATTATTTTTCTCAAATTCCTAAAAATGAATGTAACAGGTGTGATCATTCCTTTTTTCTGCAGACGTGGTTATATGAATTGACATTACACCTCTCAAGAATCAAAGTACTCTTTTATTCTTTTGCAATTCAATTTTTTCTTTCCTTTTTTTTTGCAAGTTTCTGAAGTAGACAGCTTTTGTAAAATTATAACAATAACCAACCATTTGTGATCATAGGCCAATTATAAACTCTTAAGTCTATATAACAAATCTTGTTGAACTCTTTAATTATAAACCTTATTTTTTTTTATCCCGTATCCCAATGAATATTTTATGGTATTTTCATTATTGTTGAAAATTCTTCCATTTAAATTAAGTTAAAATTATTATTTATACACATGACAAATGCATAAATATTATTTAGGTATAAAAAGTTAAAAACCAAGAAACTATGTCACATCTGCCACGTGGAAAAACAAGAAGACATCTTCATTTATTTCAATCATTTTCCGCACTTTATTGCATGTGAAAATTATAACTATTCTTTAGCGAATACCACACAACAACAAAAAATACATACAAATAATATAATTAACTTGTACCTAGGTAAACTATATAGATGATCAACTGGGGCATAATATAATTAATTTTACTTTTATTCATTTTGATTAAAAGAATTGTAGAATAATCCCGGGATATATATTATAATAAGTTAAAAAATTTCAATTATCAATTGATGAAGAGCGTACAAACTAAATTAATCATCATTTTAACGAACGATGTAGTGTGTAATCAACAATAGCATATTATATAGTTGTGTCCATGTCTGATAAACAGATTTACATAAATAATATTAATATATGCCATGCCACCAAGCGAAACGTGATGCGTCCCTATCTTTTGTTGGATCCCACTTGTGTGCCTGCATGAGATGAGATCCAATAAGAAAAACAATTTTCGAAATATGTTTATTAGCAAAAGATGAGTCACCCTAATATCGAATCCAATGCATATCCTCCTTACTTTATGCTTTTCATGTGCCACATTTCATAGTCAGTTTCTTATATTTCATTCTTTCTTCTTTTTTCCATTGTTCATTTTTTTCTTTCTTTTAGGTTTCGATTACCTAATCATTAATTTGGAAATGATCATAAGTAATATTCGAAAAAGGACGGTTGAGTCTAAAAATCTTGGCTTTCTTGATTAAGTAATGCTGTAAAAAAGAACCAAACTAACGAAAGTACGAAATCGAGCCACTTGACAATAATTGGATATTTTCAAAAGATAAGATGATAATTTTAGTTCATGTAATTAAACCAGAACATTCTTGTTGTGAATTAATTAGTAAATACAAGTGATTAAAATACCTCCTGACCTACTTACGTACGTGCCAATCTTACACCAGATTCTATGCATGCATCATATTATGTCCCCACAATCTAAGCCTTTTTTTGTTTAATATTAATGACAACATCATAGTACACATTGATACTTTAATCTCTCAATTTTTCTGTAAAGTACACCCAAATATAACATTATATAATGTCTGATATGCAACTTATTCAGTATAGTACAACCTACAACAATGGTCCCAAACCGCAATAAGTGAAGAGACTAATTGACTTGTAAAATGCAAATCAAATTGTAATATTCAAATGATATTTCCACAAGTCTTATAACCATTTTCTAAAGGTAGTTGCCAGTTAATACAGTCCTCGGCACACTCCTATATATAAAGATCACACGCCATTTCAATATATATTCGAATCTCATCTAGAAATTCTCCAACCATATGTTTTCTATTCCT